>CM053568.1:54452337-54654569 GCA_028646485.1 Cryptoprocta ferox | reverse complement strand
AAAGAAGAGAAGAAAAGAGAGAAGAAAAAGAAACAAAAACAAAAAGAAGGGGGAAAAAAAAAACAAGGTGGGGACAGAGACAGCAAAAGTCCGAGGGCAGTCCAAAAGCATATAACCAGCCAAGAGGAGATATAAGAATATGCTACGGGATAAATATCTGGATGGCAGCAGAAAAGAAGGAGAAGCAAAGAAAAAAGGAAAGAAAAAAAAAAGACAACTCCCCTGTGCGGATGGGCGTGGTCTGGCGTCCCGTCAGGTCTTGGGGGCTGCTCTCTCAGAGGCCCCGCCTTGGTGGTTGCGGGGAGAAGTATGGCGCCGCCTCAAAGTTTTGCCGGAACCAAGCGTTGCAACCGCCCTTCTGAGTCCCATCTCCCTGTGCCGTGGGCGAGGCAAACTGTACTCTCCAAGCTCCGCCTCACTTCCAAATCCCAGTCCGTGCAGTTCAACACCGTCAAGGGGGATGAAATGCGTCCCCGCTGGCGGCTGGCCTCCCGGCCGCCTTGCACCACCCTTTCTGCGGAGCCGCCGCTGCCGCCGCCACCGCTGCCGCTTTTCAAGGCTCCCGGTGCGGCTGCGCCCAAGGATGAACTCGCCGGCCAGACGGGACGGATTTCTCTCCCGGCGCTCGGCAGATATATATGGGGAGACGGGCAAGTTTTTCCTCGCTTAGAGATGGTTCTAGGTGCGTTTTCCGTCTCTCTTTCTCTTCCCCTGGTCTCTCCCGGGCACAGCGTGCTCTCCCTGTGTTGGGCTCAGGGGCTCACCAGGGCTCCTGGCTCACCACCAGGACGCGCCGTCCCCTAATTTCCCAGATCACAGTCACTCACTCAAGCATCTTTGAGGTTGTCTTCTTTCTGGCGTCTGTTTCTTCTTTCCCCCACTTGCAAATCCAAGTTTTATCCCTTCAGTCCTTCTCCCAAAAAACATTTTTTAAAGTTATTTAGTTTATAAAAATTCCATAGAGCAAGGGGAATGAATGCTTATCTTTGCATTCATTAAACACATGGTTTTTGGTTTTAGTAAAGGTGACACTGGTACTTAAATCCATCTGAGTTTGCTTTCTTGTTCCATATCTGAAGAGGAAGACTTTTAGTATACTGTCTGCAAATATTTTTTATATTGTTATACTTCCATAAAAATGCTATAATTCTGCATGTAAGAAAATAAATATATCTTGAGTACAATATAAAATTTCATAAATACATTTAGAAAAGTAAACATGTTCAAATGTATTAAATGAAAACAATTGTTCTGAAAATTGACTCTCTATAAAACGTTTTATAGTACAATTATTTGGGTTCTTTTTTTCATATGGAAAAGATAGCACATGAGTTGCATATGAAGTAATGAATTACCAAAAATGACCTTCTTGCCATGTCTACACAGTGCATGGAGACTGGCAATTATTGGTGAAATGTGGGTGGCATATACAGACAATCTAGAATAATCTAGCCAAGACTTTACTTTTCTTGGTATCTTCTCATTCATTTGGGTAAAAATGGAAACAAAAGGGCAGAGCTTGGCTATAGTGATGATTAGAACTTAAGTATTTAGTTACCAGTTATATCTCTGCAACACTGGGCAGTATATTGTTGAGAAGTTGAAAATACAGACGCTGTTCTCTATAACTATTGATATTCATCATCATTGTAAGGAAATTTCAGTGGGAAAATACAAACTTTTATATGGAGTTTTGGGGAACACTAGAAATTTGACAATGCTTCATATACATTTTCTGTCACCTAAAGGGTAGAACACTGTCCTAAACGTTAAGTAGGTGCTTACAAGACATGATTAACTATATTGTGAGTATCTATGCTAGCAATTTTGCTCTGTTTTCTTAAAATTTCCCTTTTCATTCCAGTCAGTTTAGAAAATGTCTAATTAACTTATGACACTCAGACACTTTTATTAATGCCTCCCTCAGACAAAACTGATCACTGCTTCTTTTTTGTCTCCAGTTATCCATACATGATACTACTGAATAAAATTAAAAGGTCTTTGAAGAGAAAGGCCATTTGCTCTGTTGCACCCATGGCATGGTTATTGGCACAATAGATTGTTAGTAATATGGAGATCAGTCATAGAACATATTCTTTCTGTTTCACTCTATCTTTATGACCAATAGATAGTGAGGATTAGCTATGTATTCAGAGTTGATTAAATGGTAATTTAAAAAGGATCTGTTGATGGTTAAAAATTAACCAAATACTGACCTTGACTGGTTTAGAAATATGTATGCACTTCATTGTAACTTACATAACAATGTGATTAAATATAAGTGAAAGTGTTATATAGAAAAAAATGTCTTAAAAGTAAAGAGGTAAACACTATACTCAAAATTTGTCATGTAAGTACACGTTTCAATACTTATGACATAATTTCAAGCAGGTATAACCTTGGGACTTTAGTGTAAAAAAAGAGATATTTAATTCCTAATTATTTATTATATTTCTAGTTAAGTAACTACTATTATAACATATATCTGACATATATAAATTGGTAAAGGAGAACATTTTATATAGTCGTGTAAATATAGAATATTTCCCTTTTTGAATATTTAAAAATTCATCCATATATTAAGGCATTATATCAGAAACCTCAGTTGAGTCTTAACTATCAATTATATGTTATTGGAGAAGTCATATAAACTTCTGAGTTTCTCTTTTAATCCTATTAATTTCTAGGGGTACTTTTAGGATTGTATGTATATAAACTCCATTTTAAAAATGTTTCAGTAGTTATTATTATTATTATGTTCATACCATCAATAATCATGAATGAACAATTTAGATAATTTATTTTCAGGGTATTTTTCTTGTTTTTTATAAAAATGGCACCTGTCTGGGTTCTGTTGGAAGAGCACGTGACTCTTTATCTTGGAGTCATGAATCCAAGCCCCATGTTGGGTGTAGAGATTACTTAAAAATAAAATCTTTAACCTCATCAAGATAAAAAGATTCTGCATTGCAGGATACAATCAAGAAAACTAATAGGCAACCGACAGAGTAGGAAAAGATAGTTGCAAATGACATATCGAATAAAAGACTAGCATGCAAAATGTATAAGGAACTCACCAAACTCCACACCTGAAAAACAAATAATCCAGTGAAGAAATGGGCAGACAACATGAAGAGACACTTCTCCAAAGAGGACATCCAGATGGCCAACAGACACATGAAACAATGCTCAGCGTCACTCATCATCAGGGAAATACAAATCAAAACCACACTGAGATACCACCTCACGCCAGTCAGAGTGGCTAACATGAACAAATCAGGAGACTATAGGTGCTGGCGAGGATGTGGAGAAACGGGCACCCTCCTACACTGTTGGTGGGAATGTAAACTGGTACAGCCACTCTGGAAACAGTGTGGGGGTTCCTCAAAAAATTAACAATAGAACTTCCCTAAGACCCAGCAATAGCACTGCTAGGGATTTACCCAAGGGATACAGAAGTGCTGATGCATAGGGGCACATGTACCCCAATGTTCATAGCAGCACTTCCCACAATAGCCAAATCATGGAAAGAGCCTAAATATCCATCAACTGATGAATGGATTAAGAAGATGTGGTTTACATATACAATGGAATACTACATGGCAATGAGAAAGAATGAAATCTGACCATTCATAACAATGTGGATGGAACTCAAGGGTGTCATGCTAAGTGAAATAAGTCAGGCGGAGAAGGACATATACCATATGTTTTCACTCATAAGTGTAACAAGAGAAACTTAACAGAGGACCATGGGGGGAAGGGGGAAAAATAGTTGGGGAGGGGGAGGGAGGTAAATCATGAGAGACTCTTGAATACTGAGAACAAACTGAGGGCTGATGGGGGAGGGGCGAGGGGCAGAGGGTGATGGGAATGGAGGAGGGCACTTGTTGGGATGAGCACTGGGTGTTACATGGAAACCAACTTGATGATAAACTATAAAATAAAAATAAAATAAAAATATGGATAAGCATTAAAAATAAAATAAAGTAAAATCTTTAAAGGAAATGATAGGTTTTTAAATGCCTTTAAATTTGGTATTTCATCAAGCATATATATTTAATAATTATAATAACTGATCTCATTATCTTACTTAATTTCTTCTTTAGAAATAAAATTCTGTTCAGCATTTATGTTCAACTTAGAAATACAAAATCTAAAATAATTTTCTCTTGTCATTATCTTTATTCTTCAAGTTACTTAGAACACTCATATTTTCATGCTTCTCTACTAGATACAATAATATAAATAGAAACCTTAAATATTTGAAAAGAAGGTTGAAAATTAATGAGTAAATTTATATTCTGTGTAAAGTCAAAGGAAACTTGCAGACAGATCCTTTTGTGATGAAAGGTTTTGTATCTGAGAGTTTTACCTATTAAAATGTTAAAATCAGTTTGCCAATAATTCTTGTTTGCATATACATGTTTGTGGTGTTATTACAATATTGATTGAATGTAAAAGAGGGGGGCTAATAGCATCCTTCATTAGAAGGATAGGTTTAGAGTCTACAGATGTTATGTTAATGTGACAATGACTTAGTTTTCCATATCCTCTCTTTGTATAATATCTAACTGCATTATTTTCCAGAGAAGAGAAGATAATATAATTTCAGATTGAGCATCTATTAATATAGTTGAGTATTATTTCCATGTGTCATTATACTTTTAGACTATTTCAAATTTTAGCCGAGCTAGTATTATTTCAATATCACAGTGGAAAGATATGTTGCTCCTATCTATTTATTCACTGCCTTTTTATAACATTGATTACTATACAACTTTTACTAATAGATACAAAAAACTAAAAAATGAATTGAAAATAAGGAGACTGAGTAGTTCAAGAATTGGAACTCTGATGTCAGGCAGGCTATCTTTGAACTTAATCCAGGCAGTGTGATCCCATTTCTCTGTAATTTTCTGGACATCTCTCTTCTCTGTATCACTTCTTACTCAATTCTAGTAGTACTGGCTCAGTTTTTCTAAGCTTTTCATTTGCATAAGGCAACATTTAGCAAATTAAGACCAATTTCTTCCTCTTGACTTTCTTTTCTCAATAAGAATATTTATTCATAAATCTCCAGTATGCTTCCCCTCGCCTATCATTGACCCCAATTGTATCACATTACCATTTATTAACAATGATTAAGCTCAAGTCTGGGTTTCTGGCAGATCATCAACAAAGGAGATAACTGACCATGACTGTCCAGGTCTGATCATAATCCATTGCTTGAGCTTGGACCAATTCCCCAAAGCATATGGCAGCTAAATTAAGAAAGGGAACACAGAATATTATTGGGATGAAAAAAAAATAATAAACTGTTTACAAAATATTTTCACATATATTATCTCACAGTAGATGACACCTGTTAGTGCTGACCCATTTATAGTTGCCTTGAGCTTGCATGTGTCAACTCTTCAACACTACAATCATTATCAGAGTTATAATCTATATAATAGTCTCTTAAATGTCTCTGGGGACACAAAAAGTATCAAAGCATTTCAACAAATTCCAGGTATCAATAGAGAATTTCTGCATAGGGACAACTAGGCAGCTCAGTTGGTTGAGTGTCCGACTTCAGATCAGGTCAACATCTCACAGTTTATGGGTTCAAGCCCTGCATGGGCCTTGTTGCTTTTAGCTCAGAGCCCTCTTCAGATCCTCTGTCCCCATCTCTCTCTGCCCCTCACCTGTTTACATTCTCTTTCTCAAAAATAAATAAGCAAATAAATAAAAATATAAAAAAAATCTCTGTGTAATCTCCCTGATTTTTTTCAATGTTTTTAGTTCATAAAAAACATAGTAGTTCATATAATACTCTCCACTTAAAAAAATATCCACAGTTCCAATATCCTAAGGCTAGGGTTCTATATGCCAAAGGACCAGACTGAAGTAAATCTTCTTTAATCATTGGAGCCATGTGAAAATTTGGACAGAGCTCTACACCATTCATCTGGTTGCTAGAGATAAACATAAATTATCAAAATAGACTGAATGGCAAGATCTCCTGCGTAATTTTCCAGATTTATAGATGTAGATTGATATTCTTTCTCAGAAATCTCCCTTCTTTATTTAGTTATTTGATGCATGCTTTTTGTTTTGTTAAATATTGTACTCAAAGTGAATATTTTGAATCACTTTCAGAAACAAGTATCTTCATTATGTTATAGGTTTTGCCTGATTTTTTTTTCTTAAAACAGTAAATTTTGTTAAAGACTTCAAATTCCACTTTTGTAATCTGGCAAAAAAAAAAAGCTGACATTTGGTTTCAGGGAAACCATATAATTCTATGCACTAATGTCTCATGATTAAAAATGAACAAACAAACAGCAAAATCAACAACAAACCACTTAGCAACCATTAGCCTCTTGCATATGTTTAGCATGATTTAACTACCTGTAGGAATGTAAAATCATTTCAGTATTCAAGCAGAAATTTCACATTATTTATCTTCACAAGAGAAGAGCCCAGAGATTGGAAAAATGTTATAATAACTCAGGGAGGAATATAATTTTTTAGAAAATGATTTAATAGTCCTCTTCTGTTGCTCACATCATGAACACAGTTGCCCAATCAAAGCCTTATATGTTGGAAATTAAAAGAAAAAGACAAAATTTAAACACTTGGTAATTCAATGGGCCCAGGTATTTTTAATATACCCTATAGTCCTTACATGGCAATGTAGTGGTGTGTTAGCAAACATCTAACAACATATGCTTTGATGGGTATTGCTACATTTAAGGACCAGGTTAACATTCTATTTTTGGTCTTAATTGTGTTGAGCCATATGTTGGACATGAAAATTAGTAATACATAGGCTGACCAGTGCCTTCCTGTTCCTGGCTTTTGAAGGCAAAGAGTGGAGCTTCACCGTACATTACTGCCTTCTGTTTCTCTCAGAGGATACCAGGAAATTGCTGTAATTGTGACTAACTTGGAAAGGTGGCTGTGGCTCCAACTGTTCATTCTGGCGTTTATAAAACATTTTACAGTGGTGATTGCTTCTGTTAGCGGCCTGCCTTGTAGCCTCATCTGTCAGCTCCCATGGAAAATAAATGGCTTGTTTCGACACAATGTGTGACTGTCATCAGCTTGACCTAAACATTTTTGTTGTAACCTATGTTGTTCACAGCTGAAAGTTTTTAGTTCCTTAAGAGATATGGGTGTGGCATGCCAGTGATTTCCAGTTCCAGCATTTCTGATTTCATTGGACATGGTCATCTTCGGTGTTTTCAAGCACTTTGAATAGAGAAGGATCAATTAAGAATAAAATAATATGAAGCTATCTGCAGCCAACAATATGACTTCCAAGAAAAATGCCAGCATTATTATTTTCTGAATACATTTAATGAAAATCCACAACATAACTTACAATGGAAAAAATCTACACAACCATATTTAAATTTCTATTTTTGAGTAGTACATAAACATTTTTGGTCCCTTTTCCCTATCCTTTGGGTACATAATCAGCAATATGAATATATAATTCCTAATTATCAACATCTTTGAGTGTTCCCTGTAAATAAGTTTTTTGTTTTTGTTTTGTTTTTTAGTTTTTATTATTTTATTGTTTTTCCTGATTCTTAGAAACAATTTTCTTCTGCTTCTCATATATTAACAAACTCATAGTTCTCTATTACCAGTATGTTTAGGATCCAATTAGATTTATCTTTGATTAAACTTTGTGCTTCTTTTTATAAATGTAATTTTGTTTTCCAGTGTTGTTTCATGCTTTTATTCAGTGATTAGTGTTATTTTCTATATATTTTCATTATATATCCAAGGTTTAAAAATTCAGTAACATTGACAATCTATAATCCCCAGTAAATCTCTGAGCTCACGCATTTTGCATGTTAATCTTCTGTATTCCTTAATCAGTTTGCCTCACAGAGACTTATAGCCAACAGAGGTCCAGCTTCTGTGCCTCAACTACTCACAGGTGCTGCTGAATATGCCTTAGACATTCAACATGTAAAATGCTATTAAATATGAAAAGATAGGAATATATTGAGATTTTAAAAATCTTATCATCAATTTTATAACTATACCAGAGAGAGCATCAAGAATCCTGATAAATTACAGTTCCCAGCTAATGTAGATTAACTACTGAGCATGGCATATTTTAAATAAAGTCTAAATAAAATGGCATGGTGTGTGTGTGGGGGGCTCTGAACCTAGTTGAGCTAATATCTATTTAGGATATTATGGTATTTTGAAATAAGGAATAGTCATGATTTTCCTGATGTCTATTTTAAGAAAAAAGTGTGATCCATCAAACAAAATGTTGAATGGATAAGACTGAGATTTTTTAATCTATAAATAGACTAAGTGGTTAAAATAAAAATTGTCTTTTAAATTCATTATATAATTATTATCTAATACATTTTGGAACACAGAAATGATTGCTGAACTGATTATTTGATAAACTATGGCAAGTGAAATAGATTGACTCCACATAAAAAAGGTAGTACTAACAACACCTATAGCATGTAGTAAATTTAAGCAAGTGTAGATCCTGGTTAGAAGATAGAAATGTTTCAAGTAAGATTGTTAATAGTCTACTTCCCAGGAACTCAATTTTGATCATATCTTCAGATGATGGAATAACTGTGAGTAGACTGATTCATTTAACCCATTAGTATTTGAAGAGCTTTACTACTGTTATTTTTAAATTATAAGGCAATTAAGGAAGTAAACATGGTAAAATGTGACAGTGGCTCTACATATATCACAGAAAATGGTTTAGCATGAAGCAAAAACAAAATAAAACAAAACAAATAAACCCACAAATTTGATTATTAAGCAATAATCATTATCTTAGTTAGTTGGTAGGTTCTTAAAGAGAACAAACACAAAATACATACAATAACTACTATGCCTTCACCTCACCCCACCCCACCCCACCCCACACACAGATACATGCAAACAGGTGCATAAATCCTAAATGTTTGTTTTGTTAAAATCAATTAAATGATAAATTCTGACCTGCCCTGATAAGTCTTAGGAGGATAATTATTCATTTCCTTAACTTTAAAGTCTTCAATAATTTTTATATTTAGTTATTTAATTTTGTTCTTTAACTCTTTGACTTAAAATCTGTACTGTTCTCAGACGAGTTTTCTAATAGTTGTACAAGCAGTCTTTTCATTCCAGCTAATGTTGTTGCTGTTGTTGTCATTGTTTAAATTGCTCTGAAATCATGAAATTTCTTCCAAAAATTTCAGTGACCTATATAAGCCCTACATGTTTCAAGTCCAGGTTTATATTCTAATTTTTGATGTATCCCACTCTACCAGGATAAATCTTTCTAGCTATCATATATCTCAGCTTATTCTTCCAATTTCCCTATTAATTATAGTGCATTGCTTCTGTTTATGTATAGCCCTATTATTTATCATGTCATTTCAAATAGATATTAGGGTTTTTGGAGAAATGGGACAGTCATATATGTCCTTTGCATCTTCCAGTAATGCCTCATAGAATGGAAGCCACATGGAAGATAAGAATCAAGAAAATCCTTAGATGATTTACTGATTGATAAATACCTAAGTACATATATTTCATATTTCAATCAGGTTTGTTAGTCATATGCTAATAACTTGCATTTGGCCATGAATTCTTAAGAAATTTCACACTCAATCACAAAGTGTGGATGGGAGAATCCCCTTGGAAAATTGTAGACATCTGTGCTTAGACATCACATGAAAAATCCTAAATATACTGAGGCTAACCTCTGATTACTAAACTTAATAACAATGTGCTTCCTTTCCCCCTGCAAAAAGGGGAAGTATAAAGGGAAAATGAGCATCTTGTCTCTACTTTTTATACTAACTGCTAGATATTTTCCCAGAAAATAAAATAAAAAATAAATATAAATAAAAAAGGGCACCTCTAAATTTGTGAGTAGTGTTAGATTAAAACATCTGTGTGACTGATAACATAAATAACATCAGAGCTTTAACTAAAAGCTTATGGGTAGCTTTGTGCAAATGCACCTCTCTTTCTTTATTACTGCTTATAGTTCTTATCTCACATAAGACATGTTGTCTCTCTCAAAATTGTCCAAGACAAGTGCTCCCCAAAATGCTAACACTTGCATTCAGCTATTCTCTTCCATGTGATTTCAGATTCTTACCCCTACTCTTTCCGCCCCCTTCTTTTGATCATTCTTTCTCTTTTGTTTCTCTTTAGTTTCTGTCATTCACCTTTCTCTCTTCCTCATTTTTGTCTTTCTTTTTGTCACTGTATGTTAGAAAATTATTTAGTGCTAATCTTGATGTTAAACTTTGAGATGTTCCAATGTCAATTTATATAGATTCTGCCCTTGAGATACTTACTGTCTTGAAGACAGATGGCATACACATAAATTAATTATAATATACATTATAAGTGATAAATGCCACAAGAAAATTACTGATAAAGAATTTCCCACGTACAAATTACCCTTTTCCAACCTTTTAAATTGTAATTTCTGAATCTCCTATTTACTAAACCTTGTGATTTATTTGGATTTTATTTATTTTTACAAAGAATTCTATCCATTAGGGTTAACTGAAAACTTCTCAACATTTACTACGGCATGGAGAGCTACAGATGGTTTGAGAGTAACAACTTGAAATATCCTCATTTAATATGTGAGATAATGCTGGCATCTGTATTGAGGAAGATTTCAATCAGAAGGGGCAATCCCAGTTTAGAGGCTATTGCAATTAGTGTAGGAGAAAAAACCAAATAGATGAGTAAAAGCATATGGTAAGGAGACTATACTAGGGTTGATTTGAATAACATATGTGAAATACAGTTACTATACACCCTCTTCCCGACATAGTCCTTCTCATCCATCAGCAAAACTCCTTAGGAGGATTGAGACGAGATGTGATATGGCTGAGCATTAAGTGGGATGTTATAGGCTAGCTGGAGTAGTGCTGATCAGCAGAATGGCGGGTCTGTCTTGTGACCTTCTTTTCAGAAGAAGAACTCTATCACTTGACCCACATGATCAGTGTGGAGCTACTCCCGTTGAGTGATGAGACCTTACCCATATGACCACACTGGACATGTTCAAGAATAAAAATCTCAAACAAGTGTGGCCAAGATCTTCCCTCATGACCAGAATCTGGATACAGAGATATTTTCCCTCTTTGGTTATCTATACTAGAAGAGAAAATCTGTTGTTGGTCACATGCATATTTGAAATGAAGATATTTGATTCATAAGAAAAATGGAAACATACTGCCAAGGGTAGGAACTTGTGCCCTGCCAAGCAGGCCATGTAAAAAGGGGGAAAGGGTGGAGGAGGCAAGGGCAATGTGTGGTCCAGGAGGCAGGGATAGCCAAGCAGAGGGGGCACCAGAAGAATACATCCATGAGCATGTTATCTTGTAGGGTTTTCAAGTTACATTCGTATATTGACGATAAATTCCCCTCACTTTCTCAAGCAAAATCAAGTTGAATTTCTCCCACATGCCAATCATGAGAGTAGAATTTCCACAATTAGAAAGGAAACCTCCATATAAAAGTTCTTAGGCAGAAAAATGGGTTCTTTTGGTAACTTGGATGTCTCTCCTAATAAAGACATGGTTGTTTTCTCTATTTTAATTGGTATCTTAGTTACATTCCCACTCTGTATGGGTTGTAAAATCATTTTAAACATGCATAGTGCATATTGAACATGCCTGATTATACTGAACAAGCAATCTTGTTAAATAAAGTCATTTTAAATGAATAATGTCTATGTGGATAGTATATAGAGGAGAAAAACAAAACTGTCATATTCAAAGATTGTAAATAAAACCTATCTGAAATACAAACTAAAGGTTTCAGCCCATAATGAACCTAGACAGCTGATGCAAAGTGTGACATAACTTGTCCTTTTCCCTGTATTATACTCATGCCTAAACATAATAAAGTTAACTAGAGGTGTCAATAAACTTACTTATAGGAGAAATTGAACTGAATTGAAAGGAAGGTTTTAGTCATGAGAGGATTTCCACAGTTTGCCTGAGTCAGGGCATTTTTTATTCTTTATATTTCCTAAATCTCCATTAATTTTTTAAATTTTAAGCAGTGGATCTGGAATATTGTGAAATCCTCAATGCTTACACATCATTTCAACCATGTTCACTAGAACATGTGTGTCAAAACTATTTGTCAAAATAGTTTTAGAAGGGTTGTCATTATGGAGTAAGCATATTCATCATCACCCAGAATATTTGCATTTGTTTTTCTATTTAAGAATAAAATGTGTTATTAGCAACCTTCATTTGCTCTAGAGCTATTTTGTGAGGTTTGTTTATATAGTAGGCTTAATATATTTAATAATTTCTATGAAATATTATATATTACCCCACGTTCTCCAGGATTTGCTTCATATTTGAAGAACAAGTGATCAGTAGAAGCAAGTTTTACCTAATCTCTAACTCTCAAGACAAGTTAGAGGTTTTTAAACAAATGATCACAAAGTGGAAAGCAGAAGCAAGATGAGAAAGAAGTTGATGGAGAACAAGGATTAGTTTCCTAAATGGATGGCAGTTAGTCAGTATTCACAGATTAAGATCTACTCTTGTGGATTATATCAATCACCATTATCCAGGTCCTGAATAAGACCTCAATTAGAATGCACAAACTATTCAGCCCTCACTTGACTGGGTCTATATGTTTGTGTCAAGGTACATTTGTTTTCTTTCTAGGTGGCCTCATGAGAACTTCCTTTGATAAGAGCCTAAAAGTCATGCAGTCTTTATTGCTTTGTTAGAGTGATGCTTGTTTGTAACGTAGGCTGAATAAGATAAGTCAGAGAAAGACAAATATCATATGATTTCACTCATATGTGGAATTTAAGAAAAGGGGAAGGGGAGGAAAAATAAGATAAAAACAGAGAGGGAGACAAACCATAAGAGACTCTTGAATATGGAGAACAAACTGAGGGTTCCTGGATAGGTGTTAGGTGGGGGAATGGGCATTAAGGAGGGCACTTGTTGGGATGAGCACTGGGTGTTATATGTAAGGGATGAATCACTAAATTCTATTCCTGAAATCATTATTACACTATATGTTAACTTACTTGGATTTAAATTTAAAAAATAAAGTAAAATCATAAATAAATGATCAAATAAATAAATAAATAAATAAATAGAAATACTATCTTAATAAATTCAAATGTCTTTTTAACTATATCACTCTATACCAAATGAAAGGGAAGCTAGGAAAGTGAACTGATGAACTGAGAGAGAACTTTTTTCCCCTCCATTTCTGGATGTAATTAGCCTTAATAAGCAGTGCATTGGAGTAAATAAAATAATCTCGGCACATAAGCACGCACAACTTCAGAGGAATTATATATTCTGGGCTGCTTGAAAGAGAGGATTCACCTGAAACAGTCATTCCCAAGAGTTAACATTATAGCTAAGCACCAGGCAGATTATACTCCATATTTTCACATATACACTATGTGTCTCTGGTATGTTAGCAAAGAACATTTCAAAACACTCAACTGTAGCACCTTTCTATCTGTATAGATGCCATATGTACAATCTTTGTTTAAAGCCTCCTACTTTGATATAATTGAGAGAAACCCAGAAAGTATAGATCTATCATCATAAGGCAAGGTCAAAGGCCCAAATCTACTAGTCATCTACCAGTGAAAACAACTGGAGCATGCCCATCCCTCAACTTATATTGAATTCCAAGCATATGCTTTAAAAATTTTTAAACCTCCATTTCATGGCCGTGAAAAATTGGAGAATAGAGTCAGGTTATATCAACACATGACAAAGAAATATAAAGAAAAGTAGCAAAGCCTTTATTTTTTGTTTCAACATTAAAGCAAATACCACCTGTGTAGTCATAAATGCCCACATTCTTAACAGACTGGGAACCATGAGAATTCAAGCAGGTGCTAGGGAGAAAATAGTAAAGAAAAAAAGAGTAATTTCTAAAAATAAGTAAAACACTTATTTTCAAGTTTTTGACATCCTGCTTATTTTTCTTCCTATAAAGTTATAACAAGTATAGCATACATTGTAGAGTTACATTTTTCAAAACATGGCCTAGGAGAACATAGAGCCTATAGAAGTGACAAAAAATAGATGAATCAAAGTTTTTGTTTCTTTTTGTGTGTATTTTTAAAGACAACTCCAAAAAAGGTAAATGAAATTTCTCATCAGGTGTTTATGTTCTTGGAAGCAAGATTACAGAAATCATCTAGACAGTGGAAAATCCTAAATTTATTATTGCCGAAGTCCCGCTCTGACCGGTCCAGGGGTACCCCGAAGGAGGGCTGGTGTCGGCGCAAAGAAATGGACACAGACAGCTCAGGTGAACCAATCTGGACAGTTGATTGATTTTTCAGCAAGCTTATATATGCTTTCTACTCTCTATATGTTTGCGTCAAACTATTGTTTTTGCTCTCAGAAAGTTCTCAGGGAAATCATCCATGAGAAAACTTTCTGGTTATTTCCTTGCTGTATTTCCTTACTGCTTGCAGTATTTCCTTGCAGTATTTCCTTACTGCTTTTTTACTTCAAAGAATTAATCTTTAATCTTACTATTTCTATGCCTGACAAGCTAGAAGGCTAGTTATTTTTTATATTTATAGTTCCAGTTGTTTTAACTGAAACTGGCTGAGCCTATTCTTTAGAGATGTTGGAGCCTGACTGCTTTCTTGGTAACTGCCCACTGTAAACTTCTACAGGAGCATGTTTTTCTTCAAAGCATCCTTAATGATTAACTGATTGCTAAGTTACAGGGAAAGGCCCAGTAAGAAAAATTTAAGTTGATTGAATAAGCTGATTGATTAGAAGAAGGGATATCAGCAGCCTCACTTCCAGAGAACCGCTTTGCGGTCTTCTCTTATCTACCGCCTGGGCTTTGCCATCAGGTGGGTGATGAAGGTCGGCTCCCGGCATATAATGATTATAAAATAGTTAAAGAAACCTTGGTGTAAACATACAGTGAAACGGGTACCTCTGTCATTGCCATGGATTGTTTGGTTACAAGTAAGAGAACCTCCCATAGCACCTCTAGCCAAAATGAGAATTGCCTTTTAGGAAGAATACCAGATGTAGTGTTACTGAATAAATTGCAGGATATCTGGTAGTTCTGAATTTCAAATAAACAACAAGTAATATTCTAGCATAACTATGTCCCACATATTACATTATTATACACTGTATTACACTACTATGCTGTATTTATACTTAAAGCTTGACTTGTGATTTATCTTAATTTCAAATGCACCTGGGTGTCCTGCATTTTTATTTGCTAAATCTGTCACCCCTGACAAGGTGTCTGATCTCAGACACTTTCCAAGTGTCAGGAAAGACTAGGGAATGGATCTAGAAATTCCATAGGCGGCTATGCAGTTTTTCACTGTCTTCTTTCAATGACTCCGACTCTCTCTCAATCTTACTTTCTGGACTCTCCTCTTCTTTTTTCCAAAACTGAATGATCTCCTATTTCATTCTCATTTTTCTCAATATAGAGTAATTTTATTTTTGTTGTCATTGTGTTTTTTGTATTCAATATAGTAATAGGTTGGCCTAGCTTTGGTCATGATCGACTTCTGGTCAAATCAAGGTTTAGATCACATCAATAGATGCAGAAAGATCAAATTCAAAGAAATATAAATCAAGCAGGGAAATAAATAAGATGCCTATTGAAGCCGAAGTGATAAATCAATCCTTTAAAGAGTAGGTGAACCACAAGTATATAATATTAATTGAAAGTATGAGTCTATAAAGTCATCTACAAAGTCCAATTTTGTTATCCATACACATGTACATATGCAAACACAACTATGATCATACAAGTGGAAAAAGGAAAAGAAAAATATACTAAAAAATATTCCCAAGGATGGCTGTTGTTATGATTAAAAGTAACTTTATCTTATATATATTTTTCTACTTGCTAAATTTTGAACAAAGATCTCTAATTATTTACATAAAGAATCATAGTAAGAAATAAGGAAGAGGCGGAAAAACATGTTTTCCAAAACTTATGAACACTGGGAGGGTCATTTAATCATCCAATGGATTAACAAATATTTTCATAAATATGAATTGCAGTCTGTTCATTCTGAAGATCTCTAAAAATTTCCTCCAGAATATAATATTCTGAAGGAAAGAAATTTAAAGATTTTAAGATATCTTAAGATAAAAATAACAGATAAGGGAAAATTGAGATTTTTAAGCAAAAATACATTATTTGGGGTTGTTTTTTAACTTTATTTCCATATTCTATACAAACATAAACAAGTCTTGAAATTCAAGCATGCACTTAGCATAAAGTAGAAATTTAAAGAGCTAAACAATATTTAAGATCATATAAGACAAAGAGTCTTACAAAGATTTCATCACTTGTTCGACAATTTTACCAAATCTATTCCTTATCATCTTTGGGAACATCTATAATATTACTCTTTTGACAAACCCATTTTATCATTTGTTAGCATTTTACTTTTTATTCTAAAAGCTCATCTGAAACTTCCAATGATTGTTTCTAGTTCTATCTCTGGGTAGCTATGGATGAGTATAATTCCTCTTTCACGTAGAAATCCCTTATATTTGAAGATATATTTTTCTCTCATTTGTTGAGTCCCCAGTTAAAATCTTCTATTCTTTCAGCTACCTTGCCCATGCATTTTCACTTTGACCTCCTGGCTTCTGTCAAAATAACAATTTGTCTAGCCATTTAAACTAAAACTTACAGCCAACAGTGAATGAATCACCAAGTTCTGTCAATTCTTTTAAATGCAACTTGAATCCCTGTGTTGCTGTCTATTTCTGCTGATCTTACTTAGGTCATTGTTTTGTGCTTACTGAATTATTTAAGGTAGTCTCTGATACTTGGCTTGCTCTTCATTTCTGAAATTATCTTAAAGGTTGTTACCTGATTAATCTTCTGAAAACACTGTTTTGTGTTTAAGAAGCTAAGCCCCTAAATTATCCATGCCAAACACATAAAAAAAGGAAAAATTTATCCTATAATTAGTTTTTAGTACTTTATGACAAAAATAGAAATAACAAGGTGTGTTTCAAAATCCAAGACATTGGATTACCATTACATTCATTACCATCCAGCCTGCCTACAATACTATTTATTTCATCCTTATGTATTAGAATCTGTCTTTTTTTCAAGGTCAGTTCAATTATTGGGGCTTATGGAAGCATAACACCTTTTCTTAAGTCCTAAATCAGTGGTCATATCACCATCTGTGACATAGGTACACAAACTTTTTAAAATGAGGTTCCAAACCCTTCCAATATAAAGCACAGATTTTGATCAAAATTTCCAAGAAGCCAATGTAAAGAAGAAAACATAGTTAACATTTCCTTATAGGTTATGAGCTAAGGCTAACCATTGTTCAGGAGTGAGTCAGCCACTTCATGGTCTACAAACAGATGAAATAAACATCTTAACGTAAATCATATTTTAACCTTCATTTGAAAAATTAAGTGTTCTCTCATATGTTTTGTTTCTAAAGTAATATCAAAAAAGTTTCTAGACTTTGTGCAATTGTTTTAATTGCAAAGTCTATACATTTTTTCAAAAATAAATCCTTTATTTAAAATTATTTTTACATTTATTTATTTTTGAGAGACAGTGTGCGACAGTGCATGAGTGGGGGAGGGGCAGAGAGAGAAGGAGACACAGAATCCAAAGCAGGCTCAAGGCTCTGAGCTATCACCAGAGAGCCCAACGTGCAGCTTGTACCCACGATCTGTGAGATCATGACCTGAGCTGAAGTCAGATGCTCAACCAACTGAGCCACCCAGTTGCCCCAAAATAAAAGTCCTTTTAAAAATAGAAATTAATACTATGTCTTAAAAAAAAAGCTAGGGATATTTGACAAATTTATATAAATTCATGATCAACTGCAACTATTTTCAAGCACTGTAAATCTTATTCATACACAAAAAATGGTAGTAGTTAATTCCTTGGAGTTACTAATGAGTTGTTAAATTACACAAAAGACTTCTCAAATATGAGGCATACATAAAGTTCCTTTAAAGTACAAAATTATATTTTTTCCTCCAAATATTATTTTACTAATTGGAAATATGCTTTGTTCTCCAAATATTTTGTATTTAGATAGAAACAGAGATCATAATGACTGAGAAGTATATTTTTTCCTCTCATCTTGTCAAGGCTGCTGATGGTATCCTGGGAGTAATTAGTAGCAAAATAATAAACAAATAATTTGAATTTAAAAAATTAAGGGTGCAATGAACTAGAATGTTTATTTGGAAATTATATTTTTTGAAAGAATAACTACATTGTTATAAGGGATATCTCATGGTAATAGTCTTGAAATATGAGTTTTGTACTTATACTATAGAACCTTGATTTTATAAAGGATTGAAATTGGTGTGCTGTCAATTCTTAAATACCTAGAGTTAAAATGAGGAAAGAACAGCTGGTCATGGTCACTCTCTTGTTAGCTAAGAATATTATTCTTCTGCTCTAGCCTCCCTTGGTCTAATCCAGATTTGAGTAAGAGATGAGGCTATGAGTATGCATTTTAGATTAAGTCTTGGCACAGTGTTATTCAACTGTGCTTTGGGTTTATGGATTGGCAGGTATTTCCACTGCAGCTGCAGGAACAAGTAACAAATGGAGGAAGTAAGGGCTGAGTGTGGAGAGGTAGAAGGAGACTATATCTTGAAGGAATATGAATGACATGCTAAGAAGCTAGAGCTTCACTCTGGAAGTTATTCAAGATTTCTGAGCAGAGTGATGTGATCTCCATTGCTATCTTGTGACAGTGCTGCTCTATGGCTACTCATAGAGAGATTTTTATGGTAATTCTCACACCAGGAGAGCTTTGTTTTCCTTTTTAATAAGCATCACTTTCTAGGCTTAATTCTTTGCCATTTCCATAAGAAATACTGTCAATTTTTTAGAGTAAAGGAGCTGTCACATCCAACTATGTCATTCTATAAATATCTGCTTTTGACAAGGACATACACCGGTAAAGAAGAACACTGCTCTTATATTGGGGTAGGCAAATACTAAAATACTTGAAAATATAATTTGATAGTATAAAATATATTTCAAGTTTCACAGTTAACATCAGTAAGAAAAATATCGTGGCAGAAAAGAAAAAAAAGGATAGCTTGGTTTGTAAGAATGTGTTTTGTAGGGATCTCCTTTGTTCAAAGGATAGAAGAAAATGCATGATCCACCAATAATTCTTCAGGAACTTAGTCATTTGAAGGATACTCTAGGTGTGCTGTTTTTACATCTTTTTTTCCCTCCCAAATACACTATTTACTCAGTGTATTTGTTTCTATCCTTTACAAAAGAGTACATATACAACAAAAAGAAACAACACTCAAATAAGTCCACTCATACTACTTGTTTCTTACTCTGATGAAAATATAATACCAGAGAATTAAGAGTCAGTCAAATTGAAGTTCTAGGGCTTTGTTTTTTATATTCTCACCATCTTCTGTCAATCTGGGGAAAATGAGCATTGGCTTTGTATGTTCCTGGGTATCAAATATTTTGAAATGAAAAAGAACAAGGTATGTATTTTAAGTACTGAAAGATTGTAAATACCAGGGACATTTTTATGAAAACAAACCCAAAAAACATATAGGATATCTGTATTTAGAAAATAAAATAATTATCTTACTTCAAAACAATAATGAAAACAGTACATGACTAAAAAATGTGTTTCAAACTTGAAATTCTTACAACCAAGTCCCATAATGAAATATTAATTGCTCACTTGTTTGTCAGTGTTCTGAGTAGTCCAATATGAAATTAAAGACAAAGATTAGCATCTACTTCTACTAATCTCTTTCAAAATTAGAAAACTATTTAAATGGAATTTATCTCTTGTACCTATAGTCTTTCTAAAATAAAAAAAAAAGTTCAACAAACAAAATATAGACAGTGGCATTACATCCACATGTATGGTAAAATCTTTTAACTAGTAAGTGAATTTCAAAGGGTGCCTGACACTAACATGGAATACTCGTATAATTAGATATTCAAGAGATTGAAATTCAGACCAATTTGGTTTTAATTCTTGCTTACATATCATGTAATCTTGAATAAATTATTTAACCTCTCTGACCTATCATTTCCAATTCCTTGGACATAATAAATTGTAAGGTTCTTTGAGCCTTATATGCCATAATATATGTAAATGATATTACAGTATATATGTTATAAACCTATGAGTGTAAATGTATGAATTTAAGTGTCTTTCCTTCCTCTCAGAATATGTTTGACCATTATATTTTGTAGGGTACAAATTTATACCATACCTAGAAAAATCATCTTATGACACTACCCATTTTTGTATACTCTTTCTCTCTGTATACTCAGAATATTGTACTTTAATATCTAAGGGACTCACTTACATCTATTCACAGTCACTTTTTATTATATCTTTTAGTAGTCTTAGAGTACCCTCCCATGAGGAAGTATACTCCCAAGGAGGCTATCTATTTATGGTCAGATGTAGCTTACTTCTTATTGGAATAAAAACCAAGTGAATATAAAGATGAAATACATGTTGTGCAACATGAGCTACCAAAACTAGTCACAGCCACTCACTGTATTTATTTTTCCTTTATGTAAATATCTTACCAATGCTGGCAAAAGCCTCTGAACTTTGGATATTACTACATTTTAAAAGGAGATTTGGTGTCTTTCTTTTATAACCATATTATTTGCATTAACCAATATATGGTAAGTACTGTAACAAGCAATCCCCAATCTCAATAGTTAACATAATCTTTTTTTTTCTCCTATTGACATCACAGGGTCTGCCTGGAGGCTTTCTTCCAATTAGAGACTCAGAGATCCAGGTTGCTGCCATCTTGAACATGTGGCTTTCCAGATCTATGTGGATGGGATAATAGAATGTCAAATATCAAGCAGGATCTGTTTGTTTGTTTGTTTTTCACAGATGGGCTTAGATGTTATGTACATTTTCCAGACCAACATAAGTTTGGCCATAACTCCATCACATGACCCCAACATAACTCTGAGTGAAATTGGTAAACACAGTCTTCTCATGTACCAAAAGGAAAATCATGGAGTTGATGAAGATACCATAGCATCATCTCTCCTTTACTAGGTTAGTATCTATGCTCACCGAGATAAAGTTTGAGACTTTATTGTTTGATGAACACTGCATCATCAGTGTCTAGAATAGGGTTATAATATGGATCCAATATTTTAGAATGAGTAAATACCAGCTATAATTAAAACAAAACATATGGCTATTCATGAAACAACCATGGAAAGCCCCCTTTTGTGCCTAATAATCAATTATATGAGCATTGCACTTAAAAAATCCCACTGCAAAAACAATATTAATATGATATTATCCACCTAAAAAGGATGAATAACAATCTTCAGACTTTATGGTCAAATGCAAGTGATTAAAAGTCTTAAATAAGATTAATTGCGATGTATTACTTTTTAATTTTTTTTTAGTTTCAGATGTAGGATTTAGTATTACTTTTGAATGTTAAGAAATATTTCTTTAGTTGGGTTTAACCTAAAAACTGATTTTTCTTGCCAAAAGCCAGTGGAGATCTAACCCTTGACTGTGACGGTCAGAGGTAGATAGAAGATAGCACAAAGAATGTCAGTAATTACAAATGGGAAACACCATTCCCTGAGTAGCAGATGGCCAGTATTTTGAAGAGTGCAACATTTCATAGATGTCACCACATGAAAGATCTGTGCAAATATACACAAAGCATTATTTAGAGCCATAGAAATGGAGTTAATGGAATACCTAGGAAAAGGAAGGAAGTGCAGTGGAAAAAACAGGATAGGAGAAGACAGAAAACAAGGCAGGTAATTCTTAGAGTTGGGAAGAAAATGACTTTGTTAGGAACAAAAAATAAAAAAAAGTCTTCGTTTGTTAAATGTTTCAAAAATTAACATTAGAACCACATTAGAAGTAAACTAAATTTGTTAGAAGATTTGATAACTCTCATAAATCTATTTCCTAGCAATTTGTCAGGGATGAATTATTTGAGTATTAAGGAAGAAATTCTTAGTCAAGTGAACATGTTCATGAGGTCATAGATTCAGTGACTTCACTGAACCCAAATGGGACCATTCTAGTGGGGAGTGTCCAGGTTCCTCTGAAGAAACTGTCTGAGTGTAAATGTTATATAATTAATGCCAGTGTCTAGCTATTCAAAATAAAATCTAAAGATGAGGCTTTTTGAAAAAAAAAGTGGGTCTTCCTGACCAACAATTACATAGAATTTCTGTAACTCCTTTGCTAAACTAGTATTTAAAAAAAAAAAAAACCTTTTTGAATATTTACTTCAAGATAAAAAGACCCAACTAAATGATAGAAAATTTAAGCTTTTCATATGAGTTTCACGAGGGTGAATTTTGTGCCTATTACTGTGGGTTTGTAGAATATATTCTATGTGATTTCTAAAAACTCTGTCAGCTGTTTATAACTAACTGAACTGGTTCACTACTGGCTTAATAGTTTTGGTTTTTATTCTAAAGTAAACCCTTAGTTCACTTTAATTTTTATGCCTCAGAGCAAAGAAAGAAAAAAATTTGGATACTTACAAAATCCAAGAATCCTTTATTTTCCATTAGGGAATAAACAAACAAAAAGCTGATTTCATATATTAATATATGAATCCCCACACACATTTACATGTGTTAGTTTAGACAGAGACACACTTACACTGACACATACAACACACACACACACACACACACACACACACACACACAATGTACAAGCCAGATTTAAAAGCCACATTGAATTAGAAATCTATTCTGTGGATTTTTATAACAAATAGTTTCAATGTGCAGAATCATTCACCAACAAAAATTTTCTCCTTCCCTAAAATTTTTTAAGCTATAAATGTCATAAAATAGCTTCTAACCAAATGCTTACTTCATGAATCCCTGTTAAACCTAGAAGACTGTTTGGATTCCAGAAATAAAAGTAGTTATAATTAGTGTTTACATAATAAAATAGCAAAAATAGGTGAATGTTAGATGATAGATAGGCAGACAGACAGAGAGTTGATAGAATGAAGAAATAAGATATTTTAAAATGGACTTTGATGGACTGTGAAAAATGAGAGGGAAGTTGCAGCAATTGCCAACACTAGTGAGTAATCATGCAGTATTGTAGAAAGTATTCCCTGATCAGAGCTTAGATCTAGCCTCCTAGCTGCATTGTGTGATGAAATACAAGTAATATATAAAATCCAATGTTACACATCTATTAACCAATATTTCACAGAACTCCAGCCTCATGCTAGAACTTTTCTAGACATCTATTTTTGTTTCCCTTCTAAAAGCAGATTTTCCCTTCATTTTTTTAGTACATTATTTTAATACGCTGTTTAAGGATAATGAGACCACACAGCCTGACATGCTGAGTTAGCAAGGAAATGCAGCTGGTCTTTCTCTTGCAGACAAAAGGAGTGGTTCCGATACTGAAATGGAGAAGCATTACTCACTTCATCATGCAATCTTTTACACCCAGATTGTGCTAGTCTTACACAAAACAAGTCTTAACATACTTAAGAGGATTGAAATCATATCAAGCATCATTTCAGAACAAAATGGCAGGAAATAAGAAATCAGTAACAAAAGGAAAACTGGAAAATTCACAGATATATAGAAATTAAACACACTCCTGAATAACCGATGTATCAAAAAAGAATCTAAGAGAGAAATAAAAATATACCATGAACCAAACCATGAAAACACCAAATAATGAAAATTATAGAACAGCAAAAATACTTCTAACAAGTAAGTTCATAGAAATAAAAACCTATTTGGAAAAAAACCCTCAAATAACCTAATCTTATACCTCAAGGAACTAAGGGAAAAAAGCATAAACAAAACCCAAAGTTAGAAAAAGGAAGGATGCAAAAAGGTTGAGAAAGGAAATAAATGAAATAGAGACTAAAAAGATGATACATAAACAAAAATGAGAGCTTTTTAATTTTTTTAATTTTTTTGAAGTTATTTGTTTACTTATTTATTTATTTATTTATTTAGTTTGAGAGAGAGGAAGAGAATACAAGCTGGGAAGGGGCAGAGAAAAGAGAGAGAGAATCTCAAGCAGGCTCAGCACTGCCAGTGCAGAGCCTAATGCGGGGCTCAAACTTATGAATGAAATTGAGCCAAGATCAAGAGTCAGATGCCTAACTGACTGGGCCACCCAGGCTTTTTTTTTTTTTTTAAAGCAACAATAATGACCAGTCTTCAGCTATGCTGATATTAAAAGAGAGAAGATTCAAATAAATAAAGTCATAAATTAAACAAGGACATTACTAAGGAGAAATACTAAGAGAAATAAATAGTAAGGATAATAAGAAACTACTATAAACAATTATACAAGTTGGATAACCTACAAATACTGGGTAGATTCTTAGAAACATGCAACCTACTAAACTGAATCATGAAGAAATAGAAAATCTGAATAGACCAGTTTGAATAAGGGGATTAAATCAGTATTCAAAACCTCTTGACAAAATTCCAGTATCTGATGACTTTACTGGTGAAATCTACCAAACATTGAAAAAGAACTAATGCCAATTCTTCTCAAGCTCTTCCAAAATATTGAAGAAGATAAAACACCAAAACTAATTTTACTATATCAGCATTACCCTGATACCAAAGTTAGACAAGGACAATACAAGAAAAGAAAATTATAATCTGAAACACTTGATGAACCTAGATAAAATATATTAGCAAACCAAGTCAACCTCACATTAAAAAAATCATACACACAGTCCTGTGGGATTCATCCCTAGGATGCAAGGATGGTTCAACATATGCAAATCAGTGCATCAAGAATGAAAGATAAAAATCACATGATCATCTTAAAAAATCATTTGACAAAATTCACTTTCATGATAAAAACTCACAATAAAAATAAAATTAGCTGTGTTTCTATATACCAACAATGAACTATTAGAAAGAGATTAAGAAAACAAGGCCATTGACAACAGCATCAAAAAGAAAAATAATTAGGAATAAATTTAACCAAGAAGGTGAAAGATGTACTCTGAAATCTATGAAACATTGACGAAACAAATTGAAGACATAGATAAATTGACAGATAGGCCATGTTCATGGATTGTAAGAATTAATATTGTTACAATATACACACCACCCAAAGCAATCTATAGATTCGACATAATCTCTATCAATATTTTAATGGTATCATAGAAATAGAAAAAATATCCTATGAAACCACAAAAGAACTGGAATAGCCAAAGCAATCTCAACCGAGAAGAGCAAAGGTGGAGACATCACACTGCATTATTCTAAACCATATTACAAAGTTCTTGTAATCAAAAGAATATTGGCATTAAAACAGACACATCGATCAATAGAATAGACTAGATAGCTCAGAAATAAATATGTATATGGTCAATTAATTTTTAACAAAAATACCAAGAATACACCACGAACATAGAACAGTCTTTTCAAAAAAATTGTTAGAAAACTGGATATCTACATAAAAATAATGAAATTGGATCTCTATCTTACACAACATATAAAAATCAGCTCAAAATGGATTTAGTAATTGAATGTAATACCTGAAACCATAAAACCTCTAGAAGAAAACAAAGAAGATAAGCTCCTTGACATTGGTCTTGGCAATGATTTTTTTAATTTAACACAAAAAACATAGGCAACAAAAGCAAAAATAAACAAGTGGAAATATATCAAACTAAAAAGTTTCTGCTTAAAAAAGGAAATCATCAACAAAATGAAAAGGTAATATATAGAATGGGAGAAAGTATTTCCAACCCACATAAGGGGCTAATATCCAAAAGATATAAGAAACTCAAAAAAAATCAGTAGCAAACCAAATTTTAAAAAATAATAAATAATCCAATAAAAAATAGCAAAGCACTCAAATAGACATGTGTCCAAAGACACATAAATATCCAATAGAGATATGAAAAGATACTAAATGTCACTAATCACCAGGAAAGTGCAAATCTAAACCACAATGCAATATCACCTCACACATGTTAGGATGACTATTACCAAGAAGATAAGTGTTAACAAATGCTGATGAGCACAAGGGAATATTGGTACCCTGTTGGGGGAAATGTCAACTAATATAGCCACTATGGAAAAACAGTATGGAAGTTCCTCAGGAAATTAAAAATAGAACTACCATATGCTCTAGTAATCCTACTTCAGTGTATATATCCAACAAAAACAACATCACTATCTCAAAGAGACATCTGTACTCATATGATGTTTGAAGCCTTATTCACAATTGCCAAGATATAGAAACAACCTAAGTATCTGTTAAAGGATGATTGGATAAAAACAATATATGAATATTGAAAATATATATGAATAATATATGCAAATATTATTCGGCCCTAGGAACGAAGGATATCTGGCCATTTTTAATGAAATGGATGGACCTGGAAGACATGAGATAGAAAAAGACAACTACTGCATGGTATCACTTATATGTAGAATAAAAAAAAAAGTCATACATATAAAGACAGAGTTAGAATGGCAGTTGCAAGGGGCTGCAGTGGGTGGGGAAAATGGGGAGAGGCTGGTAAAAGGGTACAAACTTTCATTTATAAAATGAATAAAATCTGACAATATAATGTACAGCATGATAACTCTAGTTGATAATACTGCATTGTATACTTGAAATTTTTTAAAGGAGATCTTTAAGCATTTGCATCAAAAACAATACGAAAGTAACTATGGGAAGAGATAGATGTGTTAAGTAACTTGATTGTGTGAATCCTCTCACAATGCATATGTATCAAATAATCACATTGTATTCATTAAATATATTACAATTTTGTTAATTACACCTCAAAAATACCTGTAAAAATACTTGGTAGTTTCTGCTTAATTTGCCAAAACTATCCTAATATTGAGAAAGTCAGAACTTCTCAAATTGTCTTCTCCACCAACACTTGAAGCTACTGCAGAAGCTCCCCTCTACTTAGATTACACCCCGTTTGGCCTCTAATTTATGAATACCTACTTATTTATGGTTTATAACCTAGCTCAACTGCAGCCTTCCTTGCTGAGTCTCTCCTGTACCCCAGGAAGACTTAGAGACAATTTCTTTTGGGTATCCATTACATATATATATGTATGTGTGCGTGTGTGTGTGTAGAAAAGGTATCTATAGATATAGATACACACATATTTATCTATTGTACTATCAAACATCATATTATATTATCATTATTGCTTTTCTTTTCCTTCAAATAAATTGAATATTCAGCATAGATTTACATATTTCAGCATCTAGCACAGTCTCTGAAACAGACTAGCCACCCAATGAATGCTTGTAGAATGTACTTATAATTGAACACTTTCTTGCCTCTTCTACGAATGGGTTTCATCAATTATTACTGCTTTCTCTTAAAACTGCAGTCTCCTGTTGGCTGGAGATTTCCTTTATGTTTCAAAAACCAAAACAAAACAAAACACACTTTTATTACCTTGAACTACTGTATTTCTGAAAATAAGAGTTTTTTGTTGCTGACTCTTCTGCCTTATTCCTCATTCACTCATTAGCCCTTGAAATAAAATATATTTTTATCTTATCATTTGGCTTGAATTCCTCATCTGGAAGTCACTAGTGACTTCCAAATTGTCAAATATTTTTCATTTCTCACCTTGCTAGAACTTAATGTGATGTTTGATCCTTTTTTTCTCTTCTTGGACTTCTTATCTTGTCTTTGAGACTTTATGCTTTCCTGGTTTTCTGATTAGTTCTTTGACTTCTGTGTCCTTCTTCTCCTATCAGCAGTAGGATATTTCCTAGCTGGTGTCTTTGTGTTTATCTCAACATTTACAACATTTGATATCATTTAGTTTCCCTATTATGTGGTGGGCATAAAATCTATATATCTTTATCCCATACTTGTTGCTCATGTCTTGTTGGTACTGTGTTGGTGTCTGATGTTCAATATTTCTGAGTTAAAATGTGTCATCTTCTCCTGTATCATATATAATGCCTTTCCCCATTCATATTTCAATTGATGATGATTCTCCTTACTACAACATGGATGTGGAACAGAGGCATATGTTGGCATTCCTCTCTTTCATATGAGTCTGATACAATCGATTTCTCATTCCTGTAGGGTTCTCTTCTACATGTTTATTATTAATCCTTGATTTTCTAATTCCCATTTCTGTAATACTTAATTTATATCCCATTTCATTTAGCTTTTATCTATTTTTAATTTATATTATCTCCTAATTTGACATTTAAAAATTCTGCTTGCTCCGAATCCACATAGACTACTCCATAAACTTATAATGTTTTATAACCCCTCATATTTGTTTCTTATTAATCCATCGGAAATGCTCTTCCCTTATTCTTTACCTTTATTTTAAAGTCCTAGCTCAAAGTCCATTTTCCCTTATTCCTTCGGTTAGAATTTTACCAGCATCTATGTCCCAGCAATAGCTCTCTTTTAACTCTAACACTTGATGGATGGTAAATCACTCTTGTGTCTTTCCCTATTTTAATGTCACTGATATTTGAGAATGCTCTTGTATGTCTTATTCCTATCATAACACCAAGCACACTTTTATGACTTACTGAAGTTAGGAACTGAGTTCAGTTTCTCCTAACATCTTGCCTGGGCACTAAATAAACATTTCCTAAATATTTATTGAATGAATGAATTTGTCTTAATCACTAGAAACTAGGTCAGAAATTTGTACAAAGGTTCTGCGTACATCAGCTTGAAAAACAGAGCATTACATAATATTATATGAAACCCAACATGTTTTATATTTTGTGTGGGAAAAAAAAGTATGACTGGGACTGCAACGACATTAAATTTTATAGCAGATTTAAGGACATTTTGAAATAACTAATATCAACATCATAATTATTGTGAATGTTATTTTAAATTTCTATAATTTTTTTGGTGCTTACTAGATGTCAGGGACTATGTTAAATATGAAACACACATGATCTCATTTTATATCACAGGAACTATAGAATATTAGTAGACACAATTCTTTGCTCATATTTTACAGATAAAATATTTAAAGTCACGGAGTGAGTTTATGCTCTGGTAGGGATTTAAATATTTTTGCTTCAAAACCTCTTAGCAAGTGCATGCTCTGTCTTCAGCTTCCCATTGCACTGCAAATGTGTTTTTATTTTTCCTGACATGAAATAAATAGAAATGCTCTTTGTGAGTCATTCATTCAAGTACCATCAGTTGCCCTTTTCCTGATAATAACATGATTCAGAACTTTTAATAATGATTATAATTAAGCAGTGATATCATCGCCTCTCTGTTTTATGAGACAATAATCCAATTCCTAAATGGCTAAACTAGAAGGCCAAAGGCAGAGCAGTTTATCACAGCTAGAGAATCAGATTACTGCTCAGCAAAACAGAGAGCCTTGATATTATTATTATATAAAGCATGTTTGAGGGTTAATAGCTCTCTCTCCAACATTTTTTTTTAATGTTATATTGGCAAGGTTAGAAACAGAAAGAAAGGATGCTGGTTCTATTGGATATGTCTGCTAAAATTTCTTTGAATAATGAGGAAAATTAATTCTCTCAAATAGAGTACTTGACTTGGAGTCAAGGTAAAACAAAGCTATATTTATTATTTTTCTTATTTTAGATTGAGAGCATGTGCATGAGTGGGCGAGAGGGAGAGAGAGAGAGTGAATCTGAAGCAAGCTCCATGCTTAGTGTGAAGCCTGATGTGGGGCTTGATCCCATAACCCTGGGACCATGACCCGAGCTAAAATCAAGAGTGGGATGATCAACTGAGGACCCAGGCACCCATCAAATCATTTTTATCTGATGTGCTTAAGCCGTTTGACTTCACTGAAATTCAGTTTCCATGCTTTAAAGTAACGGACTTCTTGTTCTAATATCTAATGACTGGATATTACAGGAAAAAAAATCTTTGAAATCATATGTAATGGAAAAATGCATATATTTATGGATCAGGCTTGATTTTCCTATGTATATTAACAAGTAATATAGTGTACTATTTGATACATAGTACTTGTTAGGAAAGAACAATTTTCTACCCTAAAAAAGTACAACATAATGCTTCCCATTTTCTTACATCCCACACAGCCAATTTAAAAAGGGCTTCTCTACATAGGTTTCCTTCAAAGGATCTGTCACACAGAAGCTGATTGGTGTGTCATAGCTTCAAAAATTTAAAGATTCTCACATATTTTAATCACTGCTTTATGGATTTATATTAAAACCATTTCCACGTCCATAAACATCTAAAACTTTAAGAGCTGACTACAGATATTTGAAACATGGCATTAGCAAGAATGTATACACAAATGCACATATTTAAAAACTGTTCTTAAAACAGAGTCAATTTTAGATATTTATACTCTAAATCAATAAGTAAAAACTTTGTTTAAAACATGTTAGCAGTTATTTGCATGGCTATAACTAATCTACCATTTTAGGGGAAAGAACAATTATTTTTTACAATGCAGTGAATCTGGCTTTTTGAAAAACTATGGCACAAACCACAGAGAACAAATATAGTCACTGCCATAAAATAACTTCTCTGTTTTAGAAAGTACTACAAAATATATAAGGATTATATTGGTATTTAATTTCAGTTTGAAAATTCAATTAAATAATATTAGATGATTTGTCTTGAAGTGAGAATCAGTTGGTTTCAGATTAATAGCTAGCATGACAAGTATATTATGGCTTTGATTGATTTTAAGTGACTTGCAACTGTATAGATATAACCTTAAAATTTTATAAATTTTTATCACCAATATTTTTTTTTAATTATTCATTCACTCGTTAAAGAATAGTAAGGCAGACTTTCTTCAAGGCAGGAGGGGCAATGAGGTTTTGCAGTGGGGAAAGAGATTGGGTTCAACTCTGAATACAATAAGGAAAGCAGGAATTTATAACCAAAGAGCAGGATGGGGATCAGTAACTAGAAAATTCTGAAGAAGAAACATCTAGTTAAGAGAGGATTTTGGCTAAGCTGACCTAACCAGATTTGTGCTGAAGACAGGCCAGGGTGATTAGACATCACCTGGGGAGTGGTAGAGAATTAGAAACCCATTAGCTATAGAAGGTAATAGATATTGAGGATGAAGAATTCTGGCTTAAGTTACTTCACAGAATTCTTGCTAAAACTGTAAAATGTGAGATGAACACAGAAGTCCAAAAGGTGAAGTCTAGTTGAAAAAGTGCTCAGAAGAGTCCTATTAGATGTGGCAGTGTTTAGTAGTTGTGGTAGAGTCAATATGGCCTTTAAAAGCTAAAATATTTATTCTCTGGCCATTTACAAAAAATAGGCTACTTTCTGTTCTAGGTCAGAGCTTTCATTCTAATTTAATTTTTCTTTTGCCTCCTTCATATGTCTTAGAATCCTATCAAAGTGGATAACTTTTTGGAGTCTAAAAGTATGGCATTTCCTTTTCCTTTCCTGCAATTTTGCATATGCAAATAACCTTTACCTTAATGAACCTCTTTGTCAACATCAGAAACCACAGCAATTTTAAGGCCTAACTTGAGTTCCAGCTAGAATCTTATATTCCTCCATTGAATCTAAGCTCTCCTTATCTGAATGCCCATTGACATTTACTTCTGCAAATTATAACACTTGCTACATTTTGTTATGTGTTAGAATTATTTGTGCATATGTTTCACATCCCTCATAAATCCTTTAGCTCTATGAGAGTCATTGCAAGGAATTACTATCCTCATTAGACCCTAACACACACCACATATAAACTTTCAGAGAGGATAGATAGATACTTTCATGTTCATAGTACTTTACAATCGAGGGGATTTAAGAAATGCAAGTAGATTGAACGATGGATAAAATAATAGAAGGAAAGAAGAGGGCAGAGTAGTAAGTGAGATACTGAAAGCATCTGCCTATTTACTTTGTAATTTGAGTGTAATTAAAATCCCTTTCTGCGTCAATGTAACTAACACTGAGTAGTGCCTTTCTGGGTGGTCAAACCATCTACCATGATAAATATTGTTTTTAAATGTATCAGATTATTTTATTAATAATTTAGTGCATTTTTATTGTCAGAATGAAGGTGAAATGTTTTTCCCTGGAAGACATTGCTATAAAAATCATTTAAAAATAAAATTATAACAACAAATTAATGACAGAGATAGTGGCTAATTCTACCAGAAATCTTAGTCAGAGAAAAAAATATAGTGCACATGAAAAGATGTTTTATTCTTTGTCAAGTAAGAGAAAGAGAACATATATTATATTGCTTTTAGGAAATGTCAGTGAAAAATGTACAATTCATTCAACAAGGTTGTACTTGAATGATAGAGCAGAACTCATATTTTATTCAATTAACTGGTTGTCTCCGATCAGAAAGCCTAGCTGTAAGAAAACAGATGTCAGACACTTTTAACTAGACTATATTTTAGAGAAGTTTTAGGTTTTCAGAAAAATTGAGCAGAAAGAACAGAGTTCCTATATAACACAGTCCACTCCTGCCATTCCTATACACTTTCACTAATCATTAGCTTCTTGCATTTGTGTGGTACACATGTTATAATTAATGACACAATATTGACACCTTAATTAAATTCTAATAGAGTACATTATATCTTTTTTTGTTGTACTTTTCTATGCAGTTTTAAACATACATAATGTCAGATATCTACCATTACAGTATAATACAAAATAATTTCATTTTGCTAAAAATCCCCATGTTCCACCTTTCATCTCTTTCCCTTTCCTTTAAATTCCAAGAACCATAGCTGTTTTCTACTGTCTCTAAAGTTTTGCCTTTTTCAGACTATCATATATTCAATATTACATAGTATACATAATTTTCAGAGTGATTTCTTTCACTTACCAGTGTGTACTTAATGTTCCTCCATGCTTTTCATGGCTTGACAGCTCTGTTCTTCTTATTGATGAATAAAAGTCAATTGTATGAATGTACCACAGTTCGTTTATCCAAAAATTTATCAATAGATTTTTGCAAAGAATATAAGGAAGGTCTGTGTCTTGATACGTTATTTCCCCCATTGCAGATATCAGTTGTTCCAGAACCATTTGTTGAAAGATCATCTTTCTCTACTAAACTGCCTTTGCTCCTTTGTGAAAGATTAGTTGACTATATTTGTGTGGATCTATTACCGGGCTCTCTATTGTGTTCCACTGATTTGGCAGTCTATTGTTTCACCAATATCACACTGTTTTAATTTCTGTAGTTTTATAATAAGATTTGAAGTCAAATAGTGTCAGTCCTCTAATTTTGTTCTTCCTCAAAACTGTGTTGGTTAATCTGGGTATTTTCCTTTTCTACATAAACATTAGAATCAGTCGCCAATATTCATAAAATAATTCGCTAGTAGTTTGATTAGAATTTCATTTAATATATGAAGAATTGACAGGTTAACAATATTGAATCTCCCCAACTACAAATATGGAATATCTCTCTATTTACTAGTTCTTCTTTGATTTTTGATCAAAGTTGTTTTCTTCACATAGATCTTATACATGGTTTATCAGATTTATACTTAAGTATTTCAATATTGTTGTTGCTAATGTAAATCATGTCATATTTTTAATTTCAAAGTTCAATTGTTTATTGCTAACATATAGGGAAACAATTGACTTTTGTATATTAACCTTGTATCTTGTAACTTTACTACAATCACTTATTAGTTCCAGGAGTTTTTGTTGTTTTTGATTCTCTGGCATTTTTTACATAGACAATCATAGTTTGTGCAAACAAAGACAGTTTTGTTTCTCACTTACCAATCTGTACACTCTTTTCTTTTTTCTTTTCTTTTTCTTTTTCTTTTCTCTTCTCTTTTCTTTTTTCTTTTCTTGTTTTATTACATTAGTTAGAACTTCAACTATAATATATAATAGAAGTGTTGAAAGGTGACTTCTTGCCTTGATCTTAGAGGAAAAACTCAGGTACTTTTGATGGATAAAATAAAAACTGTAACGATCTTAAAAAGTTGTCCAGAAAAGACAATCCTGTTTGGGGCTTAGTGAATGGAGAAATCATGATAGTGAAGGTCAAGAGCTGGGATTTACATTTTAAAAACAATTGAAAAATATTGGTAATCTTTTAGAATGTAGATATCAAAGGATCAAGTAGAATTCTTAGCCAGTTTTTATTAAAGCCAGAATGGTCTCTCACCCTACCTTCACCATCTGTTCAAGACTTTGGCACAAGAGTGATCAAAATTTAGCTCAAAACATAAGAATAAATGAGCAGTCAGCGATATTCTCTGAGTACCTAAGAATGGAACTCAAGAATTTATTTTAGTTTATCTATCAGTCATGTCATGTAAGTTGTCAAGAATATTTATTTTTCACCTAATATATGCTGGTCTCTATATGGAGGGCTAGAGATATGGACAAATTTATTACCAAAATAGTTTGTTTATAAGAAGTTCCTTTCACTCTATATTATTTCAATGTTATCAGAATTATTTTAAAACAGTTGACTTAGAGGTTAGTTTGTTTGTCAGAGTTTGATGGAGAAGCTGATCAGGATGTATTTAGGTTTAGAGGGAAAAAATCATGGATCAGTGACTAAGTATGTTAGTTTCCTAACGAGTGCTATAAAATTTTCCACTTCAGTGGCTTAAAACAACATAAATTTATTATTTTACAGTTTTTAGATCATAAGTCTGACACAGTTTTCTGTAGAATAATATCAAAGGGTGAGTAACACTGTATTCATTGGAGGTTCTAGAGGAGAATTGGCTTCTTTGTGGTTGTAGCACTGAGGCTTTATTTTCTTGATGATTATCAGTAGATGGCCATTCCAAGTTCTAGAGGCCGGTTGTATTTCTTCCCTCCTGAGCCCCTCTCTTCTTTTTCAAAGTCAGTAATCATGGATTGAATCCTTCTTAAGTCTCATGTCTCTGACCTACTTTTCTGCCTCATTCTTTCACTTTAACCATTTATTTGATTAAATTAGATACACCCAGATATTCTGGAATAATCTCCCCCATTTCAAGTTCCTTGGTCCTAATCATTAAAGTCCCTTTTCCCATGTAATGTAATAGATACATAGTTTGCAAAGAACAGGGCATAGACATCTTTGCAGACCGTTAGTTTGTTTACCACACTAGGTATTAAAGAGTACAGAAGAGGGGTGGAGGAGCGCCTGGGTGGTTCAGTCCGCTAAGTGTCGACTTTGCCTCAGGTCATGATCTCATGGTCTGTGAGTTGGAGTCCCTTGTCAGGCTCTGTGCTGACAGCTCAGACCCTGGAGCCTGCTTCAGACTCTATGTCTTCCTCTTTCTCTCTGTCCCTCCGCTGCTCAGATTCTATCTCTCTCTCTTTCTAAAGTGAATAAATGTTAAAACATTTTTAAAAGAGTACTGAAGAACTAAAGTCTGAAAATATTTAAGTGAAGATCAAGAAAAATAACCTATACTTGGTGATAACAAAGATTTTGTGATTTAGAAAAGTAAATAATTTGGCTAAAACTACAGAGCATTATGCAAGCAAATAAGTCAGTAAGAGAAAGACAAATACCATATGATTTCACTCATATGTGGAATTAAAGAAACAAAACAAATGAGCAAAAGGAAAACACACACAGAGAGAGAGAGAGAGAGAGAGGCAAAACAAGAAATAGACTCTTAATTATAGAGAACAAACTGATGGTTTCCAGAAGGGAGGCACAGGCTGGGAGAATGGTTTAAATAGGTGACAGGGATTAAGGAGGGCGCTTGTGATGAGTGCTGAGTGTTGTATGGAAGTGTTGAATAACTGTATTATACACCTGAAACTAATAACTGTACGTTAACTAACTAGAATTTAAATTAAAATTCAAAACAAAAATAAAGTAGAATGGTACTGGCACCAAAATAGACACATAGATCAATGGCAATAAAAACCCCAGAAATAAGCCTGCAATTATATGGTCAATATTCAACAAAACAAGAAATATCCAGTGGGAAAAGGACAGTCTTTTCAACAAATAGTGTTGAGAAAACTGGACACCATGCATAAGAGAAAAACCAGACAACTTCTGCACAGCAAAGGAAACAATCAACAAAACTAAAAGGCAACCTACAGAACAGGAGAAGATATTTGCAAATGGCATATCCAACAAAGGGTTAGCACCCAAAATATATAAATACTTATATAACTAAACACCCAAAAAACAAATAATCCAATTAAAAATGGGCAGAAGACATTTCTCCAAAGAAGACATCCAGAGAGCCAACAGACAGCCAACAGACACATGAAAATATGTTCATCATCACTTAACATCAGGGAAATACAAATCAAAACTACAATGAGATATGACTTTACACCTGTCAGAATGGCTAAAATCCACAACACAAGAAACAACAGGTGTCACTGAGGAAGTGAAGAAAAGTGTCACTTACTTTGTTGGTGGGAATGAACTCTGGTGCAACCACTGCGGAAAACAGTATGTGCTGGAGTCTAGCTCCAGCAGGTCCAGGGCTCCCTGAAGGATGGATGGTGTCAGCGAAAGGGAGTGAGAGAGCCTTGGCTTCTTTCCGAACACTAGGCAGGCATGTCTGCACTAACCAGAGAGTCAGCTTTATTTATTGAAAAAATGTATGGGGTACAAAACAGAAGTGGCAATTGCTTTAGACAATGATTTCTGATGACAAATTCTTTGGTATGTAAAAATTTCCCAGAACATAGATTGGTAGAAGACTCATGCATAATCTTTATCAATAGTGATTGATGTAGGTGCCTAGATGCTTATTACATGGGGAAGGAAGGTATCTTTAGCATTCAAGTACAAGGCAATGTTTTTAGCATAGCAAAGACAAAAGTTAGTTCTTTTGTGAGCAGGGGTCAATAGCTTGTTTTCTTGAGGGGAAGAAAAACAGCTTTCTGGGAAATGTAATATTTGCTCCCATAATCACAAAAGAAGAAACTCCTATAATAAGTTTTTTCATAAGGTACAATTCACATATTTTTAGCATAAGAAGGCAAGTCACTCCTGATATCAGTCAGTCAGGCGCCTTGGGGGTCGGTGCTCAAGCAGAAATTGAGTGGGGGTTGAGTGGGTGTAGATGCCAGTAGCCATCTGACGGTGGGAGGCCTTGCAAACCCGCGTTACCTCACAAGATTTTTTCTCAACTTATGAGTTCAGAAACTGGCTTCTGGCAAGTATGGAGTTTCCTCAAAAAGATAAAAGTAGAACTCCCCTATAATTCAGCAATCACACTACTGAATTTTTACCCAAAGAATACAAAAATGCTGATTTGAAAGGACACATGCAACATTATTTATAGAAACATTATTACAATAGTCAAGCTATGGAAGCCATCCAAGTGTCCACAGATTAATGAATGGATAATGAAGATATGGGATATATATGTATATATGTACACAATGGAATATTATTCAACCATATAAAAAGAATGAAATCTTGCCATTTGCAATGACATGAATGGAGCTAGAGAGTATAATGCTAAGTGAAATAAGTCTGTCAAAGAAAAGCATATACTGTATGATATCACTCATATGTGGAACTTAAGAAACAAAACAAATGAGCAAAGGGGAAAAAAAAGAGACAAAGACAAACTAAGAAATGGGCTCTTAATTATAGAGAACAAACTGTTACCAGAAGGGATGAAAGTGGGGTGATGAGTTAATAAGTGATAAGGATTAATGAGTGTCCTTTGATGAGCACCAGGATTTGTTGAATCACTTTATTGTATACCGAAGCTAATACAACACTGTATGTTAACGAACTAGAATTAAAATTAATAAAAAAGAAGATACAGAATTATTTAAAATATTTTATCACATCTTTTACTCATGTTAAAATTCTATTATTGGGGCTCCTACATGGCCCTGTCGTTGAGTGTCCAACACTTGATTTCAGCTCCGGTCACAGTCGCAGGGTCATGAGATCAAGCCCTGCATTGGGCTCCTGAGTGTGGAGCCAGCTTAAGATTATCTCTCTCTCTCACCCTCGACCCTCTCTCCCACTTGTGCTCTCTCTAAAACAAAATTTAAAAATAAAATAAAAAAATAAAATAAAATAAAATTCTACTCGTGTGTGTTTGGAAATATTTTAAAATATTTGTAATATATAAAATATTTGTAATATATAAATTATAAACATGGAAAAAAGTTAACAATTCAGTTTAATTATGAACACTTAATACATGGTTTTCACGTTCAAAAGACATGATTTTCTCAATCTAGTCACTCCTTCTGGACAGTTTAAGATGTTCATATATAATGCAACTATTCTTATAAAGTTTTTTTTTAATATAAAATACTGTGTATATTTTTGGTGCTTAGAAATTCTTTTTTCCCCAAAGTTTTGAAAAACAACTATTTCACTGAAGTATTTGGAGTGTCTGCATCACATGATTTTGCTTTTCCATATGAACACCTATTACTATGGTGAATATTATTAGAAAACTAGTGATAAAGGGGGAATAAGCAAAATTTCGAGGATATTAAGGTTTTAAAGTGTCATAATTTACTTTCATTCCTATAATACTTTCTTCTTATCATTAATTCAAGATTATATATAACATTTAAATTGTTATTGGCCTGGAGTGCCTGAGTGGCTTGTTGATTGAGCAACTACTTTTGAGTTCAGCTCAAGTTATGATCCCAGGGTTGTGGGATTGTGGGATCTAGCCCTGCATTGGGCTCCCTACTGAAGAGAGTGGAGGCTGCTTGTGATTCTCTCTCCCTCCCTCTCTCTCTTTCTCTCTCTCTCTCCACTCATGCTCTCTCTCTTTGTCTCTCTAAAATATAAATGATAGATGATAGATAGATAGATAGATAGATAGATAGATAGATAGAATTATTGGCCTGATTATTTTTTTTCCTAATTTTTTTTCTTAATTTAAGAGAGAAGAAAGAGGCAAGCATGTGCTGCAGAGAGAGAGAGAGAATCAAGAGTTAGATGCCCAACCGACTGAGCCACCAGGTGCCTCATCCTGATTCTTCTCCTAAACTGTATTGTGCTGCTGTGGACAAGCTTGTTTTCTTTCCTTACTTTTTTCATAGTGCTTGCCATATAGTAAGCACTCATTTTGTTTATTTCAGTTAAACTTAAGAGTTGTAGCAAAGCCAGTATTTTTCTTTGCTTCGGTTTTAATTAGTTTCCACAGAAACTATTATATTAACCCAGCTTAATACCTATTACTGTGCTTTATATAAAATAGAATAAACTCAAGGAGACACTTTCACTTTCATTTAACAGCTTTATTATTTTTTAGTGTGGAAAGGTAATGCTTTTAGGATAAAAAGGATCTTATTTGACTGCAGACTTTGGATTGCCAAATATTTTAATAAACTAAAAGAACATCATAAATATGTTCAAAAGTATATGTAATAAAATTGTCCTACACATTTAAGGTGGTAATTAGCAAACTCTTGCTTTTAATCTACTAATTCAGACATTGTTATTCCTAATAGAAATTTGACAGCAAACATAAACCAACGTATATTGTCAAAGCTTTTACTGATAATGTCCTTTGATCAATTTCAATAAAAATTTCTAATAGAACAATAGCATGGACAGGTTTACCAGTCTAATATAAATTATAATTAAGAGAAGTTACAGTACACTGCTGTTCTTACTCCATTGAGTTCCATTTTAAGAAGGGACTACTTTCAACAGCATTATGGAATGTGCTTCTGGGCCTTCCTGAAAATTTTCTTGCTATTATTTTTGGCAATGAGAATGTGGAATATGCCTCCATAATGGGCTAGTGGTCTATTGCTAAGAGTGCTGCTCCCATACTGAGACACCAGGTATGCTGTCATCCCTGAACTGATTGGGAATTTTTCAGTTGCACATACAGCAAAATCTGACTGCAACTGATTTATGAAAAGAAAAATTTACTATGAGGATAATGGCATGTCGTATAGAACCAAAAGGATAAAATCAAAGCTGGCCATTAGGAGTAAGTGGGACTAGGAATCTCAGATCCAGATTCTGATGTCCTTGTTCATCTCTACTCAGTTACCTCTCCTTTCCGACCCCCTCCTATTCCTTCCTATTACCTTCCCTCCATCCTCTCTCCTTCTCCTCCTCTATCTCCTCCTCTACCCACTTTGTCCTCCCCAACTTCTTTCTCTCCAGACATACATTTTGCTCTTCTGTGGTAAATGTTAATACTTAATATTAATATCACCAAATACCATCACCAACTATAACAGTGATCTCTATTTTTCGAAGTTCAGGAAATAAATTGGTATTTAACAAATATTTTGTACATCTATAGGCTAGGCCTGGGTCGGCAAACCTTTTCTGTGTAAAGCTAGATAGTAAATGTTTTAATCTTTCCAGGCTATGTTATCACTGTTGTGACTACTCAATTCTGCCATTATAGTAAAAAACAAAGAAAAAGAAAGAAAGAAAGAAAGAAAGAAAGAAAGAAAGAAAGAAAGAAAGAAAGAAAGAAAGAAAAGAAAGAAAGGAAGGAAGGAAGGAAGGAAGGAAGGAAGGAAGGAAGGAAGGAAGGAAGGAAGGAAATCAGAGGTAATACATAAATGAATAAGTGTGTCTCAGTTCCAATAAAATTTATATACATAAACAGGGAAGGCCTGGGTTTAACCTATAGGTCATAGTTTGTCAGTTCCTGGGGTAGGCTAAATCATCTATATTATATTTCCTAGTGTTCTTTTGTCAACACGAATTCAGGTATTTTAGTTAATTCATCAAGGTTACTTGTGGGTGATTATGGTTATGGATTAGTTTGAATTGCTCAGGTTGCCTCAGTCCAACAAATTTACCTGATCATATACTACTATATAAGGTCACATAACAGAGAGTGACCTCAAAAGTGTCTATCAACAGAGAAACAATAAATTGAAGTCTTATTTATAGTGCTATGGATTGTCTTTTTAAATTTCGATGTATGGTAATGACAAAACCCGGTGATAGCTTAATTATTGCCTTAGCTGTTACACAAGTCTCATTTTCTCTTGACTTTACTAGAAAGCAATAAAGCAGCATTTGATCTGAATCAAAAGCTTTATCTAGTATTAAAATTAATTTATTCTGTTCAGATATTTCTACCTTATTCTTGCAAATAAACGTTTCTGCTTGCCCTCATAAATTCCTGACACCCTTCTTTTCTCCCACGTTGAAAACCTATCCACCATGCTTTCTGGACTGCCAACTACATGCTGTATCTAACCTTCAGTTTACCAGATTCATTGGTTTGTCGATTTGTTTACTGTTCTCACCTAATATCTTTTATTTCTAAGCCATTTTTATTTTATTTTTTATTTTTTTTACATTTATTTATTATTGAGAGACAGAGAGAGACAGTGCATGAATGGGGGAGGGGCAGAAAGAGAAGGAGACACAGAATCAGAAACAGGCTCCAGGCTTTGAGCTATCAGCACAGAGCCCGACGTGGGGCCTGAACCCAAGAACCGCAAGATCATGACCTGAGCCAAAGTCGGTCGCTCAACTGACTGAGCCACCCAGGTGCCCCTCTAAGCCATTTTTAAAGCTAATTTTGTGTTAACTTGACTGGATCATGGGATATGTCGAAATCTGGATAAAATTTCTGGGTATATCTATGAGAGCATTTCCAGAAGGGATAAGTATTAAATTGTTAGACTGAGTAAAGTGGATAGCCTCCCCAGTGTAGATGGGCATCATCCAGTAGGTTGAAGACCTAAATAGAAGGTGGAGGAATGAAACGTTTGCTCACTGTCTCCCTGACTACTTGAACTGGGACATCAGTCTTCTGTCTTCATCTTTCCTGGTTCTGAGGCTTGTACCACAATCTTTGAACTATAAACCTGGATTTCTTGTACCTTCAGTTTGCAGGGGGAAGACTGTGGGATTTCTCAGCCTCTATAATTGTGTGAACCAATATCATATAAATATATATATGATAAAATATATATTGTGATAATTATAGCTATATCTATCATAAAGTCAGTGTGTTCCAAATATTGTTTAGCTCTAATGTGATGTTATTAGCTTTGTTCAATATTCTTTACTAATAGTTCTCTCTCTTTCTCTCTCTCTCTCTATATATATATGTAGAGACATATGTATATACATATACATATATATACACACACACATATATGTATATATGAATACACATAAAATGTATACACATATAATGATACTTACAGCTCCCATTGCCCATTTCTGAGGGAAATCAATACATTTCCAAACCTCTGTTTTGAAAGCAATTCTAGGCTGAGATTATCTACTCACTACCAAGTAAAATGGGCAACATTTTTAGGGCTAAGTTAGCATACCAGCCAATCAAGACAAAATGTAAGTTTACCATGACAATCAGCCTTAAATGAAAACTCTGCCTAAATAGGAAAATGAGAGTAGTTAGGATCAGTAGATCCTCCCTTGGAATTTGAACTAGTGATATGTCTAGAAGATCATTCATATTAGTAGGGATAGAGTAGTAGGATATTCAAAGAAAATTAGGTACAGAAAGAATTAATCACACAAATGTGATTTAACTAAAGTGAAGACCATGGGGTGCTTAGGCAGCTCAGTTGATTAAATGTCTGACTCTCAGTTTTGGCTCAGGTCATGATCTCATGGTTCGTGATTTTAATCCCCACAAGGAAGGGGCTCTGCACCGACAGCATGGAGCCTGTCTGGGGTTCTCTCTCTCTCATTCTCTCTCTGCCCCTCCCCTGCTCATGATAAATAATAAATAATAAAGAAACATTAAAAATAATGTTTTTAATAATTATATATAAATATATATTTAATATATAATATATAATAAATATAATAAATAAACAAACATTAAATAAATAAAAATCTAAAATTAAGACCTAAATACTCCTGTTGTGATTAGGGGATCCTCATAGTGCAGCCACTCAAACTGACCTCTCTTTAAAGCCATCCTCTATGTTCCCATTTTGGTGAGGTCTGTATCTCTGGGTCCTGTGATTTTCTAACTTCTTTTATTGATATACGCTGCCTGATAATGATCCTCTAATTAGAAACAGTCTAAATTGAATCTACTCATATCCACTTAACAAAAAGAAACAAACATAACAAAACTGGGGCAAACCATTTTAATTCATATGTAAGCAAACAGAATGTAAAGAAAAAGAAACAGAATGCAAAGAGAATATAACATTGTGATAACAAAACGACTTGGTAATTATTATTTTCTTCCTATGTATTGATGTTTGTACCATAAATAGGGAGACATTTAGCAAAATTAATAACATCAGATTAGAGCTACATAATGTTTGTAACACACTGGCCTGATGAGACTAATCAAAGAGTGTTATCAGGAATTAACAGAACAGTGAGGGTAATTAGTTAAGGATTACCTTTAATGTATATTAATTTCATTTAGATCTGTTAAATACAGGTTAATGGGTTGGTCTGTGCATGATAATAGAAATAGAAAAGTTGGATGTAAGCAAAAAATTTATTTTTGAACAAAAAAGACTGAATTTTAATGAAAATTAAGAGTCGCTAATTCTGTAGAAAACCGATGTAATCCTTTAATATATCTTGGCATTCTACATGTAAAATTCATAAATATATGTAAAAGTTTTGAATTAATTTAATTGAAGTACCAGGGTTTTATATCTTTAAAAGGCAATATCTTTGTTGAATTGACATGAAAATAAAATTTATTCTTGAGGCACCAAAATAAAGCATTTGTTTTACCATTAGTTTATGCTTAATTTTGAGCTTTTAGGTATAACAAATTTAATGATATTGTACAAAATTTTTGTTAACCTTCAAATAGTTATTCAAGAGTAGTCCATAGTGATAAGAAAGAATACCATCTCTAGTTACACTGATTTGATCATAGCACTGGTAAAATTTTTCTAACAATATGGTCAATATCTCCCATGTATACTAATTAAGATTTTATTTGCTAAGTTGATATCAGTGATAAAATTATACCTATTACATCAGAATGGTGTTCACTTGTTTATTGAGTGCTGAGCATGATTTCTATTTTGCCAGTAATGATGGTAGTAAAAATAATAATAATGGTAGCTGCCTTTTAATAAATTATTCATGTGTGCCTGGCAGTGTGTTGAGCCTTCATCTACATGATCTAATTTAATACTTATGACACTATACAAAGAAGTTAACAATGTTTAAAAATTTATCAAAGAAGACAATTTAGGTGATATAAACAAACCTTATTTAACACTTCACAAAGTGGACAGTGTCCTTATGGAGAGCTGCAAAATGGTGTAGAAGGCAAGAAGCTTTTATTGGATAAAGTATAAAGAACAAGGAAGAGACAAATAAAAAATATCTAATTGTCTGGGGCCACATAGTTAGCCCTGTTTGAGGTGAGAAGATCCAAAATTGGCTTGGCATTTGTGGATTGCCTGACTGAATATACTGCTTTTCTGGTCAAAGGGAGTATTTACAGAAACAAAAAGTTGTCTAACTTTCAGTTTGCTGATGCACACTCCAGCAAGAGTGGCTCCACCTTAGAGAAATTTATTATTACAACAGCTCCTTCCTTTTGATCACTGTCTTTACAATTCAAGAAGTTGGATCAAAAATATCAGGCTTAGCATGACTCTCAGTTAACACTGCCTCTTTGGGTATCAGTGCAGTATTCAAGAGATGATATTGCACTCCTATTCTTGAAGGTAGTTACATTTTTCTGTTCTCTTTTGTCATTCCAGTCAGAGAGAGACCATCTGTTGGCTAGACAATGGATGCCCACATGAATTTAAAACTTTGAAACAATGAAGCATATTATTAGGGAGACAGTAATAATCATCAGCAACAAAAGAATACCCAAGATTTGGAGAGTACTCCTAAACCAGTGTCCCGTGACCCCAAACAACTAGAATCAAATAAGTCAAAAAATGATCCCAATGAGAGGGCTTCTTCTTTAAGTCCATTGACCTGTTTATATAATTCATGTACCGTGTCTCCACTTCTCCAGAAGTGTTTATCCAGTGAGTCTTTTCCAGAGAAACGGAGGCAGTGGAAATCTGGGAGAAGTGTGTGATAGGCAGAAAGAACTACCTAAATCCATAGTAAATCCAGTAAATCCATAGTAAATTGGACATTGGATTATTCTCTTTGCAATGGCCTGAGACATGTGAACAATGGCATTATCTTTCCAGGCCAGGACAAGCAAAAAGTGGGAAAAAATAACCATAAAGACTTTCATGGCATAAGATTAGAAAAAAGATAGAGAGAAAATGAGGAAAGAAAATCAAACATTCTAAATCTGCTTGGCCTTATGTGTTGAGAGAAAGCAGACTACTTGGATGTCAGCTACTTCTCTTCCTAGTCAAATAGATTTCAAGGTCTCCATAATTTTCCCAGGACCAGATGTCAGGTTGAGCTTTTTTCGGTTGTGAAATATATAACCAAGATTCAACATCTTGCTGCTTTTTAATGTTGATTTTCTATAAATCTCACTTTTGTACAAGCATCAGAGTAAAATAACGATAAACAATAAAACCGTTAAAAATTCCCATAGTTAAGGATTTGATGAGAGTTCATTATAATCAATTTGACTATAAAATTTGGTTATTTCTGTGATATGCAACATTTTAAATAATAACTGGAATTATGACTGGTAATTTTATACCAGGACATATCAGATTTCCAAGAATTTCTCACAATCTCTACAGCATATATAAATAGATATTAATAACATTCATCCACATTAATATAACTTAGGAAAGCATAACATCATTTATTATGTAATAATGCTTCCCATGTAATTTAAGATATCAAATAAACCTAATTAGTTTAATATCTTATTGGATAAGAGTCAAATCCTTTGAGAATTTATAGGCACCCTCTGGGAAATCTCAAAGTTTGTCTTAAATTTAAAAGACCTTACTTAAAATTTGAGTTTTGTGAAGTTTCGTCAAAGAATATCCTTTTAACCAAAGTGACAGTTAAAGACTCTTAAGGCAAATGCAGAAAGTTACAGAGTTGTAAAGACACTTTTTTAATATTTAGAAAACCGGGTTTTCTTAAGTAGTCAAAGACCTGATAAAGACAACGTGAAGCAAGTAAATTATTTTGGTGAGGCATAAAGTCTTTGTTTTCTAGAAAACATTATTTAAAAGGTAAAGGAAAAATTTTCAATTTCTTATTAAGAAAAGACTAATAATCTAATAAACCTTTGTCCTTTTAACAATGAGAAAACCTAGTTCTAACTTTGCAGCAATGTACTTTTAATACTAAAACTCACTTAACTTAATCTATTCCAATCTTAGTCATAATTGCCATATGTAAAATTCTTTTCACAAGGTTCCTTTCTTACAATCCCTCTACAATCTTTATATCCATTCAGATGTTGCCCTAAGCACCACCTCCACCCTCCCCACCTCCCCAGCACACAAACCTTTCTCATTCAGGATCAGTTGTTTTTACTTTAGGACAGAATTACTCTATTTTTGCCTTACCAATAATACATCTCCATACCTTTTGCCTTTTTCTCCAAAATATATCATACTTTCCTAGCATAGAGATGTTTCTCTTTTTATGTTTAATAGTTTAATTATATTTTTAATATATTATATATAATTAATAATATATATATAAATTAGAAAATTTAACCCTTAGAATCCTTATATGCATATATACATGTACTGTGTGTGTGAGTGTGTGTGTGTGTGTGTATCATTCCCTTAAAATTTCTGAGGCTTCAGAATTTATATATAAATGTATACATGTACATATAAAATTTGTTTAAATTGGAGAGCTGCACATAGGAAGTGGAGCTTAAATCTAAGAGTGACTTACCTACAGTCATCAGTAAGGACAAATAGGACTTGAGGAACAGTGGACTCAAAGGGTTCAGTGGGAGCCTTGCCTGTACATCTCATTATCTCATAGGCCATGAGAACTGAGCTTTGGATCCTGTCCTTATCACTACAAACAATTCAAAAAATAATTACAGAAGAAAATTTAGGTTATACAAGAAAACTTTATATAATACTTCATGAGTGATATCTACTTTTAGAGAACTGTAAAATCAAAGAAAAGTAAAAAGCTTTTATGAAATAAAGAATCAAGAACAGGAGAGAGAAAATAGAAATCATTTGATTGGCTGGGGCCACATGATCAACACTGTTTAGGGTTAGAAGGACTAGAACTGGATTGGCCTTTGGGGATCGCCTACTGTATATACTGCATTTCTGGTACAGCAGAACACTTGTATTATACATTACAGCTGATGTGGCATCCAGGCAGAAGTGGCCCAGCTCAGACCTAGAACAGTGTTTCAACACCAGGCATTCAGATGAACTTTGCAAAAAGCCCCTAAAGTAGAAAGTGTTAAAGCAGGAACTCAAGCCCAGGTCTACCTATAATCCCTCCAAATATTTCAGTTTCATAAAGTCCACCTTCAGAGACATGTTGTTTTTGACATGCTTTACATTGTAAATAATTTTCATAAGAGTAAATGCATGATTTTATAATTATGAGAGATTTGACTTTGGCATTTCTAATTATAAAACTCAAATGCAAATGCATTTGCAACAATAGTAATAACAAATTAGCCTGGTAAAGTGGAGATATAAAAACTAAAAGTTATTATTTGTCTGAGAAATTTACACTTGCCCAAAGAATGCACATTGCATTTTTTCTGCTAAAAAAAGGAAACAGCACGTGTCACCACATTTAAATGTGCCACTTGCTGACATCATTTTGTATAATTAATTGCCACTACTTCTCTGTTCTAAGCCAATTTAAGGCAAAAGCTATTTCTTTAATTCTGGCATATGGACTACTTGTTAAATTAACATTTTCTCTATGCATTCATCCAAAGTGAAAGATTTAATTATCTTTGCTTTTTTCCCCCTAAATTTATGTGTTCTTCTGCAGTAGGAGGTCTATTGGACTTAAGTTTGAATTGGAAAATGATAAATTGCTGTGGAAAATCTTTCTAATTACAAATTATATTATGTAACTCAAGAGATAAAAGAAAGAAATTTTCAAAATTATTAATATATTCTGGGACTTGTATTTTAACACATAATTTCTAAATAATTAGTCATTTAGTAGCAGCACTAATTGATGAATCATTATTTCAAAATTGCTACTGGAGAAGAGGTTCCTTTGGTCTAACTATTTGTTTTGTTTTTCCTTTCTGAGGGAAAATATCCTTGAGGAAAACATCTGGTGAGTGTTTTAGGAGGACAAATCAGGGACCAACCAGTGAAATGATCAAAGATCAAATGATCAAAGTTTATAGATCTTTAATATTATATGGAGAAAAACATAAATAAATGGCAAAAATCTTCTCCTAAAATCTCATGAAATTCTCCTATGAAATTCTTAAATTTTAGCTTAATCAACATTCTCTTACCTATTTGCTTTTATAACTAAAATAATATTTGTTCAACATTCCTTTACTAATACTGCATGATAATAGTGGCTTAGAGGGATCAAATTCCTGAATCATATACCAAATCATACAAAAGAGATTAAACTACTCCAACTAATATGCATTGCACAAATTGCTGTATTTTAAAGTCCTGAAAATTGGTAGTCCAACTATATAGCATGTGGTATGTTTCTACAATTTGCTTTTAAGTATCTCTCCATTCTTCTAACAATGGCCAAAGCATGTCAGTTTCCTGAATACTCATTTCTTTTTGAATTGTTTCATCTTTCCAGTCTAGTTTTCTGCATGTTTAAACTACATCTCATATTCTCTGTGTTGAAAATGGTGTTATAGATTTGTCTAATATGTTTTCTGATAAAATATCTGTGTGTGTAAAAGCTGAAGGGAAAGCATTCCAACAATGATAAAACAGGTCAGACATACATTAGTTGTACAAAAATGGCAGTAGATGCTAAATTAATATGTATTATTACCATTATTAATTTTAGTATTTCAAAGCATGATTTTTCAACTCATTATATAGTTTTTACTACCTACTTACATTTAAATCTAGCTGTTTCCTAAAATTTATGTAATAGGTAGACTTGTGAGAATGAGAAAGAATTGAAGGAGTCCTTAAGTAAATTAAGGATGTCTTTTTTACAGGATATCTCTTGAATGGTTAAATCTCTCTGTCTGTCTGTCTCTCTCTCTCTCTCTCTCTGTCTCTCTGTCTCTCTCTCTCACACATACACACACACACACACCCACACATTCTCAAACTCTTTGGCCAGATTAGAACTGGAGATTCTAGTAACAGCATTTTGAAGATGCTTATACACACAGTTTAGTGATTTCGATATTCTACTTTTCAAAAATAAGATTCTTCTTGGGGCGCCTGGGTGGCTCAGTTGGTTGAGCGTCCGACTTAGGCTCAGGTCATGATCTCACAGTTCGTGAGTTCGAGCCCCGCATCGGGCTCTGTGTGGACAGCTCAGAGCCTGGAGCCTGCTTCAGATTCTGTGTCCCTCTCTCTCTCTCTCTCTCTCTCTCTCTCTCTGCCCCTCCCCTGCTTGCGTGCTGTCTCTGTCTCTCAAAAAATGAATAAACATTAAAAAATTTTTAAAAAAAGATTCTTTTGGATATTGTATTCTTTTAACAATTATAAAGTAAGTGCACTGACAAAGTGAGAGGCTAGAAAGACTGCAGCTGTTGTTCTTGCACAGATGAAGTGTTGTACCTCTTGGCAGCCTCAAGTGCTGAAATCAGTTGCTCATTCTCCAAAGGGTATTAGCTATGTAGAACAGATAACATCTGGGCTCTGACATTTGCACAGGGTGAAAATTGGTTCTAAGTGTTAATATAAGTGTTAACTTTGATCTTGAAGTATCACTATTCTTTCAGTTTTGGTTATATCAAATCATTTCTCCACATGTAAACATTTTCCACATGCTAGTAGAAGCATCACTGAAGGAAGTACAGTGGATGGGGTATGATGTATAATGATCAAATGCTCATAGGCTAGTCCAAGTAGAGGATTTATAATTTTAGTATTCTTCTCTAAAGCAGTGGTTCTGAACCCCTTTGAAGATGTGATTACTTTGAAAATATTAAAGTCACAGAACAGCACTGTCCAATAGAAATATAATGTGAGTCACATAATAATATTAAACATTCTAGTATCCATCTCAAAATTTTTTAAAGAGGTAAAATTACATTTAATACTATAATATATAAACTTTACACTTATATATGCAGACATATACATACACACATATGTTTATGTATTTTATACATACATATGTATTTATATATATGTATACAGGTATATACATATATATAAAACACTACCACTTCAAAACGTATCTAAAAATAATTTATGAGAGGTGCTCCTGGGTGGCTCAGTTGGTTAGCATCCAACTTCGGCTCAGATCATGATCTCCCAGCTTGTGCGTTTGAGTCCATGTCGGGCTCTGTGCTGACAGCTCAGAGCCTGGAGCCTGCTTCAGATTCTGTGTCTCCCTTTCTCTCTGTCCCTCCCCTGCTCGCACTCTGTCTCTCTCTCTCAAAAATAAATAAACATTTAAAAAAGTTATTTTTGGGGCGCCTGGGTGGCTCAGTTGGTTATGCGTCCAATTTCCGCTCAGGTCATGATCTCACAGCTTGTGGGTTCCAGCCCTGCATCAGGCTCTGTGCTGACAACTCAGAACCTGGAGCCTGCTTCGGATTCTGTCTTCCTCTCTCTCTGACCCTCCCTCATCCCCATTCTCTCTCTCTCTCTCTCTCTCAAAAATAAACACTAAAAAACTTTTTAAAATTCTTTAAAAATAATTTATGAAATATTTTAAAGTCTTCATACTAATTCCTTAAACTCTGACATATATTCTACAATAAAAGTACATCTCAGTTCAGACATTACATATTCATTGAATATATATGATCTGTGTTCAGATTGTATAAAGTTTACATTTGAAAAAGAATATTCATATGCACAAGTTGTTGCAAAAATATTTTAGTGTTTTCTAGTAACTTCAGGGAAAAAACATTTTCCTTTAATATTTACATCCATGTTGAAAAAATAGGTTAATATTTTTTTAGAAAAATTGATTCAGCTTTGAAGCAAATGCATATTACTTTCAAGACTACATCTGTCCAAATTAAGTAAATTCACTAATTCTTCCTTTAATTACCACAAAATTCAAAGGATTATAGCATATATTGAAAAATAAATCTAAATATTTAAATATGAACAAAGTTCTTCAAATTTGTCTTATAGATTTCATAGCCAATTTATGTATATAATCAATTATAATTAAAATGTCTGTATGTTCAATCAGATAGGAAAATACATACAATCAGTATTATTGGTTTGTATTCTGGAAACTTTCCATTTCAATATGTTCTTTTGCCTGCCTAATTAAGGCAAAAATAAACTTTCTTTTTGTAGAGATTCAATTTAATTTCACTCATAGCAGTGTATATTGGTGAGGAAATATAAATTACAAGGGCATTTTTTTGTCTTGGATTATTGAAACACTTATTTCATTTTAAGAAAATCTAGAATTGAAGTTTATATTACAGTAAATATTGGGAAAACGTTTTTGTAACTCAAAATAGTGATTATAAGAAAAGAGCCATTTAAGATCATTAAATTCATTGGCTTATATTTTGTTGAATGGTTCCATAAACTGACAATGTTTCATAGCATCTGCATGCACATAAAGAATGATATCCATGACACCTATCATAGAATGTGATTAAGAAAACTGTGAAAAATATTTTCAGCACGTATTCTACAGTGGAAAGAAGCAAAAGGGATTATTAGTCTCTTGTTTTAAAACTCCAATACATCTGGGGACACCTGGGTGACTTTGGTTAAGCGTCAAGATTTGATTTCAGCTCAGGTCATGATTCTCCTGTTTCATGAGTTTGAGACTTGCATTGGGCTCGGCATTAACAGTGCAGAGCCTACTTGGGATATTGTCTCTCCCTCTTTCTCTACCCCCCCACTCTCTTTCTCACTCAAAATACATAAGTAACGTAAAATAAATTCCAATAAAACCATATCTTTCAGATAACATAAACTAGAGCAGCATCCATTATAATAGAAACTAATTTTTATATCGGGCTGAATTCTCCACCAACCAATATGAAAATTGAAAAAATATCTATATCACAAACAGAATGTCTTGGGGTAATAATTGGCAATATTTCATTGTATTTTTGGAAGCTTTTTGAAACTAAATACATCTAAGCAATAATTGTTGGGTTTTTTATGTTGCACCTCAGATTTATTTAAAGAATATTATTTTCAATTTTTTAAAATTTTAAATTGATTGAAATTTGATACGTATAAAAACGCCTGGAATTCCATGGAAATTTATCTTTTGACATACTTGAAGATTTGTTACTTTTTGAAAAGTAACAAATTTTAGTTTTAGTTTTTTTAGTTTTAGTTTTTTTTCTCATAGTTCTCTTAACAAAATTTCCATCTCTAAAATAATTTATTTTTTAAATAAATATTTAATGTTTATTTATTTTTGAGAGAGAGAGAGAGAGAGACAGAGCACGAGTGGGGGAGGGGTAAAGAGAGAGGGACACAGAATCCAAAGCAGGTTCCAGGCTCTGAGCTGTCAGCACAGAGCCCGAAGCTGGATTTGAACTAGCAATTGCAGAGATCATGACCTAGGCTGAAGCCGGACACTCAACCGACTAAGCCGCTCAGGCGCCCCTAAAATATTTATTTTAATTTTTTATTTATTTTTAAAATATTTTAAAATTATTTTTGAGAGAGAGAAAGAGACAGTGTGAGCAGGGGAGGGTCAGAGAGTGAGGGAGACACAGAATTGGAAGGCAGTCTCCAGGCTCTGAGCTAGCTGTCAGCACAGAGCCGGATCCCAGGCTCGAACCCACGAATGGTGAGATCATGACCTGAGCCTAAGTCAGATGCTTAACCGACTAAGCCACCCAGGCGCCCCTAAAATAATTTATTTTTAAACAAACTTTCCATGTAATATTTGTTTTCTTCTTTGGGCAATAATTTAAGCAATTTTGCAGCTTGTGAAATATAGCTCAGGTTTTTTAAAAATTTTTTTCATGTTTTTTATTTTATTTTTTGAGAGAGAGAGAGACACAGCATGAGCAGAAGAGGGTCAGAGAGGGAGACACAGAATCCGAAAACAGCCTCCAGGCTCTGAGCTAGCTGTCAGCACAGAGCCCGACACGGGGCTCGAACCCACGAACCGTGAGATCATGACCTGAGTCGAAGCCGGACGCTTAACCGACTGAGCCACCCAGGCGCCCCAGCTCAGATTTTTTTTAAGTAAACAATTCTTTAGACATTAAATTCTGATATGATTAAACAAATTTCATTAACTCATCTTTGACTTGAGAGAAAACTTATCAAATATACTATATAATTGATGAAATGTCTCTTAGTAGACCTACTTTTTTATCTTTATTTAAAAAATTTTTTAATGTTTATTTATTTTTGAAAGGGGGAGGGGCAGAGAGAGAGAGGGAGACACTGAATCCTAAGCAGGCACCAAGCTCTGAGCTGTCAGCACAGAGCCTGATGCCAGACTCAAACCCACAAACTGTGAGCTCATGACCTGAGGTGAAGTCCTGTGCTTAACCAACTGACCCACACAGGCGCCCCTGTTATCTTTATTTTAAAACAAACAAACAAATAAACAAACAAAGTCAGGACATTCTTTTGTTTTGCTCTACTGCAGCAGCAAATAGCATTTTTACTCATCAGGAAATTTGTGCCTCTACCAGTGTTTTTTTCTTTCTTTTTATTGAAACTTTTTATTTTTCATTGAAACATTTTTTATATAGTTTATTGTCAAGTTGGTTTCCATATTACACCCAGTGCTCATCCTCACAAATGCCCTCCTCCTGGAAGCCATTTCTGATCTCATTAAAGTTGAGAAAACTCCTTGTGAGGTAATGTGGGCTTGCAAGGCCTCCTACCATCAGATGGCAACCAATGTCTACCCCCCACTCAATTATTTTTGCTTGAGCACCGACCTCCAAGAGGCTTTGTTGACTGGTATCAGGAGTGACTTGCCCCCTTATCTTAAAATATGCTAATTGCACCTTGTGAAGGAACTTATTATAGGAATTTCTTCTTTTGTGATTATAGGAGCAAATATAATATTTCATGAGAAACCCATTTCTCTTCCCCTCAAGAAAACAGGCTATTGAACCCTGCTCACAAAGAACTAGGTTTTGCCTTTGATATGCTAAAAACATTGCCTTGTATTTGAATGCTAAAGATACCTTCCTTCCCCATATGATAAGTATCTAAGTCAGCTACATTAGTCAAGAATGATAAAGATTATGCATGAGTCTTCTACCAATCTATGTTCTGGAAATTTTTACATTCCAAAGAATTTGTCATCAGAAATCATTGTCTAAGGCAACTGCCACTTCTGTTTTGTACCCCATACATTTTTTTCCATAAATAAAGCTGACACTCTGGTCAGTGCACAGATGCCTGCCTGGTGATCAGAAAGAAACTCGAGGCTCTCTCACTTTCTCTCACCAACACCTTCCATCCTTCAGGGAACCCTGGACCTGCTGGAACTGAACTCTGGCACCTTCCTCCATGCCCATCACCCCCCTTCCCATTTCCCCCTCCCCCTTCACCCTCAGTTTGTTTTCAGTATTCAAGAGTCTCTCATGATTTGCCTCCCTCCTTCTCCCTATTTTCCCCTCTTCCCCTCCCCATGGTCCTCTGTTAAGTTTCTCCTGTTACACTTATGAGTGAAAACATATGGTATCTGTCCCTCTCTACCTGACTTATTTCACGTAGCATGACACCCTTGAGTTCCATCCACATTGCCACGAATGGCCAGATTTCATTCCTTCTCACTACCATGTAGTATTCCATTGTATATATAAACAATATCTTCTTGATCCATTCATCAGTTGATAGACATTCAGGCTCATTCCATGATTTGGCTATTGAAAGTGCAGCTATGAACATTGGGGTACATGTGCCCCTATGCATCAGCACTTCTGTATTCCTTGGGTAAATCCCTAGCAGTACTACTGCTGGGTCTTAGGCAAGTTCTATTGTTAATTTTTTTAGGAACCTCCACACTGTTTCCAGAGCAGCTGTACCAGTTTACATTCCCACCAACAGTGTAGGAGGGTACCCGTTTCTCCACATCCTCGCCAGCATCTATAGTCTCCTGATTTGTTCATTTTAGCCACTCTGACTGGCATGAGGTGGTATCTCAGTGTGGTTTTGATTTGTATTTCCCTGATGATGAGTGATGCTGAGCATCATTTCATGTGTCTGTTGGCCATCCGGATGTTCTCTTGGGAGAAGTGTCTATTCATGTCTTCTGCCCATTTCTTCAGTGGATTATTTGTTTTTCAGGTGTGGGGTTTGGTGACTTCCTTGTAGATTTTGGATACTAGCCCTTTATCCGATATGTCATTTGCAACTATCTTTTCCCATTCCATCGGTTGCCTATTAGTTTTCTTGATTGTTTCCTTTACAGAGCAGAAGCTTTTTATCTTGATGAGGTCCCAATAGTCCATTTATGCTCTTGATTCCTTTGCCTTTGGGGCTGTGTCGAGTAGGAAATTGCTGCAGTTGAGGTCAAGGAGGCTGGTTCCTGCTTTCTCCTCTAGGGATTTGATGGTGTCCTGTCTCACATTCAGGTCCTTCATCCATTTTGAGTTTAATTTTGTGTATGGTGTAAGAAAGTGGTCTAGTTTCATTCTTTTGCATGTTGCTGTCCAGTTCTCCCAGCACCATCTGTGAAAGAGGCTGTCTTTATTCCATTGGATACTCTTTCCTGCTATGTCAAAGTTTAATTGGCCATAGATTTGTGGGTCCAGTTCTGGGTTCTCTATTCTATTCCATTGGTCTATGTGTCTGTTTTTGTACCAATGCCATACTGTCTTGATGATTACACCTTTGTAGTAGAGGCTAAAGTCTGGGATTGTGATGCCTCCCGTTTTGGTTTTCTTCTTCCGTATTATTTTGGCAATTCGGGTTATTTGTGGTTCCATACAAATTTGAGGATAGATTGTTCTAGCTTTGAGAAGAATGCTGGTGCAATTTTGATTGGGATTACATTGAATGTGTAGATTGCTTTGGGTAATAATGACATTTTAACAATGTTTATTCGTCCAATCCATGAGCATGGAATGTTTTTCCATTTCTTTGTGTCTTCTTCAATTTCCTTCATAACTTTTCTATAGTGTTCATCATACAGGTCTTTTACGTCTTTGGTTAGGTTTATTCCTAGGTATTTTATGTTTTTTTGTTCAATTGTGAATGGGATCAGTTTCTTGATTTCTCTTTCTGTTTCTTCATTATTGGTGTATAAAAATGCAACCGATTTCTGTATGTTGATTCTGTGACCCTGTGACTTTGGTGAATTCGTGGATCAGTTCTAGTAGGCTTCTGGTGGAGTCTGTCAGGTTTTCCATGTAGAGTATCATGTCATCTGTGAAAGTGAAAGTTTGACTTCATCTTTCCCAATTCTGAAGCCTTTTATTACCTTTTGTTGTCTGATTGCTGATGCTAGGACTTCCCACACTATGTTAAACAACAGTGGAGAGAGTGGACATCCTTGTCGTGTTCCTAGTCAGGGGAAAAGCAGTCAGTTTTTTCCCATTGAGGATTATATTGGCTGGGGGCTTTTCATAAATGGCTTTTATGATGATTAAGTAAGTTCTTTCTATGCTGACTTTCGTGAGGGATTTTATTCAGAAATGATACTGTATTTTGTCAAATGCTTTTACTGCATCTATCAACAGGATCATATGGTTTTTACCTTTTCTTATGTTATGTGATACAATATGATGTATCACATTGATGGATTTGTGAATATTGAATGAGCCCAGAAACCAAGGAATGAATCCCACCTGATCATGGTGGATAATTCTTTTGATATGCTGTTAAATTCAATTTGCTAGTATCTTGTTGAGTATTTTTGCATCTGTATTCATCAAGGATATTGGCCTGCAATTCTCTTTCTTTGTTGGGTCCCTGTCTGGTTTGGGAATAAAAGTGATGCTGGCTTCTTCATAGAATGAGTCTGGAAGTTGTCCTTCCATTTCTATTTTTTGGAATAGCTTGAGAGGAATGGGTATTAACTCTGATTTAAATGTCTAGTAGAATTCCCCAGGGAAACCATCTGGCCCCAGGCTCTTATTCATTGGGAGATTCTTGATAACTGATTCGATTTCTTCACTGGTTATGGGTCTGTTCATATTTTCTGTCTCTTCCAGTTTGAATTTTGGTAGTGTATGTGTGTTTAGGAATTTGTCCATTTCTTCTAGGATGTCCAGTTTGTTGGCATATACTTTTTCATAGTATTCCCTGATGATTGCTAGTATTTCTGAGGGAGTAGTTGTAATCGATCCATTTTCATTCGTGATTCTATTTGGGTGTTCTCTCTTTTCTTTCTGAGGAGCCTGGCTAGAGGTTTATCGATTTTGTTTATTTTTTCAAAAAAACCAACTCTTGGTTTCATTGATCTGTTCAACTGTTTTTTTTTTATTCTATATTGTTTATTTCTGCCCTGATCTTTATTATTTCTCTTCTTCTGCTGGGATTGGGGTGCTCTTGCTGCTCCCCTTCTAGTTCCTTTAGGTGCTCTGTTAATTTTGATTTGCTCTTTTTCTAGTTTTTTGAAATAGGCCTGGATTGCAAGATACTTTCCTCTTAGGACTGCCTTTGCTGCATCCCAGACAGTTTGGATTTTTGTATTTTTATTTCATTTTCATTTGTTTCCATATATTTTTAAATTTCTTCTCTAATTGCCTGATTGACCCAATTGTTCTTTAGTAGGGTGGTCTTTGACCTCCATGTTTTTGGAAGTTTTCCAGACTTTTTCCTGTGATTGACTTCAAGTTTCATAGCATCGTGATCTGAAAGTGGGTATGGTATGATCTCAATTCGTTTATATTTATAGAGGGCTTCTGTATGACCCAGTATGTGATCTATCTTGGAATATGTGCCATGAACACTCAAAAAGAAAGCGATTTCCCTCTCCTCAGGATGTAGAGTTCTAAATATATCTGTCAAATCCATCTGTTCCAATGTGTCATTCAGGTCTATTGTTTCTTTAGTGATTTTCTGTCTAGTTGATCTATACATTGCTATAAGTGGAGTATTAAAATCCCCTTCAATTAGCACATTCTTATCAATAAGATTGTTTCTGTTTGTGATTAATAGTTTTATGTATTGGGTGCTCCTGAATTCAGATGTTTCTAATTGTTAGCTCTTCCTGATGGAGAGACCCTGTAATTATTATATAATGTCCTTCTTCATCTTTTGTTACTGCCTTTACTTTAAAGTCCAGTTTGTCTGATATAAGTATGGCTACTCCAGGTTTCTTTTGACTTCCAGTCGCATGATAGATATTTCTCCATCCCCTTACTCTCAATCTGAATGTGCCTTCAGGTCTAAAATGGGTTTCTTGTAGACAGCAAATATATGGATTTTGTTTTTTTATCCATTCTGCTACCCTAATCTTTTGATTGGAGCATTTAGTCCATTTATATTCAGTGTTATTATAAAAAAATATGAGTTTAGATTTATTGTGTTCTCTGTAAGGTTCATGCTTGTAGTAGTGTCTCTGGTACCTTGTATTCCTTGCAACATTTCCCTCCTAGAGTCCCTCTTAGGATTTCTTGTAGGGTTGGTTTGGTGGTGATGAATTCTCTCGATTTTTGTTTATTTGGAGAAACCTTTATCTCTCCTTCTATTTTGAATGATAGGCTTGCTGGATAAAGGATTCTTGGCTGTATATTTTTTCTGTTCATCACATTGAAGATTTACTGCCGTTCCTTTCTGGCCTGCCAAGTTTCAGTAGATAGGTCTGTAACCACTCTGATCGGTTTCTCTTTGTATGTTAGGGCCCTTTTATCCTTATCTGCTTTCATAATTCTCTCTTTATTCTTATATTTTGCCAGTTTCACTATGATATATCGTGCCAAACGTTGATTCCAGTTACGTCTGAGGGGAGTTCTCTGTGCCTCTTGGATTTCAATGTCTATTTCCTTCCCCAGATTGGGGAAGTTCTCGGCTATAATTTGATCAAGCACCCCTTCAGGACCTTTTTTTCTTTCTTCATCTTTAGGAATTCCTATGATACGGTTATTGTTCTGTTTGATTGTATCACTCAGGTCTCGAATTCTCCTTTCGTGCTCCTGGATCAATTTATCTCTCTTTTTTCTTGGCCTCCTCTTTTTCTATTCTTGTGTCTTCTAATTCACCTATTCTCCTCTCTGCCTCTTCAATTCATGCAGTGGCAGCCTCCATTTTATTATGCACTTTATTTATAGCATTTTTAACTCATCACAGCTATTTTGAAGGTCCCTAGTCTTTGTATCAATGGCTTCTCTGATGTCTTCCATGCTTTTTTCAAGCCAAGTGATTAATTTTATGATATTTTTCTAAATTCTTGCTCTGTTACATTGCTTATATCTTTTTTGAGCATTTTTGTAGCTGTGACTTCTTCCTGGAATTTCTTTAGAGGAGAGTTCTTCCATTTCATCATTTTGGCTAGCTTTCTGTCTCTTATCAGTTTTAAAAGCTTGTTATGCACTCTACACCTGTGATTATTGCTATATTAAAGGAGGCTCATTGACTGTCCAGTGCCTGTCCATTCAGGAGGTGTTCTTTTAATGGTGTCTCTTGGTCTCCCTTGTTTGCCTTTGGTTATTTTATTTCCCTACTCGTATCGATATTTGGGACTCTCCACCATGTGTATTTTGGCTTGTTTCTTGAGGTAGCCCTGAAAAGGAAAACAGACAGACAAACACACAGGGAACAAAAGCACACAAACCCACAGACAAATCAAACAAACAAGCAAACCAAAAGGGGGGAAAAAAGAAAAGAATAGAAAAAAGGGGGAGGACAAAAACAACAAAAGTCAAAGGACAGTCTAAAAGCATTAAACCGGAAATCCCAGCTACAAATAAAGAGTAGGGTGGAGGCAGTGCTGTTGGAAGAGCATCTACAAAGAGAGAAGTGACAGGGGTGTGGAGGAAGTGAAATTGAAGGTTGACCAGGCAGAGACACTAAAAGGCTTAATTCAGAGAGAGAAAGAGGAGACTATGGTGGGAGATGAGGAGAAAAAAAATGAAGATAATGTTACCTGAAGAAACTCTATAATCTGATTATTCCTGAGAGAGAGAGAGAAAGGAAGGTAGCATTAAGAGAATGGGTTATATATGCCTGTTTGGGCGAACCAATGTCCCACCAATGTCCAGTCCAGTGGAGGGGAGAGTTAAGGGAAAATGTATCTGAATAGCAAGAATTGATCTTATAACTGCAATGCATCAATATTGGTCTTTCCTGGGTTCTGAAAAAGAAAATAAATAAATAAATAAAAGGCAGCTCACCAGCGTGGTTGGGCGTGGTTTGGTGTCGGTAGGTGTGGCCTCCACAGGTGGCTCCTTGAGGCCCTGCCTAGGTGGTTGTGGGAGAAGAATGAGGACGCCCCAGTCCTTTCCCAAACCAAGCATTGCAACCCACTCTTTTGGGTCTGATTTCCCTGTGCCGTGGGTGGGCCAAGTTGTATTTTCCAAGCCCCACCTCGTTTCCAGATCCTAGTCCATGCACTTTGATGATACCGCCCAAAATGTACTCCTGCAGTCAGGGCAGCAAACGGGCTGGGCAGCTTCCTAGTCAGGGATGGAGTAGGGGGAGTAGGGGAGCATTTTCTCCTGGCACTGCCTAGGATCGGGTTGCCTAGCCCAAGGAAATCGCCCCAGCTAGAGAGAAAGGATCTCTTTCCCCTCGCCCTGAGGTTACAGATGGGATGATAGGATCCCTCTCCGTCCCGGGCCAAGGCTTTTCTCTTCTCTAGAGACAGCTCTATGAGAATTTTCAGCCTCTCTTTCTCTTCCCATCATCTCTCTGCAGCTCTGTGCAGCTCTCCCTGCTCTCCACATAGGGGGCTCCCTTCCTTTGGAGCCTTTGGGTCACGGCTGCATTATTTTCTTCCCCAGTTTGCACTCATCCACACACCTATGAGACTGTCTTCTTAGTGGACTCTGTCTCTTTTCCTCCCAGACTCTTGCAGATCAGAGTATTGTGGCTTCAGTCCTTCTTAGTTTGGTAAGAATCTAAGGCAAAAATTACAGATCTCCCTACTTCTCTGCCATCTTGCCCCACCCCCCATTGTTCTTTTCTTTACTGTTCTAGTCAGCATACTAGTTCCTGCAACTCCACTCAGTTCTCCATCTGTACCATGCCTTTATTTTCTTTAATTATTTTCTTATTTTTTAAACTTGGAAATCATTTTATCATATAGTTAAAAAATATATGTTTCAAGTTATTTACAAATTATCATTTACATAGGCTTCACTGTAACTCATGCAGGATTTTAGAATATTCAAGTAAACACATTATAATAGTACATCTGTGTGGGGGAAAAAAACATATGATCTGAACCAAACTGTTGTCACTAGCTAATTTATGATGTATTTATATGTAACTTTAGAAGGATGCACCCATCCCAAACACACAACACTAATATGTGATATAATGGACACAGTGAAATGCAATCCTACTAAAACAAAGTTTTGTCTAATGGGAAAAAATATTTCACACTGTCTCAGTGTTTAATATGTTAATTCTACTAAAATTAAATTTAGGGGCGCCTTGGTGGCTCAGTCGGTTAAGCCTCCGACTTCGGCTCAGGTCATGATCTCATGTTCGTGAGTTCGAGCCCCTCGGGCTCTGTGCTGACAGCTCAGAGCCTGGAGCCTGCTTCAGATTCTGTGTCTCCCTCTCTCTCTGGCCTGCCCCTTCTCATGCTCTGTCTCTCTCTATCTCGAAAATAAATAAAACATTAAAAATTTTTTTTAATTAAATTTAAAAATTTGTTCCTCAGTCACACTATTCATATTTCAATCTGCTCAAAAGCCATATGTGCCAAGGGGACTATTTTCTTATAGGTAACTATAGAATCTTTTCACAGAATTATGTAATACATGTAACATGATGAAGATCTCTGGGATGGAGAGGCATTTAAAAAGTGCAGGAAGAGACTGCAAACCTATTTCATTATTCAGGGCCATTTTTCTATAGGTCATTATTTATGATTCCTTATACTTTTTTTCTCAATACTGTTTCTTTTATAATTCACTATTTTGAAATAGAAATGACCACAGAACAAAATAGAAGAGAAAGGGTGGGACATTAAGGTCTTTAACTTTGCTTTAAAATTTTTTTAATGTTTATTTATTTTTGAGAGAAGGAGAGAAAGAGAGGGAGAGAGAGAGAGAAAGAGAGAGAGAGGCAAGTAAAGGAGGGGCAGATAAAGAGGGAGACACAGAATCCAAAGTAGGCTCCAGGCTCTGAGCTGTCAGCACAGAGTGTAACACAGGGTTCGAACTCAAGAACCACGAGATCATGATCTGAGCTGAAGTTGGATGCCCAACTGACTGAGCCATCTAAGTGCTCCTCTAAATTTGCTTTCAAATTGAAAATTTAATTTCAAGTCAGATTTTAAAGAATAAATTCCAGTGCCTTTAATATGTTGGGGTAAAATCCTTCTATACCCAATTTGTTCAGAGTTTTTGCATGTAAGGATGTAAAATGTTATCAAATGCTTTTCCTACATTTATCAAGAGGATATGATTTTTATCCTTCTTATTTTAATGTGATATATCACATTTATGGATCTGCATATGTTGAACCATCCTTGCATCCCAGGGTTAAACTCCACTTAACAATTGTGTATGATCCTTTTAATGTGCTATTGAGTTTGGTTTGAATTTTCTTTTCCTGTAGTGTCCTTCTGTTACTTTGGTAATAGGGGTCATTCTGGCTTTGTGAAATGAGTTTGGGAGTATCCTCTCCTTTTCAATTTTTTTGAAGAAAGTGAACAGTATGGCATTCCTTTTTAAAAAAAAAATGTTTGGTAGAATTCACCAATGAAACAATACTGTCCCTAAGTTTTAGGTTTTTCTTGGTTAAAAACTTTTTTATTATTACTTCAATCTCATTACTCATTATTGATCTGTTAAGGTTTCCTATTTCTTCAAGGCTCAGTCTTAATAGGTTATATGTTTGTAGGAATTCATCCATTTCTTCTAGATTGTCCAATTCATTGGTGTATAATTGTTCATAGTAGTATCATGATTCTTAGCATTTCTATGGTATCAACTGTAATGTCTCCTCTTTCATGTATAATTTTATTTGTGCCCTCTTTTTTCCTATTCAAAATAGTACTTGAAGTCCTAATGAGACAATTAGGCCAAAAACAAAATGAAACGAAACAAAAAATGAAAAGCCACACACAGAAAATAGACAAATCATGAAAAAAAATTAGTTAAAATGTTAACTAACAAATATCAAACCATTACATTGGATATCTGCAATGAATAAAATGTTATATGTCTATTATACCTCAACAAAAATAGAAAAAAAATGAAAGGAGTAAATAAACTTATCTCTGTTTGCAGGTGACATGATCATATACATAGAAAACCTAAAGACTCCACCAAAAAAACTCATTAGAAATAATGAATGATTTCGGTAGTTTCAAGATACAAACGTAACATCCAAAAATCACTTGTTTATCTATACACTAACAATTAATTATCTAAAAAAGAAATAAAGAAAACTATCATTTCAATAGCATCAAAATCAATAAAACACCTTGAAATAAATTTAACCAAACAGGTGAAAGATCTATACGTTGAAAATTTTTGAGACATTACAGAAAGAAATTGAAGAAGACAAATAAATGGAAAGATATCTTTGGTCATGGATTTGAACAATACTCTTAAAATGCCCACATTTCCCAAAGCCGTCTAAAGATTCAGTGCAATCCTTATCAAAACTTCGATGACATTTTTCATGGAAATAGAAGAAAAATCCTAAAATTTATATGGAACCACAAAAGACCAGAAGTAGCCCAAGAAATCTTGAGAAAGAACAATAAAGCTTGATACATCATACTTCCTAATATTAAGCTATATTACAAAGCTATATTAATCAAAATAACAATGGTGCTGGCATAAAAATAGACACATAACCCAATGTAATAGAATTGAGAGCCCAGAAATAAATCTAAGCATATATGACCAATTAGTATTTGACCAGGGATTTAATACTATTATTTAATGTAAATAAATATTAATATTATTAAATATTTCAATAATGTAAGTATAGTTAAATAAAATTTAAGATTAATATATCCTATATATATAGATGATCCCTGACTTACAATGGTTTGACTTATAATTTTTCGATTTTGATAGTATAAAAGCTACCACATATTCAGTAGAAATCATACTTTGAATTTTGATCTTTGCCTGAGCTAGTAATATGCAGTGCAGCATTCTCTCAAGATGCTGGGCAGTGGCAGTGAGCCACAGCTCCTAACCAACCATGCAGTCACAAGGGTAAACAACCAGTACACTCACAATTATTGCGTACCCATATAATCTTTCTATTTTTCATTTTCAGTACAGTATTTAAAAACATTACATGAGATATTCAATACTATATTATAAATTAGGCTTTGTGTTAGATAATTCTGCCCATGTAAGTGTCCTGAGTATGTTTAAGTAGGTAAAACTAAGCTATGATGTTCAATAGAGTAGGGTATGAAATACATTTTTGATTTAGCATATTCTCAACTTACAATGGGTTTAATGGGATATAACCACATCCATATTTTAATGTTTTTATTCTTAAAATTTGCTATATTTTGTTTCTCAATAAGATATTTATTATATGAAGATTTTGGATCTCTGGTTTCTACTTATTATGTGGCCCATTTTATGTAATATGTAACCCTATCTACATAATCATAATGCATATGTTGAGCTCTTATCTTCTTTTGACATTTGTTTTTCTGAGTTATTGTGGAGAAGAAAGATCAATCCAGCTTATACAGTTAGCTAATATGATCATAACTTGAAAGTAATAAAAACACTGTTTAGCTTTGCTCAAAATTCGATCTTGATCCAGGTTTAATATGGGCCACAATTTCCTTTTTTAAAACATAATCCCATCCCTCAGAGAGGCGCCATTCTTACAACATGGTTTTAAGAATGTTGCTAGTAATAAGCTTTAATACAGTAGACCTGTTTATCTAGAAAAGAACTTAATGAAATGATGGCTATGGCAAAGTTTAACTGAAAGGATTTCAGTCATAAAATCTAATAACTAAATTTAAAGAAATAAAAGATAAAAAATTAGTTTGAGGATTAGGTATCACATGCAAAGTGGAGAAAAAAAAGATGATCTTGGTTAAACTGTGAATTTGCCAAAGGAAAGAAGGAGCTTCCTAAATAACAATGTTGTGTTCCAAAAATGTGCATACAAATTCAATTCTTTAGAACTAAGTAGCAATTTTCTTCTATTTTATTTTTTAAAAAATTGAAGTATAATAGATATACAAGAAACTGCACATATTTAAAGTACTTTTTAAAGTTTATTTATTTTAAGAGAAAGAGAGAGAGGGAATGAGCAGGATGGAAGCAGAGGGAGAGACAGACAAAGAGAGAAACAGAGAGAGAGAGAGAGAGAAAGAGAGAGAGTCCTAATCAGGCTCCATGCTATCAGAACAGAGACTGACACGGGGCTTGATTTCACAAACTATGAGATCATAACCTGAGCCAAAATCAAGAATCAGATGCTTAACTAACTGAGCCAACCTAAACTGGTGTCTCTAAAGTATTTAGGTGCCCATAAAGTATTTTTTGATATGACACCAAAAGTACAGTTATCAAAAACAAATACAGACAGGAGGGACTACATCAAACTAAAACACGTGTGCACAGCAAAGAAAACAAATGACAGAATGAAAAAAAAAAACCTATGAAGTGGGAGAAAATATTTGTAAATATTTCTAAAATATTTATAAGGCATTAATATCCAAAATACATAAATGACTCCTAAAATTCAATAGCAATAAAACAAAACAAATAAAAACAAACAAATTACCCCAAATAATCTGATTTTAAGAATGGACGAGATGTGAACAGACATTTCTTCCAAGAATACATACAAATTGCCAACAGGTATATAAAAAGATGCTCAATATATCTAGTCACTAGGGAAATGCAAATCAAGACCACAAGGAGATATCAACTTAGGACTTTTAAGATGGTTATTATCAAAGAAGCAACAAGGTCAGCGAGGATGTGGAGAAATGTAAATTGGCACAGCCATTATGTAAAAAGGTATGGAAATGCTTCAGAAAATTAAAAATAGAACTACCATATGATCTAGAAATGCCACTTCTGGGTATATACACAAAAGAATTAAAATCAGCACCTCCAAGAGTTATCTGCAATTTTTCTTTAGAGGAGATATTATTAATAGAGATCAAGCTGTGCTCTTGAAAGAAATCTTGCCAAAACTTCCAATTATGAATATTTATACTTATTTTTCCTCAAGAAATCACAAAATGGTTTAAGTATGGGGAACAAAAGAAAAGGCATTAGAAAGAACAAAATTTTTTCTGTATTATTCTTTTTCAAATTGAAGGACACTATAATAATCACAAGTAAAATCATTAATGTTTTAGCCGTAAGAAGATGGCAAAATTATTTTTGATGTGTTTATTTTTTCTCTTTCACCCAATATTCTATTCTTGAATGCCATGACAATGGAAATAGTAGTGCTTTCCTGATCGTATTTCAATGTACTTTGCAATGAAATGAAGGCCATATAGATACATAAAATATGTGTGGCAAGTCATTGTTTTGAAGTTCAACTCTAATACACATAACAAAAATCAAAAGATCTGGAAAGCCAATTCTGTGTGTGTGTGTTTATGCTCCTAGCAGTGTAAGGGACATTTGGAGAATCTTTCCAAAGAATAAATTTTGTCATGAACACTTTTAGCCAGTAATTAACAGGAGCTTGGCCTCATGTTGCCAAAATAATCTGTATACCTTTCTACACATGTTATACACATTTTGCCAAGACTTGAAGAAGAAAAGTATCCACAGTGTCTGCAAAGATCTGAGTATACTTTACTGAGAGAAATGGGATTAAAAAGTTGTTTTGTTAAGGAAAATTATGAAGACATTGAGAATTTGTTGCAATTAGTACACCAACATAAATAAATAAATAAATAAATAGTCTGTCATGAACCAGTGTGGCTCAATGTGGAGCATAAAATTAGCTCATTGAAGTTATTCATTAATTAGTCATTTTATCAATGCTACTGTGGACTTCAGTTAGTACTTCATTTAGTACTAGCAATGCTCAGGCAAATGAATAGTTCCTCTTCTCAAGGTATTTTTACAATCAGCAATGGTCCCCATCTTTTCTTCAATGGGAACTAATATTCACATGTGTTAGTCCATGATTGTGAGCATAGCCAAATTGGCTATAATCCACCATAATGGGGTAAGAATGTGTTATGTACTGAATTGTGTCCCTTTAAAATACATATGTTGAAACCCTAACCCTCAAATGGGTATAGTTGGAGATAGGGCCTTGAAGGAAGTAATTTAAGGTTAAATGAGGTCACAAGGGTGAAGCCCCAAACCAATAGGACTGGTATCTTTATAAAAGAAAGAGACATTAGACTGTGGTCTCTCTATCTCTAATGCTAAACAGAGAAAAAACCATGTGAGGATATAATAAAAAGGTGGTCATCTGCAAGCCAAGGAGCAAGGTCTCACCTTAAATGAACTAGAACAAATCAACCCTAATGGCACTATGGTGCTGGACCTGTGACCTCCAGAAATGTTAGAAAAATACATTTCTGTCATTTAGGCCATCCATTCTGTGGTATCTTTCTATGGCAGCCCTAGGAAACTAATGCAGGATATTTGTATCACAGCATCTCAATAATTTACAACTTCCATGCCTATGAATATTAAGTCATCAAAGGTTGATCACTACCAGATATATGATCAGTTACATGTCATATAAAATTTCAAATACTAGCTATAACCTCACCTTTCTCTTTCACACTCAATGAACATATATGAAAAGTGAGGTAGTATTACTAAAGTTGATTTTCAATCTGTTGTTTTTATTGTAAAAATTAGTTGATAGTTTAAATGCATTAGTTATCTGTAACAGAAAGAACACTTCGAGATACCTCAAATAGATCACATCAATGATGTGCCTTAATGGCTGAAAATAAATAACCTTGTAAACAGAGAACCAGAACAAAAAAGCAAAGAATAAAGAATACATGGAGAAATATGTCAATAGATATGCTAAGCCTGTCCAAACTTATATAATAAAAAATTGTAAACAACCACCTTTTAATTATACCTCTGTATTGTTTTTGTTACACATTTTTAGACATAAGGTCTCTCTTTTGTTCATGATATACAGATACTTATATAATCAGAATCTAGTTGTTTGAAAAAGTTTTTGTTACTACAAATAATAAATGGGACCTGTCTAACAAAGTACACAGTTACTGCCCTTTGTCCATACAAGAGTTTAAAGTAAATAAAATATATCTTTTGGCATCCCTCTCTCTTTGCTGTACTTTTTTGTGCTTTTGCTGTACTATTTCATAATTCATTAGTAAAAAAAAAAAAAAAAAGTAAACCTTACTTTTAGAGATCCTCATTTTCCCGATCCCATGAACTTGCCATAAGTACTTTGCAAGATTGTTGTGATTAGGTGAGTCAGCACCTAAAACAATTTTTAGTCCAGAGCATCACCCGAAACAATAATTCACCTTTCTATACTATCACGGACTTTCTTTGTTGTAGAAGTCTAGAAGCCCAATCCTCTTTTTCCTCTCCACATTCATTCATATAAAACTCATGCATAGTATGGTATAAAAGACCAAATTATACCATCAACTCTTACAAAATATGATGAAGATTTTGCTTTAGAAAGACAAGACTCTTTCCTATGCCAAATAAAATATGTAGTAGCTCAGTGGGGATTTCTAACATCAATATAATAATGGAGGAGATTGAGGAGATGAGAAATGCAGAAGCAGTCCTCATCTCTTTTTAACATATATTAATTGTACTTCACAAAAGAGGGGTTAGTTGCCCTAATCCAAAAATGTGTCATATTTATATTGTATAAAGGGCACAGTAGTTGAAGCCAGTGGCTGGCTGAATTCTCAGATTATTAACTGCTAAAACTGATTAAATCAAAACAAGACTAAACTACTACACAAGTTTGTAAATACTAAATGGTAATATTAGAGAGGGGACCATATTAGTAATAATGTCTGACATTTGACAAATATACAAAAAAGCCTTCTTCTCATCATATTTGGATTTTTATTAAAGGAAATCAATGCTATTCTTAACTTTGCACAGCTGTCTGTACAGCAAGGTCTGGTTTCATTTTGGATTATGATCTCTGATTCTCCTTATTTAGGTGTATGTCAAATGCTTTATCAGTGCCCAATTCTGCACTAGATACCTGCCCCTCCACCAATTTCATTTTCTTTTACATCTTGCATTTTCTGGCCTCTCTGATGTCTGTTTATTTTTATGCACTGAATTTATATGTAATCATTTGCAGATAATACAGAAAATAACACATGGTTATTAGAAACCTACTAAATATTATCTATCATATTCATAGCTTTCTTTTATTCCCACTCCCCAGTAATATACACATGTGCATGCCTGTGTGGGTGTGTAGGCATGTGTGCATATGCCAGTGTGAACACACACACATGCACACAAAAATCCTATTTTTAATTGAAAGCCTTGCCATCTGGCTCATATGAAATACAGTAGATAAGCCCATTATTCCATCTTATTCCATCTGTAGAAATACTTCCAATTTCATTTTCATTTTGTTTTGTTTTGAGGAGTTATGGAACAAAGTATCAAAACAAGGGCTTTCATTGGAGGTGAGATGTAATAGTTTTTTTAGCTTTCTTGTGGAAAATAATGCTATTTAGGATTCTAGCCCCCTACCAAAAATTCATAGAATTTCAAAATTGCATTAATTTTCATTACACAAATTATTCTACACTAGTAAGACAATATGGCATAGGCACAAACCAATGCTACTTCATTAAAAATTGTGGCTAAAGACATGAAGCCAATCAAATAATTATCATAACTGTAGATTTTACTTTGAGTGGAACTGACCTTAGGCAAAATAATGAGGTCTGTCTTCAGAGATACCCTTCATACTCTAGCTCTTCTCATCAGTTCTGTTGTCTGATCCCCCAAAGCAATCCCCTGGCAAAGACTCTCAGCTGGGACATCATGATGTTCCTCAGTTGCTTATTTGTCGACATCTCCCTGGCTCTTTTCCAAATCAGAAGTTATCTACCCAATGCTCAGCCATCTGTCTGTTTTCTTAAAGTAAAAAAGGACAAAAACAAAAACAAAAACAAAAAACAACCTATGATAAAACATCAGGGTCAATTTCCCCTTCATAATATCATACATTCATTTTAACATAAGTGCTTATAAAAATAAATATGACAAGAATAGACATTTGAAAAAACATTTTTGGACGATCACCTATTTATCCACTATTCACCAACCATCTCACATAGGTTTCCTACTCCCCCTGTGGTATGAGTAGATATATAATCTCATTAGCCACCATGGTAATATGGCGATGAATCATATCAATATGAATTGAAAAAAAGAAGGGGGCTGCAGAATGGGGCATATTGGCATAGTGATGAATCACATGGATTTTAAAATAAGTTGAATTAGAAACTGCCAGCTGGGTAAAGTAGATATAATGTTGGGGAATTTATTTGACCTCTTGAAGATTCAGAAAATGAGGAAAATCAAGGCATCCACACACAGGGTGGCTTGGAGGATTAAGTTCGATGATGCATTAGAAATCCTTCAAAACATATTAACTAACAAGATAATTATCAGTTTAATTATAATCACTTTAAAAGAAAATTCTGGGGCAAAAAAATTCTAGAGTGCACACTCTATTGGGCAATTTATAAATGTAGTATTGGTATATCACAATTATCAGCCATTTTGTTTTTATGAATATCTTTTCTATCTGATATATTATGGTTAAAGTACGCTTTAGCTAAATAAAGCCATACAGAATTATTCAAAGAAATAGCTAAATATTTGTTGGGAAAAATAAATAAATGCATTTTTCCTTAGCAGTACTTTTTTTTTTTCTTGAAACAATGTTAGACTAGGACAGGGGAAAACAAGAAAGGTTAAGAGACCCAGAGAACACAGTATGGAGGGAGCCAAATTTCTCATATGGGAACAGGAAGAAGGGACACCTGTGTTGAAGTTCATGTACTACAGAGACAACCAGCACCAAATTAATTTTGAGTATATACTTCCTGCTGAAGCACCATCTATGAATAACCCACCAGTTAACTGTCCTTTACCAATGGAAGTCCAAAGGTTTTAATCACACTGTGTAGACATAAAGGCTAATGGATAAACTTCAATCTCCAATCAAGACAGAATTAAACATATAAGGTACAAATATCCCATTACTTGGTGAACTGGTGTATACCCATCACTTGTGTACATATTACCTAATTTTATCTCCAGAACAATACTAAGTAATAGATATTATTAACCTAATTACACAAATGAGTAACTAAGGCTTAATTTTCTTCTTTTTAAGTACTTTGCTTGATGTCATATATGTAGTATAGGTGGAATAGACATATGTGTCTAAATGATTCCTTAATGTGCACAGGATTAATCCTGCAGTATTGTTATTTTTTATCCTCAGAGAGGTAATGGTGACAAAAACCCTGGACATAAGAAGAGGGACAAAAAGAAAGATTTTGAAATTCAATAGGATAATGATATAAATTCCTATTAAAATTATCTCAGACACATGAAGACAGATATTGCATGATCTCACTTACATGTGGAATCTAAAATAGTCAAAGTCAAGCAGAAAGTAGGATGGTGGTTGCTAGGCACACCTGGAGGTGAGGGAGGAGGACAGGGTTCAAATTTCAGCTATGCAAAATGAATAAGTTCTGGAAATCTAATGTGTAGCATGGTGACCATAATTAACAATACCATATTATATATTTGAAATTTGTTTAGAGAGTCAATATTTCAAAAAAGTGAAAGAAAATATTAAATATCTGAGTTTATAGATATGATTATTATCTTGATTATGGTGATCACAACACAATGTACATGTATATAAAAATATCAAGTTGTACAGCTTAAATACATACAAATTTTATTTGTCAATTATAGCTCAATAAACATAATAAAGTACCCCATGCTCCAAATGTATGGATATTTTAATATAATATGATATTTCTAAAGGTATAAAAAGCCAAAGGCAAAAAGAATGGAAAAGAAGACTACAGCAAAGAAAAACAAATATAAAAATGCAAGAGCTAGAAAGTACATCTGAAAAAAACTAAATCCTGAGATAACTTTTGATAGCAGGAACATATAATTTATACTACAGAATCCCCCAAGTAATTATGACATCAGGTATGTCCTGAGTGATGCAGGGGTAAAGATGACAATGGAGCCAAAAGGATTTTGGTACACATTTTAAGAAAAAATGCACCCCTTAGTTAATGATCTCCTTTCCTACTTTGCAGAGACAACTGACACTCTACTGAATGACTTATAAATGGCCAAAAAAATTTTTTTTGTTTTTTCTCATAGGTCTGTAGGCTAGGAAGTCCCAGATCAAGGCATTGTCAGTCTGGTGAAAGCTCTCTACTTGGTTCACAGATGGCCATCTGTTTGCTTTGTCCAGACATGGTAAAAGGGGCAGGGGAGCCCTCTGGGTCTCTTTCATGAGGGAGCTAATTCCATTCATGAGGGCACCACCCTTATGACCTAATCACCTACCAAGGAATGCACTTCCTAATACCATCACATTGAAGATTGGGTATCAACTTAGGAAGTTTAAAGGGACACAAACCTTCAGTCTATAGTATTCTCCCTCTTTATTACTGGTATCAAACTAGGAAAACTATAACATAGAGTCTATTTAAATTAAGAAAATAAGGTCCATTTGAAAGTGGAGGATTAAATAATACTTTACATATTAAACATTGTGATGCTCAGGCATATTTTCCCCCAAATCACAAATTGCTGGAAGCCAAGTGAGAATTAGAAAGATTCTTCTCTGGTGAATATAGCTAGCTCAAGAGATGATATTATATGCCAATATTGGAGTTCCTCTAATAAAACCACCCCTGGCTTATTAGCTCCATATGCATAAAACTTCAAATTAATTTTAAGGCTTATTTATGAATATGAAAAGACAGCGAACAATCACCTGAGGAAACTTCTAATAAGAGAGACAGAGACAGAGACTGTGTCTGGAGAAAACAGAGAGAAAATGAAGTTGCATTATGTAAAGATAGGTCAATACTTTCATAAAGAGTTGAACATATCTCTATCACATGACCTGCCATTATCCCTGGGCATATACATAAGAGAAATGAAAGCATATGGTCATATGTAGACTAGAACATGAACTTTCATAGCAATAAATTGTGATATAGTTATACAATGGAATACTATTTAGAAAGAAAAAAAAGAAATATTTGTTCATTTAACAACATGAATGAATCTATAAATAATTATGCTTAGTGAAATATATCAGACAAAAGAACAGAGAAAGTAAATCAGTAGTAGAAAACACAGGGATCAGGATAGGGATTACAGAACAGGATAAGAGGTAGAGATTTTAAAATGGAGCACAAGGACATTTATGGGGGTGATGGGTGAATTTTTTATCTTGATTATGGTGCTAGTTTAAAGTTTGTGACAAAATTTATAAGTTGTATACTTTCAAATTTGTGCAGTATTATTTATGCTAATCATACTTCAATAAATCTTTTAACAAGAAAGTATATGTTTTCTTGTGACAGTCTTCTAAACACAGATTTTTAGGGGAAAAAATGCCAGATAGAAAGAAGCACACTTTGGCAATAAGTTGGTGTTATGGGCTGAACTGAGGTCCCTCAAAATTCATATGCTGAAACTTAACACCTCTAGGTATATTTACAAATAGGGCCTTAAAAAAGTAAATAATGTTAAATGAGGTCAGAAGGGTGGGGCACTAATTCAAAAGGACTGGTATTCTTAAGAAGAAGAAGACACCAGCAGAGAGAAAAGAATATATGAATAAACAATGAATGGCCATTTGCAAGCCAAGAAGAGAGGCCTCTGGAAAAACCAAACTCATCATAGTCATCTTGGACTTCCAGTGTCCAGAACTGTAAGAAAATAAAATTTCTGTTAAGCCACCATTCTGTGCTATTACTTTTTAGCAACCCTAGCAGACTGATACGGTTGGTAAAAGTGTGGAGGGGGAAATGAAGGGAAAATTTGTATCCTCCAATATAAAGGAGATCCAAAACCTTAAGAAATATAAGCTAGCCTAAGAAAATATATTCAGAAAAGTCTTTGGATTCTGCTATCTTGACAAAAGTGGTCATCACTGAGCTAGATATATTATAATCCATCCTAACAAGTAAAGCATCTGGAAAAGGCAAAGTCACACTAATTCATTAACTAAAAAGTGAAAATAAAAAAACACAAAACACATTAACCTTTCCTCCACAATAAAACAATTAAGAAAAATATACTCCAAACTGAATATATTCAAGCAAGCATTCTGAGATATAAAAAAGTATCCTGTAACAAACATTTAATATTTATGAAAATATTTTTTAATTGGATAATAGGAAAATATAAATACTGAATGAAACCAAGAAAGAAATAGAAGAAAAATGACAGAAATAAAAAATTAAAAAAAAGTTCAGAAAAGGAAGTAGATTCAAATTAAAATTTAGTAAGAAGCATTGATGTGAGGCATTAAAACAATTGAGATAAGTAAAATTAAGTAAAGAAGTAAAAACAGAAAGAATGTGGTAGAAATAAAGGCAAGAAAATAGGAAAAAATCATTCATATTATTTCATTTCCTGAAGAAAAGAACTAATATAATGCAAAGCAAAATGAAAATAAAAACAAAAACAAAAACAAAAACCTAAGCAATTTAATGATCATCTGAGAAGACTTTCCTGGAAAAAATAGAGACCTGAGTCTACATACAGAAAGGATCTACAGGGTACCTGAAAGAAATTACACCAGAAAATAGAACCCTAAAACAAACACAAATAATCTATTTGGATTCAAATAAAAGGGAAAGAGTTCCTTCAGGTCTCCAGGCAAAGAAATCAAATAACTTACCAAAACATAAAGAAAAATTAGACTGACCCAACTTTTCAAAACATATAAAATAAAGTTACAATAAAGCAGGATTAAACAAAACAAATCAAACACACAAAAACCTCATAGGAGAAACTATGAAATAAGTATTATTTATCCAGCCAAGCTGTCCTTTAAATATCAAGGTTATATAAAATAATGTTTTAAATGCAAGAAAGTAGACAAGGCTGCACCCACGGAGAACTTCTTATGGAATTCACTAGAGAATGAGATTCACTCAATCAATTAACAATAGAGAAAAACATCAGCAAAAGCATTTTAACCTATGTAAATACAGATTAAAGACCGAAAGGTAAGGGCAAGGTCGAAGCCCAATGTCCAAATATTATATGTTCTAACAAAGTAAAAAATAATGCAATAAAAATGGGAGGAGTAGAAAGAAGTAGAAAAGTAGAAAATTTATTGATGAGTGGACTAGAAGGTATTATCAAAACTTAACAAACCTGAATGTAAAAATGTTATAACCCAGAACAAAATATATAAATGATAAACATATAAATCTTAAACATTTATATTGAAAATATAAGTAATGTACATTTTTTATGTACACGAAACTAACTTAAAAAGGAAAGAATAAACAGTTGGTAGAGAAACATTGCAAATAAACATGTCACAATTATAAATGTTGTTACAGAGTAGGCATCAAATATTCAATCATATCAATAAATATGAATGGACTCAACTCTTCTCTTCGAAAAAGTAAACAAGTTTCAGTTTAGCATATAAAGCAAAACCTATGCTGTGCACAAGTCAAACACCTAAAACAAAGTTATGGTGAAAAGCTAAAAAGACATGAGTAAAAGTTTGCCAGGCAAAGAGAAAGGTAACAGGGAAAAACAGGGAGACTCCCTATTTCTTCTATTGCCTTTCCTGCTGTGACCTTTAGCTTGGAAACTTCTGCTTAGCCCTGCACATAGGCATGTTATAGCTGAGATTTACAAAAACTGTTTTTCACCAAAACCTACCTCACCTGAGGAGATAAGGAAGTATGTACAGAAATAACAATGTTATATTTAAGATTTACAGGAAGGACATATCCAGATTCTTGAATGCAAAGATCACTACCCACGGACAAAAAATACATGACCTTCCTCAGATATCTACAGACATCAGTCACCTTTTGACTCCTACCCCTTCCCACTTCCCCATCTTTCTAACATAAAGAAAACAAATCTCATGCTCTGGGAGATGGTTTTTTGGGGATAATAGTACGCCATCTCCTCGGTTTGCTGACTTTCCAAATAATATCACCTTCCTTACTCCAACATCTTGTCTCTAGACTTACTAGCCTATCGTTAGGTGAGAAGAACAAGCTTGAACTCGGTTACAGAAACAGTAAGTACCAAGAAATAGTGAAACTGATATCATGTATAGAATTCAAGATAAAAAGAACAATTGTAAAAAATAAGGATAGCTTTCAATGCTAAATGTCAAACTCACAAGAATATATAGTACTTATAAATATTCACCAATTTGCACAGGAACTACCTTTATGAAATAGGTATTTTTAAAAATACAAAGAAATATAAATAGAAATGTCCTAATAATCAGAGAATTTAATATACCATTTCTAGAACAAGAAATATTGCCTGGACAAGAAATATATCAGGAAGATAAAAGTTCTCAATAACATATTCAGATTGACTTAATTAATTTTATCAAACTGCATAAACTAAAAATAGAAAATAGCTTCAAAGTGTCCCTCAAATAGTCACAAAATTTGGTCACATATTAAGTTACAGAAAAAAACATAAGATTCCATAAAGTAGAAACATTGCAAAGAACACTATGTAGTCACAAAGCAAAAGCATGCAAGTATTAAGTCCCCACCCCACCATCACAAAAAGGCTCTCTTTCATGGAAAATAATAATTTTCCCATCCCAGATTTGTCCTAATCTCTTTTCTATGGCTTCTAGGCTAATTAATACAATCAGGTCTCAACAAGACTTATGTTACTTTGGTGGGAAAAGAATTGCAGAACATTACTAACAGATACCAATAGGAAATGAGAGAACATTTCCGGTAGCAGATCTTGAGGGTGTTATACCAGAGAGAACATAGTATATAATTCTGGATAAGGGAGAAATTTTGGTATGAGGCACCTTCCCTTGATTCAGAAGTTAACATCCTGCAAGAACATTCAGAACTGGTCCCAATATGCCACCTGATTAGTGGCTGGAAGTACAGAAAAATAAAATGTTGGCTTACCATAATTGTACTAGGAGCTAAAACTGACTGGGGGGGGATTAGAAAACTAAAAGACTTAGACACGCTAGAATAGATTTGTTATATAAGGACAGGTTATTAGAAGACAGTCCATTTACTAATTCAAAAAGGAATTTGCTAGTCAGAAAACCACTAATATCAATGTTGGTTGTAATCTTGCATAGAGAATGGCTGGCAGTAGGGGAATATTCCTTTGAACTGGACTTTCTGATGTCCGTGGAAATGATAGGCTTTTGGAAAAGCAGATGCCAAATGGCAGCATTTAAGTATAGGGGGTGAAGTGGATATGATTACTGTAACAGATAATAACAAAATGGCCCTAATGTACAGTCATCTGAGAGTACCATTAATAGGTCAGGATATTTTGCAGGGAAAATATAGATGGGCAACCAACAAGAGTATTGCTTGAAGTAGATAATCAAAAATTGTCAAGAGTAGTTGAAATGTAGATGTTAGAACAAATGTAAATCAAATTACTGGATAAATAATTTTGATATGTACATTAAGTGGGAAATAACTTAGCATTGATGGTGAATGAATAACATAAAACAAGGAAGAAACTAAAGAATATTATGCTGACACATATCAGAGGACTATGCATTGCATATTGTATAAAGGCAGTTGAAGGTAAATAATATATTGTTTAGGTATACATATATAGAAGTATAGGGTTTTAAACTATAAGAAAGCAAGGACATGATTACATCAAAATTCTGAAAAGAGGTTTCTTTTAATGACTAAGTAGAGGAAAGGGCCAACACAAGTCTTCAAAGTTATCTGTAATATTCTACTAATCTGTGGTTGTTGAAATGTATTTTTAATTAGTATATTAAAAATTAATTTGATATTATCAATTTACTATATAATAAATATATGTTGTTAACATTATTTGGTATATATACAGTGTACACAGGCAATAATAAAGATGTATATCAAGAGGAAAGTGATAAATTAAGGTGTGCTATAGTCATACAAAGGAATATTATGCAGGCTTAAAAAGAATACTATATATTTCATCAAGAAGCATAAATCTCAGTATTAATGACATAAAGCAAGTTAAATAATTGTTTATAAAAGTGCTATTAAAGAAATAGAGGAAATATAAGTACAACTTATAATAAGCATTAAATTCAAAAACTATTGGAACACAATATCTAGCTTAAATTGGATAAAATTTTCAGATATTGGTAGTAAAAAAATTACCAATAAACTAATTTAGAAGACAACATCAAAATATTTACATCTAAAATAACATCAAAAAGTATCCGTATTTACCCAAAACCTAAAGAAACAATTTTTAAAAGATTTGTTAATATCAGACTTTGCCAAGAAAAAATGAAAGTGTCAAAACAAGTATTTATACCCACTGATGGAAGGAACCTAAATTATATTTTAGAAAGATTATTTGATTATTTTAAAAGTCTCCAAACCTAAAATATATCTACAAGGATACACAGAAACTTTGACAGTGCTTGTCTTAGGGAGGAGGACATAGGTGGCTGGAGGGTAATAAAAGGTGATAAATTTGCTCTCATGACATCTTTTGTAACTGTTTAAATATGTACTAATTATACGATCTGTATACTGTAAAAGAGAAAAGTATTAAAATGAAACAAATAAATGCACATATTCCTCTATTTTATGTTATTTCATGGTTGAAAATAAAATGAGCATATTAAATTTTTATAACATTACTTCTCAGGATATGGTTAAGTTAAAATGTTTATTTAATGTTACTTTAAAAAAAAATAAGAAAATGAGTATAGATGCTATGCACACACAACAAAAATTATGAAATTGGCCTGCAAGTGATTGCAGATTTGAGTAATGCAGGAATGCTCTGTAATAGCCTAATCTGCAGTGCTTAGCAGTGATTGTATTTTAGAGGTTGAAAAATGGAGGCTTGTCTTATGATGAGTTCTCCAAATCTAGCAGACATTTAGGAAAGTTTGTTTCTATTTTAGTTTATCCCATGAGGTGCCTTCCTCAATCAGCTTCTTAAATCAAGTGCCTCATAGCATTTCTATTTATTTGAAAAGTGTTTTATATATGATTTTATATATGCTTTTTAACAATCCTGAGAGGCAAACAGAGGCTCATTTTACAGCAGGTAGTTGTTCTTCAGAGAGGGCAAGTTACTTGTTCAAGGCCAAGATTAAGCAGCAGATTGAAATTTAAACCCAGGCCCTCTAATTTAGCCATCTTTCCTCCTCATATCTTGTATCGCGGACTCATCCTATTAACTTTGTTCTGTTGTACCATCTAAGGGAACTTAGGCTATTTAATGCCTTTACTTCAGTTACATTACTGTAGATAATTAATTATGAGGATATTATTTATGTGGATAATAGTATAACTCCAAAGTCCTGTTTTGAAGATTATTTTCAAAAATAAAGAATTTGGGGGTCACATAGGTGGCTCAGTCAGTTGAGCATCTGGCTCTTGATTTCAGCTCAGGTCATGATCTTGTGGGTTCTTGAGATGGAGCCCTCCATAGGGCTCAGTGCTGAAGTGCAGAGCCTGCTTGAGCTTCTTTCTCTCTTCCTCTCTCTCTCTCCCTCCTCCACTTGTGCTTTCTCTCTCTCTCTCTTTCTCTCAAAATAAATAAATAAGCATTTTTTTAAATGTTTATTTATTTTTGAGAAAGAGAGACACAGAGTGTGAGCAGGAGAGGGGCAGAGAGAGAGGGAGACAGAGAATCTGAAGCAGGCTCCAGGCTCTGAGCTGTCAGCACAGAGCCCGACATGGGGCTTAAACCCATGAACTGTGAAATCATGACCTGAGCTGAAGTCGGCCGCTTAACCGACTGAGCCACCCAGGCACCCCAATAAGCATTTTTTAAAAAGTAAATTAAATTAAAACAATTTTTGTCTATGTGTGAAACATCATAAGCACAATTTAAATATTAAAACTTAGAAATATATATGACATTTTGCTATTTTTCAACATTGTTCATATTTTGCTTAAATTACTCTGTGTGTCTTTTTAAAAGTTTATTTATTTTGAGAGAGAGAGATGGAGAGGGGCAGAGAGAGAATCCCAAGCAGACTCCATGCTGTCACACAGAACAAGATGCAGGTTCTGTCTCATGAACTGTGGGATCATGACATAAGCTGAATCAAGAGTTGGACGCTCAATCGACTGAGCCACCCAAGCACTCTTATATTGGTTTGTTTTAGATTGTAATGTTCCAAGAAAAAATAATCTGGCCTCATAAACATATAATATGTTTAATACTAATATTTTTTAATTTTTTTAATGTTTATTTATTTTTGAGAGAGAGACAGAGTATGAGCAGGGGAGGGGCAGAGAGAGGAAGAACAGAATCTGAAGCAGGCTCCAGGTATGGAGCCTGATGCAGGGCTCGAACTCACAAACTGTAAAATCACGACCTGAGCTGAAGTCGGACACAACTGACTGAGCCACCCAGGCACCCCAATACTAATCTTTAATATTAGCATTATTAATCTCTGATTTTCTCATTGAGAAATTAATAAGAAATCAATGGTAATCAACCAGTGAAGGTAATATTTCCCCTACTTCCAGTTAGACCAGATGGGCCTAAATGAAATATACACTTTCCCTAACTGTTAGTTACCTCTTGAATTTGCAACAATTGTAAGGGTAAAACTCAGTATCATTTTAAAATCAATTATGAGGTCAGGAAACCCAGATCTTACTGAACTCATTCTATATTTTGTGGTAGCCAGTTTACTGAATCTAAGAAGTAATACAGCAGATATTTCATGAAGTGAAGATATCTAGATTATTTTCTTGACTGAATTTATTTTTGCACAAATCATTTCAAATCTCTAGACTAATTTCCTCATCTACAAAAAATAGAGTTGGCTATATGCTACCTTATATCATTTTTAGATCTAAAATTTTAAAATTCTTTCTGCAGAAATAAGTATAGTTGAAAGTACACATACACACATAGTTAATATACACTTTGAACATAAATAAGCAATTTTTTGGGTGCAAAACATTCTTTGTTTCAAACATATATATCCAAACTTAAGAAAAAGACAGCTGCTACAATTTCCTAAATGAAATTTTAAATCATTAGTTTTAGGTCTATCTCCATATTTTCAATATACATTCAATGTTATAAGTTTCCTTCTAAGCACTGGTTTTGCTATGTGTATAAATTTTGATTGATTCTCTTGTCATTTTCATTTAGTTCTAAATATTTTAAAATTTCTCTTGAGAATTCTCCACTTACTCATATGGGATTTAGAAATGCATTGTCTGGTCTGCAAATATTTTCAGACTTTTAAACTATCTCTCTATTACTGATTTCTAGTTTAATTCCACTGTGGCCAAAGAGTGTACTTTGCGTGGCATCTTTTCTTTTAAGTATGTTAAGGTGTGTTTTATGGATCAGAAAGTGGTCTGTGTTGGTGAATGTTCCATGTGAGCTTGAGAAGAATGTATATTCTGCTGTTGTTGGAAGAAGCATTTTATAAATATCAATAAGATCCAAATTATTGATGGTGCTGTTCAGTTTTACTATACCTTACTGTATTTTTTGCTGTTAGATCTGTCAACTATTGACTAAAGAGTATTAAAGTATCCAACCCTAATGACGGATTGTCTATTTTTTCTTATTATCTATCACTTCTTGCCTCATATATTTAGGTACTCTTTTGTTAAATACATACATGCTGAGGATTATTGTTTTCTTGGCGAATTGATCCCTCTAATATTATGTAATTCTCCCTCTTTATCCTATACAAAGTGAGGAGCCATCCCTGGTTTCCCCATATACTGAAAATTCCAGAATTAAAGTTCTTCCAAGAATCTATTATGTGTTTTAGTTAGTGATGATAGCTCAGAGATCTTATGACGGAATTGGATCACTGTTTCGTATAACATTGATGTTCTTTGTCACATAATCATGTTATATAAGAGAAAAGAGAAACCAAGGGCAAAAAACAAAATTCCTCAGCCAGTATAATTATAATGTAGATTAAAATTGTAATTAAAACTATTGATAATATAATTAAACAACTACTTTGAAAGGAAATATAAATCTCTGAAAAAACCTTCCTTATCTGTTATGTATTCACATAGTTACTGAGTAAATGTTTAGTGGAAAGCATTACATTTGCTAGTGACATAAAATAAGTCACGGCTCACATTCTTAAGTATATTACATATTACTAAATTCAATATGCAACAAGTAATATCAACACAGTATGAGAAATGCAATGATGGAAATATATGCTTCTGATTTTACCTAAAAGAGAGTGATTAGAGACCTCTTCCTGTGGACATTAGGCTAGAATTCACAATTGACAATAAAAAAGCTTTATCATAAATGTCAATATGAGAACAAACATTTCAAGCAGAAAGAAAATAGCAAGAAAAAGAACTTTAAAATATTACTCACTAATAGAAACTTTCTAATCAATTTGTTGGCTGACAGAGCTTTTAAATTTTCTCAAACCAATCTTATCCTTGGTTATTTTGTTGGCAAAATTTGGGATAGGTATCCTATCTAGTTCTTAAGTCTATATAAACATTACAGTGATATACAATACTACCCAATTTTAGAGCATTTATATGTCATAGGTGTTGTGCATGCTATGGATTGGTTGCTTATCAGTACTTTAAAATTCACTTATGGTGACTAACAACACACTTGTTACTACAGCTCAGATCTGAAGCATGTTTGAAAATACATATACAATAACATTGAGTGAATATTTCATGTTTGTCCAGGTTCCAGTAAGATGGCTGATTTGGATTTATTTTTGGGTGAAAAAGTTATTCCTTTGGTAATCTTCACAAATAATTTTTTTCTGTAAAAGAAATGGAAAGTACTTTTAACATCATTAAAGAGGACTGATTTCTCTCTCTCTTAAAGTAAATGGCATCTTTACCTAACACAAGTTTACTGGCAATATTCTTTGATTTAGACATGCTTTATTCTAGAGGTCAGTAAACTCTTCTTTAAATATTTGAGGACTTAAGGTTATATAAACTTCATAGAATCCACTCAATTATGCCACTATAGCACAAGCAAATAAAAAGCCATAGATAATATACAAATGAGTGAACTGCCTGTGTCTCAGTGAAACATTATTTACTAAACTTGGTGGCTGCCAATGGAGAGTGATGTCATCATTGTGGGGGAATAAGAGTGTTCTACAACCATCTTTCCAAAGAATACCAATTTAGGCAATCATCCACAAATGAAAATGTCTTTTGAAATCCAAGAAGTCAAGAAGGGTAGTTCCAGCACACCACTGAAGAAAAACAACTTGAGACTGGTTATACTGAAGATGGAAAGAAGGACAGTTTTGCAATACTTTTGTAACTCCTTCCACAATGTGATACAGCTCAGTGCCTGGGGAGAACTTCTTGGGCTCTGGTTTTTCCTATGGAGGTAAGAGCATGTGAGTGAGAGCTATGCAGGGTGATGCCACAAAGACTTACTGCTTTCTTTCTTACTTCTTTCTTTCTCTATCCAGCGTACGGAGGTATGCTGAGAGAACAACTGGGAGAAGAGCAGATAGGGCATCAAAAACATATGGCTCCTACTAACTGGGTCACGGACTGCATCAGGAATCCTATCCATGAACTGCTGGGGAGGCCTCACTTCTGGATCATACCAACTGGCCCATGAACAACCTCAATGGATTCTTTCTTTTGCTTGATTTTCTTCTGTTGATGCTTTCTAATTTATTTCTAATTTCATTTATTATAGTTTTTAGGTCCATTAAATCTGTTGGTCAATTTCCATGTTTTTTTTTAGATTGTCTCATTTTTTGTGTATTTTTCTGTGATTTTGCTGAATGGTCTTTCTGTGTTTTCTTATAGGTCACTGAGATTCCTTCAAACTATTATTTTGAATTTTTTATTGGTCAAATTGCAGACCTCCATTTATTTGGTGTCAATTACTGGAAAATTATTTTTGTTCCTTTGATTACATAATGTTTCCTTGATTTTTCATGTCCCTTGAATTCTTGTACTGTTTTAGCATCTTGAAAAGCATTCGCCTCCTCTATTCTTTACTGCCTGACTTTAGAAGAGAAACATTTCCTTTAGCCCTTTGGAAGATACTGAGGCAATCTTAGAACTTTTCTATGGATACACTTGCTGCACCCTCTTATTCTTTCTTGTATTGGAATTCTGAAGATTATATGCCTTCTATCAATCATACAAAATGAGGTCAAATGCTGATAGTCTCTTTTTTGTGTTTCAGACTTTGAGTCTGGAGTTCTCTCTTGTCCAGTAAGACAGTGGACACATAATTGAATCTAAGAGAGGCTAATGTCTGGGAAGAGACAAGAGCCCTGAGTAAGGGTCCTTGCTCCACATTGATTAGGATCAGAAGGCTTACAAATGGGATGGATGTGCAGAAAGATACAATGAAACAATGATTATTAACTCAAGTGTTTGAGAGAGAGGGGGTTTCGAAGATAATGCAGTGTCAGTGCTTCGGGTTAATATAAAACAAAATCCCAGCGCTGAGCAGATGGCTGTTTAAGCCAGGCACCAGGCGCCATGCCTCTTTATCTTAACTTGCCTAAGGGATGAGACAAATAGAGCATGCTACCTCAGGGTCAACAAGGCACCCTTTGTTTTTTGTTTTTGTTTTGTTTTGTTTTGTTTCGCTAATTAGTTCTGGGCATTTTCACTCTGCTACGTTGGTCCTAAAAACATACAACCAAGCAAGACTGAATATTGAGAAAATAGAAAATCTGAACAAAGCAATAACAAGAACATTGAATTATTATTTAAAAAATTCTTACAAAGAAAAGCCCAGGAATAGACGGCCTCACTAGTGAATTATACAAACATTTTAAAGAAGTAACACCAGTTCTTTTCAAACTTTTTCAAAAAATTGAAGAGGAGGGAATATTCCCAAATTTATTTTTAAGACAGCATTCGTTGATACTGAAGCCAAATAAGGACACTAAAAGAAAAAAGAAATATAGGCTAATATCCCCAATGAATATAGACAGAAATATCCTCAATAAAATACTAGCAAACCAAATTCAAAAGAACATTAAAAGGATCATACACCATGATCCAGTGGAATTTATCACTGGGATTCAATGGTGTTTCAATATCTGCATGTCAATAACTATGATATGCCACATTAACAGAATCAAGGATAAAAACATCAGATCATCTCAATAAATGCAGGGAAAGCTTTTGGCAATGTTCAACATACTTCAGTGATCTACACTTAATAAATTATTTATAGAAGGAGCATACTTGAACCTAATAAAGACCATATACATCAAGTTACATACCCAAAGGTGAAAGCTTTAAAGTTTTTCTCTAAGATCAGGAACAATATTGCTATCTCAATGACATATCTGCCCTCTCATTTTATCAAAACTTTAGTCACAGTAGCTAAGCCATGGAAACAACCAGTCTGCCAGGAAATGAATAAAGAAAATGTGATTATATGTATATAAACATACATATATGGAATGTAATTAATATAATAATGATAAATGATACGATATATTAATATATTATGAGATATAAATAGAATTTTATTCAGTGATAAAAACAATTGAAACCCTGCCATATGTGATAATATAGATAGACTATGACAGAGTTATAATAAGTAAAATAAATAGAGACAAATACTTATATAATCTCAATTATATGTGGAATATAAAAAACCAAACTCAGAAACAGAGGAAAATGATGGTTGGCAGGTGCTGGGGGAAAGAGGATCATTGTGGGGGGAATAGGGAGATGTTGATAGAAGGGACAAATGTCCTGTTATAAAATGAGTAAGTTCTGGGGACCTCATATACAGCATGGTGACAGCAGTTAAAAATTTTTTATTATATACTTAACAGTTGTTAAGAATGTGGATCCTAAGTGTTCTCATCACTAAATAAAAAAACTATATGAGATAATGGAAGTGTAAACTAACCTTACTGTGGTAATCATTTTGTAATACTCTATATACGTATATCAAAGCATCACTTTGCTCAGCTTAAACTTTCACAATGTTATAGGTCAATTATATTTCAAAGGCTGAAAAGAAAATAAGTGGCTGGCTGGACTGGAGCACTATAGTTTGCTAATCTCTGCTTTAATCTGCTATATGTCACCTGATGTGACACATGGTATTGGCCAATGTAGAAAAATTATCAGGCTCAGCCAGTCCTGTAGGCAAGGGAAATTATTACACAAATGGTTGAAATTATTTGTGAAAGATCATGAAATGCTTGAAATCTGCCCTCACAAGGATGTTTTTTAGACTCTCACACTGCAAAAGCTGGGACCATATCTTTTGTAATTCTAAGTGCCTGAAGTTATTACACAGGAATAGAGTATATGCTCAACATAGGTTTTACATTATATCATTGAGAAAATACAAAATTTGGAATCAATATTTATCAAAAACAAATGCTGTTTATTATAATTAAATTAAGTCTACCAAAAGTTCATAACTTTCCCTTTTGACTTATTTTATCTGGACCAGAAATTTCTACTTTTTTATGTGACTACATATGTGCAAATAGTGAAAGAAAAGAAAAGGTAGAAAGAAATCATGTTGGCTTGAATAACAGTAGCTCACATCAATTCTAAGAAATTTTAGCATCAACTTTTCTACCAAAACTCCATTGGTGGTGTTTATTTTTCATTAAACTCTCATTCTTGACAGAACAGCTACCAGCAGTAAAAATAAAAAATAATAATAAAGTGAAATACAGAAAAAAATAACCCTGAGCCACCCTAGGTAGAATCGTTTGAGTCAGAAAGATTAAAAATATGCTTTTAAATATTTTTTCTAGTACTGAATAGTTATTATCTAAAATGAATTTTGAATACCATACAGAATACATAAATTTTAGATTTGGAGTGAACCTTTTTAACCCTGAGATCACTGTCAGATTAATTTGAACTTCATGAAATTTGAACCAAGATGACAATAATAATAAAATATTTAAAGATTAAAACAAAAGGAAAAGTAAATTAATATTAACAGGTGAATATGATACAGAATAAGTTGATTGTGAGCATTTTCACATTGACTGTACATCTGTGTAGTTAGCTGTTGATAAAAACAGATGGTGTGGTGACTTAAAACCACTAATGTAAAATATGTCATAAAGAGTGTAGAAGTTAAAAGAATTCATCTGGGTCAGATCAAGATGTGACAGTGATAAAGCATATATACACTATGTCAGGAATAACTGCCAATTTTTTCTTTTCTAAAATAAAGCATATTTACACACACCTTTTTGTGGTGAGCACCTCCCCCCAGTAAAGATTGAATATGCCAGTTTCAACTTAGGCCATTTTTATTGTGCGCAAAGCCAATAATCTCTGGGAGGTTTTCTTATGTTCTGTGACAGAGATAAAGAAAAAAAAATTCAAGGAGGGAAAGGAGAAATGAGAATGTAAAAGAAAGAAAAGAAATAGAATAGAAAATGTAGGTGGAAAGGAAAGTCTATCCCATCCATTTTTTTCTTAGAAGTATAAAAACTAGACATATATGTTTATAAGAATAGTAGGAAATATCTTTGCTGAATTTGGTCGGTTATTATATTTTCAAGATTTTATTGGCCACATTCAGATGCTATGCTAAGAGACAGCAATGACATCAATTAAGAATTTATACAGTTTTTCAAACCTCACAATTAGGGGACTATTCAAAAAACAAAACATGAAAATGGTCTTATGTTTGTCTAAGTTATGATAATATCCATGTAAAATAATCTTCTAAATATGATAAAAGTAATGATTTGGTGTAGTCCAGGAAGTTATTTTCCATGGGATAAGGATGTCTGTAGTTTTCTTAGTTTAAATTCTGAAATCTTTTTGTCCTCATGCAGACTAGGAAGAGAAAACATGACATCCTATTGGCACTGGGGAATCTTTCGTTCCATGATGGATGTGTTCCTTCTAGGAAGAGGAGGACACTATTGGGTCTCATTCATTAAGTTGATGTAATGGTGGCATGAACTATCATCCACAGAGTTTTCAATTGAATGTTATCCCACCAATCACTTTCTCACAGCCTAATGGAGTGTCCCTGACATCAGAGTCTGATAAATTGCCCAGTGCCAATTAAAAGAGAGACTTTCCCTGTCAGTCATTTAGCTGCAATATTCTCCTTTACTAGATTAGGTTCCATAAAAATGACAGGAATGATGAAAGTTTATTTGTAAAATTATTCACTTTAATTTTTGAAGCTATGTAGGCTTCGGGTTTCCGCAGTAGATCCAAAGTCAGGAAGGGCACTTATTCATGTCATTAGAAAACCATTCTAAGTTGATATTATTTTAACAGAAATACTGAAAATACTGAAGGAACCAAATTTTTAGAGTAAAAACAAAATAATTGTTAAGAAAATAAACCCAGTATTCATAACTTGTAAACACCAAGTTTTTTCTGCTTTCTTAATAGATGAGTAGGCAGCATAAACTGTAAAGCTGCCTTCGCCCCATACTTGCCACCCCTCCCAACTCATCCCAAGTTTGTGGGTTTTATAAAACTACTCTTGCCTACAGAAACATTTTCTACTTTATGAAGCACATTTTACTCATAATGCAAGGTCTCTGAACATACATCAACCTCTGCTTTTTGAGAAGTTTGTTGCTGCCAAGCTTCTGAATAACAGAATTTAATGCTCTATTTTTCCTGTCATTAAAATCCCTTTTAGTATATTGCAGCATTCAACACACAAAAAAAGAATGCTGTAATGAACTTTTATCAGGAGAATTCTTTAATAAATATAACCTGTTCTCTTGTTTGAGAAGTATCATACCACACTGGTTAAGAGCTATGTGTCAGACTATTAGAGTTTAAATCTCACCTCTGTTATTCACTAGCTACTTGATATTGGGCAAGTGACTTAACTGCTCTCTGCCTGTATGCCCTTCTAATATGACTATTATAAGGTGTAAATATAAGTTTTCAGAAAAATGACAAGCATCTTATTGGCACTCATTGTATGTTAGTCATTGTTATATATTCACACCAAATAAAAAATTAACATCTCTTTTGAAACAAAGTAAATCTAAATGCAGTCAATAATTTATTTAAAAAGTATTTGGTATACCAGCCCATAGACTAGGTATTGGGGATATTTAGATGAGTAAAAAAAATGCAAATGCTCTCCAAGAATTTATGAGCAACTAGAGAAATAGATGCATAAATGCAATGAAGTAGGTCAATCATAAGAATATTAATAGGTGTTATGGTGTAGGGTTCACTCTTTCTTTTCAGAATTTTAGATAAAAAACACAGCTTCCCATACTTTATCTCTTTTTGTTGATCCTGTTATCTGTCAGTGGTTTATTGGTCCACATTAATCTAATTAAAGGAAACACTTGGAAGAACCATTCTTTAACTTTACCCAAAAAGATAACATTCAGTCTAGGGTACTGTGCTTTCTTCTTCAGCTATTTCACATAGAACCTCATTTGCACCTTGTATAAGACACTTGGTTTCACTTTCGTATTGGTAATTCATATTGTTTTTCATTTTCTATTTTTCAATTCTACAAAAATATCAAATTAGCAATATTTCAATAGTTTGAGTGGCTTCTGATATCTGCCCATCATAAACAATTATAAAATTAGTTAAAATATAGGAGGTGTCTATTTTCAGGAATTAGAGAACTAGCTTAAGGCTATGATTCCGGAGTTATGGGAAATGAGCAAAGGTCCATATTCATCCTGTTTTTTGTTTATTTGTTTTTGCCATTTAGTACTTTATAGACAGCTGTGAAACCAACAGACACAGGAGACTAAGATGACAGTTTGGGGCTGCTGAGGTGGCATTAATATGTAGTATAAGGTAACAAAGGAGAAAACTGAAGAAAGACATTTTATAAATTTACATATGAATCCCCTTGAGTCTTTTACCATTTGTATATGCATGCTGAAAACCAGATGCCCTGAAAACTAGAAAAACAACAGCTCCTGGAAAGAGAGAGGCCTAGGAGCTGACAAAAGATCTTGAACTCCCAGGGTATTGGCAGAAACAGAAGTTCTAAACAAAGTAGCCAAGGTCAATAGACATTGGTGAATATATCAGGCATTTAGTCAAGACTCCTCCCTCAACTTATATTTGATGAGTGGGGCTACTCTAGATCTACCATAAGGAATCCTAAAAACAAGACTTGACAGAATAAAGCTGATCCTTCAGAAAATTAAATGTCAACAAGAAGAGACAAATTAACATTCTGAAATGGAATAAAACAAAATCATAGCACTTAAAAATAGCATCTATAGGGTCCAGTATACAATAAAAAGTTAATTATAAGAATAAGCAGGAAAAGCTGCCTGATAACAAAGGTAATAAGCAATGAACAGAAACAGATCCAGAGATGACAGAAATATTGGAAATATAGGATAAGAAATTCAAAGTAGCAGTGAAAACACAGTTTAAAAATAAAACCCAAAAATCTAACATTTTTAAAAAACGTGTAAATAATCAGGAAATGCAAAGGGAAATCAAACACAAATCAGGTATGCAAATGGAAACTATGAGAACATACCAAATAGAAAATCAAGATGTGAAAAACACAAAATTATAAATGATAAATGTAGAGATAAGATTGATAGTAATTGAACAATAGTAATTTAAAGACTACAGAAGATCTATGAATTTGAATAAAAAGACCATACAATACTACAAACTGTAAAGAAAGTATATGAAAAATTGAAAAGAATGAAGGCTGATCCATTGATCTGTGGGATGATTATTTGGAGGTTTAATATAAGAGCTTATCTTTGAACTGCTATATCCATGTTAGCTTAATAGTAACATGCTTAAATAACCTATAGGATACTATAGCATGTCCAGTTCTAAACACGAAAATCTAACATAAAACTTGTCTATGTTGCAAGTAATTTAGAAAGTGGTTTAAAGAGATCTACCTGGTTTGGAGACTATAGAAATAAATCACTGTAGCCATAGGCTGAATAATCATTTAAAAGATGGATCACACAGTGCTAGGGTTTTCAAATATGGAACACGTCATTATAATAGAATTTAACTCTTGGATATCTCAATCTATAAAATTATTACTTTTGTTCTACAACAGGGGGTGATTTTGCCATTATATATGAGTGTAGTCTCCTAGATGTGTATGTACATATTTATTTTAAAAAATCAAAAGCAACCAGACTTAAATATTTAATGTTGCCTTTTCAAGCCTCATCAAACACATGGATAACTCTAGAGATCCAATGCATTTTAGAATCATCTCCGACTTCTTACATTTTTAAACAAAATTTGTTTTTTGAAATCTATCATTTTTGTCAATTGTCTAAATGGTACTGTTTTAAATTCCACAAACTTTAAAATTTTGTCATCCTTTCAGATTTGTTTTGTTTAGCATATGTGCATCAGAGTGACATTATGTTTTATGCATAGTTTTGCAAAATATATTCTCATTATTTGATATTTGAAGACTAGATTGAAAATTTGTAACTAGTATCATGCTACAATTTTGAACATTATTAGGAAAGAAATCCAACTGGTATTTATAAAGGTCTTCTCTGTGTCAGACACTGTATTCAAGTCTTGACCTGACCCTGAGGGTCATGTTATTGTTATTACCTTGTCACAAGAGAAATTTCAGTCTACAAGTTTGAACAGAGTCAAGCAGCCAATAAGTGACAAAATAAGAATATAAATTCCAAAGATCATACTTTAACCTCTGGAACACTTTCTCAGGAGGAAAGTGAGAAGCCGTAAGTGACTTTGCGCCAAGGTTTTACAATCAGTTACTAAATCATGCTCTTTTTGTTGTATGCAATTAAACCCTTTTATTGGGTTCTTCTTGTCTACATCATTTCCTGAGGGATTAGGGTGACTATCTTTTTTCCTCAAACTAATTTTTAGATAAATATAAACATTTTACTGCATTTTAGGGTATTCATCTTCTCCATGATGGCTTTTAAAATCTTCAAGCTCAAAGTCATACAGTGCATAGAACAATATAACACCAAAAAAAGTTGAAAACAGATTTAGTAAGGTGATCAAGTCTGTTAATTTAGAATCAGCACTTAGGTCCAGAAATGTAAAGTTATTTTTTGTGCCAAAGGCACAAAGAATATTTAGGTTACAGCTGAGAAAATCTATTCATAAAATTTTCTTACATATTTCCATCTTTTTGCTTTCTTTTTTTTTCTTATACTATCTCACAAATCAAAAGAAATATCCAATGGTGTATTTCTTCATAAATATTCCCTATTTGTAGTGATATTAAAAGATGTTGTGTGAAAATATGTTCAAAGGTCATATAAATTTGGTAAATGCTGTCTCTAACAAAATCAAATGAATTTATTTAGGGAAGATCCGAAATCTTTAAAATGCTCATGTGCATTGTGATCCTTTGAACCATACACAAAAAGCAGGTCTTCCATGTTTATTTGATAAATCACTTGTGGTGGTTGGTCTTTTAAACTATTGTTTCAGGCAACAAACTTTGTATTTTCTGAATGGGTCTATTGATTTTAATCTATAGGTTAAAGTCAACTTTCCTTTTGGAAAAGAATTTGAAACAAGCAGAGTACTTCTATATATCACTCATAGGAAAAATTATTTTATATACATTAGTTTCATTTAATCTGCTCAACACTTTGTCATATACTATGTCTCCATTTGACATCTGAATAACAAAGACTTATTTGCTGACTGTTAGCATATGATATGGCAAAATGTACTTCTGCCTCATCACCAACTCCTCTAAAAAAATAGACATGTGCTAAGGTAAAATTAAATAAAAAAGGTATTCATTAAACAAACAAAGCCTGTACTGGTGGGTACAAAATACTGGCAGCTAATACCTGTGTGATACCAGCATGTGGTTGGAGAAAAAAAAAAAGTAAAAAGAAACAATGAGGCTTTTACTGCCACTAAGAATGGAAGGAGCCCATTAACAGTATGAGAGTATTAATAGCAGGGGCCAGTTGGTCCTGATCACTGGTCCATTCCTACGCTTAGTCACTTTAGAAATAAACTCAAGACAGCCTTCATACTGTAGATCATCCTCACTGTATCAACTTCCCTTGTTTGTCCAGAGAAGTTACCACAAAAAGAAGTAGCAAACGGATCCAGGCTGACTTTCTGTTTCAGTGGATTTGTGTGTTTGCAGTCTTAGTTCTAACTTCTCATTTCCTTAAATACTCATTTTTTATCCACATTTTTTCTTTGCTGCAAAGAAAAAGTTACTCTAATTTTATAGGATCTGGAAATTAAGCTTCTTGGAGGTGCTTTGAAAGATAAAGCATCTGATTGTTTCTGCATTGTGGGAGTGAAGCTGGAGGCGTTTCAGATAAGATGCTACCTCATCTTCTCTGTGGATAAGTTCTGGATTGCTAATTAGACTGAGGAGTTTGAGGACTACACTATACAGGACAGAGGTAGCTCTGGCCACTTGAGAAGGAAGAACAGCACTAAGACCTAGAACAATTCAAAAAGAGGATAAAGAAGTAGCAGGAGGAGAAGCTGGCAGAGCTTCTGAGGTGAGGCTTCCGGGTATTTGAATCCTATCTCCTCCACAAAGTAAAACAAAATCAGTTCCTTGTTAAAAAGCAGGGGGCAGGGGGGTAGCATTGCAGAGAAGTGGGGGGACCAGGATTTCCCTCATCCCTCAAATATGTATGAGGCCAGAACACTTAGAACACTCAGGAATAAAGTGTGCAGAATGACAGAAAATTCTCCACAGGTGAATGGAGACAGCTTGGTGGGACAGAGGTGTGTGTTTGCAGATTGGGAGAGATAAAACTGTGGGCAGTTTAGGCACGGAGGGGAGGGTACCCCTTCCATGGAGAGACAAAATGGAGAGAAAGGCCATGAAAGTGTGGTATTGTATTTGGACAAGAGAAAAACCTCTCTGGACCATGGACTGGGGAACCAGAAATATGGAGAGACCCAGTTTCTGCTTGGAAATGGCCTTGGGAGCTGAAGATCTGAGATTTCAGGGGTGTGATTTTCTCCAGACCAGAACCACTGCCACATGTATGCACCTGGTGGGGAGGGAGCCAACCCCGGTGATCAGTAGCAACCTTGAGGGTACACTGAGAGAAAACAGTCCCTTCAGTTGAGTACAGTGGGAAGAGGACTTCTTGACCCCCCCAAGAAAAAAAGACCCTGCAGGGGCCAGCCAGAGGCCCTTTGTTGGCTGGCTAGAGCGGCACTACCCCAGAACTGGGTCACTGCAGTGCAGGATCCTTTAAGACACTTGGTTTCGAATCATAGTCGAGCACCTAGAAGGCAGGAGACTATGGAGCAAGATAAGCCACCCACCTGAGATACTCTGCCAGGGCTGCCTGAACAGTGTGGTTTGAGACACCCAGTACAGAGAATAGAGATTGAGGGGTCGCCATTTTTCTTCACACTGCCAACATGGTGGGGCTTCAGGGAACAGGACAGTGGCCCCAGTGGAGGTGTGACCCACTTACACCAAACCCCGTACCTCCATGCCTGGTAACTGCTTATCTACTGGAGTTAGACTGACATTGACTGAACCAGATAACCTCTCTTCCAGACCAATATAACCACCGTTTCCAAGGCACCAACAGGCAACTGTCATGTGGTTTTGTGTGTTAGTCTTTTATTTTATTTTTATTTTTTCTTTCTTTCTCTTTTCTCTTCTCTTTTCCCTTATTTTTCTTTCCACCCTCCTCTTTTTTTTTCTTTTTCTTTCATTTTTCTCTTTGGAATCAGGCTCATAGTTTCTGATTTGATTTTCGGTCAATTCTTAACATACATATGTATATATCTATTTTTTTCTTTCTTTCTCTGTTCTTTTGTTTATCAAGCATTTTTACTCTATTCTTTTTAAACTTTTTCTGTATCTCCTTCTTTATTTTCTTCTCTCTATCTCTGGATTAAGCATTATAGTTTCTATGACTCTCTGCCTGGTCATTTTTTCCCCACCCCCTTCATTTCTCTCTTTGTATAGGACAAAATATCCTCCCCTTGCCCCTTTTTTCCTTTTCTCCAGGGTTACTCCAATTAACAAATCAAAGCACACCTGGTGAAAGGTCCAAACACTCCACCAACTACAAACAAGGAGGAGCTTTGCAGAAGACTGACTAGTGGAATAGAACAACCAAAGATGCAACAATAGAGTACACACAACACACTCCAAAAACACTTCCTGAAGTTCTAGGCCCTGGACAGTGTATGAATCCTTTTTAATATAGTACTACTCAAAGCCGCAGGACACAAAACAAGCTATTAAAACACATAAAAGAAAGAAACTTAGCCACAATGATTAAATGAAAGAATTATCCTCAAAAGGAATTCCAGGAAGAAATGACAGCCAGATAATTGCCCTAAACACATATAAACAGTATATCTGTGCTGGGAGCCATTTCTGAAGTAAGGCAGGTTTGCAAGGCCTCCCACCATCAGATGGCGACTAGAGTCTACACCCACTCAATTTTTGCTTGAGCACCGACCCCCAAGGTCCCTGGCTGACTGGTATCAGACCTTGTGAAGGAAGTTACAGGAGTTTCTTCTTTTGTGATTATAGGAGCAAATATTACATTTCCTGAGAAACCTGTTTCTCTTCCCCTCAAGAAAACAGGCTATTGACCCCTGCTCACAAAAGAACTAACTTCTGCCTTTGCTATGCTAAAAACATTGCCTTGTACTTGAATGCTAAAGATACCTTCCTTCCCCATGTGATAAGTATTTAGTCACCTACATCAATCACTATTGATAAAGATTATGCATGAGTCTTCTACCAATCTATGTTCTGGGAAATTTTTACATACCAAAGAATTTGTCATCAGAAATCTTTTTCTAAGGCATTGCCACTTCTGTTTTGTACCCCGTACATTTTTTCAATAAATAAAGCTGACTCTCCCATCAGTGCAGAGATGCCTGCCTGGTGATCAGAAAGAAGCCAAGGCTCTCTCACTCCCTTTCGCTGACACCATCCATCCTTCAGGGAGCCCTGGACCTGCTGGAGCTGGACTCTGGCATATCTGGACAATAATTTAAAATAATAGTCATAAGACTAATAATAGCTGGGCTTGAAAAAAGCATAGATGACAGCAGAAAATCTATTGCTGCAGAGATCCAAGACCTAAGAAATCGTCAAGAAAAAATTATGATGAAGCTGAAAAAAAAAAAAAAGGAAAAGAAATTACTGGACCATGAGGGGAGAATTAGAGACCTAAGTGATTCAGAAATGAAATAATATCCATATCATAAGAGTTCCAGAAGAAGAAGAGAGAGAAAGGGGAAGAAGATTTATTTGAAAAAAATAATGGCTGAGAACTTCCCTAATCTGAGGAAGAAAACAGACATCCAAGTCCATGATACATAAGGGTACTAGCAGACCTGTCCACTGAAACTTGACAGGCCAGAAGGGAGTGGCAAGAAATATTTAATGTGTTCAATAGGAAATATATGCAGCTGAGAAGTCTTTATCCAGCAAGACTGTCATTCAGAATAGAAGGAGAGATATTGGCTTTCCCAGATAAACAAAAACTAAAGGAGTTCATGACCACTTAACCAGCCCCACAGGAGACCCTTAGGGGGACTCTGTGAGTGGAAAGCAGTAAAGACTACAAAGGACCAGAGACATCACCACAAGCACAAAACCTACAGTAACACAATGATACTAAATCCATATCTTTCAGTAATCACTCTAAATGTAAATGGACTAAATGACCCAATAAAAAGACATTGAATATCAGAATGGATTAAAAAAAAAAAAACCAAGACCTATCTATATGCTGCCTACAAGACACTCGTTTTAGACCTGAAGACACCTACATGTTGAAAATGAGGGGATGGAGAACCATCTATCACGCTACTGGATGTAAAAGAAAACTGGAATATCCATACTTATATCAGACAACCTAGATTATAAAATACTGTAATAAGAAATGGAGAAGTACATTATATCATAATTAAGGGGTTTATCCACCAAGAAGAGCTAACAATTGTAAATGTTTATGCCTCCAATGTGAGAGCACACAAATATATAAATACTTAATCACAAGCAAATAAATGTATAGATGATAACACTGTAATTGTATGGGGACTTTAATACTCCACTTACGGCAATGGACAGATCATCTAGGCAGAAAATCAGAAAGGAAACAATGACTCTGAATGAAACATTGGACCAGATGGACTTAACAAATATATTCAGAACTTTTCATTCAAAAGCAGTAGAATACACATTCTTCTCGAGTGCACATGGAACATTCTACAAAATAGATCTCATACTGGATCACAAAATAGCCCTCAACAAATATAAAAAGATTGAGATCATAGGATGCATATTTTCAGAACACAATGCTATGACTTGAAATCAACCACAAGAAAAACTTTGGAAAGTCCCCAAATACATGCACGGCAAAGAACTTGCTATTAAAGAATGAATGGGTCAACCAGGATATTAAAAAGAAAATTTAAAAAAAAATGGAAGAAAATGAAAATGAAAACAAGACAGTTCAAACCCTTTGGGATACAGCAAAGGCAGTACTAAAAGGAAAATACATTGCAATGCAGGCCTATCCCAAGAAGAAAGAAAGGTCCCAAATACAAAACCTTTCCTCACACCTAAAGGAACTATAAAGACAGCAACAAAGAAAGCCCAAAGCCAGCAGAAGAGAAAGAATAAATATTGGCACAGAAATAAACAATATAGAATTAAAAAAAAAAACACAGTAGAACATACCAATGAATCTAAGAACTGGTTTTTTGAAAGAATAAACAAAATTGATAACCCCCTAGACAGACTTCTCAGAAAGAATAGAGGACCCAAATAGATAAAATCATGAATGAAAAGGAGAGATTACAACCAACAATACTCTAGTACAAAATTATTAGAGAATACTATGAAAATTTATATGCCAACAAAGTGGACAATCAGGAAGAAATGGACAAATTCCTAGACACCCACACACTACCAAAACACAAAAGGGAAGAAATAGAAAATTTGAACAAACCCATAACCAGTGAAGAAATTGAGTCGGTTATCAAAAGACTCCCAACAAATAAGATTCCTGGGCCAAACGGCTTCCCAAGAGAATTCTACCAGACATTTTAAGCAGAGTTAATACCTACTCTTCTCAAGCTCTTCCAAAAAAATTAGAAATGGAAGGAGAGCTTCCAGACACATTCTATGAAGCCAGATTATCTTGATTCCCAAGCCAGAAAAAGACCCCACTAAAAAGGAGAATTACAGTTCAATATCTCTGATGAACATGGATGCAAACATTCTCAACAAGATACTAGCAAATTGAATTCAATAGTATATTAAAAGAATTATCCACCATGATCAAGTGGGATTCATTCCTGTGCTGCAGGGCTGGTTCAATATTCGCCAATCAATCAATGTGATACATCACAATAATAGAAGAAAAGATAAGAACCATATGATCCTGTCAAGAGATGCAGAAAAAGCATTTGACAAAATACAGCACCATTTCATATTAAAAATCCTCAAGAAAGTGGGGATAGAAGGAACTTACCTTTATATCATAAAAACCACATATGAAAGGCCCACAGCTAATATCATCCTCAATGGGGAAAAATTGAGAGCTTTCCCCCTGAGATCAGGAACATTAACAGGGATGTCCACTCTCACCACTGTTGTTTAACATAATGGTGGAAGTCCTAGCCTCAGCAATCAGAAAACAAAATGAAGTAAAAGACATCCAAATAGTCAAAAAAGAAGTTAAACTTTCACTGTTTGCAGATGCCATGATACTCTATATGGAAAACCCAGAAGACTCCACCAAAAACCTGTGCTAGAAATGATACATGAATTTAGCAAAGTTGTAGGATATAAAATCCATGTACAGAAATTGGTTGCATTTCTATAATGCACCAATAATGAAACAACAGAAACAGATATCAGGGAATTGATCCCATTTACAACTGCAACAAGAACCATATAATATCTAGAAATAGATCTAACCAAACAAGTAAAAGATCTGTATGCTGAAAACTATAGAAAGCTCATGAAAGAAATTTAAGAAGACACAAATAAATGGAAAAACACTCCACTCATGGATTGGAAGAACAAATATTGTTAAAATGTTGACATTATACAAAGCAATCTACCTATTCAATGCAATCCCTATCAACATAACACCAGAATTCTTCACCAAGCCAGAACAAACTATCCTAAAATTTGTAGAGCACCACAAAAGACCCCAAATAGCCATGTACTGTTGAAAAAAACAAACAAACCAAAGCTGGTGGCATCACAATCCAGGACTTTAGCCTGTACTACAAAGCTGTCATCAAGGCACTATGGTATTGGAACAAAAATAGAATAGAGAACCCAGACATGGATCCACAAATGTATGGCCAACTAATCTTCTACAAAGGAGGAAAAAGTATCCAATGGAAAAATGACAGTCTGTTTGGCAAATGGTGCTGGGAGAACTGGACAGCAACATACAGAAGAATGAATCTGGACCACTTTCTTACACCATACACAAAAATAAACTCAAAATGGATGAAAGACCTAAATGTGAGGCAGGAAACCTACAGGAGAAAACCTCTTTGAACTCAGCTGCTGCAACTTCTTACTTGACATGTCTCTGAAGGCAGGGGAAATAAAAGCAAAAAATGAACTATTGGGATCTCATCAAGATAAAGCTTCTCCAGAGCAAAGTAAACATTCAACACAACCAAAAGGCAATCTACGGAATTGGAGAAGATATTGGCAAATGACATATCAGATAAAGAATTAACATCAAAAATCTATAAAGAACTTACAAAATTCAACACCTGAAAAACAAATAATCCATTGAAGAAATGGGCAGAAGACATGAATAGACACTTCTCCAAAGAAGACATCTAGGGGGCAAACGGACATGAAAAGATGCTCAACATTGTTCATCATCAAGGAAATACAAATCAAAACCACACTGAGATACCATCTCACACCGGTCAGAGTGGCTAAAATTAACAGCTCAGGAAACAACAGATTTTGGCAAGGATATGGAGAAATGGAAACCCTCTTGCACTGGTGGGAATGCAAACAGGTGCAGCTGCTCTGGACAACAGTGTGGAGTTTCCTCAAAGGATTAAAAGTGGAAATACCCTATGACCCAAGTAATAGCACTACTAGGAATTTATCCAAAGGATGTAGGGGTGGTGATTTGTAGAGGCACATGTACCCCAATGTTTATAGCAGTGCTATCAACAATAGCCAAATTGTGGAAAGAGCCCAAATGTTTATCAATTGATAAATGTATAAAGAAGATGTGGTATATATGCAATGGAATACTACTCGGTGATGAAAAAGAATGAAATTCTGCCATTTGCAACAACATGGATGGAACTGGAGGGTACTATGCTAAGTGAAATAAGTCAGAGAAGAAAGATATCATATGATTTCACTTATATGTGGAAATTGAGAAACTTAACAGAAAACCATAAAATAAAGGAAGGAAAAATAATTTAGAAATAGAGAGGGATGCAAACCACAAGAGACTCTTAAAATACAGAGAACAAACTGAGGGTTGATGGAGGTGAGGGGTGGAGGTGGGGAAAATGGGTGATGAGCATTGAGGAGGGCACTTGTTGGGATGAGCACTGAGTGTTGTATGTAAGTGATGAATCATGGGAATCTACTCCTGAAGCCAAGACTACACTGTGTGTTATCTAACTTGACAATAAATTTAAAAAAAAAAAGGATTGTTTCTTACTATACGTTTTGAGTGATGTTAATATATTATTCTAGACACAAATTTACTGTCAGATATATGGTTTGTAAATATTTTCTTCCAGCCCATTCTTTCATATCACTCCCAAGGAACAGTTTTTAATTTAGATGAGACCCAGTTTATATATTTTATTCTTTTATAAATACTGCTTTCTGAATGTTTAAAAAATTTTGTTTGTATATAGAAACATGAGTGATTGATCTGCTATCCTCCAAACTTGCTTACTGCCTTTAGTAGCAGTTCTTCAGATTCTAGAGAATTTTCTATATAGTCTTGCATGTGAACATGAGCAGTTCCATTTCTTCTTTTCTATTGTGAATAATGTTTATTCCTTTTTCTTATTTTGTAGCATTTCCTATATCCTATAATCTCCAAATCATTGTGGAATACAAGAGATGAGAGCAAACATTCTTACATATACTTCTTAGGAAAATTACATTAAGCTTTTTGCTGTTAAGCATCTTCAAAGAGATTTTGTTTCATGAATTTAATAAGTTTAATGAGTGCATACACGTTGAGAATTTTCTGTACACTTTATTAAATGATCTTCTCTATGCTCCAAAATTTACTTGATCTGATATTAATACAGCACTCCATCTTTTTTTCAATTAGTGTTAGAATGGTGTTATCTTTTTATATTCATTACTTTTAACCTATTTTTCAACAATCTCACAATTTTTCCATTTATATTGAGTGTTTTGACCTTCTACATTTAAAATAATTATTAATATTATTGGGTTTAACGTAACAAAATCTTGTTTTTTTTTAATATTTGATGCTTTCTTTGCTTCTTGTTCTTTTCATTAATTATGAATGAAATCTCATATATATTACTTTTAACTATAATATTTTTTGTGATTGTTGTACAGTTTACAGTATAAAATGTAACTTATTAGTCTGTTTTCATGCGAGAGTATATCACTTCATATATTATATAAGAACCATGGAGAACACTTTAACTTTCTTCTTCTTTCCCTTGCCTTATTATTATAATACATTTTACTTCTAGGTGTTATAAATATTATTTTTTTTATTATTTTCTTCTTTAAATAGTCAATTACTTTATAAATACATTTATAGAAAAAAATCTTTATGCTTACCCACATGCATACTACTTTTTTTGCTTTTCAATTTGTTTTACAGGTACAGATTTTCATCAAGCATTACTCTCCTAATGCCTGAAGGATTTCTTAAACATTTTTTCTAGTCTACTTGCATTGCTCATTATTATTATAATTTTTAAAAATTTTTATATGTGTAAAAAGTCCTTATTTTGAGTCAAAAAGTATTTTAAATGGTTATAATATTCTAGTTTGAAAGATTTCTCATGTCATTCCTTGTATTATCTTTGAAGAGAAGTCTATCACCATAAATTTTTTCCTAGTTTGTAATGTGTCTTTTCATTTCCTGACTGTTTTTAATATTTTCTTTCTAATAACTAATTTTAACAATTTGATTATAAAGTAACTTGGTGGACTTTTTGTGTTTATTATATTGACATTTACTGAGTTTCTTGGGTTTATAAATTAATAGTTACTGTCAACATTAGAAAAATTTCACTATTATTTTTTCATATCCTTTGTCCCTCTTTCTTCTGCCCACTATTTCTTCCTTCTCCTTTAGAGACTCCAATTACACATACATTAATTTCTTGAAGTTTTCCCACAGCTCACTGATGAGTCTCTCATTTACTTCAGTTTCTTTTTCTTTTTTTCCCCTGTGTTTCATTGTACATAGTTCTTTTGCTGAATCTTCAATTCCCTAATCTTTTATTTTACAGTGTCTAAAATTCTATTAATGTCTCAAAACCTACATTGTATTTTTCATCTCTAGAGGTCGGAGTCTCTCTAAAATCTTCCATGACTCTTTTTAGAATAATTTTCCCTATACTTTTTGAATATATGAAGAAGTAACAGAGTCATAACTATTATTTAATGTTTTCATCTACTAAATCATTCAGGTGTGTCATTTTGTACTCTCTTTCAATATAATATTATTATCATCATAAGTCAAATTTTCCTGCTTCTTTACATGACTGGCACTTTTTATTGGATGCTAGAAATTGTGTATTTAAACTTGTTTGGATTTTATAAATTTATTATTCATTAATATTCCTATTCCTATTCTTGAGTCTTATATGGGGATAGTTAAGTTACTTGAAAACAGTTTCTTCCAACTAAGTTTAATTTTAAGTTTTGTTAGAGGGATCTAGGGCTACTTACGGTGTAAGGTAAATTTTGTTTTACTAAATAAGGTATACCCTTCTGATTACTCTACCCAATGTTCTGTTTCATGAAATTTTCTAGTCTGGCTAGTAAATTTACACAAATTCCCAGACCTGTATAGACTTCAGAAATTATTCCCTCTGCCCTTTTTTGTAGATTCATTTACTGTCTCAGTTTGCTGACACATATGGTAATGAATACTCACTGAAATAAATATCAAGGGGAAGCTTCTGCATAACTTTGGAGCTCTCTTTTCCTAGCTCTCTTTTTCTGTTTGTTTGGTTTTGTTTTTTGTTTTTTGTTTTTGTTTTTTACAATTTTCTGCCCTGTGAACATTACCCATTTTGAGCCCACTCCCAGGGCTCCAAGTTTGTTCTCTACAACCCAGAGAGACTTCAGTATTTTTCTTCATTCCTTCTTCCTGTGACATAACCTGAGGGCTTTTTTTGGAAGCAAGCTGAGGCAATTGTTGGGCTCACTTTGTTTTTTTCTCACTGCTCTACATAGCCTTTGGTTCAAATTCTAAAAAAAAAACTGTTTCATTACATTTACTCAGGTTTTTTTGTTGTTGTTGGTTTATTTTTTTGAGAGGGAGAAACTAATTTCTATCACTTTGTCTTGTCTGGAAGAGGAAATTCAGTCAGTGGAAATTTGATACTTGTTTACTAGAGTTGCTCTATGTATTTTGATGGGAGAAAATGAAAAGATACAGAAACCATGTTCTAACATCCTTTTTCCCAGAATTTACTCTTACATTCCATTCAAGATGATTAGTTTTTGTGTATCTTTGTTATCTATACTTTGCACACTGTAAAGTATTCCAAAGTTAAAGTTTGAGTTACTTTTCTCTTTTCCAGAGTCATTTATAGCATGCCTAGATATTTACATGTCCTCACATGAATTTCTTCCAGATTTTATCCTTACTTTCACTCTATGTCTAGTTTATAGGTTCATTCCTGCCAGTAGGAATTTGTAATCTCAAACTGTGTGCTTCAGCAAAATGCTATTTATTCAGAAATTACCAATATCTTGGTATTGTTTTCTACACTTTCCACGCTGAAAGGTACTCTTTGAGTGAATTTTTTTTGTTCATATTTTTTCTTTTTTTTACTTTTTGGTGTTATTGGCTTGATAACCCCTAATTGTCCATTTCTCTTTCATCTTTGCTTTGAATTAAGAATGCTACATAAGGTTGTTTTGTAATTTTAAAAAGTAAAATCAATTAGTTTTTTCATCTGTCCTTCAGGGATATATCTTCTGGAGAGCAACATCAGTCTTGAAGGAATAAGGTTAAAAAAATAAATAAACAAATAAATAATTATTGGGACCAGTGTTAATTTCCAAAATAGTGTACCTTTTACAGTGTGCAGTTAATTCCACAGCTATCGCAATTTAGAAGTTTACAAGCAGATCTTTTAAATCAGATTAGTAAAGTCCTGTCACAACTCAAAATGCTAAATGAGGAAAATATTTTCAGTAGTGTCTTTGTTTTTCTGCTCTGGTGACTAAAATTACCATCACTTCATAAAATAACCTACTAGAGATTATTAAACCCCTAATATGTCTTAAATCATTTGGATAACTAAAATAAACTAAACATAGAAATGATTTCCTATTCTTTTCATTATATAATATTATTATTTTAAATTTAAACAAACTAGCAACATAATAATTTATATGTAGGGCATGCACATCAAAACAATTTCAGTCATGTGTTCAATAATATTTAACAAAAGCTACTAATACTTTGTAAAATGCCTAATTTCCTATATTTTTTCAAGGACACAAACCTCTTAGTAAATCATTTTAAGTTGTATAACTAAATAAATATACAAAATACATATCATAACATAAGTATTACTAAAGAATAAGGAATCTTAGTGTAAATTAATTCAGTATATATCAGAGAGGTTCCTGTTAAATCTGAAAATGTTTTCCTGCTTGGGTCTGTAATCTACACACAAATATGTGTACACACCACACACACACACACACACACACACACACACACACACACACCTTGAATAGGAAGCAAGAACTATATGTTTAAATGGTTAGAAAGGAATATATAAACAACAAAGTAATGATCTTTAATAATTACAGAGAATGGGAACCATTAAAAGCTACCTGCAGGGCAGTCACTGCATTAAATCACAGTCTTGGGGAATGTTTACCAGTTTAGAACTCAATCACTTCTTTCTAAGGTGTATATTAATTTCATTGCCTTTAACCTATAATAATCCTTCAAAACAGAAAAAATATGTGAGGAAACAATTAAAACCTAAATAATAATTTCACATCAAATGACCAAAATATCGATATCTATTTTTCAAGTAATATTGAGGTAAATATATGTAGTATTTATTCCTTGGGCCATTTAGTATATGGTAGACACATCCTAAGCACTTGGAATACCCCATTTATTAAATAAATAATTTTTTTGTTTTCTTAGATGATGCAGTGGAGGCAGGAAAACAGTGAATAAACAAGTAATTTACAAAGACTTTCAAGATAATAAATGCTAAAAATAGATTTGAACAATTAATAACTCTAGAATTATTTACTCAATATGTAAATTATGTAAATATTTACATACTTGTGGTTCTCTGGTTGTATTCTGTTTCAGTATCTCTTGAGAACTTCTTGCTAATTCAAGAAATTTCAGTATAAGCTATTAAAATGCTACTACTTCAGGGACGCCTGGATGGCTCAGTCGATTGAGCAGCAGACTTCGGCTCAGGTCATGATCTCACGGTTTGTGGGTTGGAGCCCCGCGTTGGGCTCTGTGCTGACAGCTAGCTCAGAGCCTGGAGCCTGCTTTGGATGCTGTGTCTCTTTCTCTCTCTGCCCCTCCCCTGTTCACACTCTGTCTCTCTCTGTCTCTCAAAAAAATATAAATGTAAAAAATTTTTTTTAAATGCTACTACTTCAATCAAATTAAATTCAAAATAAATGTATAAATATATCCCTTTTCCTCACACTATAGTTGAATATAAAAGAAAAACAATGTCAGAATAGTTCAATATTTTTCATCATTTGTTTCTTAAGCTCCAGCAAGGACAGTTAGCTAAAATGTAGTATCTTTCAAATGGAGAGGGGTCGCCTTCATGAAATGACTTGCAATCCTTGCATGATATTAATATTGATATGAGTGAGTTTATGTGGAAGTCACTGAATCAACTGTTTTGTGTTCAATATGTGGGTGAGCCTTAAGTGCTTCATTTTGTAAAATAATTCACACATTTGGTTATAGAGCTAGGAATCTGGATAGGCTTTGCTAACCACGTGAAGGCCTTTTTTTTTTTCTATCCCAGTCTATATTTTGAATTACTTTACTGAATCACTTAATTTATTTGTTTAGAATGTGGTATTAATGAAGTGAAGTAGTCACAGGATCAATACTGTTTTATTCAGTTAGGTTTGTTTAAAGAAAACAAAGCGAAACAAAACAAAACAAAAATATGGCCACAGAGTATATCCTTATCCAGAGAATGTTCTAAGCATGCTAGAATTAACTTCTCTTTAGGTAGACAAAATCCCTGCTACATAGGAAAATGTGACATGAAGTCATTTTTTCATTACATCATTAGCAAACCACTGATATTTAGTTTTCCAAGTTCAGAAAGAGTTAATATTCCTACTATCTACAGAAATATGCCTACATATAATTAGTTTTTAATCCTTACTCCTTTACATTTTTAGTATTTTTCTCCTAACCCAAGCCCATACTTAAACATGCTTGCAAATACACATAAATCTACAGATTTTATCTTTACGTATACATTTGTTTTGTGATCTGAATTATAGAGTATCCCCTTGTTTTTTTTTGTACTATATAATTTATTTTTCCTTATTTATCCAGATTTTATTACTAACCAAATTAATTTACAGAGATCTGTTCATACTATTGTCTCTGAAGTCTATGTTACTTTTTGATTGAAAAAAGTACACTTCATGTTTTAAAGCAGTTTTAGGTTCACAGCAAAGTTGAATGGAAAGTACAGAGATTTCCCAGATAATCCTTGCTCCTGCACATTTAGCACTTCCCCATGATCAGCATCCCCACAGGTTGCTACATTCATTGCAATTAATGAACCTACACTGACTCATCATTATCATCCTGTGTCTATGATTTACTTTAGGGTTTACTCGGTATTGTACATTCTAGGGGATTAGGCTAATTTATAATTTACATGTGTCCATCATTATAGGATCATACAGAATAATGTCACTACACTAAAAAGCCCCTGTGCTCCACCTATTCATTCCTCCCTTCTCACTAACCCCTGGTAACCATTTATCTTTTTATTATCTCCAAAGTTTTCCCTTGACATCATATAGTTAAAACTATACAGAATATAGCCTTTTCAGATTGGCTTCTTTCACTTAGTATTATACATTAAATTTTCCTCCATGTCTTTTCATGGCTTGATAATTTATTTTTTTTTAGTACTAAATGATAGTCCATCATTGGATGTGCCATAATTCATTTATCCATTTACCTACTGAAGGACATCTTATTTGCTTCCATGTTTGGGCAATTATGAATAAATCTGCAATAAACATTTGTGTGCAAGTTTTTTTGTGAACAGAAGTCTTCAATTCATTTGAGTAAATACTAAGGAGCACAATGGATGATACACATAGTAAGAATATGTTTAGTTTTATTAAAAAATTGCTAAACTGGCCTCCAAATTGTGTGTATTATTTTATATTCCTACCAGTTATAAATGAAAATTCCTGTTACTCTACATCCTTGCTAGCATTTGGTGTTCTTTTTTCACGATGTTGGCCATTCTGCTAGGTATAGAAAGAAAGGTCAAGTTTTTTTAATTTTCATGTTTCTGATGACATATGATGTGGAACATCTTTTCATAGGCTTATTTTCCATCTTCGCATCTTCTTTGGTTAGGGGCATGATAAGATATTTAGTCATTTTTTAACCTAGTTGTTAATTTTCTTATTGATGAATTTATTTATTTATTTATTTATTTAATGTTTATTTATTTATTATTGAGAGAGAGAGAGTGCGAGCAGATGAAGGACAGAGAGAAGGAGAGGGAGAGAATCCAAATTCAGGTGGGGCTCATACTCATGAAATGTGAGATCATGACCTGAACTGAAGACAGATGCTTAACTGACTGAGCTATCCAGGTGCCCCTCTTATATGAATTTAAAAAGTTTTTCGTATATTTTAGACACTTTAACTTCCCTATAGCAAAATAAATTAATGAGATAATGTAGGTGAAATGAGTTTATAATTTGCAAAATGTTGTATGAATGTAAGAAAATGTACAGAAATCTAAACACAAAATACAATTCAGAGGCGATTATATTCTTTGTTATAAGATTCCAGTGACTGATGTTCACCTAGATTGTTTTGGGAGAATTATTTTATTTATAGTTCTAATTTACTCACTTTTAAAAAGAATTCACATTATGTAAACTGATGCAGAAACTTGTCTTTTACATGAAGTGATGGAAAAACTTACCTTTATTCTCGCATGATGATTTTTCCTCATACCATCTAAATAGATACCTAGCGGGTGAATTTTCTGAATAACTAAGGCAATTGATTAGTTCTAAAGATCCTAGTGTACAGACTGTAGATGATGGCTTTATGTTAATGCCATCTGTTTAATTAAGTCACAGTTCTAGGGTCAAGAAGTTTGGTCAATTTTCTTCCTAATATTTTAATGATCTACCCTTATGTATTGGGCCAGACTGAATTTTCAGGTGATCTAGTTCTCTCATTAACTCTGCCAAAATCACTGACTCAGCCATTCTTCATTCCAGTGCTTTTGGTCACATATTCAGTTTTAAAGTGCTTAAACTTTTCCAACTCTTAGGTTGTAGCGAAGGACTATTACTGTCTCTAGTCATAACCTAATTCCTCCTGTTCATGACGGGGTCTGTTACCTATTTTAGATCTTATCTTTTCATCTAGGCTTGTAGGTGTTTCTTATTTGGGTGCTATTTCTGACACTTCTTTTTCCTTCAGGGTATGATTTTAAATGAAAGTGATGATTTTTCAAACTTGCCTATAAGTGGTGCCTGTCATATACATGCTTAAGGCCATCCACTTTGTAGTTCATGACATTTCTGGGGAAAATAAAAATTGTGATTTGTACAATTCTTAACTTAGGATTTCTCCCAGCGTTTTTTTTTACTTGTGGCACAATATGACTGTTATAGATGGAAAATACTATGGAGAAGGGAATTAACATTTATTGTGAATAATGTATTAGGTGTTAAATAAAGCATTGGTGTACATTATCACATTTAAATCCTAAACTAGGACTCTTGGATAAATATTATTCTCTGATTTTATAGGTAACAAAACAAAGACTTTTAACTTTTTCATGGTAATATGGCTAATACATGCTGGAGCTTGTATTAATCCCAGGTTTATCTGACTCCCTTATAATCTCTGTTGCTTATCTTCATCCACAGAAAAATCTTACAATTATCTAATACTTTTAATTATAATTGACATACAATAAATTGAATATATTTAAAGTGCAAAGCTTGATAAGATTTATAATATAAAGAAACCTTTGGAACCAGCAAGAAGTCAAGAAAATGAACATATCCATCCTACTCTCAAAGTTTCCTCTAAGTCCCTCTGTAGCCCTTCCCTCCATCCCAACCTCTCAAACTCCAGATAACTTGTTTCTATCACTATATATCATTTTGCATTTCTAACAATTTCATTTAAATGAAATCAGATAATGTATGCTCTTTTTTAAAAATCTGACTTTCTTTACAATCTTTCTTCGCCCATATTGATGTAGGTACCAGTAGTTCATTTAATTTTATTTCAGAGTAGTGTTCTATTACTACTTAGAATTTATTAATTCTAAGTAGTAATAGGATTTATTAATTTATTAATACACCTGTTTATTGATTCACAGATGTTTACTAATTCACATGTCATTTGGTCACATGCATTGTTTCTGTTACTGTTGTTATTGTGACTGTTACTTACAGAACTACTATGAACATTCATGTACAACTCTGTGTAAGTATCTGTTTTCATTGATGGGCAGCAATATCTAGAAATAAAATGACTAAATTGTATGACAGTTAACTGTTAATTATTTTAAGAAACTGCAAACTATTTTTTCAAAGTGGTTAAATATTTGACATTTTCAGTAGAAGTATATGAGAGGTCCAGTCATTTAAAATCTTTGCCAACACTCAGTATGGTTAGTCTTTTTAATTTAGCCAGTACAATATGTGTGTAGTGGTAACTTATCGTGTTATTAGTTTGTATTTCCCTAATGACTAATGATGTTGAAAATCTTCTCATGTGCTTATTTCAATCCCTGTATCTTCTTTGGTAAAGTGTCAGTTCAAAATTATTGCTTGTTTATTTACTGAGTAGTATGTTTTCTTATTATTGAGTTAACTGTCTATAAGTTTTGCATAGAAATATGTTCTCTTCATCAGTGGCTTGCTTTTCATTTTCCTACTAGTGTCTTTTGAAAAGTAGAAGTTTTTAATTTGGATAAAGTTCAACTTATTGTTTAATCCATCAGTCTATCTTTATACCAATATCAAACTGTCTTGATTATTACAGCTTTATAATAAAACTAGGAATGAAACTGGGTAGTGATAGTCTCACCTTTGTTTCTTTTCCAGATTTGTTTTGGAATGTGAAGAAATGATCAGGGTGAGCATGAAGATCTAGCACAGGGAATGAGTCATTTTGAGGAATGCTGTGAAACATACACCTTTTAATCCATTTATCAAAATTGTTTAAGGGTTCGAATCAAATTGAATTATCTTGTAATTTCAAATCTTGGAGAGGTAAAATCCATAAAGTTCATTCATTCAGATGAAAGCACCCAGATCTAAAATTTCCCTTGGCTTCTCCAATAGTGGCTAGATCTCATTTCAATTCTCACTCAGCTCAAGAAAACCAAATGACTCAGGTTTCTATTCGGGCTAAGTGATCTCACAGCCATACCATGCCAGCCGCCCATGCAAGGCTGACATTTTAAACAAATAAACAAAAGTGTGAAAAGCTGAAGAATTCAATGGCAGACAGGCTACTTTTGAGCCAAGAGGTATTTATGCAGTTTACATCGACTCTGGTTTCCAGTGTCCTGATACAGACTATTCAATGATTTGCCACATAAAATTAAATGCATCTTGGTGAAGTGTTTTTAAGGAACTAATGTGAATTTCAAAGGGTCCCAAATGAAGTACAGAGGAATTTAATCCTTAGGTATTGTGGAGAAGTACCAGATGATAAGTATTAGATAGTCATAATGTCTATTCCACCTGATTAAAAGCAATAGAGTAATGTCCCAGTTCAATACTTTGGTTTTAAGAATACAGTCAATCCGGGGTGTCTGGGTAGCTCAGTCAGTTAAGCATCCATCTAATTCTTGGCTTTGGCTCAGGTCATGATACCACAGTTCCATGAGTTTGAGCCCCATCTCAGGCTCTGTGCTAGCAGTGTGGAGCCTGCTTGGGATTCTCTCTCTTTCCCTTTCTCTCTGTCCCTTCCAGACTCATGCTGTTTCTGTCCTCTCAAAATAAATAAATAAATAAGCCTTAAAAAAGGAATATAGTCAAACCCTTGAGTACCCAATTTCTTTATGTTGTCTGTAACTAGAGCCATGTGATTATACTTAAGAATAATACGAATCATGATAAAACTATTTTCACATCGAAAATAGCCCCCTTATTAATTTAATGAAGATTATATTATAAGTTATTCCAGTATAGTTGAGTAGCTATTATCATCACCTGCTTTTAATAATTAGCCATGGTTAAATGTTCTCTAATAGAATATTCCACATACAAAAGTTTGTGTCATCTTAGTTTGGGGCCATAGGAATCTGAAATAATTTTTGAAGAGAAGCAGAATTCCAGAGGAGGTAATTGAAGTAAAATTTATTGAATTTCATTGTTCATTAATTTATTGTCCTCATTGTTCATTAATTTAGATTTATTTTTACCTCTAACAATACATTCAAAGATTATAAACTGTTTTTTCTTTTAAAAAATATCTGATCAATATTTTATTTAAAATGAAAGAAATGAAAGAAATGAAAATCTACATTTTAAAAAATATATAGATTTAGGAAGTCTGTATTCATATTTTCCATTTATTACATATAATCTAAATATCAATTATACTGTTATCCTTTAAATGATGAATAAGAACCATGAATAATCATAGGGTTTTTATTTAGTCTCAAATGTTCAGATTAACTGCTTTGGATAGAAATCAAACTTTGCTAAAATGCCTGAAAAAAATGCAAGCCAAGTAGTGGTCATTGCTTCTGACCTCTTTCTCCTCTTCCCATGGAAAAAAGGAATATATTGGTTAGGAAAAGGACTTTATAATATGATACTATTACTTACCTTAATATTCTATGAAATTATAGGAACTTCTCGTGAGCTTTACATGAGGACTCCTATAACTGTGAACTAAAATAGGCTAATATAGAAAAAGAAGCAGTGACTGCCAGCCTTTAATATTGTTTACAATTCTGTACAAATCTAGTGATTATAGCAATATCTTGGCAAGGCCATAGATATGGCAGAGAGCCTGTGACTACTGAGTATAATAATCTGTCCATTGACTTTCACCTGGGAAGCCTGGTGATTCTAAGTCAGGTTTAAGAGTAAAAGGTCCTAGGTGGAAATTTATAGTACCCATTGCAACTAAACAACAGGATAATCACAACCATAACCATATCTATTCCCACAACTTGATTATTTACAGCCATAAATGCATAATAGTTATGCTGAGATATTGTTACATACAATACATATTTAGGCATATGTGTCTTTTAATGTATTGCCAGGAAAGAAAATGGGTAAGCATATTCCCATTCATATGTCACACATTATCTAAGGTCATTTAGATTTTGCAATTTGCAAGGGGGATAAAAAATCCTTGAGCAAATTATAGACTCCTCATCTTGCTACAGTGTAAGCAGTTTTTCAAAGAATATGTCTTAAACGTATCAAGGATTTCACATATAAATTTGAGACAACTGATATGTTCTTATCAACCCTGGACAGTATGACAAACACAAGTTTCACCTTTCTCTAATAAAACATTTTGTTGATTTGCTATAGTTGGTGACACTAGTCATGAACCAATGACAGTAGTAATGAACAAGAATTTAGTTGACTGAATTAGGCTCACTAAAGATAAAGAATATTTTGAAGATAATTACTTATATTAAATGCATATGTAATTGAAAAAGACGCTGCTGCTATGTTTTAGAAGAAAATGATCATTTAAAATAATCTGTCTCACCCATTTCACCTTGAATTACCAAGAAGTTGTACAACTCACTACTAAAACTAATAAAGCCCACTTGTTAGTTTTTTGTGTCCCTCTATAAATTAAGTTGCTTTCTCCAAGACATTCTAATTATAAAATCCAGGTTTCAGTTATTCAAGTCAGCTGTGAATAAATGGACCTACTTTAAGTCTGATTTCACCAGCTGTATTAATTTCAGACTGCATGTCTCCTTTCTTTGCTTTCCTCTATTGATTCTGGAAAAAGAGAAAGGTATTTGATTAGAATGGAAGTGTATACTCCGGGGCCAATTTTGATATTTCATTTGCAAGTGACTTCATGTATCGTCCTTCTCCTTTGATCTAATAATGAAAATGTGTCAGTATATTCTCATTACAGCAGCAAGGTAAAGCAGCCCAAGCCTCCTGGGGCCAAAAGTTATACTCCCAGTGCTTGGTAAAGAGTGTGCTGGCAGACCTATTTTCTCCCTTCAGCAATTGAACAAACTGAGAATTTTTAAAAAGATGCCACACAAGTGTTTTAATACTGAGGGAGTGGGGGAGAATGAGAATACAAGTATTTATTAATGGTTTCCTTGAAATTTTCTGCTCACTGTGGAATTATGTTAACTAAAATAATTTAAAAACAAAAAATGAAGTCATTGGTTGAATACACAGCTTCCGGTCACTGTCACACTTGAAATAAAAATCAGGATTGTATTTTGGTGTTAAGACTATTCTGAATAGCAAAAAGCTGACATGGATTTGAACAAACATTGGACATAATGCTCAAAACATTTCTCCCTAAGTTCACATAAAAATAAATTTGAATAATATTCACTTCTAAAAAGCTGACAAGACATGAATATATCTGGATAGATCCAAATTCAATACAGTGGGTAACTGGGTTTTGATAATTAGATGCATCTAACAAAAATGCACATGCTAAATTTATTTCAATTTGAAAATTCCAGCTTACTTTGTAATTCATGCATATATGAATATAAGTGTGAAAGTAGTTAATATCTTTCAAGTTAGAGAAACATTTAAACTCTTTCAAAAAAGCCTAGATATACTATATTGTTTTAGCTTTGTCTAAAAAGAAAGTCTTGAAAAAATATGCATAAGACATGTAATTAACATAGTTACATGTCTATGTTAAATGTCTACATATCTTTCCTTAGAGATATATATTTAGCATTTAGTGATTTTAGTGTTTTAAATAGTGTTTCTTCAAAAGATATGTCTGCATCCTAACCCCATATACCTGTGAATGTGAATTGATTTGGATACTGGGATAAGGTCATCCTGGATTTAGGGTCTACCCTAAATGGATTAGGGTAGACCCTAAATCCAATGATGAATGCCTTTATCAGAGAAAAGAGAGAGAGCTTGGCAACACAGAGATATGAGAACAGACATGTGAAGACACAGGTTGAGACTGAAGTCATATATCTAAAAGCCAAGGAACATCAAAGACTGCCAAGACCCCTAGAAGCTAGGAGTGAGGCGCTGAACAGATTTTTCCTCAAATCTTCCAGAAGGAAGCAACTCTCTGACAGCTTAATTTCAGATTTCTGGCCTCCAAACTATGAGAGAACAAATTTCTGATGTCCAAAGCACCAAGTTTGTAGTAACTTACTAGTACAGCCCTAGGAAACTACTAGCAGAGTGATCTAGTACTAAATTAAAGACCTCTGATCAAGATTTTAATTACCAGCTCTCTGTATTGTCACATCAAGGATAATTATATATAGCAATCTAAATAATCCAACAAGAACCATCTCCTATAGTATGCAATACTTTGACTGCAGAGGTGGGGACAGAGAATGTTTCCTGAAAAAATTCAAAGATAGCATTACATGTATTTCAGAAAAAGCACACATCAGGTAAGCAGGGGAAAGATAAACCAATTCCATAGGCATTTAATGTTCAGAAAGTGAGTTGATAATTTAACAGGAGGTGTTACAAATCTGCCTTTGATCCTTTAGGAAGAAAGAAGTCATTTCAAAGAAGAAATTCTTAGTGCTTTCAAATAATTTGGAATCTGCCCTTTTGACCATTTTTGTACTTTGTATTCACCTACTTTCTCAAATTTGAGCCTAAAAACCCTTGCTTAAAACATAGATGTCAGGGTTATTCCCCAGAGATTCTCGTTTAGTAGAGCTGGGGAGATGTGAGTTTGCCACAATTTTTTAGTCATTTGGGTAATTGTAATAATGGAGGTACTGGAAAACATTGTGAGGTATCTGCTTAGAAAAATGTATTCCATCACAATTAAATTTAAGATAAAACTTGCAAAATGAAAAAGAAAAATGTGTTCCATCCCTACTCTATCATGAAACATCCCTCAACAAATCTTTTAGAAAATACAAATTCTTCAAGTCCTACTGATTTAGAATCTGCTATTTGTAAGACCTGATGTGATTATTATGGCTAGGCAATTCATAAGACACTGGCTTAGAACCAAAAATCTGACCTTGATTGACTTTGATCCATGCATTGACATTAATATAAAAAGGTAGAGACTTTAAAAAATGCAACCCCATTAAATAACATATATCATAGGATATGAGTTTTGGTAAACATAGCAACCTGACATTCTGGTAACTGAAAATTCAAGTTTTGTTCACAAGTACCTTTGAGGTCAATGTTCATCCTAGAGTCTTTCTCGCATCTGCAGATTCCCTCAGCCTGCTGCTAGAACAGTTGCTAATGAATGAAGATCACCCCAGCCTGCCCCCCTGCTGTTGCTCATTTGCCCATTAGCATCTGCTTAAGCAGCAGGCTGGGGGAAGCTCTGGTGCCCAATCAATGTAGCTGATGAGGGCTGGGGTAGGGAGGCCTCTGTTGCCAACAGAGGCAGAGCATAAATCAACTCCAATCTTGGCAAAGGTTATTAATCTTAGGAAGGGTGACTTATATATCACAGTGTAGAGATGGGGAAAAGCTATCCTTGACATTTATGGGAAACAGGATAAAGCTAGAATATTATTTGTATGCTAACTTTAGCAAATATTTTGAACACCAGTAAGTCTCAGTTTCCTTACCTAAAAAATGATTTACAGTAAGGTTCTTTCTTGTTCGAACAGTATCTGATGCTAGGTTTGTGCCCAGAGATACAAAAAACACATACATAGAAAAGCACTCTTTTTCTGGAGTTATCTTATTTTTACCTAAAGCAAAAAAAATCACTTTATTGCCAAACTTATCAGGGAAGACTCATTCCACTATCACAGTCCAACTGGCCATTTGTTATTTATCATAATTTTCAGTTTGGAAATTAGGTAACTTAAGTTAGACATTTATAATAAGAGAAGTTGGGTGAAAACTAGAAAGAAAAAAAATACTACACTTTACCTTCATTCACACAGGATGATCTACTTTAAGTACTCTGAACAGAGGCAGAATGCCTGTCCAAGAGAGGATTATATGTGACAGTGTAGTGAGAAAATGAAGACTGGCATCAATAAGAGTGAGATTACGGTAAACTACTGCCAATAAAAATAAGCAGGGTATTAATTACACAGAAAATAAGGAATATTAATGCAACTGTGTTTGAAAGTCATTTGCACATTGGAAAGTGCTAAGTAAAAAAGGTAGGTCTGTGAATGAGATGGTAATACTAACTAGTGTGATAGATTCCTAAATGGCACTACAAGTAACATTCAGCCAGACCCACTGAGGACTGAGTGTTAAGTACTTTACACATAAAAGGTGCTTTGTAGAAAAATCCCTCTACATTTTCTGCATCCACTGTAAACAAAATGCAGTGCTTGGAATTCACTTGGGTATATTAGAGAAATAATAAACAAAATTCTTCTCTCAAGAAGTTTACAGGCTGTTAAGATGTCATCCATATGAGAAAAATAAAATCCTTACGTAATAATGTAGAAAAAATGTACCAAAATTTAAGAAACAACAGAGAACACTGTTGTGAATAAAATCAACTTTCAGTCCCACAATGTTGTCTAAGATGATGTATGATTTACATAATTTCTCTCTATAATATCATCATTTCCTTCAAATATGTTGCTTCCAGAAAAAATTCCTATAATTGAAAATAAGTGTCTATCATATGCAATATAGAAATGGCAATTCTACTATTAATAGCAGAGTATTATTAAAACCAATGAAATGCCTGTACAATAGTATAGAGTGGATACAATTTATCTTGTCATTCACATAATAAAGTGTAAATATTCCCATAGCAACTAGGATTTTGAGAATTACAGCATCTGGACATCAATGCTTGAATTTATCCAACTATTCGCCAAAAAATTAGTACAAACTGCCACTAACATTTTTTTTTAATTTTTATTTTTGAGAGACAGAGAGAGACAGTATGAGCAGGGGAGGGTCAGAGAGAGAGGATTCTGAATCCGAAGCAGGCTCCAGGCTCTGAGCTAGCCGCCAGCACAGAGCCTGACATGGGGCTCGAACCCAGGAACCGTGAGATCATGACCTGAGCTGAAGCCGGACGTTTAACTGACTGAGCCACCCAGGCACCCCTGCCACTAACATTTTTAAGTGACTTGGGGAATCACTTTCACATATAAAATATTCATTTAAAAAAAACAAAAATATGTAAGTACTCTAAGCATTGTTCTTTAGAATATTGCAGATTTTTGCATTGATCAAAATAAAATCAATTTGAGTCTGAGAATGAAAGTACATCCAATAATTTGCAAAAAACCATATAGTATCCAGACATATGAAAACACCCACCACAATACAAAAGAATAATGTTTTAAACATTCATAAATATATGAGTGCTTTAAAAGAATCTTAAAAAGCTACATAACATACTAATTCAGGGAAGGGGTCTAAGTTTGAGCAAGGTCAAGTGAGAGTTTTTACATTTTATTAATTTAAAAGTATTTTCTACATGTATTTCTTATGTACCTATAAACATAATTAAGGTGTGGAGTACTGAAACATTTTATTATTCAGTCAAATCAAAATGACTGATGACTAAGCCAGAAACTAAATCTATTATGTGTAGTAAAATCAAAATAAATGTGCCATATCTGGCCTGAAACTGGACATCTAAACTGAAATCTATGAAGCTGGTACTTTAACTACTTCACTGTGTGATTTTGAGGCAAGTTAACATTGACAATCTAAGATCTACCCAAGCCAGAAAGAGGGCAACTGGGTCTATGAAGCTGAATATCATTATCAAACCTAGGTACATGTAAGCTATTACCTGTCCCATGAATTCCCCTGGGGACTTAGGTGGCTCCTTCCCTCCTCCCACCCCACCACCCCAATTCCCAGAAACAGTTCTTCTTGAGTTATATGACTTATCAAGAAAATCCTTAACTAGTCCTTACATTGGTAGCTGGCTAGGGTGGAAGATTATATCCACTATCTATAATAGGCAAATTTTGAAAAAAAAAGTGAGATTCTGGTTAGGCTAGATTTGAGAGCTAAATATAGTAGCTTGGATCTAGGACACACTTGCCTGGAACAAGGAAGGCTCAGGCTTTCCCATGAACATAAAGGTTATGGAAGTCTATTTTTGTTTGTTTTAGTCAGAATTATACTGAGTGAGGAGCTCTCTACATGAGGATTAGTAAACAAAAGGTCTTCCCTTAAGCCACCTTTTCTCTAATCAGTGAGTTAAAAACCTCTGGAATACTCTTACCTCACCAATTTACCTGATACACTCTGGGGTCAATCATCCCTTTTCTTGACCAGTTCTAGCATCAATTCTCTTGGGAATTCCAGGAGCTCTATTTCAAAACTCTGCAAGTCTTTGAGACCCAAACCCATGCTCCTATGACTTGTATCCATATAGGAGAAGAGTTTCTGTTTCCAGCTTACCCCCAATTCTCTCTGGAATGAAATGCCTTTTCTACTTTATTTCTAAAATTGGGGATCATCTCCCAATACCCTGTAAGAATATCCGCATTTGCCTCTGACATAATCCCTTCCAATACAAACATCTGTTCCTTGACACCCATCCATAATTGGAACAGCTATGGAGGGATTTTCAATATCATGTTAATCAGCTTCTGAATGATCTGTGTTACAGAAATTCAGAAACTCTGAAGGAGAGAAATTAGAATTTTTTATTTCATTTATTCATTAATGTATATAACAAATATAAGAAAATGAAGGAGCATACCTGAAGGGTAGAGCTCACTGTGGTAATTGAGAGTGTCATGCTTCAAGTCAAGAATTTTAGTTAATATGGTCCTTGTGTTATGAGTTGTATTGTGTTCCTTTAAAATGCATAATTTGAAGTATATAACCCCTTATATGTAAGAAATGTGACTTTATTTGGAAAAGGGTCACTGCACATGTAATTAGCTAAGATGAGGTCATACTGGAGTAGAATGAGCCCCTAATTCAATATGACTGGTGTTCTTATAAAGGGGAAATTTGGACACAGATATACAGAGAAACTGTCATGTAAAGATGAAAGCAGAGATCAGAGTAGTGCAGCAGAAGCCAAAGAACACTAAAGATTGCAATAAACCACAGAGCCAGAAGGGAGGTTTAATAGATTCTCCCTCAGAAGGAACCAATCCTGCCAGCACCTTGATCTTGGACTTCTAACCTTCAGAACTGTGAGACTAATGTTTCTGATGTTCAATACTCCCAGTTTGTGCTACTTTATTATGAGACCATAGTAAAATAATATGCCTTGATTTTAAGTTTAGGGATCTTGATAATAATGACAAAACAAACCTTTATTTCATGTACTAGACCGGAAAATTAGCCTATATTACAGAATGCAAACTGTGTTTTATCCAAAGTTCCAAATCATAGTAAGATTTTAAAAAGATATCTGGAGAAACACTTCCCCATTCTTTATTGGGCTACTGGAGAGAATGGAAAGTAGGGGGTATGCAGCCTAAATTTTATCCCCCAAATAATTTAACTTTCTTGACACAGTATGTTTAAACACTTAACATATCTGAATGCCTTTAGGTGGGAAATATATATTTCAGTTGTATACGGATGCCACCGCATTCTATAGCTTTATGCTCTGAAATTTTACAAATTTATAGAGTCTTGTTGGTACTTGAATTTATTCTTGGCTCTGAATGACTTAATCCAAGGATATTTCATATAAAATATTAATTAATAGCTTTCACGAATTGTGCATTCACCTATGCCAGGATTACACTGAGGGACATCACTTAATCATCAGGCTATTGCTAAGGACCTTGCCCACTCTATCATTCTGTGACAATGGTTAAAAAAGCATTATTTCTTTATAAGGTTGACCTTTGAACATGGGTGTTAGAAGCATTGGTCCTCTGCAGAGTCAGAAAACCATGTATACCTTTTGACTTCCCAAAAACTTAACTGTTAATAGCCTACTGTTAACTGGAAGCCTTACAAGTAACACAGGTAGTTGATTAATACATATTTTGTATATCTATTATATACTGTATTCTTATAACAAAGTAACATACAGAAAAGAAACTGTTATTGAAAAACAATTAGAAACAGAAAATACATGTTATGTTCAGTACTGTAAAAAATCTAAATATAAGTGGACGTGCATGTTCAAATCCATGTTGTTGAAGAGTCAACTGTAAATGCTAGTGAAAAATGAAAATCATACAACTGAATATGGGTTCCCTTTTAAAGCCTCACTTAGAAGAGCACCTGGGTGGATGGCTCAGTCAGTTAAGTGTCTGATTTTGGCACAGGTCCTGATCTCACAGTTCATGCATTTGAGCCTTGTGTCAGGCTCTGTGCTAACAGCTAAGAGCCTGGATCCTCCTTTGGGTTCTGTGTCTCCCTCTCTTTTTGTCCCTCCCACACCTGCATTCTGTCTCTCTCTCTCTCTCTCTCTCTCAAAAATAAAGAAACATTTAAAATAAATAAATATATAAAACCTCACTTAACAATTTTAAAAAAGTTTTTTATGTTATTTTATGCATTACAATCTTTTTTTGCATTTTACTCATCAAAACCTTTTTCATATTAATGTGAAGTATAAGTACAAATAAAACTAGTAGATGAAAGAAAAACATGACAATAATTGTATTACATAATGGGGACATATTCAAATGGCAATATTTCAAAAATAGATCACTATTTTGGACAGTACTGTATCTCCTCAAATTCTACAGGTTGAAGGTTAACCTTCAATGTGACTGTATTTGGAGACAGGACCCTTAAGGAGGCTATTAAGCTTAAATGAGGTCACAAGCATAGGGGCATCTCAATCCATTGGAACTGCAGTAACAAAAATACTGTTTAGTACGTGGCTGATAAGCACCTGAAATTTATTTCTCACAGTTCTGGAGTCTGGGAAGTCCAAGATGCTGGTAGATTCAGTGTCTGGTCAGGACCTGCTGCCTACTTTTCAGATGGCTCTCTTCTCATTGTATCCTTTGACGGCCAAAGGAAAAAAGAAGTTCTTTTCATCTCTTTTATAAAGATGCTAACCTCATTAAGGCAGAATGCTCAAGACCTAATCACCACCTCCAAATACCATCATACTGGGGATTATATTTTACCATATAAATTCTAAAAGGAAACAAACATTAAGTCTATTGCAGGCTTTAATCCAATAAGACTTGTGTCTTCATACAAAGAGACACCAGAAGTGCTCCTGACAGAGTAAAGGCCATGTGCAAATACAGTTGAGGTTAGTCTGCAAGCCAGAAAGATCTCACCAGACACCAACTCTGCCAGGACTGTCATCTTAGACTTCTTGCCTCCAGAACTGTGAAAAATAAATTTGTTGTTTAAATCACCCAGTATATTATTTTGATATAGCAGCCTTATTTGGCTAATACAATCACCTAACATAGTTTAACTTTCAGTAATGATGTATAAGATAAATATAATATAATCATTAAAAGCAATGTTATTATATGTAAAAATTTACCAGGCATTGATTAAATGTGTTAGATCTTACAATCACACAAACAAAAGTAAAAATACAATTTACTTGAAATTTAAATTGGGAAGAAATTTTGACAATGATGAAAAGACAAAAGGTACAGAGAAAAGGTGAAAGAAAGCAACTTGAATATATTGCTAAGTAAATTTTTCCTTTCATACTGTTTTCTCCTACACCTATCCCTTTCTATTGTTATCCTTCTCAGCTCCCTAGAATAGGAAATGCATCATGAACTTACTTTCTATTATAAATAAATTAATTTTATTTTTACTTACAATGCAACCAAGAAAACAAAGGATTCAATGAGAAGAAGCTGAAATAGGTGTTTTTACCAAGTATAAGAATAGTACACAGAAAACCAAAAGCAAATATTTTACACAAAGAATTTAGTTAATAATTTTATAGGACTCATAGCAGTATACTTAACATAATAGTAAAGTGCTATAATTAGTATTTTTGGAAAGCAGCCAAAGCTTAGTTTAGACATAGAAACAGATAAACCAAAGGTTAAAATAGTCAGTAGTGTGTTTCTAGCTGAAATCCAACTTTAGTTGGTTCTTTAATAAATCATAATTACTTATATAAAACTACAACACACTACTAAAAACATATTAGAACAATTTTAGAAATAATTTAAATAATATTCAGAAAATCACATCTAGAAAATTTAGATATAGAAGCACTAGAAAACTTCTTCTGACCATTAATTATGACCAAAGTTGTTTCTGAAATATGGATTAGGGGTGAGCCTGTGTGGCTCAGTTGGTTAAGTGTCTGACTCTTGATAGCGGCTCAGGTTGTGATTGAGCCCACATTGGGCTCTCTGCTGTCAGCATGAAGCCTGCTTCAAATCCTCTGTCCTCCTCTATCTCTCTGCCCTTCCCCTGCTTGCTGTCTCTCTCTCTCTCTCTCTCTCTCTGAGAAACAAGTAAACAACAACAAAAAAAAAACTAATAATTTCTAGTGCAGACATTACCAGTTACTCAGAGACACCTTTTCTGTTTAGAAGAACATCAAGTATCACTCTCAAGACCTCATCAGAGATAGGATTTCCTTGGAAATGATACAGTACATGAGTAGTATGGAGCTGTCTTTATTACTCTTCATGTACTCCTGGTGCTCATTGTTTTTAGAACTAAGATGGGATGCCTGAGTAACTCAGTCAGTTAAGCAGTTGACTAGATTTCAACTCAAATCTTGATCTCATGGTTCATGAGTTTGAGCCCCATGTTTGGCTCTATGCAGACAGTGCAGAGCCTGCTTGGGATTCTCTGTCTCCTTCTCTGTCTTTTTCCTGTCTCGCTTTCTCTTTCAAAAATAAATAAACATTTAAAAAAGAAAAAGAACTAGGATCATACAGGGCATGAACATGTGGACCAGAGAGGGACTAGTGATTAAGAGAGAGCTGGTCATGTTATAAGGCTAAAGGTGTGGAAAAGTTTCTTTTTGAGGAATGAGATTCAAAATTCCTGTAAGTTTTGACACAATAGAGAATTTTAAAATATGGGGCATTTTATTTATTTTTTATTTTTTCAATGTTTTATTTATTTTTGAGAGAGAGAGAGACAGCATGAGCGGGGGAGGGTCAGAGAGAGAGGGAAACACAGAATCTGAAGACAGGCTCCAGGCTCTGAGCTAGCTGTCAGCACAGAGCCCAACATGGGGCTCAAACCCACAAACCGTGAGATTATGACCTGAGCCAAAGTCGGACGCTTAACCAACTGAGCCACCCAGGTGCCCCAATATGGGGCATTTTAAAAAGTGGTTACAGTTTTACACTTATTTTAAAATTTTTGAGATGATTATAAAGACTGGAGTTCCTGTTTGGACTATCCTCTGAATAGGGCAGTACCACACTAAATTTTAGAGGTAATTTTTTATTAAGATTTTTCCTGGATTTAAGTAAAAGATTATACTATGAATCTTAATTCAATAGATTATGATTTTTAACAAAGGAATTGAAGGCTATACAAAATAATGCTAAAAGAAAACATAATGATGGATCAGCAAGCTGGAAGATGGAGAACAACAAAGTTGAACAAGAAAAAAAAGAATAAAAATTGATATTAGATTAAGGGAACTCAATGACATTATCAAAGGTAACAACACTTGCATCATAGTGATCTCAGAAGAAGAGAAAGAAAAGGAGGCACAGTAGTTTTTGAGGAAATACTAGCTGAAAAATTCCTTAGTGTAGAGAAGGAAACAGATATCTGTTCTAGGAGGCAGAGTGTTTCCAACAAAATCAAACCAAAACGGTCCATGACAAGATGCATAATAATTAATATGGCAAAAAGTAGTAAAAGAGAGAGAGAGAGAGAGAGAGAAAGAGAGAGAAGGAATTTTAAAAGCAGCAAGAGAAAAGAAAATATTTACATAAAAGGGAAACCTCATCAGGATATCAGGCGATTTTTCAGCAGAAATTTTTCAGGCTAGAACAAAGCGGAATGATATATTCAAAGTACTAAAAGAAAAAAAAAACTGCAACCAAGAATACTTTTTCCAACAAGGCTATCATTCAGAATAGAAGGAGAAATAGTTTCCCAGACAAACAAATTTACCGCCAGTAAACCAGCCTGATAATAAAGAGAATTCTTTAAGGGAAAAAGAAGAGTTACAGTCAGGAGTAAGAAAATTAGGAAAGGAAAGAAATTTCACAGTACGTGCAAACATAATAAAAGTAGTATATTAATCACTTATAAATACAGTACTGAGGTTAAAGCACAAAAGCAGTAAAATCAATTACATCTATAAACATAAATAAAAAGATGTGAAGTATAACATGAAAAATGAAACATGGGGAAGTAAAAATTTAGTGGTGTTAGAATGGGTTAAAACTTAAGTGACCATAAACCTAACATAGATAGCTATATATGCACAAGATGTTATACATAAGTTTAATGGTAACCACAAATCAAAAGCCTGTAATATAGGCAAAAATACAGAAAGGAATCCAAATATATCACTAAAGAAATGTATCAAACCACAAGAAGAGAGCAACAGAAGAAACAGAGAACTAGAAAAACAACGCTAAAACAAATTTTAAAAAATGGCAATAGCTACATACCTATCAATAATTACTTTGAATGCAATTATTATAAATGAACTAAAAGATCCAATCAAGACATAGGGTGACTGAATAGATAAAAGCCAAGCCCCATGTATATATGCTTTCTACAAGAGACTCACTTCAACAAGGAAATATAATAATTGCACATATTTATGCACCCAACATGGAGGAACCCAAATACATAAAAGCAACAATTAACACACATAAAGGAAGAAATCAATAATAATACTATAATAGTAGAAGACAGGAATGCTCCGCTTACACCAAAGGATAGATCATCGAGGAAGAAAATTAACAAAGAAACAGTGGCTTTCAATGACACACTGGACCAGATGGATTTAACAGATATATTCAGAACATTCCATCCCAAACCAGCAGAATAGATATTCTTTTCAAGTGCACATTGAACATCCTCCAGAAGAGATCACATACTAGGCCACACACAGAAAAAAAGACTCAACAAATTCGCAAAGATTGAAATCATATTATGCATCCTGTCTGACCACAACACTATGAAAATAGAAATCAATCACACACACATACACATACAAAATACTAAAAAACACAAATACATGGAGGTTAAATAACATACTACTAAACAATGAATGAGGTAACCAAGAGATCAAAGAGAAAAACTTTAAAAAAATACACGAAGACTAATAAAAATGAAAACACAATAGTCAAAACCTTTCGAATGTAGCAAAAACTCTTCTAAGATCATGGGCAGATTATGGCAATACGTGCCTACCTCAAGAAGCAGGAAATATCTCAAATAAACAACCAAAATGAGCTAGAAAAAGAACAAACAAAACTCAAAGCCAGTAGAAGAAAGGAAATAATAAACATAGGAGCAGAAATAAAAGACACAGGAAATATCTCAAATAAACAACCAAAATGAGCTAGAAAAAGAACAAACAAAACTCAAAGCCAGTAGAAGAAAGGAAATAATAAACATAGGAGCAGAAATAAAAGACACAGAGACTTAAAAAGATACAACAAAACAAAACAAAACAAAACAAAAACCCAATAAAACCCATCAATGAAACTTGGATCTTGTTCTCTGAAAAGATCAACAAAATTGATAAACTTTAGCCACTCTTAAGAAAAAAAAAATACCAGGGACAGGATTCAAATAATAAAATCAGAAATGAAAAAGGAGAAATAGCAACTGACACTGCAGAAATACAAAGGATTATAAGAGAATATTATGAAAAATTATATGGCAACAAATTGGATAACATAGAAGAAATGGATAAATTCCTAGAAACATATAACCTCCCAAAAATGAATCATAAAAAAATAGAAAATTTGAACAGTCTTAATACAAGAAAGGAAAGTGAATCAATAATTAAAACTCCAAAAAAACAAAAGTCTAGGACCAGACAAATTCACAGGTGAATTCTACCAAGCATTAAAAAAAATAGGGGCATCTGGGTGGCTCAGTTGGTAAAGCGTCCAACTTTGGCTCAGGTCATGATCTCATGGCTTGTGGGTTTAAGCCCAGCATCTGGCTCTGTGCTGACAGCTCAGAGCCTGGAGCCTGCTTCAGATTCTCCCTCTTACTGTCCCTTCCCCAGCTCATACTATGTCTCTCTCTGAAAAATAAATAAACATTAACAAAATTTTAAAAAGTTAATACTTATTCTTCTGAAACTCTTCAATAATAATAAATAAATAATTTGAAATACAGGAATATACCGAATGATCAAGAAAAATGTGTTGAACAAAACCTCAGTAAAACAAAGGTGATATAGGCATATCAACTCACTAAATGTAAAATGTCTGATTAAAATAAGACTATTTTTCCTTAATGGCCAAGATGTTTAATAGACTTTATATAAGTGAATTAAGAAACTTAATACTGTACTTTAGCTACTTTGGATTGTTCAAAATTAAGTACTGTATCTGTCCACCTCATTCTTATAGTTACTCATTCCAACAAGTACTAAGAACAGAACAATGTAAGAGAGATTTAACACACATATTTTATTCACAACTTGAGTTCTGAATTGCTTCTTTAACATATTCTCACACTTAATTTTGAGCCAGTTCTATCATTCCATCCATTTATAACTGGATAAGTTTTCAGTTCCACTTTAGTACAATTCTGATTATATATACCACTATGTTTGCCTTCACAACCTCTGGTAAATACTCTTCCTAGGACAGTCTGCTACCTTAGTGGGCAATCACTTCTACTCACCCTGTATTTCATAAGTGGTATTTCCACTGTCTTTATGCCAATCCTGCAAAGAGGGCAGGAAAGTACATTCTCATGTTTTATTTCCCACATGATTTCAGTAAAAGTAGTAATTTCTGTGAGAATAGGTGTTTATAAAGAGGGAGATTTTCAAACTTTAATAAAAGGAACACTTTCCAGAAGTGAAGGAATTTTTCAAAAAACAAGCTTGTCAGATTTTGTGGCAAGAAAACATACAAAGTTAGAGAGTGAAGAACAAGAGAGCACACTATCTTTGTCTCCAGCATTAACATGACAGGTAGTAGAAATGGAAGCAATATACCAAATCATCAATCTTATTATATGACTAGCATGGAATAAGTAATAGAAGTCATAATTTCTACAATTTTCACCCTTGTAAAGTTGTGAATATTGGTATTAACATAACTGAGTTCTATTATTTCAGCTATAAAATGTAAAAAAATTCTTCAGATTACATAATTGTTTCAATATTCTCTTAAAACAATGGTTGTATTTCCTCACTTAAAGTATGCATCACATGAAAGGTAAACAGACTGTCCTATGTGCCTACTGGAAATCAAGCTAGATCTGTCAAGGGTTGATAGGTCTACTATGAAATCAAACTCACCTAATGATAGATAAGGAAGACAGGTGTATTTGCTCTGTCTGCTACTGCCATGGCAGGATTGTTTGATAAGTTACTTTGAGTTATTATCTGTCTCTTTGAGAAAAGACAAATGGATTATGTACCATGTCAGGGTCTTGTCATTTGCATAGATACAAAGTATGACAATTACTAATTTAAAATGTCTCAGAGCTTGAGACAGGTATAATCTTTCTTTCTATAAACTTTCCACATGTAATTTGAAAGAAGACATGAGTCATATACTTCATGTGTCTGATATTTCTTAAGTGAAATAAACTCCAAAATTTATTTGATGCAGAGAGACATATCATAAATGTGATATTTTGAGGTTTAAGTAGAATAGTGATACATTTCTTGAGTTTTTAAAGACTGCAATGTGAAAGTCCCCAGAATAGAATCTAGCTGTGTATTCCTATGAGCATCTTATCATCTAGAGCCAGGATGTATTTCAGTTTTATTTTATTTCATTTCATATCTATTGCATTCTAGCCCTGAATCTAAATTAATTTTATCCAAAATTGTTGGATTGACATTCAAATTTTAAAAAATTATCCCTTCCACATTTGGAGTTTTTCCAAAAATAATTTGTAATCATAGGATTATGTTTAAGGGGACATTCGAAATTAAAGTAGCTCATCTAGTTTAGTCACCTAGACAAATTCATTTTTGCAATATCACTGATAGATGGTCACGCATTTTCTGCTGAACTGTTGCTTATCATGGCTGGCAATCTATATTACTTTTGAACAGTGCTAATACTTAGAAAATTCCAGTTAAGATGCTTATCCTTTAATTGCCAAGTACTCTTTGTGGTACTGTACATCAGAGCAAAGCAAAACAATTTTATTCCTCCACCTGCATGACAGATTTTCAAACATATGCATTCATTAAGAAACATACAAAGAGTACATATTATGTCCCATAGGCAAAATTAGTTGAGTTCTCTACATTCAGAAACTTATATTCTACAAGAAATAAATATGTATGATAATATTTTAAGCATTAAATTTATATAAACTGCCCTATGTGAACACGGTGCTCTCCCTTAATTTTAGTATTTTTCTCTCTTCTCTAGGCAGGTTATATACAAACCCTTCATCCTGCATGTTTAGTGCTAAAACACTTTTAGCATACACCCCCAATAATGCCATTTATTTTTTATCTATATTATGTAAGCACAGTAACTTGTTACTATAAGATGAAAGTTATAAATTATGCAAAGATATCACAAAAATAATAAAAAATAAACAGATATGGAAATTTTGATATTTTATTTCCAAACCCAGATGATCAACTTCTACAAGTATAAAATGACATTTCTCAAACTTCTAGATACTGAATTTTTCAATTGAGTTATTTTTGCTTTCCTTTTAACAGATTTGCATGAGAGAAGTGAGAAAGAGGGCATGCTTCTGCCCTTTTCTGATGGCAAAGGTCATTGTGTATCTGGTTTGTGTGGTGGTATCGTCATAATGACCATTATCTGATAGTGGTGATATTGGTTAGCATGTTGGATTTCATAGAAGAAGCCGCTTTTTTGGTGTCCTGGTCCTGAAACACAACTTTTAGAGTCCCCCCTGAAAAATTAACCTAAAGTAGTTTTCTCCATCTTCCCAATAACTTTATAGTTATTTAGTACCCAATAGGATATCCTTTTATGTAAAACAAGCTAGAATAAATTTTATTTCCTATGATTTAATCCTAAACGATACATTGATATGTTAATATGATTCTCCCCAAAGTTGATACATCTTTTTTCAAAGTTTGGTTATTTATTTTGAGAGAGAGAGAAAGAGAGAGCATGAGCAGGAGAGGGCCAGAGAGAGAGGGAGAGAATCACAAGCCGACTCCACGCTGTCACCACGAAGCCGGACCTCAGCTGAAATCCAGCGTGTGAATCTTAACCAACTGAGCCACCCAAGTGCCTCTGAAAGGTGAGGCATCTTAAATTTATCAAGTCATTCAACTGAAACAATTTTTTAATTATTTAGTTTAACCATTATTTATAACCTGACACTGTGGTTGGTACTAAGAATGTATCTATGGACAAAACTCAAAATTTCTGTTTTTAAATGCTAATTTTGTTTTATGTGATTTTGCATTTATAACCAAGTTTACTAATCTACATGATTATGAAATTTTAAAGATTATTTTAAATTGCCCACCAAATAAATAATTCCCCCAAGTATCTCACTTAGCTTCTATTGAGATTTATTCTTATAATTTAGACCTTTTTTGAAACACTTCTAAACTTCTAAAATTACTAATTTAAAAGATAAAGTATAACTTCCATAATAAATAATTAAAAACTATATTTTAGGGGTGCCTGGGTGGCTCAGTCGGTTAAGTGGCCAACTTTGGCTCAGGTCATGATTTCACAGTCCGTGGGTTCGAGCCCCGTGTTGGGTTCTGTGCTGACAGCTCAGCGCCTGGAGCCTACTTTAGATTCTGTGTCTCCTTCTCTCTGCCCCACTCCCACTCAAGCTCTGTCTCTGTCTCAAAAATAAATAAACGTTAAAAAATTTTAAAAAATATATATTTTAATAATCCAACAGTTGTTAAGGGATTCACTAATGACATTTAAGGTTAATATTGGTTTTTTGGATTAGAATAAATATGATACACTATAAAATACCTCAACTACAACACTGGAACTAGAAAATGATGGAATTCTTTAAAAAATGCATTGGAAATCTAAGATTTGTCAAAGACATATAAAATGACCGTCTTATTTCTTTGTTTTTATCAACTCCATATACTTTTTAAAAATGATTTCTTCTAAATGCATGCCCATTTCATAGTGGTGTAAGATTAAAATTAAAGATTAAATGACTCATCAAAATATATTATAAAATCATAAAATATAAAACTTAAATTCCACATATTAGTGAAATCATATGGTATTGGTCTTTTCCTGACTGACTTATTTCACTTAGTATCATATTCTCTAGCTCTGTCCATATCACTGCAATTTGCAAGATTTCATTCTGTTTTATGGCTGAATAATATTCTGTTGTATATATATATATATATACTTTATATATACATACATATATACACATATATACATTGTGTATATACATTAAACTTTAAACATTAAATATTTTATATATATATGTGTGTGTGTATATATATATGCATATATATATATATATATATCACATCTCTGGCCAAGAGATAAAAGAGATCATGGTCATTTTTATCTAAAGTACATGAATTAGTAGTGGGTTTCTGAGGAAAAAAAATCTTTGGTTGTCCAGTCTACAAACACTAAAATTTCAGGGTTTAATCAGTCTCCTCATCAGTTACAGTTTGTATGTGTTGTATAAAATAATTTTTCACAAATTGTGATACATAACACCAAATATAAATCTGTTTAATTGCTCTGTGGGACAGTATTATTATTTTCTCCATATAAGCTTAATGTTTTAATAAGATATTTTTTTGCCATGTGAACTATAAGTTCAATTCTAGGAAACCTTAGAATTTATAGGTGGTTTGAATTAGGAACTTAGGTATTTTGATTCTTACTGAGAAATAATTCCATTGACTATTTAAACTGCTTTTCTCCAGCTGTATTGATTACTTTGGTACCTATTTAGATAACACAGTCCTATTTCTGATATTTGTTAGAAATGCACAAAAGTATGCTTTTAAATTTGTATTTCTAATTTTCCTATTCTCTACTTAAGTAAAATAGCAGATACACGTATTATTAATGTTAATATTTAATTGAAAAACAACTCTTAACAAATTGCTAAGAAATTTCCAGAAAGAACTAAATAACCCTATGTTCATATCAACAAAAGAATTATAATTTTACCAATTACAGAAATACATGGCAGTTTTCATGAGTAACACTGTTGAAGGTCAGTATTTTAAACTGGCCTGAAAACTTTGCCAATCTTGATCATAATTAAAATTAAAATTTTATAGCTAGATTGAATCCTATTATTTTCACTAATAGCTTTCAATGTTAGGAAGCCAAGTTTGCTGAAAATATAATAAATACAATTACACCTGAACTCTAAAGTTCACAGCTTTGAAATATTAAAGTTTGAGTGAGAAATATTATACAGATCTTAATACTCAAATTTCCAAGGTAAATATAAAAACTGAAACCCAAAAACTGCATTTCCGATTCTCATAAATATCTAGAAATATTTGATTTTACTACACTCATCTCCATTTCTTTTTATTGCCTATAGAGGATCCGTTTTATAAGAGAACCAAACAACTATCAACTTTGATATTCTCTTATTCTGTTTAGTAAATATTTTTATTAGGCAAACTATAAAATTTTATTTTATTTTTCAATATTTATTTTTGAGAGGAAGAATGAGGTGGGGGGTTGAGAGAGAAAGGAACAGAGGATTTGAAGTAGGCTCTGCAATGACAGCAGCAAGCCTGATGTGGGGCTCAAACTCACAAACCCTGAGATCATGATCTGAGTTGAAGTTGGATGCTCAAATGACTAAGCCACCCAGGTGCCCCGCAAACTATAAAATTTTAAAAATCCTTACTTTATCTCCTATATCACCAAAAAAAAAGAGTTAAATTTCTAATTGAGGCCATTTTTCATTAAAAAATTACAACTTAATTTTTTTCATTTATTTTGTTTTGTTTTCATCACTCTCCAAAATTACTATTATATACTATCTACAAGGAAGTAATAAAATCATATCAATATGTCAATGGTTGTCATTGATTACTCTAATAAACCAATATGGCAGTGAACACATATTAAATGTATGTTTTAGTAAAGTTGAAAGGAATATAGGAAAATCACTCACCTTTTATCACAGAAAGCTACTATACATACTGAATGCCTACTATGCAGTTTTGGTTGACATGGCTTATCTTTCTCATGAGGTATTAAGTATCTTGAAAACTTGCTTTGTTTGTGATACATATTAATGGTCTCTTTAATGCTCAATTTTTTCCCTTTGTAGAATGAAATGATAGGATTACTTGTCTCCTAAAGAATTAAATCAGATAAAGTGTTGGGGGGGATGCCTGGCTGGCTTAGTTGGTAGGGTATGTGACTCTTGATTTCAGGGCTGTGAGTTCAAGCCCCATGCTGGGTGTAGAGATTACTTAAAAATAAAATCTTTTTTTAAAAAAAGGAATTATATCAGATAACAGTAAACATTGAAATCTCTGATGCTATTGTCTGATATTTGTTTCCCCTGCAAAATTCTCATGTTAATATCTAATGCTCAATGTGATGGTATCAAGAAGTGGGGCCTTTGGGAACTGATTAGGTCATAAGAGCAGAGCCTTCATGAATGGGTTTAGTGTCCTTATAAAAAAGACCCTAGAAAACTCTGCCATGTAAAAACACAGCAAAAGACAATCATCTATGGATGGTGGGCAATGACCAGGAAGTGGGCCATTACCAGATACCAAATCTGTTTGCACTTTGATCTTGGATTTCCCAGCCTCCAGAACTGTGTGAAATAAATTTTTATTGTTTATAAGTCACCAGTCTATGGTATTTGTTAAAGCAGCCCTAATGGACTAAGGTATCTAGCTATGAGCAATCACTTAATGAATACTATTATTAGTAATGTTTTTGTTATTATTGTTGTTATTGCTTTTTATTACTTTGCATTTGGTTGTCCTCCCAAGAATTTGTTAGAAAGAATTATTCAGAAAATCATTAATCATCATTAAATAAATAAATCGTAATTGTTTTTTGTCCCGAAGTGCATGTAAACACTTGCCCAGATTTAGGTGGATTGAAAAACTAACATGTGAAATTCAAAACATCTATACTCTTGACATTTGATTCATAATTCATTTTTGCAAGCACTGTTATTCTACTCTGGCAGTAGCATCTTAATAACCCTTGGCTGTTTCTCCTGATGTGTGGTCAAAACAGCTTTTTAGAGTACATCAGTTTCAGCTTTCTAGAAGCTGACTATGACTTTAATATGACTGCCCCATAACAATTGTGAGTACACCCAACTGCCTATTTCCTTTTCTCATAACCTCAAGATAAAAATGAATCAATCAATCTTAATAATTTCTATTTGTTATCTCTCTCACTCTCTTAGAAATTTTATTTTGGAAATTGTGTAGAGATAGTAGGTTGAGTAAAATCTCTACCTCTAATTCCAAATATCTTAAGATCATAGAAAATTTAAGTGAGTTTATTAGTATGAAAAACCAGATGAGGCACCATAAGCAAACTAAAAGATGTGATAAGTCTCCAGAAAGTATAATTTGATAAAATCACACTGATAAGATCAAAGTAAATCATAGCCAAGAACACACATATAAGACAAAAATTCTCTAAGTGGTCTAGAGAAACTTTGAGTTCAGTGTAAGCAAGTGACAAAGAGAAGGTGTTGGAAAAATTATCAGGGTAATTTAATACAAAGCTACATTTTCAGGCTCTTGGCCAATTTGTTCTTCATCTAATTCTTTTGCTGGATCAAAAAACATCAATAATCAAAAGTATGAACTGTGCTCTAAGGGAAAATGAACTACCAGTTTGGTGGGGGGAGGTTTCTAGTGAGGGTAGATATAAGGCCCTGGGAGCAAACCAAAACTTGAGATTGTAATCACCACTTCACTGCAAAACTTTAGGGGAGAATCATAGGAATGAATGCTAACGGAAATGTTATTGGTAGGAAGGAAACACACTGAAGAGAATAGAAGACTATGCTCTTCTGCAGCATAGTCCAGACTGTTTAGTCAATTTATAGACAAAGAGCTACAAATTACCATAACACACATCTACAGATGATAAAAATTCCCTAATAGTATTGAAGGTGACAAATAAATCATCAATAAAATATTTTTTCATCCATTATATTGGTTGAAGTAGTGAAGATACTCAGCAAAATCACAGATTAGCTTCAGACTATTCTGAGGGAGATGCCCAAAGATGACATAACAGTTTAGTTCCTGGGTATCTATTCTACAGAAATAAGAAATAGTTTCATATATTCCTTAAATGGTATGTACATGATTGTTAATTGCATTATTGCAAAATAATTAGAAAACACACTTGAAACAGATCAATCAAATAATGGTTAAATAATGTGTTACATTTACATGAATCCATTAACAATACTGAAGCAGATGTGTATGTACATAGCAAATATTCCAAATATCATTAAGAAAAATAAAATGGTATCATACATATGTATGGGAAGGAAAACCATTTAGTAAAGAGTTTTGCATTTGTTAGTTATATGTCACTGTATCCTACATAGCTTATAATAATAATGCATTAATAAATTAATTCTATTAAGATTTAATATAAAATGGGGCACTTGGGTGGCTCAGTCCTTTGAGCCTCCGACTCTTGGCTCTGGGTCAGGTCATGATTTCATGGTTCAAGCCCCGCATCAGGCTCTGCACTTACAGTGATTCTCTTTCTCCATCTCACTGCCCTGCCCTCACTGGCACTGCCTCTGTTTCTCTCCCTCTCAAAAAAAAAAAAAAAAGTTTTAATATAATGTAAAAAAAAAATACATTCTTTCAGAACTTTGAAAAGGAGGTAATACTTAATTATCTAAATCAGATTTTGATTTTTAAAGATAATTTTAATGTTTATCTATTTTTTGAGAAAGAGAGAGAGAGAGAGACACTGAGAGTGGGGGAGAGGCAGAGAAAGAAGGAGACACAGAATCTAAAGCAGGCTCCAGGCTCTGAGCTGTCAGCACAGACCCCAATGCAGGGCTTGAACGTACGAACTGAGAGATCATGACCTGAACCCAAGCTGGATGGATACTTACCCAACTGTGCCACCCAGGTGTCCCTAAATCAGATTTTGATTTGTAGTGAAGATTCTGATATATATCATTTCTGGTTTAATGTGCAATGATTTCATAAAATAGAAGTGGTTATTTCCCAAGCCCCTTATGAATACCTTCATTCGTTCACTGTAATCAATATTCAAGAAGTATACTGCAGTTGTTCTATATCAGACTGTTATAGGTCCTCAGAAACAGCAATGAACAAAACAGACCTCATATATCTGTGCATATACCCAACGTAGTGTGGGGAGGCATCTCCATCTGAGTAATATTCCAGCCAACTTTACTCTTGGCCTTATCCTATTGGTCAATGTGGTAGAAGGGATTGGGATGCATAGCTCATACCTCCCACCCACAATCCCTTACACCTTATTCCCAACTTTGGGATAGTACTTTTTGGTCAGTAAATAGTAAGCCTAACTTGGCTGGTCATGCCCCTGTGGGCTCAACTCCTGTTTGGGAAAATAATTCTAATTCAAGTCATGGGGGACATGTAAGTTAAGTCCCTTTGGGGGCATGTAGGCACGTCTCTTATAAAAGTAACATTTGGGGGCACCTGGGTGGCTCAGTTAAGAGTCTGACTTGGGCTCAGGTCATGATCTCACAGTTCAGAGGTCAAGCCTGCATTGGGCTGTCAGCCCAAAGCCCACTTCAGAGTCTTTGTCCCCCTTCTCTCTCTGCCCCTCCCCCACTTGTGCTCTCTCTGTCTCTCTCAAAATAAATAAATAAATAACCTTAAAAAATAAATAAAAGTAACATTTTCATATCCATCTGTCTTGTTATTTTTTGTACTCTTCACTTGATTCTCAATGTAGGCGGGGAAAATAACGGGGCACTTATTGATCCTGTTGAGAAAAGTGATTATATAGTGCTTTATTAGATAATGACCTAAAAGAACTATTTTACTTCAACGTTTATAGAAATTATTTTATTTTAAGTTTACCTTTTCACAGATTTCCATGATAGAATTTGTATAAAATGACAGGTCAATATACACTCACAAGTATTACTCCTTCATTCATTCATTCCACAAATGTGTTGATCCTGGATTTTCTCCATATGTTTTATTTATATTTTTTTATTTATCTATTTGCTAGCAAACTCTTCCCTTTTCACATTTCTAAACCACAAATTACTGCATAAACCTCTGGGCCTCAATGCCTTCTGGGCTGTCTAGCCAGTTCTACAGAACCTCATAAAAAAACTAATGAAATGACTGAGAATAGAATAGGACAAAGGATACACTGTCCATTTTCTTTTAACTTCCATGAATGTAGAATACAGGAAAATAAACATTGTCAGCCAACTTAGTTTACATATCTAAACAATATAATGATTTAAAAATATATAAATCAATTGTGAATAATCAATTTAGTTGTCAGTTGAGTATAGTTAGCAATACTTATTTGTTGAAAATGAATTATGATTGACTAATTTAATTTTTTTAACAAATTGGAACATGTAGACAAAAGAATTCTCATTAGGGCATAAATAAGATGTGACAGGTTAAATCTTTATAGGAAGAAGAAATTAATTTGAACTATTTATATTGTAGAGAAAAAACCTGGGAAGTCAATTTTTATGAAAGATTATACTACACACCCCACATATGGCACAGCAACCTATAATTGCATATGTGCAACATAAACATACTTTCTATTTAGAATTTAAAAACAAAATACAAACGTAATGTGTGTGTGTGTGTATGTGTGTTTTCACACAACAAAATTGTAGATTTAAGTTAGGTTACAAAAAATTTGTCTCACAGTAAAGACAAAAATAAAAATCTTCCTGAAAATATTCACTGGTAAATTGTATTGCCTTATGTGCATGAAACTGGTGACATTGTGAATTCTAGATACAAACTTGGTAAATCAAATTTTCTCCCCAGGTTTAAAAATAGAAGAAACACTTAGATGTTTAACAGCAATTTGGTAAAGGCTGACTCAACAACTTTTATTTCTGTGAGGGTTACAGTAGAAAAGTGCAGGCTTTGGAGTCTGGAAGACATGGAACTGAATCCTAGCTCTGCTCTCTACATCACATGTGATCTTGTGTTTCAGCTTCTTTATCTAAACAAAGATTCTAATGATGGTACCAATTACACATTTTATTCCTCACAATTCTGTAAGAATTACAGATGTGCATATATAATAACTAATTATATACTATGTTACAGGGAAGCTTAATAAATCCAATAGATCATTTTTGTGGTCATCATTATTTTCCATCCCTGAGCATACTCAGGAAACAAACTCAGAGTTAACATCAAATGTCAATTGTATAAACCACCCAGTATGACCTGGCAGTGATTTTCCTGACATTATTCCCAAATGCAGGCTTAATAACTAGTGTAAATTGGATATGCAAATTACTGTCTGATAACAACCTAAGAATTTCCTACACTTTACCAGAAGAGGAGCATATGAATTTGATTAAATGAGAAACGGAGAACACACAAAAAAAAGACTAATTTCTTTTCACTCTACTATATCACCAAATGCTATATGAACAAAAGTGATTATTTTAAAGGATGTAAAGCCACATAAAATTGGGCAATCCTCTGTGAAGTCCATTTGCTCCTTCATACCTTCTACAGTATGACAAACACTTGGCTATTTGAAAGCTGGAGTAAATGGAAAGGCATTTAATAGAGGAACATGAACTAATGGATATAATTTTGATTTGTAAGAGAGATGCTACATTTTTAGCCATAGATCCAGGGATGAAAGTGCCTTATAAGAGTGGCTAACTCATGCTGCCTCCTGGGATTTGTGTTTTCCTATGCATGATATAAACTGGTATTAAAAATATCATCATTTTATTCTGGAATAGCAAATTTTGTAAATATTTATTGGTAATGTCAGAGACATGCAAAAGGGAATCTTAAATATGAGGTAAGGGCTTTGCAAAATTTATTTAAAATGGTTAGCTAATTTTATGACTTCATATGGAAGGCTGAAATGTATTAAAATATATATTCATATGGTCTGTAATCATTTTGAGCCAAAAGCCCACTCCTAAATGTCCCCAAGCACAGCTCTTATGCCATGACCATTTGGAGAAGACTTAGCAGTTTTGGGTGCAGTGGAAGCATTTGGTCTGTCAGGCATCTTGCTGACTCACCCAAATTACTCCGGAAATTCATGAGGTGATGATGGAAAAATCATTTATCTTCTTTTATTCCTTAGCTGTTTCATTTCTGAAAATTTTAATGACCCACGAATAGTGAGAACCCATGAAGTGTTGAGATCATAACCTGAGCTGAAGTGGGATGCTCAACGGACTGAGCCACCCAGGTGCCCTAGCTTTTTCATTTCTAAAATAAAGAGTTAAGGGGAGCCTGTGTGGCTCAGTCAGTTAAGCATCAACTCTTGATTTCAGCTCAGGTCATGATCCCAAGGGTGATCCCAGGGTTGTGGGATGGAGCCTCACATCAGCATGGAGCCTTTTTGAGATTCTCTTTCTCTCTCCCTCTCCCTTGCTTGTGTGTGCACTCTCTCTAAAATAAGATATAAAAAATAAAAATTAGAAATTAAAAATGAATGAGTTGAATTACATGATCTTTAAGGTCTCTTTAAATTCTGTCACTGGGGCGCTTGGGTGACTCAGTTGGTTAAGCGTCTGACTTCAGCTCAGGTCATGATCTCAGAGTTCCTGGGTTTGAGCTCCGCGTCAGGCTCTGTGTTAACAGCTCAGAGCCTGGAGCCTGGTTCAGATTCTGTGTCTCCCTCTCTCTCTGCCCCTCCCCTGCTGATTCTCTGTTTCTCTCTCTCTCAAAACTAAATAATAAAAAACATTTTAAAAAATCCTGTCACTTATGGATGAACACTGATTGCTGAGATATGTTTTAGCTCACTAGGAAAAGTAAAAGGCACCTGGTTCACACGCTGCTTCTGTAAACAGTGCCTGCGTTCATTATGCCTTCTACATTAAAATATGTAGATTAAAATATTTCTTCAGGTTTTCTGATATATTATACAGCTAGATATCGTTATAATGTTTTCAGAAAAAAAGTCTAATAATTAGTGTGATGGTTTGTTTCTTCTCCCTTTTGTATACTTTCCATCACAAGAAGTAAAACTAAACCCTAAGCTTTTAGCTTAGAGGAACAATTTAGGAAAAGTATGTAATTATACCACAATAATTATGATATTGTCAAAGAGAAACTATTATTTATAATTAAAATTTCAATTCTTAGTACAGGTTTTTGGATTTATTTGTTGATCATTTATTTTATTATTTTTTAAATTTTATTTTTTAAAGTAATCTCTACACACATTCTGGGGCTCAAACCCACAACCCCGAGACCAAGAGTCACACACTCCACCAACTGAAACAACCAGGTGCCCCATTTGTTGACAATTTTAAAAAGCTTTCGAGATTTTATTCTTGAATGAAATCCAAAAGTGAAGAATGTAATTTATTCTAATATCTTTAATTTATACAATTTCTTGCATTTTCAAGTTCACTTATTTTTAAAAACACTAGATTTTGTAAGATAGGCAGGGATTAGTATTATAATTTATTTTAAAAATAAAGAAATTAAGATTCGGTTTACAGAGCTAGAAAGTGACAGAGATTAGACTTACCCCAAAGTGCTCTATGGCTAGTAACGTTATATATTAAATAAAAATTGGGAATTCAGTTCAAGAATAAGAATGAATTGATTCTCAAAAATCCATTTTTGTGCCTATTTAGCCCCCTTTTCTTCACTTTTGAGTTTACTGCTCTTTTTTTCCTATAAATAGAAATTTTGGATCAAAAGCATGATTAACTTTTAATCAAGGCAACTAAAAGAGGATGTAAACATGCAAAAAGAGAAAAGTCATTTAAATGTTGCAGAAATACAACATGTTAACATCTTTTCCTTCTTTTCCTTTTGGTCTTTCATACTCAGTGTCTCTGTCAGTAAGTAACTTGGCCTTAAAAGAACATAGATCATGATTAGTGCTTTTCCCCCCAAGATATATTAGTAAGTTTAAAATGCCTTTATAGATGAATATATGTAATTATTTGTCATAATTTGTTTCATAGTTATTTTGAAATACACATAGCTGTATTGACTACACAGATATTGTTTAAAATCAGTTTATTTTCCTGGTTATAAAATGAATGCATAGTCATTTTAGGGGAAAAAGGAAAAAAATAGAAATAATTAAGAAGTCACCCATAACCCAACATAATTAAAGCTGGAAGGCATACTTCTTTCTATTATTATTCTATATAAATCATTACATAATCACCATGCAAATAAGTATAAACTGAAAGAAACTGTATGGTTTCTTGCTAAATCAAGAACATTTATTTCCATCTAGTAAAGATGCCAAATTATAATTATCCATTTTTATGTTTGGGGATATACAAATTTATTCCCAAAAAAATGTATCTTTGTGTTTAAATTAAATTGATTTCTATACAGATTGAGATAGAATTTCTCAAAAGGAAGTAAGAACATCATAAAAACAATATTAATTCATAAATTTATTTTTTATAAATTACTATTAAAAAATAAATTAGTTACTAAATTTAAATAAATCATTAGACTAAATTCACTTTTAGGCAAAAATATAGGACAAAATCTTAAAATTGGGCAATTCTTATGCATTAACTTAAATTTGCCTAAAATTCACTTTTAGGCAAAAATATAGGACAAAATCTTAAAATTGGGCAATTCTTATGCATTAACTTAAAATTGGTCAGCTAATTAACATGAGACAGAAACCCTATATTTTCATGTTGTATAGACCTACAACTTTCATTCACTGGCCCCTGGAGAAACTATAATTAATAATTAATTAATGTAATAATTAATGTCTATAATCACTGAAGGTGAAAGGAAGAAAACTGTGGTTACTAAGCAGAATAGAAATTAAATAAAAAGAAAGAACAACTGAAAATCTCCTACTAATTGTAAGACCCTTCCAGTAAGTCCATGAGTCACAGTTATAACACAGAAGTAGCAAATTTGAACATAATTCTTTGGAGAAAAAAAAAGCTCTGGAGAAATCACCTAGATACTGATATGTAGGGTTCACTTAGAAGTGAATTGCAATCTGACTGTCATCAGAGTTCTCAATAATATTTGAGTGTAATAATAAACTAGAGCAAAGGACCCAAAACCACAGAGGAAAATTATTTTTCCTTAAATTATATTTCCCTTACATTATATACAAAGTTAAACTACACATCAATTACAAAGAGGGAGTAAAGATGTTTTCAGAACTTTAGCACCCTGACCAATTTACCTTTTATTTACTTTAGGAAAATAAAGGTAAGTTTACATTTACTTCCTAAATTACTTAAAAGTTAATGTAATCTATGCCTGAACATGCAAGAAAGAGAATAACATGAAATCTAGGAACCAGGGGATTTGATCTAGGAGAACAATGAAGAAATTCTTGGCTACTTCTGTGCTCTTTGCCTAAAGAGCAATACATCTAGACTAAAGTCATGTAACAAATGTGAAAGTAAAAATTTCCCCCCAAACAATTAAAATATAACAGAGCAAATTTAAAACAATTTCCATTTTGAAATATTATTTATAAGTACGCAACAATTCTGTTTTCACTTTTGAACAATACAGAAATAGGTACATTAAGAAAAATGAAACAAAAAACAGTGAAATAATTTTTAACTGGAGGAAATTAAAATTTTATACAAGAAAGGAAATGTGTACCACTAATATACTATACTACTAATCTCAGCAATGAAATTATCTTACATAATCATAATAGGACTATTGACTAGCAAGTTAATCAAAACCATAATGTAAATAACATTACAAGTTAAGGACATGAGGAAGTTGAGGTAAGAAATGAGAAAGAAGTTGTATCTCCTTAACTATGAAAAGAGAATCACAAGACAAAGCAATAAGACACCTGGATGAGTCATGGAGATTTTTTTTCAAGGATTAATGGCCCTAGGTTTAAATAGCAATTTTTAAAAAGATTTAAAACAAAGTAATAGAAGCTTTTTAGTGGTATGAGTCACTTCAACATCACAGAACCTTTACCAGCACTGTCCTGTGTGTTTCTTGGATTCTACCTGGAGGCAAGATGATGAACATACAGAGTGACATACAGAGTTCAAACCTGGGCTGAGCATTACCTTCACCTTATATTGAGGATGGGGAACATTTTCTAATAATTTCCAGTGTTTCTATCTGCATTTTCACCCACACTGGAGAAGCATTATTTTAATGCAAAATAGACTAAAATTGCATGTTACTCTCTTTTTTATGAATTTATATAAATGTTGTAAATGTAAATGGAATTTTTTAGGGCAAGGGACTGCTTAGAGTTTGTAACTACAAGAAAAATGTTAATAAAATGAATAAGAAAGCTGTAATTACAAATGGAGAAATAATGAAGACTAAAAGAAACAGTTTTTGTTTATTATGTAAAACACAGTAGGACAGACTTGCTTTTAGAAAGTTACATTATAAAACAACTTAACCTTAATTGTAATTAATAAAACATAGTTAATAAAGTACATAAAATGTTTTAGATATGCATACTAAAATATTACAAACTAGTTCCTCATAATGATAGCTTTATATTTTTAGCAAAATTTCATTAGTCTGTATATGTGTCAGCTAAATAATTTGCATACTTAAAAGTCCCTGAGTACTCATAAACATGATCAATTGTAATGCCTAAAATGATTCTAAAAGCAATACCATATTAAAAAAACATTATAAACCTGGCTCAAAACCCAGAAATGGAGCTCTATCCTATAATATTGTACAGCTTCATTCTTTGGTAATCTCAAAATCCAAATTTAAAATATTGTTTATTTGAAAATAAGCAAATTAAATACAGATTGCAGTTTGCAGAGATGGTGGGTTTCCCACATTAGACACAATTCCATGTGTTACATGAATGAGGGAGAGAAAAGGTGTGAGGCAGAAAGATATGTCAAAAAATTCTCATAAAATTTTAAAAGATTACTTTATCCTTCTGTAGGTACAGCTTAATATGCCAGTTTACATTTGGATGAATTCCCAGGACTTGAGAATAACAGAGTGAAGTTTAAGCATATGTGCTTCTTCAGAAAAGAAAAGTAAAGGAAATCACCTAATCAAGGTTGTTTTCAATGAATCAATGCTTAACACTTCTCAAAATTGTTAGAAAATCATTAGTAATTAATTGGTGTATAATAGGAAACTTAGAATTGAATGGATACTTTAGAGTTAAAAATAACACACTGCAGCCCAACTAAATGACTACTTGCACATTTACATTTATTAAGCATTTACTATGTGCCTAGAGTGGTTATGGAAGTTTAGTTAGGGCAGTGAACAAAATCAGAACAATCTCTGAGCTAATAAAACCTCAGATACTGTAGTTTACAGTATCTCAAGAACAGCTACTGATGTATATAAGAACAATAATCAGTGTCAAGTATTTTAAGGCTGAATCAATAAACTTAGGACCAAGACAGGTTGCCCATTGTAAGGAAAAATTAAAAAAATAATAATGTTTATTTATTTTTGATAGAGAAAGAGACACAGAGTGCCAGCCGGGGAGAGGCAGAAAGAGAGAGAGAGAAAGAGAGAGAGAGAGAGAGAGAGAGAATCTGAAGCAAGTTCCAGGCTCTGAGCTGTCAGTACAAAGATTGACATGGGGCTCAAACCCACGAGCTGTGAGATCATGACCTAAGCTAAAGTTGGACATCTAACAGACTGAGCCACCCAGGCGCCCCGGCAAAATTTTTAAATCTCCATTTGTCCATGTTACCTAAAGTGACTGGAAGGTTAATATGAAATATTAATGCTTTGTTTTACACAAATTTTAATATTAACTAACGGATGCTTAAGTACGCTTGGGAAAATTATAAATACCCTTTGCCCCCTTATTAAGATGAGATTTATGTAACTAATCATATTCATATTTTCTGCTTTCATTGTCATCCTAGCTGACATCCTAGATGTGCAGAGCACATAATAGTCAAAATTCTGAGTACAATTCTCTTTCCACTGGGGATTTTGGTAATTATTGATACCAGACTGGACAAGGGGAACAAAAGAAAACATAATTATAAGTCGATAAAAATTACTAAATATAATTATATATAAATGTAATTGATAATGAAAAAATGAACCTGAGAACTGCTTTATTTTAGATAATTTATTTTTCCAATTACAAGAAAAAGTTCTTAAATGCTACCTCTAAGGCAGTAGTTCTTAAGAGGAGTTGTGTCTCTAGGGACATTTTGCATTATCTGAAGACAGTTGTTACAACAGGAGTATTAGAGGGGACACTGCTAGTGTCTAGTGGGCAGAGGACAGGGGTGCAGCTACCCCCTACAAAACACAGGATAGTTTTCTTAACAAAGAATTATATCTGGCTCAAAAGGTCAATAGTGTCAAGATTGAGAAAATGCACTGAGGTCTTGAAAATTTTGGACAAATAATTATAACTGCGTATTTAAATTTTAAATAGTATCTCAACTCACTGGCACAGATGACAAGTTTAACATTCCCTTACTTTCTTACACTCAATGTATAGTGATATTATTTTTATATCTTATAATTATAATTTATTTTTAATTATAATATTCATATCATAATGTTCTCCAAATTATTTAATCTTGGCTTTAAATTTAAATGCCTTGAAAAAAATCAACCTTAAACTTTATAACATTTAGTAGTCATTACTGAGTTATTTAATTGGAATCCTTTAAATTAGCTAGATTTTTAAAAATAGAGTTTGGTCTTTTGAACAGTTTTAATTTCACAGCAAAATTAAGTGGAAAGAACATATTTCCCATATACTCCCTTTCCTCCCTTTCCTCTCAATATCCCCACCAGAATGTTACATTTTTTACAATTAATGAAGCTACATTGACATATCATTATCACTTAAAGAGCATTGTTTATATTATGATTCACTCCTGGTGTTGTACATTCTATGGGTTTGGAGAAATGTATAATGATATGATACCATCATTATGGTATCATATAGAGTAGCTTCACTACCCTAAATATCTCTGTGCTTATCCTATTCCTCTATCCTCACCCCTACCCCTGTCAACCACTTACCTTCTTACTGTCTCCAGAGTTTGGCCTTCTCCAGAATGTCATATAACTGAGATCATACCAGAGTTAGCCTTTTCAGATTGGCTTCCTTCACTTAGTAAAATGTGTTAAGGTTCCCCCCATGTCTTTTATGGCTTGATAGCTCTTTTTAGCACTAAATAACAATCCATTGTCTGGATGTGCCTGTGTTATTTATCCATGCACCTACCAAAGGACATCTTGGTTGCTTGTGAGTTTGGGCAATTATAAATAAAGTTCCTATAAACTCCCATGTGCGGGTTTTTGTGTAGACAAGTTTTTACCTCCTTTGACCAAACACCATGGAGTGGGACTGATGCATCATATGATAAGAGTATGTTTAATTTTTAAAATTTTGACTGGATTTCATAATCAAGTATGAATGTTGTTTTTTTTCCAAGTCCTATGAGGACTTCAAGTATATCTTATTAGAGGATATTAATCAATCACTTTTGCTCTAAAATATTACTTTATCTCTTCCTCCCACACCTTTACAAATTAACTGCTTTGTAATTGCTTTGCCCTATTTGTAATTTTCCTCTCTATTCATTTTGATTATTCTTAGTCTTTCCTCTTTATTAAGCTATTAATTTTCCATCTTTTCAAGTTTTTCCTTTTGATTTACAAATTATATTTAACAATGCTGTTTTGATTTTTAATTTATTTCCTTAGCTCCTTAATATGTTTTCATCTAATTTGGTATGTTTATGATCTGGTTTTAATTATATCAAATCAATCTATGTATTTTTAATATAGACTAAACATTATTTCTACTAGTTATTTCCTTCCACTCCAAATCTTGACTCATACTTGGTCTTTTATATCTTCTTTGAATATTCTACTACTCTTTTTAAAGTAGAGTTGCATATTCACAAGGCCATTTTAAGTATATTTGCTATAAATTAGCGGTTCTGTCCTGATTTGAGCTACGAGGTAAATGCTTCTCAAATTAACTATATTTAAGATGAGTTTTTTTTTAAACTTATTTTACTTCTAATCCATTCAGGACCAATACATAGTACTTCTGTGCATGACTTGTCCACAGATCATACCACACGTGAAAAATCACCCAAGTTTGACATCATTTGAACTGAAATATGTACTGTTAAATGGAATGAGTCCACTGATAAAGATTTTTTTAAATCTCAACAATGTCAAATTTATATCAAAGATCTTAAATGCTTCCTCTCAATTGAATATCTTTCTCAGTATGAGACAGTGACACACATATCATGGAATGCCATCAGCCCACATATCACACTTTAATTAAAAATGTATAGACTATTTCTTGACTTGTTTCCAACTCTATATCAGATTGATTTCTTTTATCTCTGGACTATATAAAGCTTGATGTCCACATATATCATGGTCTGTCCACTTTTATGTAACCTAAGGGCAAATGAGTGAGGCTTCTAGAAGGATCATTGGGTGGTAAGTATAACGCTGGTTAGTTCTATCTTTTGTAGTTGGGTTTTATAATTTACATAATAGCTTGTTCAATTTAGTTACTAGAGTTGCTGTGTTTGCGGCTACTATTCATGTCATGAATCTATTGGTTATTCATATTCCCCCCAATTTAATATAAAAACCTTCAATCTTCATTTGTATCTGAAAGCAATGTCTCAATTTCAAGTGCCTCTCCTAAGATATTCTATTAATGCCAGTATCTTGAAAGAAAATATAAGATTCCCACTGAATTCACTTTTCTGTAGATTTGAAGGTATAATGACAACTATCAGAAATTTTCTCACATTGCGACATGGCCTCTGAGAGATAAGATTGAGACCAGGAGCTGCCTCAATATACACTTTGATCTTCTATTTTTCTCTTTAGCCACAATTTTTGAGATGTATGTCATTTGATTGAATTCTTTATTATTATTATTGATTTCAGTAGAATTTAGTGATTTATCACTTACATACAACAGCCAGTGCTCACCCCAACAAGTACCCTCCTTAATGCCCATCACCCATTTAGCCCATTCCCCCACCCACATCCCTCCAGCAACCCAAGTTTGTTTTCCATATTTAAGAGTCTCTTATGGTTTGTCTCGTTCTGTTTTATCTTTTTTTCCTTCCCTTCCTGTGTGTTCCTCTATTTTGTTTCTTAAATTCCACATGTGAGTGAAATCATATGATACTTATATTTCTCTGACTGACTTATTTCACCTAGCATAATACATTTTAGTTCCATCTGTTGCAAATGGCAAGATTTCATTCTTTTGGATCGCCAAGTAATACTCCATTGTATAAATATACACCACATCTTCTTTATCCATTCAGCAGTTGATGGACATTTGGGTTCTTTCCATAATTTGACTATTGTTGATAGCACTGCTATAAACAATGGGGTGCATATGCCCCTTCAAATCAGCATTTTTTAACCTTTGAATAAATACCTAGTAGTGCAATTGCTGAGTCATAAGGTAAGAAAGTAGCCCGTTTCACTCTTTTGCAGGTTGCTGTCCAGTTTTCCCAACACCATTTGCCTTTTTCCATTGGGTATTCTTTACTGCTTTTTCAACGATTAATTGATCATATGGGTGTAGGTTCATTTCCTACAAATTCGAGTATTGTTTGTTCTAACTCTGAAAACTGCTGTTGACATTTTGATAGAGATTGCATTAAATGTGTAGAGTGCTTTGGGTAGTATAGGTATTTTAACAATATTTGTTCTTCCAGTCCATGAGCATGGAATGTTTTCCCATTTCTTTTTGTCATCTTTAATTTCTTTCATGAGTGTTTTATAGTTTACAGAATAGAAGAGGCTTTACCTCTTTGGTTAGGTTTATTCCTAGGTATCTTATTGTTTTTGGTGCCACTGTAAATAGGATCGATTCCTTAATTTCTCTTTCTGTTGCTTTATTACTAGTATATAGAAATGCAACAGATTTCTGTACATTGATTTTGTATCGTACAACTTTACTGAATTCATTTATCACTTCCAGCAGTTTCTTGGGGGAGTCTTTCAGGTTTTCTGTATAGAGTATCATGTCATCTGCAGATAGTGAAAGTTTTATTTCTTTGCTGATGTGGATGCCTTTTATTTCTTTTTGTTGTCTTACTGCTGTGGCTAGGACTTCCAGTACTATGTTATATAACAGCGATGAGAGTGGACATTCTTGTCTTGTTACTGACCATATAATTTCCCCTTTGAGGATGATATTAGCTGTGGGTTCTTCATATATGGCCCTTTTTATGTGAGCTATGTTCCTTCTACTTTGTTGAGGTTTTTATTCATGAATGGATGTTTTACTTTGTCAAATGCTTTTTCTGCATCTGTTGAAATGATCATTTGGTTCTTATTTTTTCTTTTAAAATGTGATGAATCACATATTCAACCACTCATGCAAACCAGGAATGAATCCCTATAACCATGATGAATGATTTTTTTAATGTATGCTATATTCAGTTGCTAGTATTTTATTGAGAATTTTTGCATCCATGTTCATCAGGGATATTGACCTGTAGCTTTCTTTTTTAGTGGAGTCTTTAACTGGTTTTTGGTATCAGGGAAATTGTGGCCTCAAAAAATGAGTTTGGAAGTTTTTCTTCCACTGACATTTTTTGGAATAGTTTGAGAAAAATAGGTAGTAATTCTTCTTTAAATGTTTGGTACAAATCACCTATGAAGACTTCTGTCCCTGGACTTTTGTTCGTTGTAGATTTGCTGATTACTGATGCAATTTCTTTGCTTATTATCTGTATATTCAAGTTTTCCATTTCTTTCTATTTCAATTTAGGTAATTTATATGTTTCTAGAATTTATTAATTTCTTCCAAGTTGTCCAATTTGTTGGCATATAGTTTTTCATAATATTCTCTTATAGTTGTTTATATTTCTGTAGTGTTTGTTGTTATTTCTCCTCTCTCATTGTGCTTTTATTTATTTGGGTCCTTTCTCTTTTCTTTTTGATAAGTCTGGCTGCAGGTTCATCAGTTTTATTAATTGTTCTAAAAAAACCCAACTCCTGCGTTCAAAGCATCTGTGTGGGTTTTTTGTTCATTTGTTTTTGTTTTTGTTTTTTTATTTTCTATATCATTTATTTCTGCTCTAATCCTTATTTTTTCCTTCCTTCTGCTGGCTCTGGGCTTCGGTTTTTGTTCCTTTTCTATCCGCTTTAGGTGTAAGGTTAGGTTGTTTATTTGAGATTTTTCTTGCTTCTTCAGTAGGCTTGTATTGCTATATACTTCCTTCTTACAACCTTTCTTGCTGCATTCCAGGAGTTTTGGACCATTGCGTTTTCATTTGCATTTTTTCCCCATGTATTTGTTTTAAATTTTTTGTGATTTCCTGGTTGACCCATTCATTGTTTAGTAGCATGTTGTTTAGCCTCTATGTATTTGTGGTGTTTCCAATTTTTTTTTGTGTGGTTGACTTCAAGTTTCATAGCATTGTCGTCAGAAAAAATTAATGGTATGATACAAAAATCTTTATGTATTTTTTGAGATCTGGGATTTGTGATCCAGTATGTGATCTGTTGTGGAGAATGTGCTATGCTTACTTGAAAAGAATATGTATTCTACTGTTTTAGGATGGAATGTTCTGAATATATCCGTTAAGTCCATCTGGTCCAGTGTGTCATTCAAAGCCACTGATTGCTTATTTTCTGTTTAGATTGATCCATCCATTGCTGTAAGTGGGGTGGTAAAGTCCTCTACTATTGTTGGGTTTTAATCAATTAATCCTTTATGTTTGTTATTAATCGTTTTATATATTCAGATGCTTTCATGTCGGGTGCATAAATAATTACAATTGCTGTATCTTGTTGGACTGTCCCCTACATGATTATATAATGGTCTTCTTTGTCTCTTGTTATGGTTTTTGTTTTAAAGTCTAGTTTGTCTGATATAAGTATTGCTGGCCCAGCTTTCTTTTGATATCCATTTGCCAGATAAATGTTTCTCCATCTCCACACTTTCAATCTGCAAGTCTTTAGGTCTAAAATGAGTCTCTTACAGGCAGAATATAGATGGGTCCTGTTTCTTCATCCATTCTGAAAATCTATGTTTTTTAATTGGAGCATCTAGTCAATTTACATTCAAAGTAATTATTGATACATATGTATTTATTGCCATTTTATTACTTGTTTTGTCATTGTTTCTGTAAATTTTCTCTGATCCTTTTTTGTCATTGTCACTTTTGGTCTCTCCTTTCCATTCAAAGAGTCTCCTTTAATATTTCTTGTAGAATTGGTTTAGTGGTCATGAACTCCTTAGTTTTTTGTTTGTTTGGGATACTCTTTATCACTCCTCCTATTCTGAATGGCAGCCTTTCTAGATAGTGTATATTTGGTTTCAGATTTTTCTCATTCAGTGCTTTGAATACATTATGTCATTCCATTGTGGCTTGCCAAGTTTCTGTTGAGAAATCTCAGCTAGCCTTATGGGTCTTCCCTTATAAGTTAAGATTTTCTTTTGCTTTTCTGTTTTAAGATTTTTTCTTTATCACTCTCTTTTGCAAATTTAATTATAATATGTCTTGGTGCTGGCCTGCTTTTGTTCATTTTTATGGGAGTTCTCTGTGCCTTCTAGATCTGAAAATCCTTTTTTTCTTCCCCAGATTAGAAACATTTTCTGCTATTATTTCTTGAAATAATTTTCTGTCTGCCTTTTCTCTCTCTTCTTCTTTTAGGACTCCTATAATAAGAATATTATTATGTTTGATAGAGTCACTGAGTTCCCTAAGTCTATTCTTGTGTTGGATAATTCTTCTTTCTTTCTTTTGTTCAGCTTCATTATTGTTTATTATTTTGTGTTCTAGGTCACTAATTCATTCCTCTGCTTCTTTCAGCCTGCTGTTCATTGCATCAAGCCTGTTTCCAATCTCATTTACTGCATTCTTCATCTCTGATTGTTTTTTAAGTCTTTTATCTTTATGATAAGGGTCTTATTGATATTTTTTATTCTTTTCTCAAGCCCAGTGAATATCCTTATAATTATTGCTTTAGATTCTTCATCAGACATGTTACTTATATCTTTGCTTTGATCTCTGGCCCTGGCTTTGTCTTGTTCTCTCATTTGGTATAAATTCCTCCATCTTGGCATTTTTTTCTCAGTCTCTGTCTTCTTCTCTGTGTTAGAAAAGCCATTTATGTCTCCTGATCCTGAAAGTAATGGCCTTATGAAGAAAAGGCCACATAGTGCCCAAGACCTCATGCTTCATGGAGTGTCTCAGATGTGTGCTGCATGTGCTCTGTTATTCTGTTTCAGCTGCATTATCCTTCAGACCAGTTGTCTGCAGAAGCTCTCCTTGCCTGCTTTTAGCAGTGTTGGGCCCCTGGCTTGAATGTGGTGAGTTTTAACTAAGTGTGCTCTGGTGTGCTTGTGAAATGAGACCTGACACCAACTCCACCAGAACTTTCTGCAGAACTCTGTCAGGAGATGTGGTGTGGGCAAGGGTTTGTGCTGGTCTTCTGTAGCAGGTCCCTGCTGCACTGGGACTGAGGCAAAAGACTGAGAAATGAAGTTCTATGGGAGCTCAGGGGGTGGAGTTTGATATAAGCAAGTTAGGAAGCCAGTGTCTGTGGTGAGCTGCTTCCCATAGGTGACTCTATGTTTACCATAGGGGTGGAAGAGGGAAATGGCACCGGCTGGTTCCTATGTTCCCAGAGAAGCATCTCCATGAATGCTGACTCTCAGGGAAGAGCTCCTAGAAGAGCAAATAATCTCTCCCTGTGTGCCCCAGGCATTTATCAAATCCCTGTTTCCATGCTGTCTGTCCCCTGGTTGTTTGCCTTCCTTCTCTCTAGGAGCAGCACAGTCCTTTCCTGGCTCCATCCCACCCAAGGCTGCTGACCTTTAAAACCCCAGGTTTTAGAGATGTGGTGTGGGCAGGGGCTTCTGCTGGCTCCTGGAGTAGGGGCCAGCTGTGCTGGGACTTACACAAGCTTGACTGTGAAGAGCAGTCCCACCAGAGTATATGGGGGTGGGACTTGGTATAAGCAAGTTAGGCAGCGAGTGTCTGCACTGAGCTGCTTCCCTCAGGTGGCTCTGTTTATGCTGAGGGGTGGGAAGGGAAATGGCACTAACCATCTCCTTTGTTCCTGCAGAGGGGGTCTTTGTGAAGCTGCCCATCAGGAAAGTGCTCTGAAAAAAGTGAATAATCTCTCCACTGTGTGCCCCAGGTATTCTTCAGATGCTGTTTCTATGTTGTCTGTTCCCACCCAGATTCTCCCTTCTCTCCAGGAGAAGAACAGTGCTCTATAGGTTCTATCCCAGTCAACCCTGCAGACCTTTAAAACCTCCAGGTTTTCAGCTCCATTGCTTGCAAGACCTTAGAAAATTTAGTCCCTCTCATTTTCTAAGCCAGCAGCTTTGGGGGAAATGTTTTCCTTATGTGTTTCCCTGTGTGCTCATCTCTCTCTGTCCTTTCTCCATGACTACAGCTCTGCCTACCCCTTGCAGCACCCGGGATCTGTTTCTCCCCTAGACCACGTCTCCACACTTCCTACATTCTTCAATGTGGCCTCTTCTCTCTCTTTAGTTGCGGAGTTTGTTCTGTCAGTCTTCAGGTCTTTAGCGGTATTTAGGATGATTTGATAGTTATTTAGTTGTGTTCATTGAATGAGAGGAGCCTAGGATCCTCCTACTCTGTCACTATCTTGAAGAATCTAAAACTGTTTTTTAAAAGGGAGGAAAAAGAGAAAAAATATTCTGAAATAAACTAACCTAATCTGAAGGTTTATTTAGAATACTCAAGACTGCTGTGTTTATTTTTAAATGGTATATTATTTATTTATGATGTAACATATTTCACTAAATCCATTTTGAATCATAGTACATGTATGTATACATGTATGTATACAGGTATGTATACAGGTATGTACATATGTATGTTAAAGCCTAAGGTGCAGCAAGAACTTTTATTTTATTTTACCACAGAGATATCCAAAAGAAGCATTTAAATGCCTATGGGAATTGGAGGCGTTGGTTCCTCATCCATACTGACAAGAAATCACTAAATTATTTATTTATTTATTTATTTATTTATTTAATGTTTTTATTTATTTTTGAGAGAGAGAGAGAGAGAGACAGCGTGAGCAGGGGAGGGGAAGAAAGAGAAGGAAACAGAATCCGAAGACAGGCTCTAGGCTCTGAACTAGTTATTGGCACAGAGCCCAACGTGGGGCTCCAACCCACGAACCAAGAGATCATGACCTGAGTTGAATTTGGACGCTTAACTGACTGAGCCAGCCAGGCACCCCACTAAGTATTTGGAACTGAAATAATGCTCATTTTTCCCTCCCTCCCCTCCCCCCTTTCTTTTCTTATCTTTTCTTTTTTTTCTTTCTTTTTTTTTTCTCAATAGCATCCATGTTTTAAATTGCTTGGGTTTGGACTTAACACATTCTTTTATTACACCTGTTTGGGCAGTGTATCATTTCACATTTTGCCATGTTGAATGTCATAATAATCATATTATTTGTATTGCTTTTTCGATGCATCAAATTTTAGGAACTTAAACATGATACATATAAATTATTATTAAACAAACATAATTCTGTTATTTGGAATGAGAGGACTTTCTGAGGTCAACGTGACTGTAGGTAATATGTGATTTCTACTGTAATATGCTATACATGTATATAACTAAGACAAAAGTTGATTCTCAAATTAAGCAATAATTATACAGTACTGATGTTTACCAAGGCAATAATCTAATCCCAACCAAGATAAATTATAAGACAAAAAGTAAATAAACCTGTGGTCTAAATAAAGAATAGTGAAAATGCTATTTTTCTTATTATAAGTAATTTATATGAAGTAACTTAATATAAACATTGAAAAACACTGTATTTAATAGGATTAAAAAATGTCAGCTAATATGCTTAAGCATTATTTCTTTAAAAAAATTTTTTTGTTGTTTATTTATTTTTGAGAGAGAGAAAGAGAGAGAGAGAGCAAGCAGGGGAGGAGCAGAGAGAGAGGGAGACACAGAATCCGAAGCAGGCTCCAGGCTCTGAGCTGTCAGCATGGAGCCCGATGCTGGGCTCAAACTCATAAACTGTGGGATCATGACCTGAGCCAAAGCCGGATGCCCAACCGACTGAACCATCCAGGTGCCCCAAGCATATATTTCTTCACAAAAGAATAAGAACAGAGGAAAATAAATAGAAAAAATAAAGTTACATGTGACATTATTATCACTAGCATATTTTTATAAGAATTCAAAAAGTTTCCAGTCATGTCTACATGAATTTCTAGTATTAGAAAGATTTTAATACAATGTAACATTAGGATTTCAATTCAAGCATGTTAGGAACTCCCTTACAGTACTCTGTAGAGTCAATTAACTAGCACAGACAGATGAGAATCTCAGTCTTTAAAAAGAAAAGGAAAAGAAAGCAAGAGCTAACATAACACTACTGAAAATATGACATTTATGAAACCCAATAAAGAATTTATTATTTCTAAAAAAACATTAGATTAGTGATATTCATAAGTGGGACATGGTTATTTATGATATGAATATGGACCTTAGGCTTTCAACATACATTTTTTCAAAAAAATCAGTTTTTATAAAGAAAAATCTTTTTTTATAAAGAAAGGGAATGACTACAAAGGAGACAGTAAAAGTAATACATTAAATCTCACTAGGCAAGGATCTATTAACTGTCTTCTCTACAAAAAGCAATGTAATTGGCATATGGCAGAATATTATATTGTGAGAATCATAGTTATTATTTATCATTGCAACTCTAAGATATCAAAACTTAATAAAGCATAAGCAATAAAACCTCTTTGTTGGGTGACTGGATAGACTGGTCACTGAGAAGATTAATTTTGTAAAAATGCTGAGTTAGCAGTGAATAGATTAGGTTTCAGTTAGGTTATACCAACAACTTGTTTCCAAGTCTTCTACAGGTGACTATACTTCCTTTGCTTCAATTTCCATTTTAAATATATTGATTGCAAAAGTTCTACCTTAGGATTTAGGAAGTTTTAAATTCCATTAGGTTGAATCCTATATAACATTACAGTTTTGTCAGTGAAGTATCAAGTTTCACATATGAGTTAGAAAGTAACATTTTTTCTAACAAAAATTCCATCAAGCTATTTTGTAGGCACTGACAAATTGATTCTAAAGTTTATAAAGAAAGGGCCTAAATTAGCCAACATAATATTGAAGAATGACTACAGGATGGAGTGTATATACATATTTATTAATATATATCTCCTCGGGGCGCCTGAGTAGCTCAGTCAGTTAAGCAGCGCACTTCGGTCATGATCTCATGGTCTTTGAGTTCGAGTCCCTCATCAGGCTCTGTGCTGACAGCTCAGAGACTGGAGCCTGCTTCAGATTCTGTGTCTCCCTCTCTCTCTGTCCCTCCTCACCGCCCCCCTGCCTCTCTCTCAAAAATAAATAAACATTTAAAAAATATATCTATCTCCTCTATGCATGCATATATATCTATTTACATTTATTTTATATAATTATGTGTGTATACACACATGCGCACATGTATTTATATTTATAGTTTGTAAGGTGATTCTATACCAGGTGCTGGAGATAAAACAATGAATAAAACATTGCTTTAAATGTCAAGAATTAAAGTTTTTTCCATTGAATGCTATAATTGGGATACTGGGATGATGGATAAATTGCATGCTGGATTTGGTGGTACTGCTAAATAATCTTCAGGAACTACTTAGAGTTATCTACACATCTGCCTCTTCCCCAATACACATACTTTGCCAGTGATGGAATTATGTTTGGACATTGAATCAAAAGAAAAGGTCTATAGGTGTATATTCTTTTTTCCCCAAAAAATCATTTCCTTTAGTAAAAAAAATTTGCGACATAAAGGAGGGGAAAACAAACAAACAAGACTTTTAGCTCTATGCTCTTGCTTCCAATATAGAACACAGGCATGTGATGGCATGACATTTGAAGCAATGCAGCCATGTGCCTAATATAGTACTTAGTATCATGAGATCTTGACCTGTCAAGTCTTACTATGAAAATGAAGCCACCAAGAATAACAGGGTGTGAGAAATCATGCATAAAAGTATTTAGCTATATTTCTTCAACATAATTAAACATTTTTTAAATGGTTAGTTTAGTGGTTTAGTTAGCAGCGGTTAGTTGGTCAAATTTTATTTACAATCAAAGTTCAGAAAGACAAGATTTAATTAACTGAAGATCGCATACCTGTCTACTGGTATTCAATCTGAATAAACAAAATAAAAGTAGGTCCATCCATGTGTACTGTTTTACATAAAAATATGGTGTAAAATAAAATTGGCTAATATTGATGAACCAATTAATGAAAGTGAAGTAAAACAAGACTATTTATGAACCACTAAATGGCCAGAGGTTGCCAATTTAATGTACAAAAATGATAGGGAATAGTTGCATTGGGTTTATTTCTTTGGATAATTCCCTTTTCCTTTCTCTCTCTCTCTCTTTCTCTCTCTCTCTCTCTCTCTCTCTCTCTCTCTCTCTCTCTCTCCTCTCTCTCTCTGTCTCTCTAGCTCTCTCTCTCTTTTCCTAACTGGTCATCCCTTACAATATTAGTATAGTAGTGATTTGAGTATCACCTCACTATGTAATTGTAATGTTACCCACTGATTTGGAAACAAATAACCCTTGTTAATTTGTAACAACTCTCAGAATAGCATGAGCAAGATTTAAGTTTCCTTTACTAAACAGTATCTGTAATCAGGATTTGTTTATAGCTTAATCTTTATATATTGTCCACATGTCCCTATTAAGCATATCTTGTTTTAAAACCAAAACAATTAGACAGAAAATACTAATTTGGCCATGTTTATAATTTTAATTCTGTAATGTAGGATCTAAATGGTGATTTACAAGTCATTTCCATATTTTAACCTTTTTGAATAGCCATACTCACAAGTGGGATTTACAATATTAGGCATGCTTGACAACGGAAGGCCTTGATGCCAAGTATGGAATCTGTTTTCCAAACAGATGCCAAAACATTGTAGTTCCACATATATTCCTAATTGCCCAGCAGCCTTTCTAAATGACTTGTTCTAATTTCTCTGTAGACTATACCTCCAATTTTTAAGAAATTTATTTAATAGTTATATGAATGTCTCTCAAACTTTCCATTTTTCAAGCATGAAATTCATATAGAGATTATTTTGTGTAGTTCTGAGAGCATACCCTTGTCATTCACCGTATCCTGAAAACCAATGTGTTCACTTTCTAAAATCCCTGTTAATCTGTCACTGGGTAATGTTGAAATAAAGAAGCAGCCAACACTGGCGAAAGTATTAAAGTGATCATTTCTGAATAATATATATCTCTTCTCAGTTTGTTAATCATGGAATATATTAACACTTTATTTCCAAGTATAAAGTATTTTGTTGCTATACATAGGCAGCATCTTCCAAGGAATCTCATAGGTACTTTAAACAATAAGAGTCACAGAAAGGCAACAGAAATTGCCAGCTACACTTGTTCCCTCTAGAAACTAGATCAACATGGAAAGAAACAAAGATTTGGTTACATCTTGGTGTGTGATTTGGGGACAAGCACCACTGGATTAATTTTCTAATACTAGAATGTTCTTAAGAACATGTAAATATATTTTAAAGTAAAAAAACCAATCTAACTATGAAAAACATAAAATTCCATATTTTATACAAGGTTAAGAGACAGCAAAGACTGCTGTGCTAAGTGTTGATACGTAAAAATTCTATATATATGAAATCTATACCAATTTACACTGTGTAATCTAATTTAAGAACATCATTATCCACTATTCAGTTTTGGTGGATTCTAATTTATCTGTTGTTTTATTAGTCTGTGTTATTTGGGTCATATTGGGGTATTTAAGAAACCACTGCCAAATAAAAAGTTGTGAATATTTGTTCCCATGCTTTTTTCCTAAGAGATTTATAGCTTAAGTTTTAAGTTTAGCATTTGCTCAATTTTGAATTTTTTTTTTTGCATATGCTGTTTGATAAAGGTCTACACTTCATTTTTTGCAAACATATATCCAGTTTTCCCAGCACTACTTTTTGAACAGACTCTTCTCATTAACTGACTTGGCACCATTGTGAAAATTCAATTTAGCATAGATTTAAGAGTTTATTTGTGGATATTCCATTTTATTCTGTCGGTCAATATGTCTATCTAATCGTCAGCAAGGCACATAATGACACTGTCAAAAATCAAAAATACTAGTAAAGGTAAATAAACACTCAGATTTAGAAAACACTAATTTTGTAATTTGATGGCTGTGTCAACCACTTATCTGCTGCATAAAAGTAAAATGGAAAGTACTACAAAACTACAGCTGCTATAATTTGTTAATGAATATACAATATAAAACTCAGTGAACTGTGACATCAAGAATGAAAAGGGGGAGTAAACGGGCAGAGTTGTTATATTCTTAACTAGAGACGGATTGTATTTACTGATACACCCTCTATGAAAAAAAACATTCTGTATTATTTTTTATCAGAAATGTAAATAATAGTATCTCTGCTCTGCAAACCTGGTTTGCCTTTTTGTGCTTTTCTTTTTTCATCTGAGAGAAATATAAACCCCTATCATAGTAACCAGTGTTAATTTGGCGTCTCTGTTACCAGCAGTTGAGCACAAGTTGCACCTGATACAAAATTATTAGTACAGTTAATTAAGTGTTGTTTCTATTAAGTTGGAACAAGACTGAAGAGAAACCACTAGGAAGGTTAAGGACATTAATTTATTCAACCATACTAAGAATAACATAGGCCTCAAATTAAGTAAATTATTTATTATGTAGCAGTGAAAAGACAGATATGGCATGTGTCACTGTAAAGTTTATGGCCTAGCTGATGTGGGGAACAAAGCCAAAAGAAAAAAAAAATTCCTTACCACTTACAGCCCATTGACAAGTCCTTGAGACAGGCAGAGTGACCTTCTTCTAGGAAGAAGAAGTTAATACTTTGCTGAGGGCAAAAGCAACCTTATCTTAATATTAACCCAATCTCTAGGATCCTGTAAGTCTCCTTTAATATATTAAAAATTCCTTTGGAAACTTCCTTTATCTCTAACACCCAAGATATATATTAGCAATCATCCTCCAAGCATATGGCCCACTGATATACACCTGAAGGGTCTCATGACTAAGGGTTTATTAGATAGTAATAAATGACCTTTTCTTAAAAATAGCTAGTCCCCTCAAGGTCCTGGAAACTTTGCTTCCAAAATTCCTTAGAGACTTATGCTATCCCTAACCCCCTCCTAACTTGAAAGTTTATAATCAGTCACCCCTGACAACCCCAGTGCAGTTCTTGTCCAGGTGTTCTGTCCTTGCGATGAGGGAGCATAAAGCAAGCTGAGGGCAAAGTACAAGCTAACAGCACCCCCTGCCCCTCCATGTGGGATATGTGTGACATCCTTCAGGCACTCCTGGATGCCCAAGAACAAAGGAAAGGAAAGAAAACAAATAGTTAACTGATAGAGTTCACAGTCATGCAGGGTATGAGTTTCCTATCAGTTTACCAATATCTTAGTAAATTATAAGAAAAGTGCAATCTAATCAATAGCTTAATCTCCAGAAACCTATAGCCTCAGTTTCCTGGAGCCCCAACATCACCCTCCCCCATAGTGATGTGGGGAACAAAGGCAAGAAGGAAATTGCAAGTAAATATTAAATTTCCTTATAACCTGCAGCCTGCTGACAAATACTTCAGGTAAATAGTGTAGAACATTTCTCCAGGAACCCCCAACTGTCCTAATGTTAATGCTATACTAGAGAAAAAGCAATCTTAGCTTGACAATAGCAAGGCTTCAAATATCTAAGGAGTCCTCTTTATCATATCAAAGTCCTTCTGGAGGCCTCCCATTTGCCTTTACCTCCCCAACCCCATAGTATATAAGCAGTCACTTTTCACAACCCCAGTACAGCTCTTTCTGCCCACGGGTCCTATCCCTGTGCTTTAATGGAATTATGTTTTTGAACCAAAGGCGTCTTCAAGAATTCTTTCTTGACCCTTAGCTCCAAACCCCACCACCACTCCGAAACCCCATCACCTGTGCTTTAATAAAACCACCTTTCTGCACCAAAGGTGTCTTGAATTCTTTCTTGACCATCTGTTCTAAACCCCAACTATCTGTATCACTAGCCACTAGCCATAATGTAATATCCTTTGACTTAAGAAGGTAGTGCTCAGAGTTCGAAACCAGCATCATTTCATAAATGAAGAACTTCTAAGTCTGGCTGTGTATCTTTGAGTTTGCCTTTTCTTTTTCCTCAGGGTTTTCATTTCTGTATTTGTATTTGTTTGTTTGGTTTAACCCCAAATGCCTGCCTTCTCTTTACATTCCCTCACTGACAAGTATAAGAAAAGATTATACTCAATTTCTATTTTTTCTGTCAATCTAGAATAATTTATCTATAACTGAGATCACAGTTAACTTCCAAATGTGATTTTTAAGTATTTTAATGGAAGTATTATTAATATACATTATTAATACTAATGGAAGTATTAATATACTACATTATTATAGCAGTATATTAGGTTTTTAAGTATTCTTTATTGTCATGTTATCGAATACTTCTCCAGCATATGACACTGTTGGCTACTCCCTCATGGAAGGATTCTCCTTTTTTGACATTCATAATGGGTATTCTATTTGGGGATTCCTCCACCCACTTGAACTGCTCAATATTTATAGATTCATTTTCCTTAATGTCAGTGTCCCTCAGGCTCCAACCCAGGATCTTTACTCTCTTCAATGCATTTATTCGTCCTAAGGAATGACATCTACGTGTATGGCTTTGCTGGGGAGGAAGGCCTTCCTCTGCCCTATGGTCTTTCTAGCTGAATATAGAATCAAATTGACAAGAGGCAGATTAACAAAAGAAAATATGGGGAATCCACATAAACATGAAATTCCAAAGACAATGAGGTTATTCGAAGCTTATCTGAGCTAAGAAAAGAGCTGGGAGCCTGAGGGCATGAAGGGGAGAAAATTCATTAGCAAGAAGGTTGAAAAGGGATCTTTGGGGGAAAAGGAGGTTGCTCTATCATGCAGATCAGTTCCTTTGTTAATGGGGGTCTGTGTTAGTACTCTTTAGGTTGCAGTATCTCTTTTCCAATGTAAATTTAGGCAGTTATATGGGGGAGGCAGAGAGCTTTTCCAGCATCCATTGTTTTTAGTACTTTTTTAAAATTAAAGTTCTTTTTCTTTTAAGTTTATTTTGAGAGAGGGAGAGAGTCTGTGTGTGCACGTGCATATGCACTGGCAGGCGTGAGTGGGAGAGGGCTGAGAGAGATGGGGAGAGAGTGACTAGTAAGCAGGCTCCCCACCCTCAGCCTGGAGCCCAGTGGGAGGCTCGAACCCAGGAACCTTGAGATCATGACCTGAGCTGAAACCAAGTGCTGGAGGCTTCACTGACTGAGCCACCCAGGAACTCCAGTGCTTTTATTACTTTTAACTTGAAATAATCCTTATGCCAAAGTGGTACATTTTGAGGGCATCTCATCCTGCACCCCTTCAGCTTCAAGGACCACATCTGTCTTAATGATTTAAAAAATTAGGAACCTTTAGCCCAAACCTTAATTTTGAAATCCCTTATTATTTAATATGGCTTACTATTATTGTTATTTGAAGCTAATGGGGTTCCAGGAAAAAAAGTTAGATCATTTTGCCTTATTATTCTTACTCTATTGAAATCAATTTAAGTATATTCATTTGATCACCCATACAAACATACTTTTTTTGAATCACTAGTAAAAATGTGTAACAAAAATCAAAGAGGACATGTTAAGTGTTTGCAGAGTTCTATGCTGCACTAAATACTGGCTTCTCTGTCAAACCTACAGAGCAACAAGAGTCAAGAAAAGAAGTTGATTTATGCAGCTGTTACAGTAGTGCTTCGATCACATTCCTCATTTTACAGAAATTCACATGTGGATGACATTGAAATTTACACACTGAACTGTCAATTTTTCCATAGTTTTCCACATTATGAATATGTAATACAAATTGAAGACTTTCCAAAAATGTAATTATTTTTTCTGTCACATGATAAATGAAATAGAAAATATTGCTTTACAAACTTCACATGACAGTTCAAACAGTAATTTAAAACCACCTTATCATTGTTTTGCTTCTTAGTATTCTATTAGAAATTAAATATGATGCAGAAAGATTTCTATTATTAGAGTAAACAGCATTAAATGTTATATATCAAGTTTAAGATGTATTATAGGATATTTCTTAAATATACTATTCTGAATACAACTATGAACAAACATCAGATAAATTATAATAATTACTTTTTGAAAATCACATTTCCCATTGCTAAAATTAATACTGATAAATCAAAATTTTATTAGAATTAAAGTTGATAAGAAATTTCAAAGCACAGTTCAAAAATCATTGATCAGTGTTCAAGCTAGTAGTTGTCTGGAAATCTGCAATGCTTTTTAAAACCTATCCCTCCCACCCCCCTGTGAAACTGTGGTATTCAGCATAATATTAATATTGTGTATTTGGCGCTGCTGGATTGATCATTTGTATATTTGTTTTAAAACCTGTGCTCAAATGCTCTCAAACTCCATTTAACCACAGACTTTGCAGTGTTAATATTCACCCCTTTCCCTTGACATCTAATCTAGTCTTTATTGGCTCTGATGCTAGGCAAGCACTTTTAGTTTGCACAGATGGTAATTACCTGGATTTATGGTTCAGGTTTTGTGAATTGAAAAATCTAAAAAGGAAGGGAAACAGTTGCAATTGCCTGAGGGTCAGGCTTGTGGGAAAGGAGGAATACAAAATCCAAAGCAGTTTTAACAACACACATTGTCTGTTAGTTTGGTCCAGCAGTAGATACATGTTTTTCCCTGTTCTAGTGTACAATTTGGTAATTCAGCTACTCTGAGATCTTTCATGACACTTGCTATGGACTCCAAATTTCTGCTTTACACAGGCGTTCTGGATACTTTCCTCTCAATGGATGACATTTGTCCATTGCTCCCACTACCAATTACTGATTCATTTTCATTTCCCATTTAAACCACTCTAAAAGAGTAACTCATTCATTTAGTTTTTCATTATCCATTTCAAAAGACTCATAGGTAGTACTCTCATTCCAGGGCACCTGATAGTCCCTTGGGCACTCTAAAGAGACCCCAATCCAGTTCTCATCATCCATGACCAAATAAGTTCTAGTGTTTTCATTTTCTTCAGAAAGCAATATAGGGTAGTGCTTCCTAAATGAATGTATGTGCATCCAACTTCCTTGGTAGTACAATCATTTCTGGAGACCCCTTTCTGTAGCATGACTTTGAAAATGTTTCAAACGTGAAGAAAACTAATAGTGTGCTGCTCCTGTGGGCAGTCTCCACCCTGTCTGCCCTGACCTTTGATGTGAAATACAATTATATCTCACCATTCCACACAGTTAACATCATTTGTATCACATGTAAGAAAGCATATTTAACTGGTAATGAGTTGGAATTTAAAAGAATTAAGATATATTTAAAATTTAGAACCTCTAATATACAAAAGCTGGATCATTCTGCAAAGCATCTGGGGAAATAAGATTTGTATTCTCTGAAGCGAAAAAGAATTTCAAGGCAAAATTTCTTTTAAAAGATACCTCAATACTAGAGCAAAACAAACAGAAAAGATACTAAGCTTCTAAGAAAGAAATTTGACATTTTCAATGAAATGTGGGGTTTACATTCTCAAAAAATATGAAGCAAATTCTAGGTATAATCTAAATCATCAATATAGATTTATATTTATTTTTGTTTGGGGGAGAATATTGACCACCATTATTAGAACCAAGTTATTTACTGGAAATTTCTGAAAATAAAACTGAATAAGTAAAATTTTACAGTAAAGTCTTAAATGGTAGAACAGGTACTTTTAAGTTGGTCCTATCTAGAGCAGAGTCCAGGGAGAAGAAAATATCAACTTCATGATGACCAAAACTTAAACCATCTTATTTCTTCCTCTTTTTCTTTCTTTCAGAAAATCAGGCAGAATGACCTATGAGGCAGTGTAGTTAAGTAGTTAAGGGTTTGAATTTTGGTATCAGAAAGACTTAGGTTTTTATTCTGAAGTTTCCTTATTGTTAAATAACTTCACTGAATCTAATTTTTCTTATCTGCAAATTCAGGATAATGCTCTTCAATCATATGGTTTCTATAAAAGGTACCAAGCAGAGGTTATGGCACATAATATATGCCCATGAGTTGATAGCTATTGCCATAGTATCTTGAAAATAATATGAAACTGGAAATTAGAATTTAGGGGTCTAGAACATACTTTGCAAAAACTGCCCCTCTGTGATAGTCACTTGGGTTTCACTATTCTCATCTGAATAATGGGAGCTAAATGGAATCTCTGAATCTCTGAATATCTTCTTGGATGAATGTTTTATATCTTTAGGAAAAATTGTAAAATTATATGATGCTTCTAAATTATACCAATATTTAAATTCACATAAATAGATGAAAATTTGATACTTCTTTATCACAATCAAGCCTGAAAAACAATCCTATCGTTTGACATAGGCCCATATCAATATCTACAAACAAGATGGCAAAATATACAAGGTCACAATCACAAAATTTGAACATTACTGCAATCCACAACTGAAGACCTTACTACCATCTTGCCTATCTTTTTCATAGTTTTAGGTCAAAAACAAGAATTGTTGGCACACTGTAGTTGTTAGATTAGATCTGCAGAATAAGATACTTTCTGCTAAGTATCTGCTAATTTTACTAAGATACAGAAAAATTCTTTAATTCTTAGACCAAATTTAAGCCAGATTGTGGATAACATGTGAACCTACTAGAATCCAAACCATAAATTTCATATTATGGCTTCTTTGATGAAATGCGTTTCCATTTTCAAACAACTAACATGTTAAACACATTACTTATTCCTAAATGTAGCATAGGGCATATCTAATGAAGGGAATCAAACTCATTGCTTTGGTAAGTAGTGGCATTTTAACATCTAACAATAAAGATTACTCTTAATTGATCACTCAAATAAAAGTGGTAGAAAATATGCCATTTTCGTTTTGAAAGATATTCAACTATATGGTTTTGTGAATATGTTATTATGGATAAATTTAATAAATAAAAATAATGTTTTAAAAGGATGATTTATTTAATGAAAAACAAACTTTGTTAAAATTGTGAATTCTAGTCACACATTGAAATGCAAACCTTAACAATGACATTGAGAAAAGACAAATATTATTTCTTAAATATCATGCCATAATTATGTAAAACTTGAGTTCAGTAAAAATTAAGTCCAGAAAAAACATTTATAATAGAATAATCTAAGTATTTTGCATGGTTGTAATAATGAAAACAAATGATTCATATTTGATTGATATTATATATCTAAAAGACTTTATGAAAATCAGAAAATCAGAAAGTAATGCTTCTCTTATTCCAAGTTAAAAGTCTCAGGCTGCAAGAATATGGAATTCTGGACACTGGGATGGTGGCATCACATGATTCATGTGCACCTGGGCACTGACTATTCTTTCTCCCTTTGGCTTATTAGTTTGGGAAAATCAAACAACAAGTAAGTTCAAAAAATAAAACAAAACAGAGGGACATCTGTAAATATTTCCTTAAACAGTAGCATGTAATTTCTTATTATTTATTTATCTACTTTATTAATTTTATTATATTTTATCATTTATTTTTTAATCCAGGTTAGTTAAAATATAGTGTAATAATGATTTCAGGAATAGAATTTAGTGATTCATCACTTACATATATCATCCAGTCTTATCCCAACAAGTGCCCTCCTTAATGCCCCTCACCCATTTAGCCCATCCTTCCACCCAACAGCCCTCAAGCAACCCTCAGTTTGTTCTCTGCATTCAAGAGTCTCTTATCGTTTGTCTCACTCTCTGGTTTTATCTTATTTTTGTTTCCCCTTCCCCATGTTCATCTGATTTGTTTCTTAAATTCCACATATGAGTGAAATCATATGGTATTTGTCTTTCTCTGACTTATTTCGCTTAGCATAATACACTCTTGTTCCATTCACGTTGTTGCAAATAGCAAGATTTCATTCTTTTGGATTGCCGAGCAATATTCCATGGCGCATATATATATATATATATATATATATATATATATATCTTCTTTATCCATTTGTCAGTAGATGAACATTTGGCATTTGGGGTCCTTCCATAATTTGTCTACTGTTGACAGCACTGCTATAAATATTGGGGTGTATGTGCCCCTTTGAATCAGCATTTTTGTATCTTTTGGATAAATACCTAGCAGTGCAATTGCTTGGTCATAGGGTAGCTCTACTTTTAATTTTTTGAGGAACCTTACTGTTTTCTAGAATGGCTGCACCAGTTTGCATTCTCACCAGCAGTGCAAAAGGGTTCCCCTTTCTCTGCATCCTTGCCAACATCTATTGTATTCTGAGTTGTTAATTTTAGCCATTCTGACTGGGTGAGGTGGTTTTGATTTGTATTTTCCTGATGATGAGAAAGGTTGAGCGTCTTTTCATGTGTCTGTTAGCCATCTGGGTGTCTTCTTTGGAAAAATGTCTATTCATGTCTTCTGCCCATTTCTTCACTGGATTATTTGTTTTTTGGGTGTTGAGTTTGAGAAGTTCTTTATAGATTTTGGATACTAACGCTTTATCTGATATGTCATTTGCAAATATTTTCTCCCATTCTGTCAGTTGCCTTTTAGTTTTGCTGATTGTTTGCTTGGCTATGCAGAAGCTTTTTATGTTGATGAGGTCCCAATAGTTCATTTTTGCTTTTGTTTCCCTTGCCTCAGGAGACATATCAGGTATGAAGTTGCTGTGGCCGAGGTCAAAGAGGTTGGTGCCTGTTTTCCCCTCCATGATATTGATGGCTTCTTGTCTTATAATTTAGGTCTTTCTTCCATTTTGAGTTTATTTTTGTGTACGCTATAAAAAAGTGGTCCAGGTTCATCCTTCTGCATGTTCACTGTCCAGTTTTCCCAACATTTTTTGCTGAAGAGACTATCTTTTATTCCACTGGATATTGTTTCCTGCTGTGTCAAAGATCAGTTAGCCATGTGTGAGGGGGTCCATTTCTGGGTTTTCTATTCTATTCCACTGATCTATGTGTCTGCTTTTGTGCCAGTATATACTGTCTTTTTTTTAATTAAAAAAATAATTTAATGTTTATTTATTTTGAGAGAGAGAGAGAGAGAGGGAGAGAGAGAGAGAGAGAGAGCACAAATAAGGAGGGGCAGAGAGAGAGAGGGAGACACAGAAGCAGGTTCCAGAAGCTGTCAGTACAGACCCCAATGTGGAACTCGAACTCACAAACTGTGTGATCATGGCCTGAGCTGAAGTTGGATGCTCAACTGACTGAGCCACCCAGGTGCTCCCAGTAGCATACTGTTCTGATGATTATATCTTTGTAATACAGCTTGAAGTCCAGAATTCTGATGCCTCTAGCTTTGGTTTTCTTTTTCAACATTACTTTGGCTATTTGGGGTCTTTTCTGGTTCCATACAAATTTTAGAATTGTTTGTTCTAGCTCTGTGAAGAATGCTGGTGTTACTTTGATAGGGATTGCATTGAATATGTAGATTGCTTTGGATAGTTTAGATATTTTAACAATATTTTTCATTCCAATCCATGAGCATGGAATGTTTTTCCATTTCCCTGTGTCTTCTTCAATTTCTTTCATAAACTTTCTATAGTTTTCTGTGTATAGAACTTTTACTTTTTTGGTTAGGTTTATTCCTAGGTATTTTATGGTGTTTGGTGCAATTGTAAATAGAATTGATTCCTCGATTTCTCTTTCTGCTGCTTCATTATTTCTGTACATCAATTTTCTATCCTACAACTTTGCTGAATTCATTTATTGGTCTTGCAGGTTTTTTGGTGGAGTCTTTTGGGTTTTCCACACAGAGTATCATGTCATCTGCAAAGAGTGAAATTTTAATTTCCTCCTTGCTGAATTTGATTCCTTTTATTTCCTTTTATTGTCTGATTGCTGAGGCCAGGACTTCCAACACCATGTTGAATGATGGTGGTGAGAGTGAACATCCCTGTCATGTCCCTGATATTAGGGGGAAAGCTCTCAGTTATTCCCCACTGAGGATGATATTAGCTGTGGGTCTTCTGTATATGGCCTTTATGATCTTGAGGTATGTTCCTTCAATCCCTACCTTCTTGAGAGTTTTTATGAAGAAAGGATGCTGTATTTTGTCAAAAGCTTTTTCTGCACATGTAATTTCTTAACATAGGTTCTAACGGAATGTTCATGTAGGCTGAAAAAAAAGGTAGGGGCAGAGTATAAACACATGATCTTACCTATTTTTACTGTGACAAAAACAGAATCATAAGCCTTAAGTAGTCATCTAAAAAAAAAAGCTGTGCATGGTTATGACACTACTTTCCACCTTGGTTCTATGAAGCCCCATGTCACTGCCCAAGGCCTGAACAAATAGAACTACAGCAGATATGGTAGACAGACATTTTGCAAATCCAGCTGCCATAATATTTTCTATCTTTGTATGGATGCATCTTTGCAATGTGCTTGTACTTTCAATTAAGAGGTAGAATCTATTATCTACCCCTCAAATCTAAACTGTTCGTGTACTTGTTTTGCTTTGATTAAAAAGACATGGCAAATGTGACACTGTGCAATGTCCAAGAGGTATTGCAACTTCTGCTCTACATATCTTAATGTTCTAAAATTGAAAAAAATAAAAAACTCAGGCTAACTTCTATACAGCGAGAGATCTTACAGAGACAGGGTGTCAGCCTACAGCCAACACAATTGATTCACATGTAAGTGATCATCCAGTCAGATTACTAAGGATTTGTGAATGACCACAGTTGATATCAGCAGAAGGATGGTTCAGCTGATACTAGTCCAAAAGATCAACCAATGGTATCATGAGCAAAGAAATGATCACCTTCAAAAAAAAAGTCCCTGTGTTTTCAGATGGTTTGTTATGCAGCAAGAAATGACTGAAAGTTAAGGGGTGTGTGTGTGTGTGTGTGTGTATGCAAAAATGCACGTGCATGCATCCCCTTATGCATGTACATAAGTGGTTTCTTCCTACCAATATGAAGATCAATCATATGCATTGGGAAAACTAAGCAGAAGATTACAAATTTACCAAATTAAAAAATATTTGTCATCATGATTTGCCTCTAGCATATGCTTTTCCAATAGCAGGGTCTTAACAATTGCATTTATTTTTACAATTGCATACATGTATAGCATAATATAATGAGGTGGGTCTTAACACTACACCATGCTATTAAGATATATTTGAAATAAATTATTTTGAACTTCATATATAAAGAACATACTGAATGTTCCCATAATATAATGCCAAATACCTTCCTCTTTCTCTGTTTAAATACATGAAAGTCAAAACCATTCAGTAAAGTGATGCATTATTTCTGAAGGCAATTATCAATTGAATGAGTAAATAAATAATTCAAAAGATAAGCATGAGATGTGTATTTAATATGGCCACCATATGAATAAATACTTTTTCCAAAGATAATTTAAAAATACTCTATATAGGCAAACAGATGTATTAAAGAAAAAAAATACAAAATGATCTTTACCAAACATATTTTAGTTGGAGGTCACTACTGTGACAAAACTCAGTATGCAAGTCAATCCCAGTGGCAGAATGAGGTTGAATGCATGAAGCCAAAACAAAACAGAAGAGATTAGGAAGGCAGATATATATATTTTTTTGTTCTAGAGCTTGATTATTTTTTCCCTGTTTGGAGTTCTGATCTTAATAAGATCTGTGTTGCCTTCAGCTCAGGATAGAAACAGAGACATTGCAGTGTAAGTTATCACCATTCACCTTGGAAAAGTCAGAAACTCTATTAGGGTGCTGTTAATTTAGCAGATATATGGTGAGCTCAGTCACTAGTGGAAAAGTAAGAAATACACCTGGGGTTTGCTGAAGAATTTTCTAAGAAAATTCACTATCCAGTTAATGACATATGTTATCCAATATAATCTGTCCCTCTTGTCATCATCAATTAACTTTTTGAGTCAGATGGGTATGAAATAGAGCCTGGTGTCAAGAACAAAGTATTAAAAAAGAAAACCTCATTCATTAGTCACTACTGGGCTTAATTATAAGAACTCTTGTTTGCAGCACCTGGGTGGCTCAGTTGGTTAAGCATCTGACTTTGGCTCAGGTCATGATCTCATGGTTGGTGGGTTAAAGCCCTGAATCTGGCTCTGTGCTGACAGCTAGCTCAGAGCCTGGAGGCTGTCTTCGGATTCTGTGTCTCCCTCTCTCTCTGACCCTCCCCTGCTCATGCTGACTCTCTCTCTCTCAAAAATAAATAAAACATTTAAAAAAAGAACCCTGTTAGACTACAAAACCCTCAGATATTTTCCTACTATAGGAAGAGATATAAATATTTGATAGAATTTTATACTATTTAATATTAAATTATATTAGTATCATTAAACAACTTGAAAGTGATAAAAATTATACTAATACAACTATTGTCATTATTCCTACTACTAACTCTTTGCTAAGGGTTCCCAAAGTATACATATGGAGTGATTACTGTTCTTATTAAATGGAAGAAAAAACAGAGTCTCAGTAAGGTTAAATCACTACCAACTTCACTTAGGTTGGTGAAAGATCTATATATGAAAACAGAAGTACTGATTTCAAGTCACTTATGTTTAATTATTTCATAAGACTAACTGCTCAACATTCTCTGAATTCAGTGGTTCATGTAGAACATTATCGAAATATGCCTACAAAAAATATAAATCTATTCTACCAGTTCAGTAATCAGAACAAGTAATCTCATTATATAAATGGGATTGGAGATTTGACAGAATACAAAATATTTAAAAAGAATTGAAAAAGTAGGGATGCCTGGGTGGCTCAGTCAGTCAGTGTCTGACTCTTAATTTCAGCTCATGTCATGATGTCACAGTTGGTGACTTCGAGCCCGGTGTCCTATTCCATAGCAATCTATTATGATTATACTCTACACAAGAGCACTACTCCTAAGATGGAAAGATAAGAGATGATGATGAGGGGTACTGAGTTTTCTACTTAGATCATTGCACCACTTGTTTAAAACTAAATGCTAAGAATGCTTAATTTAATTACCATTGCAATTGCAATTACTCATGCAATTTAGTAATTAAAATAAATACCACGGTTAATTTTATTCATTTACTCCACATACTTACTGAACATTTACTCTATTCCAGGCACTGTTCTATCTCCAAAGATTCAGCAATGGACTCAATGATAAGGTGGAGAGCTGAAAAAATATCTCCGAATTGGAATTAACCTAGATTCTTTCCCAAATTGTACTCACAGTATAATACAAGTAGTGCATTAAAGATGGAACTCTGTGAACTTTGGAGAAGCTTAAGAAGTTGAAGCTTGAACTTGGCCTAAAAGAGCAAGTAAAGTTTGTGCCACTGGAAGGGAAAGAGTAAGCTACTTCACAAGAGAATTCATGCTTAACCAACTGAGCTACCCAGTCACCCATGATGTATAGTGTCTTAAGGTGGTAATTAGACTCTTGATTTGAGACCTTTATTCTCTTCTGATATAATCATATAATGCTATAATTTTCCTTATTTGCATTGCTTTAGTTACATACCATAGATTTTGATATGTGCTTTTATTTTTGTCAGTTTGTCAATTTTCTAACTGCAGTTGTATCTTCCTATTCAACCACTGCATTATTTAGAAGTCAGCTGTGTATTTTCCAAGTGCTTTTTTAAATTTTATAGATGTCATTATCTTACTGATTTCTAGTTTCATTCAATTATACTCAGACAAGATATTTCATATGATTACAATATTTTTGAGTTTGTTTTGTAGGATTTTTTTTTCACAGAGGGATAGAAGACTAATTGACTAACTAGCTTTGAATATCTACAAGGCAGAATAGATTAACAGCTGGTAAAGTGAGCTTGGAACCCAGGAGGAAAGCCACAGAGATAGGTTAAACTTTTGGAGAAAAAAAGAGTTAACATGGTTTTAAAATACCTGCTGATGTAAATCTAGTATGGAATCAAGAAGAGCTAAAGGAATCCTACCTCTGATCATGTTGGAATAGAGAGACAGGGGTTCCCTATCTACTTGAAACAATTTTTTAAAAACTGAAAAAAAAGAAACAGTTGTTTTTGAGACACTCAGCATCATGAAACAAAATGTAGAGATCTGAGAGATGGGAAACGAATAAGAAGAGCTGCATGACTGCCACAGTTTACAGCCTTAAAAGTTTTCAAGCCACAATCTCATGAGCGAGGATGTGGGCAGATCAAGCAGACACTTTGAATTAGGAAGAGACATCTGAGAAGCTATGAAAGAGAAAGCAGCTAGGGTTTACAGGGCAGAGTATTGGAAAGGAGAGCTACCCAGAGAGCAAGAATTCTGGAGATATGCAAAAGATTTCCTTAGAATATTGATAAGAAGATTGATCAACACATATTCATGAGGAAACTATTTGGGGCCTTGCAGAAAATGATAAAGGATAAGAGGAAAACAGTATCTGATACTCACACAGAAGTTAAACAAAACAAAACAAAAAACCCTTCACCTTATATTTGCTTTATTTCTATTTTATGTGTTTATTTTTTAAATTTTTAATGCTCATTTATATATTTTTAGAGAGAGAGAGAAAGAGAGAGAGAGAGAGAGCGAACATGGGGGAGGGGCAGAGAAGTGGGGAGAGAGAAAGAATCCCAAGCAGGCTCTACACTGTCAGCCCAATACAGGGCTCAATCCCATGAACTGTGAGATCATGACCTGCAGCCAAAACCAAGAGTTGGATGCTTAACCAACTGAGCCACCCAGGTGCTCCTATGTGTTTATTTTACTAACTGTGCTGGGAAACCTCATAATTCACAGATACTGGGAAGAGGACTCAGATGGGAATAATTAGCTCTAGAATAAACATGGCTCTTGTCCTGCCTGAACAATCTTTAAGGCAATAACCCAAAGTGTCAAAGTGATTCCTAGTAATAGAAATGTATCTAGGACAAAGTTCAAGAATAAATATAGGAATACAAAGTTATTCTACCCCCAAAATGGCAAAATGTACATTTGGCATCCAATCAATAGTGCCAGACTATATACAAAGAAGCAAGACTATATGATCCATTATTCAAAGAAAAATCAATCAACAGACACCCTCTCACCACTGACACATACAGTTTGGCATCAAAGATATTAGAAGAGTTATTATAACTTGTAAATATATATATTCATATATCTAAGGATGAAAAGTACAATAAGAATAAAAATACATTAATGGGATTAATAACAGGTTAAATACCAAAAAACAAAATATTAGTGAATTTGAAATCATAGATATATATGGTATCTAAAACAAAGAGAACAAAAGGAATATAGTCTTTATATATGACTTCGATATAAGATACAACATTCTATACATAATAAAGTACATATAGAGTATACACACACACACACACACACACATACACACAGAAAGCATCAGTGGATCATTAGACAATTTTAGTAACCTATTGTCAGTATATAACTGGACTCTTCAAATTGGGGAGGAAGGAAAAAAGTTCTTGAATAAATAATGCTTAAAAATTTTCTAGACCCAAGAAACTCAAAGAATCCAAAGCATAAGAATAATGAAGAAACTGCACCCAGTCATATTATAATCGAATTGCTTAAAACTAGTAATAAGAGAAAATCTTAAAAGGAGCCAAAGAAGAAAGAGATGTTAATGTAAAAAAACAAAAAAACAAAAAACAAACATAAAGATGACAGCACATTTCTGAAACAGTGCATAGGAGAAAACAGAGCAATACTTTAATGTATGAAATATGGTGTCAACCTAGAATTTGATGCCCAGGAAAATTACATATTAAAAACATAGGTAAGATAGCTTTTTGGAGATATAATAGCTGAAAGAAATCATTAGGGAAACAGTACACTAGAAGAAATGTCAAAGGATGTCCTTCAGACACAAAGTAAATGATACCAGATAGATATATGAAACTACACAAGGAATGAAGAGCATCAGAAATGATAATTAGAAAGATAAATAATAAACATATTTCCTTTTATATAAGTCACTTTTAAAATATATACTTTTAAAGACTATTTAACATATACGTTTTAGGTTTACAACAAAATTGAAAGAAGGGTACAGAGATTTCCCTTATATGCCCTCCCTCTACACATGCACAGTATCCTCCATTATCAACATCATTCATCAGAATGGTACATTTTTTTACCAAAGATGAACCTACACTGAGTCCACAGTTTACCTTAGGATTTACTCTACATTGTACATTCTATGGGTCTGGGCAAATGTACAAAGATATATATCCATCACTATAATATCACACAGAGTATTTTCGCTGCTTTAAAATTCCTCTGTGCTTTGCCTTTTCATCTTTACCCTTCCACCTTTGACAACCACTGACCTTTTTATTATTTCTTTTTTTTGAGATAAGATTGACCTATAATATTGCATAAGCTTAAGGTGTACAATGTGATATAAATCGGTTTTAAAATATAATTGACTAAATAAAATGAATAATAATATAGAGTAGGGCTCAAAAGATATGTAAAAATTAAACACATGACCTTAGTAGCACAAAGAATAGGAAGGGAGAAATGAAAGGATTTTATTTTAAGACTTTATATCATCACTTTAATTTAGATGGTGATGATTTTTAAAGATGTCCGTGATGAAACATAAAGCAGCCACTACAATAATAAACAAAGTGTTGTAGTCAATAAAACAGTAGAAAAGATGGAATCACAAGTATAAATAATGGAAGGAAGGAAGGAAGGAAGGAAGGAAGGAAGGAAGGAAGGAAGTGGGGGAGGGAGAAAGAGAGAGAGAAAGAAAGAAAGAAAGAAAGAAAGAAAGAAAGAAAGAAAAGAGGAATGCCTAGGTGACTCAGGTTGGCTGAGCTTCCAACTTCGGCTTAGGTCATGATCTCACAGTTTGTGACTTCCAGCCCCGTGATGGGCTCCGTGCTGACAGCTTGGAGCCTGGAACTTGTTTCAGATCTTGTGTCTGCCCCCCTCCCCCGCCCCCCTCTCTCTGCCCCTCCGTCACTCACGCTCTTTCTCTTTCTCAAGAATAAATAAACATTAAAATTTTTTTTAAAAAAAGAGAAAGAAAGAAAAGAGGGAGGGAGGGAAGAAAGGACAAATGGACAGATGGACCAAAAATAAGACAAATGGAAAAAAAGATGTTGATTTTAAACGTAACACCATCATAAATGAAAAGGTAGTAATAAATGTTTAAATGAAAAGGCAAAGATTGTCAGATTGCTTAAAAAAAACCGACTCAACTATTAGAAATACATTGAAGAAATACACCACACATACACTAAAGGAACAAAATATTTGCAGAGCTTTAAATTTCTTAGCTAAAATATGTATTAATGACAGTGGTGATTTTAACATATGTCCACAAACTCTTTCATATATATCTCTCCAATAGCTGGAAACTCATTCCTTTGAGTATACCTGGATTGAGAGACTCATTTCTCACTAACAGAATATGAAAATGGAAAAACATCAAGTTCACAGTGGAGAAATGTGGCAGACACTCCCTCACTCAAATGAACAAGTTTAACATCACCATTAATGATTTTTGATAAGCACTCCCCGATATGAGAAAGAAACATAATGACTTTGTTATTCTTAAAATTCATAATCTCATTGTAATCATAAGAAAACATACCTATATTCAATGGAATAATTTAGCAGTACTCTTCCAAAATGTCAAAGTCATAAAATAAAAAGACTCAGAAACTGTCAGATTAGAGGAGACTGAGGTGACAGCACAACTAGAGGCAACATGATACCTTAAACTATATGTGTACTGGAAGACAAAGGAAAAAACTGAGGAAATAAATGCATATATTTTAAAATTCATACATTCAAAGTCTATAGTTTAGCTTCTAGCACTGCACCAATGTTATTGGTAAATGCACCATGGTAGATAACTATTAACATCAGGAGAAGCTGGGTGAAAAAAATATAAATAGCCTCTGTATTACCTTTGCAAATTTTCTTTAAATATAAATCCATTTCAAAATATAAAGTTAAAAAGATACTATCTGCAATAGAACCATTCAAATATACTTAAAATCATATTAACTATGACATTTTAGAATGTCCTTAACACATAAGATACTGTAGATAAGCCATGCATGAGAAAACCTTAAATTATGATTTGAAAATATTTAAGTTTGAAAATGCTTGTACTAGAAATAGAACAGCAGTTAAAAAATGGATCATCTTGAGATCTTTAAGGAACACATGTCTTCAAACAATTTATCATCATTATCCCAAGTGTATAGGAATGTCCATCCCATGTGCAGAACTAGAGGCACACATCTTATTTAAATAATTCCATAGAGGGTGCTTGAGATTCTGGAATTTTTAAAGGTGTTATCCAATATTATCTTCTATACAAATATAAATGTGAATAATCCCATATCTTTACCTTTCCTGGTCCTATATCAATGCAGCAGAGAAGAGAAAGCAAAATATTTTTTAAGAAATACCAACATACTGGTAGTAGAAGTAGGAATGACCATTTTCTAAATCTTTTTCTCAGGTAGGCCTGTTAGGATTGAAACTGTAGTACAATATAGCACAGAAATCAAAGCAATGAAGCCATGGTCTTCCAGAATAGCTTTGTACTCAGTAAATGCAATGAGACACTCCATAATGTCAGGTCACCATGTTTAATTACCTCTGTAGCAGACAGAATGAATTTTCTAATAACCAATTTTAATTCTTATGAGGTTCTCTCACCATTTAGCCTTGGCAGGTTTTCTGTTTTGTAGTTTACCACTCTGTTGTATTTTCAAAAGGATTGCCTAAGGCAATTAGTGGTCAAGTGAAGAGAGAGATGGTGTGTGCCTCTTCTCAAGTCGTGGTTGACACTGAATAAATACTTCTGGTGCTACATAGTTATTTTGCTGGGTTAAAAAAAATCTGTAACAAAATCTTCATAATGGCTTAGTGGACGAAGGCACTTTAAATCTTGCTTGTACTCCTTACATTCTCAGAGAGAGACCAGGAGAAATTTATATTTAGTTAAAAAAAAAAAAAACCTTACAGACAAGAATAAATTTGAAAAGTTCTGAAATATCTGTAGTTAGAATGAGTTTATCTCTGCCTATTGCCCTTAACCTGGAACTACACTGTCGTATTATTTTGGCCACCACACAAATGTTAGCAACTAGGAACTACCAGTAAGAAGATATTTTTATTGTTAAACATTTTTTCCCAAAATAATTGTAGGTTGGAAGTTTGGGAAAATTACATAAATCAACTGCCATAAGGTAATTAAAGACACTACAGTGATTTCTGCCCAGTACAATTCTTATTTACAGGTCCATCATTGAAGTTGCACGCTGCTTATATTTCAATCTTGAAAAGATTGGCAGCTCCCTCTGCTGTTTCTCTGGGTGAGGTGCGAGGAATCAAGTCTCCCCTCTTTGTGTAATTTCCTTTCCTGTGATGCTGGACTTTCACCGCTTGTCAATTAATGGCCTTCAAGCTGGCAAGCTTTCAAACACTGGCTGACTTTCAGCAGTCAGATGGCACCTTTAGGACACCTGCTTCGAAGACCGATCTACTTCAAAAGAAAGCTTGATACAGCTATTAAAGCAAGGCATGTGAATCACACCCTTTGAAGCTTTCTATTTTTGCCTATATCCGTCTGGTCTGTTTATAACAGATGCAAGCTTCTGAAAAGCGGTCCTGCTTGGCAATAAAACTTTGTGGCTTTAGAATCTGATTTCTTTTACATTTTTTTCAGAAACATTTATTTATTTTTTTATGAAGCACACACTGGTTGGTATCTATTTTTCTGGACCTCATTCACATCATGTGCACACACCCTTTTTTTTTTTTTCATTTTTTCATCCTACTAGATATATTTCACATAATAAAGTCTACATCTCTTTTATCCACGCTTTTGTTATTGTGACTACAGAGAAAGGGGGAAGAAACAGGTGCTACCGTCGCTCTCAAAAGAATTTTCCAGAAACTTGTCTGCATACATAATTCCCTTTTTGTATACTGAGAGAATCTTTTAAACAGCCTGGAATAAAAGTATTCAATATATTATCATGGTTCAAATATTTTAGCTCAAAAGAAAGATAAAATAACCTGCTTCATCTGCTACAACATGTAGAAGCATAATTACTTTCTTTTCCCCTAAAATGAAATTTTTTTTATATAGTTTATTTTTGAGACAGAGAGAGACAGAGACAGAGCACGAGTGGGGGAGGGGCAGAGAGAGGGAGACACAGAATCCGAAGCAGGGTCCAGGCCCTGAGCTGTCAGCACAGAGCCCGATCCGGGGCTCGAACCCACGAACCGCGAGATCATGACCTGAGCCGAAGTCGGACGCTTAACCGACTGAGCCACCCAGGCGCCCCCTAAAATGAAATTTAACATGAGTACAGAGTTCTCCACTATGAATTAATCTAAATATAAAAGAAAACGAAAAAAGAATAAACATCATTCCAGTATGTGTTCTTAGCAATATTACTATTTTTAAAAAAAGACAATACATACTTATTTCTGGCAATTTTAAGCTTCTATTTAAATTCCAATTAGTTAACATACAGTGTAATATGAGTTTCAGGTGTTTTTCTATATTCAAATGACCATGGCTACCAAGTAAATGCAGATCAAATATAAAAAGCAAAGTAAAACCTACTTTTTACTAGAAAATAATGATTGTTCTTTGTGTATATAAAGAATTACTCTGGGTATAATGGTGATACTATCCTCTGAGGTTAGATATTCATTTTCACTACAGTGACATTAAATGCAGAGATTCCCATGTACTGACAAATGTGTAAGAAAAGGTCCTTCCTTCTTCCCCCTACCCTTTTCAAGGTTCTGTAAGACAGTGATAAGGGTAAAATAATAAAACAGACCATGCATACTACATTTGAAATGCTTACAATTTTGAAAGGAAGTTATGTACATAAATAAATACAAGTTCAAATGGCAAGAACCATACAAAAACAGAGATGTAGTGCTTAGAGAATGTGAAGCACATAGCATTTAAGTAAATAGAAAAAAAATCAATATCTTAAACAGTATACTATGAGAAAATAGTCTGTTTCTACATAGTGATGAAGCAATCTTGTCATTAAGATAATCAATTTCATTGCATAATCAGATTGCAGAATTTCTCACACTGTTCTTTAAAATCTAGGCAAATTACTTTCTATTGAGAAGATTTCATAGATTTTAGATCCTACAGCCATAAAGGTGGAATAAAAACACAAATATATTTACACTTCTCTTATTGCATCATTCAACTGTTCTTTATTCATTTAATGAAATTATGAATAAAAATTATAATACTGGCATATTATGACAAGAAAATGTTGAAACACATAAAAGTACATTGAATTAAATGGACATATAAGATTTTAATTTGAATTTTGAGAGAAATCTTAGTCCTTAGCCAAGGAGCATGAATAAAAATCAAGTTGGTGTAGGCCAATTTTCTGATGTGCTCAAGACAACTGATAAGTTATGGGGTTCTATATAAAAATTATCTCCAGTGTCTGTAACATACTCTTTGTCATTCTCTGAAAGTTTATTGAACTAACTCAGCCCCACTCTAATACACTGCAGCATTACAGCTGCCATCTCATGTTATTACAGTATTCACTGGAGCATTGTCCAAAGTCACTTCGTACAGCAGATGAACTGTGATGGGACAATGGAATATTTCATTTCCAGGTATCTAGCTCCTAGCTTGCTATGTTGGGATCCATTAACTCCATATTTCCATTCCAAACATCGACACACAATTGAAAAACAGGGCTTGATAGATGTATACTTGCAGCTCCTGAGACTGGATGGAAACCAGATACCTGGTTGTATAAAAAAAACAGAAAGTTTTGTTGAACAAGTAAACACAGAGCATGGTTCAAATAAACATGTAATCCTAGAAATCACTGATACAGGTGATAAGAAATATCTTACATCTGTTGTTTTTAGACAAACTGTGCTTTTGTATATTTTTCTTGCTTATCTCTCTGCAAAGTACCCGTATAATAGGAAACAAAGAGTCTCTTATATGAAATATAACACCTAGTAAACAACTGATAAACTTGATGTTGGACATTGTTAAATATGAAAAATAAGTTACATATTTCCTACTAACCATTATAAAGGAGGTTTCAAAGAAATAAATTATTTTTAGAGCCTCATGTGTATCTTGTTATTAATATAGGGAAAATAGTGACTTCATATCAATAGTTTAAGACTTTTTTTCCTTTTGCAGACATTAAAAAAATTAACAGTATTTTTGGCTGTATTCTCCAAAGTACAATGAACAATATGGTATTATGCAACAGCTGATAGTTTCAAAAACATCCCTCTTGGTGGAAAGCTTTGTCATAAAATATTAATACACACATGTGTATTGACAGTCACTGCTATATGTTCTTCTCCAATTGTGATGTTTAAAAATTGTCTTTTATAGGTCCACTATGTTATAATATAAATAATGTTAGACCTTAATATAAATCTGTGTATGCTTTTTCATGGAGAAACAAGTCCTGACTCAATGAAAATTACATGTTTCATTTCTAAGGAAACTGATCAGAAATAGAGTCAGAACTGACTAGTGCATCTAGTGTTCTCTGGATGTTTGTCTTCCGATTGTAAATGATAATGTAATAATTGCTCACCATAAATATCAACATGCCCTGCATTGATTTTTTTCATCCTTGGACCTTGGCATGATTTTGAACCTCTTATATTTTCTGTGTGAAAGTGTGCTCACAGTAATTGCAAATTTTATACTATTTAATTCAAGTGTCTTCTAAGGTTTTATGTCACACTTGCCAAAAATCAAAATGACACATTATATTATACTAAAATGACAAACATACTGTCAGATACTTATAGATATGCTTAGTAAGAATATAATGGTAATGATCATAGAATAACATAAATCAGATATGCCTGCCACTTGTATTTGTATTTACAAATAAAAGTTTTATGGAGCTGGTTAGGGTTACCTTTTTGTTTGTTTATATATTTTTTAACTTTCAGTATAGGTAATATACAATGTTATATTAGTTTCAGGTGTGCAATATAATGATTCAACAATTCTATATATAATTTAGTGCTCATCAAGGTAAGTATACTCTTAATGCCATTCACCTATTTACCAATTGCCCCTTCTACCCTCCCTCTGATAACCATCAGTTTGTTCTCTATAATTAAGAGTCTGTTATTTGCTGTGACTATTTATCTTTTTTCCTCTAATAAATTTTCTGTTCCCTTTTCTTTCTCTTCTCCTTTAGGATTCCTATAATGTGAATATTATTGTGTTTAATGGTGTCACTGATTTCCTTTAGTCTATTTTCATTTTTTATTATTTTTTCTCTCTCCTATTCAGCTTGATTCCTTTCCATTACTCTGTCCCCCAGGTCGCTGATCTATTCATCTGCTTCCTCTAGTCTACTATGTATTCCATCTAGTATTTTGAATTTCAGTTATTGTGTTCTTCATTTCTGATTGGTTCTTTTTTATGTTTTCTGTCTCTTTGTTGAGGGTCTCACTGAGGTCCTCCAATCTTAAGTCCCATGACTATCTTTGTGACTGTTCCTTTAATTTCTCTATCAGGCATATTACTTATCTCCATTTTGTTTAGCTCTCTTGGTGTGATTTTGTCCTGTTCTTTCATATTCCATATTCCTCTGGTTCCTCAGTTTTTCTACCTCTCTAGATCTGCTTATATGTGTTAGAAAAGTCAGCCGTGTCTCCTGCTCTTGAAAGTAATGGCCTTATGAAGAAGAGGTCCTGTGGTGCCCTTCAGTCCCTGTCCCGTATTTACCAGAACCTGGCATTCCAGGGGCATCTCCTACGTGCATTTCATGTTCCCACTCTTACAAAGGATCTGTGTTTGTCATTAGTCCAGTTGTCTGCAATGGTTCTCTTTGCCTGTTGTGAGCAGGGTTTGGTCCCTAGTTGTCAGTAGGCCAGTCTGGGGCCTCCTTAGGCTTGAGTTGAGGTAGACCAGGAGCTTACCAGAGATGCAGTAGCACCACACTGCAGGGTGTTTTCCCTGCAGAAGCTTTCATTGGTAGGCAAGGCCTGTAATCAAACCCAATGTCTGGCCCCAGCCCACTTCTGGGGTTGCAGTTGGACAGGTATGTGTGGCTACCTTCCCCTCTCCCTGGGGCAAGTGTCACAACTTTGTAGTAGTGCTGCCTGATTTTGGGATTGCTTGCACATTGCAAAGCTTGTGGTACCACTTTGGATGGGCCCCAGGCAAGAACACATTGGCAGGGGCGGGTCTGCAGGAGAATGAAGGGGCAGGGCATGCTGTTAGTAAGTTAGGCGGAGCATGTACACACTGCACCAGTTCCCACAGGTTTCTGTGTATTATCCTGGGGGTTAAGGGTGGGAAATTGTGCCTGCCAACTCTTGTTCTTAAAGAAGTCTTCCAGAGATTCTTGACTCTCCAGCACATGCTTTGAGATTGGTAAACGAATCTCCTTTCTGTATACCCCAGGTGTTTTTCAAACTTCTGCTTTTATTCTGTCTCTTATCAGAACTGCTTGTTGTGCTGTCCCTTTAACAGGGACTCCACCTTCCTTGCTTTCCCAGAGTTGAGCTCACTTATTTTTAAAGTTCTAGGTATTAAACCCCATTGATTATTAGGCCCCTCTGGTTTCCACAGCTAAATGTTATGGGGATTAATCTTCCCCATGTGGGTCCCTATACCTGGGACGACCCACATGCCTGGGATGGGGTCTGGTCCTCTTCCCTCTCCATGCCTGCAGCAACATTCCCTCCAGTGGATGGTCCTACTCTAATCATATCTCTACTTTGATGTCCCCTTTTCTTTTCATTTAGCTGTAGATAATCAGTTCTGCCAGATTTCAAGTTGTTTTCTGGGTTATTTACACTGATGTGGGTGTTACCTAGTTGTATCCCTGGGAAAAGTTGAGCTTAGGATCCTCCTACTCCACTATCTTCCCAGGAAGTCCTCCTGTTAAGGGTAAGTTTTAAGACTTCATTCATTACAGTTTAACTGCAATTAAACTTCTTTCTTAAGGAAATATATTGCTACCTAATGTGTTTTATCTGTTACATCCTTTATAGCTTAGCTCTGCTCAAACAGAAGGAACATTTTAGATGTCTTGACCAACCCCTCTACTGCTTAGGGCTTTAACTAAAAACATGAAGTGGATGAAATCAAATAATTAACTTCATTAATATGGTCACTAACATAATGTGATTTAAAAAAAACAAAAAACAAGTGAGTGGGTCTTGTCTCTAGATATGGGTAAAAGGTACTAAAAACTGGACATTAATCCTATAGGATTGAGAATACTCTGTATAACTGCCATAGTAATTGGGCATGTTAAAGTAAAGTATAATATGACTGCAGTACTCTAGGTACTTTAAAATATGATCAGAGTGAGGTTTCCTTTCTCCAACAATTATGCCAATAAGCCAAATTGCAAATAAATCAATAAACTGAAATAAAACCACAGATACTACAACTGTCAGCTCAGAGTTAATTAGCTAATAAAGACGGCTTTTTCAAGAGGATAGTGTTTGATTCATTCTATTAAGCATATTTGTGAAGGAGCAAAACCACACTTGTGTGATTCATGAGCTCATAGCGTATCACCATGGTTTAATTCGCTTTTGGAGAGTCCTTAAATGACTGTTGAAGCTTGATGACCCCATGTACGAAACATGCACTTAATATAATCAAATAGATGAGAGTAAATATGTATAAGGACAAATACAAAAGAGAACAGGGGGCATCCTTTTGATCTAACTCCAAAAAATAATATGGTAACCTCTGTAGAAACTGAAAGATTGGGTCGGAATATAAGATCTATGGGTCCGAGACTGAAAGGACCTCTTCCAACTGCCTTTGGCTTGAGAAGAGGGACTCAGGGGGGAAAAAAGATAATGATTTTTAACTGCAACATGTTCAGGGCCTACTTCCATCAGTCAATAAACAATATGATAATAATAATAATGAAGACCAAAAAAACAAACTTACTCTGTGCCAATACTATATTAAGACTTTATATAAATTGTTTTCTTTCATTTTCAATATTGCTATGTGAAGTTAGGTGGCACTTGTATCATCTTTAATTAAATGATGAAGACATGGATTTGTTCTCTTTAGTGTTTTTTCACTTATTGTTCACATTTTCTGGATCTTTTTGAATCTATTTTGGTAATTTTCATTTGTCTAGAAAAACATCCATTTTGCCTAGTTTTGGACATTCATTAGAATAAAATAATTCACTTTAATCTCACATACAAAGTATCTATTTTTACTATGGCTATTGCTTCTTTTACCTCTTAATATTTTGTACTTTTCTTTTTTTACCTTATAGGTCTAGCTACCAGCTTAACTGTATTACTTGATTTTAAGGAAATCAGCTTCTAGTTTCTTGAAATTCTTTCACTGGGTTTTTTTTCTTTCCAAGTGACTTTTATTTGATTTTTATTTAATTTTTTTTAATTTTTAAAAATTTAAAGCCGAGTTAGTTAACATATAGTGTAATAATGATTTCAGGAGTAAATTTTAGTGTTTCATCACTTACATGTAACACCCAGATATCATTCCAACAAAGTGCTGTTCACTGGGGGTCTTAAAATGTCTGTTTATTGTTCTCTAATTTAACTAATTGTAATTTGTGAATTTGCCCATAAGCTTTTGATTATTTAGCACTTCTTGAGAAGTTCTATATATCTTAATTAATGGTTCATCTATTACAATAACTCTTCAAAGTTCAAAAACAATGCATTCTTTCTATTTGATAGAAACTACAAAGATTGTAGATTCCATTAGGTCCTATTTGATAACTGTCGTTTTCAAAACTCCTCTGTTAATGTTTTCATCCGTCTAAACTATATATTTCAGAGAGAACGAAGTTTAAAGTCTATCACTATGATAAAGGGTAAAAAAAAAAATCTATCACTATGATGGAGTGTGTGGTAAACTAAATGATTGCCTCTCAGTCATTTGCCCTTTATTATTCTCATGATTTTGTAATTTTGCAGGTCCTTTCATAGGGGCAGAGTGAACTATCATCTCTTTTTCTTTTTTTTAGAGACAGTGCGAGAGTCAGGAGAGGGATCAAGGGAAAGAGAGTCTTAAGCAAATTCCACATGTGGAGTCTAATCTGGGACTTGATCCCACAGCCCTGGGATCATAACCCGAGCCAAAATCAAGAGTCAGTTACTCAACCAACTGAGCCACCCAGGTGTCAGCAGAGTGAACTTTCTTGATTCTTTACTGACTTGACTAGCTTTAAATCATGTGCTCTTAGCATATTTTGTGGACGTAGGGCATGCAATGAGCTTACACAATTGGGTTTGCCCTTTACTTCTCTGCCATTTCCATGAGCAATGCTTCTCCTAGATAGCTGCCATACTCAGAATGATCACATGTGGAGATCTGAATCAAGCCATCTACAGAATGCAAACCCAGCTGGAATTGCAGCTTGTAGTAGAACTGCCAAACTGAATCCAGCCTGAATCAGCTGATCTCAATCTATTCCACTTTTATACCTATTGTTTACCCTTCATATTTCCCAAGCCTGGTGTCATTATTCTTACAACAATCATTTTAGGTGATCTTTCCAGCATATCATTTCACAAATATTTTATCAGTTTTGTTATAGGTGTGTCTATCACCAACCATGTAAGTATATAAATGTTTTATTTTAAAATAGATTAGATTTGTAAAAAGTTGCAAAAAAATTCATATATTTCCCACCACACTGTTTTCCCTATAGTTAACATCTTACATTAATATGACACATTTGTCACAATTAATGAAACAGTTAAGTCCATACTTTGTTCAGATTTTGTTTTAGTTTTTACCTAATGTTATTTCCCAGAATCCAATTCAAGATACCACATTACAACTTTTTTTTATCCAATCTGCTTAATATCATTTTGCTGGGATAGTTTCCCAGACTTTTTGTTTTTGATGACCTTGAGATGTTTTGAGGAGTACTGGTCATGTGTTTTATAGAATGTCTTACAATTTAGGGTTGTCTGATAGTTGCTTTCACAGTTATATTGGAGTTACGGGTTTTAAAGAGAAAGACCACAGAGGTTAACCGTCATGCTTATTGTATCACATGAAGGGTAAATGTTATCAATGCTATTAATTTCACTTATTTATGATGTTGAGCTAAATCACAAAGCTGAGAGAATGTATGTCTGGTTCTCCACTGCAAAGTTATACTCTTTCTTCTCCTTTTCATACTTTACTTTTTTGAAGAAAATCACAACGCATAGCCCCTATTTAAGGGCATTATGGTGTCTTAGTTTCCTCTTCTGATGTAACAAAATAGCACAGTCATAGTGGCTTAAACACACAAATTTATGATTTTATAGTTCTGAAGGTCAGAAATCCTAATGGGACTAAAATCCAGGTGTCAGCACAACTGTATTCCTTCTTAAGGGAAGGATTCCTCCTTTAGGGAAGAATCTATCCCTTTCCTTTTCCAGCTTCTAAAAGCCATTTGCCATCCATGGCTTTACACCACTCTTTCATCTTCAAAGCCAGCACACAGCAGCTTTCAGTCTTTCTCTGCTTTTCTGACTTCTGCTTACATTGTTACATCTCCTTCTTTGGCCCTTCTACCTTTTCCTTTGTAAAGGAAATCACCTTGTGATTACACTGGGCCCATCCAGAGAATACAAAATTATCATCCAGTCTCAACATGCTTAACTTAATCATTCTGCGAAGTTACTTTTTGCCATGTAAAATAACATATTGAAAGGTTTCCACAATTAGAATGCAGAGAGAGGTGTTATCTATCACACATACTGTCGACCACAAAGAGTCACCTAATTGCTTATAATTTTTTAATAAAAATGTTTCAAGTCATTCAATATTTATATTTCTGTTCCAACCATAACTTTCCTTAATTACCCATTAAAACTCTCCCATTCTTAGATTCTTACTGTTTAGAGTTTTAATTTTGCTAGTTTGCTGAACGCGCACAAAAAATAAGTTGTTATTTATATAATCAATAGGTGGCTAAATTTTCTGAAATAATATGCCAATTTCTGAAGCAGTGTGATATTTTATTCCTTCCTCTTGTTGGTTCATTTTCATATTTGCGAAAATATTTTTTTTTAGTTTGCTGTGTCACAGTGTGTCAAAAATAATCTTATTTTTCTATCAGAAAATGTCATTATTTTATATTCATCTTTCATAATAGTTTATGTATGAACTTGAAGTTGACCAATACTTTCCATTATTACTTTAAAAATATTATTCGACTGTTGTTTTCAAGTTCATAAGGAAAATGCTGTCACCAAATTATTTTTCATTTATAAGCAATTTGCTTTTCTCTCAGAATTTTCTATCTGAGAATTCTCTCTTCTTTTTTTGTATCTTATAACCATGAGAATTCTCTACTGTTCCCTTGCTTCTTTGCATCTTCAGAATAGAGTCCTTGGGTATGTTGATTTAGGTTTATTCTTCTAAGTTACTGGAGTATACTTTCTATCTGGAAACAGAGATCTTAAGTACTGGAGATTTCTCTGTAATTACTTTTTCATATATTCCTTCTAACGCATTCCTTCTGATTTTTTTATTCTAGAACTCTTATATGATGCATATTATCATCTTTTACTTCATCCTCTTTGCTAGATACTTTTATTTTCTTTAAATTTTGATATTGCAGATGTTACTAGACCAATGATGAGATAGGAGGCTTCTGAATTTCTCTCCTCCCACAGAGGCACCAAATGCACAGCTGTAAATGGAGTAAGTCCAGCTGAGAGAAATCCAGATTGACTTGAGTGCCTCCTATACATCATACAACTGAGAAAATACCATATTCAAATGTATAGGAAAGGATGAGACATACTCTCATGACAAACCCCATCCCTGTCATATAATCAAGAGGGAACCCTCAATGCCTAGCTTTTCCCTGAGGATCTCAGACTTTGGGCCTCATATTTACCACCTCAGATTTTAAGGCTCCCACCTTAGGGATGGGCCTCTAAGAATACCCACTTCTGAAAGACAAAAGGGTGTGTTTTCATGAGTCCCACAAGACTACAGAAAACAAAGAAGTAGTTTTAAACAGTAATAGGAGCACATCCCACAGCTATGCACCTGGCCTCAGAGCACAAAGAATAGGCAAAATTGCCTATTTTCCAGTTTCTTTCTAGAAGAGGTTCGACTGTGGGATTTCTCAGGTACTAACTGAGGCCCAGTTTCTTTTTTTAATTTTTTTTGATGTTTATTTATTTTTGAGAGACAGAGACAGAGCATGAGCAGGGGAGGGACAGAGAAAGAGAGAGACACAGAATCTGAAGAAGGCTCCAGGCTCTGGGCTGTCAGCACAGAGTACGCCACGGGGCTTGAACCGACGAACTGTGAGATCATGACCTGAGCCTCCCAGGCATCCCGAGGCTCAATTTCTAATCATTCTCCATCCAGGTACTAGGATCCCCTCCTTTGGGATACCTCAATTACTGAGAGCCATTAAGAACACTTCAAAAAGAGGTAAATTGTGCCATCAAATGCATAAGATAGAGATTAGTATAAAAATGTAGAGCTTCCATATGTGTTCAAAGTTAAGTTATATTCAGCTTAAAATAGACTGTTATGTCCATAAGGTATTTTATGTACTCATCATGGTAACCACAAAGCTAATCTTTATAGTAGATTTACAAAAGAGGAAAAAAAAATCAAAGCAGACTACTACAGAAAATCATCAAATAACAAAGAAAGAGAGTGAGGAGGTAAGAATAACAAAACCAAGAACAATAACCTAAAAACAATAACAAAATGGCCGTAGTAAATCCATACCTATCAATAACTATTTAAGTGTAAATGGACTAAATTCTCCAAAAAAAAAAACCCCACATTAAATGGCTGAATGGATTTAAAAATATCTCAGCGATATACTGCCTACAAGAGCTTCACTTCCACATTAAGAATATACACCTAAAGTGAAGAGATTTAAAAAGATATGCCATGCAATTGGAAACCAGAAGAAACCAGTGGTAGCTATACTTATATTAGACAAAACAAACCATAATCCCAAAACTGTTAATAGAAAAAGAAGGTCATTATATAATAATAAAGGGGTTAATTGATCAAGAAAATGTAACAGTTGCAACATTTATGAAACCCAATTTCAGAGCACCTAAATACATTATGCCTAATTTAATATCATGCTTTATATATATATATATATATAGATAGATAGATAGATAGATAGATATGCTTAATATATCTGAAGGAAGAAATAGCAATCATAGCAGGGGACTTCAATATCCCACTTTCAACAATGGATAAGTTACAGAAAATCAGCATGGTAATATTGAACTTAAAGCACAGTTAGATCAGACAGATTCTAACAGACATGTATAGAACATTCCATCCAACAGCATCTGAATACACATTTTCTCAAACATACATGTAAATCTCTAGGATAAATTATATGTTAGGCTACCATGTAAGCATCTTTTCCAACCACGTTGGTATGAAATTAAAAATCAATTACAAGAAGAAAACTGGAAAATTCTCAAGTATATAGAGGTCAAACAGCATGTTTTTGAATAACCAATGGGTCAAAGAAGAAAACAAAAGGAAAAAAGGAAACAAAAACTTTTAGATAAATGCAAATGGAAACACAATATAGCAAAATTTATGAGATGCAGCAAATTTGGCCCAAAAAGGAAGTGTTCTTTTTTAAATTATTCACTAAAGATATTTTTCCTAGTTTAATAAATGTCTCCTTTGTTATTTGTTAATGCTAGGAACTTAAAAAGTAGTCACATTCAGTGTTTTCAGAATATGACGTAACATCAATTGCATTAACTTCAGTAATTAAATCTTGTATGTGTTTATTCTTTCCAAATGATATTTCATACATTTAGAGGTGATTTTAAGTCCCATATTACAATCATGTTCATATTATTATTCTTGAGGCTTTTTAGGTTATGTTTAATGTATTTTGAAGCTATCTAAATTACTCATGTTATTTAGGTATTTGCTACAGATTATATTTTTATCACTACAAAATATCATTTAATTTTAATATATTTCATATCAAATTCACTTTTGTCTAATAATTTCTTAATCTCTATTTTTTCATTTTGCATTTGCCTTTTATCTTCTCCATTCTCTAATTAGAGTAAATTCTTCATAAAACCATAAATGCAGATTAAGAGAGAGGGGTAGGAAAAGTGGGAAAAGAGAGAAAAGGAATTTGTCAATCTGTTGTGTGTTTATTTTGGCTTCTGAACCTGATTGGGCACGGTCTTACCTCAATTTCATAAAAAAAAAATTATGCTATCAATGTCTAATATCATTATTTATTTGATTATATAACACAATTCATGATGATCAGTTTGGTGTTTTGTTATTATGGGTTTAATGTGTATTAGGCCTATAGCAGTCAGGAACCTCTGTTTAAGAATAGTTAGGTGCGCCTGAGTGGCTCAATCAGTTGAGCATCTGACTCCTGTTTTCGGCTCAGGCCATGGTCTCATGGTTCATGAAATTTGAGCCATGAGTTTGGCTCTGTGCTGATAGTGTTGGGCCTGCTTGGGATTCTCTCTCCCTCTCTCTCTGCCCCTCCCCCACTTGGGCACACTCTCTTTCTCTTTCTCAAAATAAATAAATAAACTTTAAAAAATTAAATTAAGAGTAGTTATTGCTAGAAATCAGCATGGTCTTTCTTCAAAAATTAGAATTGTCAATTCTATGATATTTTTATTAGGCCTCAGCAAAGACTGTATTTAGTATACATGTTTGCTGAAAATACTATTCATAGCATTGGCTGTGTCATATGGCACAAGTGGGAAAAGAGCTTGTGTGGTAGTTGAGACTTACAGTAGAATCTTTTGTTTGATTTCACTTTTGCCTCAGATATTACTGAGAATAGGAAGCCTTATAGGACACATGGTAAATGGATATGAATAGCATGCCCAAATATGGTGTATGATGCCTCCTGAATTCAAAATGCACCTCCTCAAATATCTGGCTTTTTTTGTGTGTGTGATGTGTGGCATAAAATACACCAAATTTTACCTCACTTCAGAAAAATACACAATTTTCCCAAGACCATTGGATTCCTAGGATTTTTTTCAATATGGCAAACCAGCCACCTTGCAAAATTTATCCTCCTCTGGCATGCAAGTGTTTTATTAAGGCTTCTAGATTGCATGCTACTTCTGGTTTACAAGGAACATACAGCAAAATACAAGTACTCTAATGCATAGCCACATATTTTCTGGGATAATATTATCCCAGGGATATTATTTCTAGAATAATATTATGAAGGGTTTTCCAGGCAATATTGTGATAAACAGAAGAGTTATAATAACTAAGACAATGCAAGTATTAAACTGCTTTTGCTAAGTAAAGACAAACTGCTTGTGGTTATCTTTCTTATATAAATGGAGGTGAAGGGAGTATTTAGGTCAATAGTTGCAAATAGCTATATACAAGGTACCAAGGGTTGCATTAATTTGTTAGAGTTAAGAATACTTCATCTGTATCCACACCTGATATTGGCATAAGGATAAGACTACATTTCCAGTAGTTTACTATTATTATCCATCTACTCTTTTTTTTTTTATTTTTTTTTTTATCCATCTACTCTTTGCACTGGCCAAAATATGGTACTAGTGGAAATATGACAGATCATCCATGAATCTTTTTATACTATCTGTAATTCTAACAGAATTGTGATACTATTATTATCTTACTTCCTTGGCCAAAAACAGTAGTAAATAATTTTCCACTTGGTCTTGATTCCAGAAATCAAGAATCCTATTAGAAATGTTTTCTGTTTTGGGGACACATGGGTAGCTCAATTGGTTAAGCGGCCAACTTCGACTTTGGTCATGATCTTGTGGTTCATGATTTCGAGACCTGTATAGGGCTCTTTCCTGTCAGTGCAGAGCCAGCTTCATATCCTCTGTCTTCCTGTCTCTCTCTGCCTCTCCATTCCCCCTCCAAACACACACTCTCTTTCTCTCAAAAATAAACATTAAAAAAAGAAATTTTTTCTGTTTTTAAGTGTAACTTTTTCCATAGTATTTTGGGAGACTGGTAAACAAAACAAAACAAAACAAAACTCTAAGATGGGTCTCTGTTCCCACCGAATTAATTCACTGTGAGGCAGACTTCATACATATGTGAACTGGATAAGCCCCCATGGTGACTAACATAAAAAAACACTATATTGGTCTCCAGGTACTAGTGTCAGACAGGAGCCAATTTTTGACTCTTATAAAAAAATGCTTTAAAGAATATCTGTGTACAAGTCTTTGTATATATAACTGTTTTAATTTATTTTGCATAAATATCTAAATATGAAAGTGTTGGGTCTATGGTAAAATTAGACTGAAGTTTTTTAGAAACTGTTAAATTGTTTTCCAAACTGGAATATAATTTTACATTTCCACTAGCAATGCACAAGTGTTCCAATTTCCTCACATTCTTACTACCATTTGCTATTCTTTATTTACTTTTTTTTTAACTAAAGCTATCCTAGTGTCACCAGTGTGAAGTGGTATTTCATTGCGGTTTTGACTAATATTTTCTTAATCACTAATGATGCCACGCATGATTTCATTTGCTTATTGGATATTTGTTTATCTTATTTCATAAAATTTTTATCCGATTCCTTCGCCTCTTTTTAAAATTGGTCTAATTGTGTTTTATTTTTGAATTGTAAGCACTCATCACAATATTCTCACCTCAAAGGAAATCAGTGGCTGGAAAAATTAGAATATTTAAAGTAGAATAGCTTATCATAGCAGAATTTCTTCACAAAAATAAAAATTAAAAGTGAAGCTAGGATGAAAGTAAGGTTTCAGTGGTTCATGTGCTAGCCACATAATGAAAGATATTCACAGGTAGGTAATTAGTTAAATACTACTTGGTTGAATCAAAGAAATATACCCAGAGAAAATAAACTTATTTAAGAATATGACACTTTCAGTGAGAAGAGTTTCTTGGAAAGCTGAGAACACTGGGAGCAACATCAACAGTTAATTAGGACCAAACTACCAAATAAAGTATTTTTCAAATTTATACAATAATCTGCATTGATGTGAAACATAAAACAAAATCATTTCCACACAGAAATTAAATGACCCTAAATTCTATAATATCTCATATTTAGTAGTCACTAAATATTTGTTAAATGTGAAAAAAATGGGTGATGTATGGAAAGTAATATACTATTGTATGTGAACAAACTGAAATTAAAAACTTAAAAAAGAAGAAAAATTTAAAAAAGCAATTGATTATTTTGTTGTTTGCGTTTTGAAATCTACAAAGTTTGCACTTTGAAAACTACAAAGATGTAATTATTCCTGCTCAGTTATTTATTCATGGAGTTACTACCAAGTATAAAGTGACTGAAAAATTAGAGAACTATCCTGTGTGAATAGTCTTCATGAACAATTATAGGCAAACACCTTCTAGAAGTTGGGAAAATATTAAATTAGTATAAACTGAAGTGAAATCTGTTAAGAAGTGTTAAAATTCATGGTAGTAAAAATATGTGTGGAACAGGAAAAAAAAGACTTCCTTGTACAAATTTCCGAAGATTATGAAAAATTAAGGTATTTAAAGTCCATAGTATTAATTGTATTATTTATTAGCAGATACTTTAAGGAGTTTTTAAAATATATGACTCTAACATGTGCAATTAAGCTAGTGGTTTCAATGGTAAATGACATTCACACTTGTGCACTTAATCATTCTTATTTCTGGGATATTTTATTATAATAAAAGCTTAATATCCCTATTTATCCTACAACACATCAGTTTTATACTTTAGCATTGCGGAAGTTTTGTTTCAATTTATTTAGCTCTAGACCAAAATTGAAGTTCTTCTCAATTGGAAGAACCATTTTCAATGACTATTATTTAACACTGAGTGATTTTGGAAATTAGCTTTTGCTATATACTTGGAAATATTTCTTAGTGAATTTGATCTAAAATTACAATGTAAAATAACTGTTTACATGTGAAACTTATATTGTGGCAAAGTCATTTTGAGAACAACTGATGTTTGAATCACAGGTAATGTCAAGTGACTTAATACACTTTTTATCCTGTCAAAAGTTAAAATAAAGAGCAAGATATCTGCTCCCACAAAAATCTGCAGTAATTATATTTTCTACATTACATGCCAACAGCATTTTGGAGATCTCAGTGCAAGCACAAAGGAAATTTGGATATTTCACAATCCACCTACCTGTGTAATTGGGGAGCTTCTAACTAAGCTTCAAGTGGAACTGACTGATATGCAATGTGATGGCATGCTAAAGGGTACATTTCAGAAGAAATATTGAATATAATTCTATAAATGCCTTCCAAGTGGTAAATATGCTCAGTTAAAATCACACGCTCATAGACTGGTAACAGAATTTAGCAGTATTTATTTATGAGAAAAGACACATTTGAAGATGACATAAAATTTAATTAGATCAGTATTAACAGAGGAAGTTCTGCAATCAATTTTGTTAATGAACACAGACTTCGAACACTAATTAGGAAAAAAAAATCCCCCTAAACAATTCCATTATTCTAGTAATTAAATATGTACTACAAAAGTATATGATCTTCATTTTTATATTTTAAAATTATCAATTAAAAGTTGTTGATTATTTTCTCTCTTGTTATAGTAAGATCTACATAAGAGCCTTGATTTGCCTCTTAGTCTTCATGAACTATTCATGAAGACTATTCAACAAACCTACAATTGTTGGTTATCTGGCCCTTGACAGAAAATGTTGCTGATCCCAGATCTATGGTATATTTTTTTCATGTGCAAGAAGAAAGGAGAAATGAGAAAATACATATGTATTTGCAGTTTTGAATAAAAAGACACAGGAAAGGTAATCGAGAGATTAATGAAACTGGTTACCTATAGGACATGGAAAAATGAAAGAGAAAGAATACCAGGAATTTGGGAAAATAACATTTCTTTTTTTTAATCTTTAGAAAAAAATTAATGTTTATTTTTTGAGAGAGAGAGGGAGAGGGTGCACTAGTAGGGGAAGGGTAAAGAGAGACGGAGGATATGAAGTGGGCTCCACACTGACAGCATAGAGCCCCATGTGGTGCTCAAACTCATGAACTGGGAGATCATGACCTGAGCCAAAGTCAGATGCTTAACCCACTGAGCCACCCAGGTGCCCATAATATTTCTTGTTATATTTTTTTGCATAGTCCTGCCACTTTAAACCATTTTAATTTTTCACATACTCATAAAGAAGTAAACAAATGAATAAATGAATAGATAAATAAATAAATACAATCCATAAAGAATGGGTGAAAAAAGAGGTGCCTGGGTGGCTCAGTCGGTTGAGCATCCAACTTCAGCTCAGGTCATGATCTCATGGTTCCTGGGTTTGAGCCCCGAGTAGGGGTCTGTGCTGACAGCTCAGAGCCTGGAGCCTGCTTCAGATTCTGTGTCTCCCTCTCTTTCTGCCCCTCCACCACTCACACTGTCTCTCTCTCAAAAATAAATAAACATTAAAAACAAGTTATTTAAAAAATGGGTGAAAATCTCTAAAATTCAATACAGACTCAAATGAACAATATAATTACACTAATGGGAATAAAAAAGGATTAACTCAAGTAACTACTGAATACAATATTAGAATTGTATATCCTCATGCTAAAAACAAAAACAAAAACAAAAAAAATTAAATAAACCCCTCCAAACAGACATTAAACTCTAATTAGCAGGTTTATTTTGCAGAAACAATAGCACTTCTGAAACTGATTTTATACATTCAAAATTCTAGCAAATAAGTGAATATATTTTAGATAATGGGAACTAGCTTTCTCACTGTCAGAGTAGGATGTTATAAATAGGGAAGGAATAAAGAATAACAACAACATTGTGGCACTGGATTGGGAGTAGAGTCATCAAGGTAATCTGGTGGTTTTGTCTATGCATTTTTAGATAGCATGATATAAAAATGGATGTATATATATATATATATATATATATATATGAGTGAATAAATATATGTTGCAAAAATTACACAAGTTGGACAACTTAAAGGAATCCTAAGACTCTATAGAACATAAATATGCAGGGCTTTTATACCAGTAAAGGGTATGGTGCTGCAGAAATAAATCACAGGCAAGCTTTGGAGTACTCGTTGCATGGGAGTTTTATTTGCAGAACATGAACCACCAAATTTTCCATGCGATTCTTTATTACAGTTGAGTCAAAGAAACAGCTTTATTAACTTCTTCCATGTTCCATTTGTTACTTGCCCAAGTCAGGTTGCTTAATGGGTTTGACTAGAATTAAGCTGTCAATTTGCACATGATAAAGCTGTATAAACTAATTGGTTTTGAATGTGTTTATACATCTATGCATGTACACAGGTATGGGTACATGTATGTTAATATACATTTATATTTTATATCTTCTGTCAGTTGAGAGGGTCTGGATGGAGTGACACCTCAGCAGCAATGAAAAAAACTGGCACCTACATTCTGGTTACTGAATATTTTTCTTCACTAGTAGAAACCAGGGGGTTGGAGAAATGGCCAATTGCTGAGCTTAGGGCATAAGAAAGCATAAGATTAGCCTAGGACATTTTCTTATTCTAAAGAAGGAATTGTTCAAAGAATGGCAAGAGCACGTCAAAAAGAAAAAACCAAAAGCTTACAAGGGTCACATGTAGGAAATTTTGATTTATTGAACAAAACTAGGGAAATCCAAGCATCAAAATAAATATAAAAGTAAAGGATTACAACCTAATTACTAAAGTAAGAATCAATGAATCAATTTGAATAAATTTGCATATATGCAAATAATTAAAATATAAAGGGAAATTATTCCTTACAGTACAATGTCAACTAATCAATGAAAAGAAATGATGGAATTAGAAAACAACCATTTGGTAACGAATGATTCTGATTATTAAGGGATACTAACACTAGTGGGTGAATATGTGAAGAGTACAAAACATTTACATAAGTCTTAAAATTATCTGCCCACAAGATACTTATTCCTTGCAAAGGGTCAACTAGTGACATCATTACAGGAAAGAAACATGCCACTCAGTACCCAAACCAAATGATCACAGTTAAACATTGCCAATAATGGCCAATAAATCAACAATGTGTCTCTCCTGGTATGCTACAATCAGAGAAATTTAGCATCATTTTTTTTGTGTTCCTGGGAAAAATTTATAACTAGTATTTAATTATGAGAAAACATCAAACAAACCAAATTAAGGGATATTTTACAAAATTTGTAGCACGTGCTCTTCAAAAATGGCAGTGTCATCAAATACAATAAAAAATTCAGGAACTTTTATAAAGGTAACTAAAGAGAACCATGTCACCAACTAAATGCAATTTCATAATTATAAATTTTTTTTTGCTAGAAAAGACATTATTTGGCCAATTGTCAAAATATGAGTAAGATTTGGAAATGAGAAAATAGTATTGTATCAATACTAATTTTCTAGTTTTGATATTTTCAGGGAATTTCTCAACTACACAAAACACGCTGAAGTAAAAAATTATTATCTGTATCCTTGAATTAAAATCATTTGATAGGAAGCATTAAATTTTGAAACAAAATATTTTAGATTATAACACTTTAAGTAAAACTTGCAAAAAAGGTACAGAATATTATAAATAAGAAATTGAAAATTTGACGGCCATAAGGGCAAAATACAAAAGTTAACAGCCTATATTTGCTAGCTAAAACAAAGAAACATTTAAAAAGATAAATGTATTAACAAATCATATTTGTTCACAATTCAATAAATAAAATATTAGGTCTTTAATGAAAAACAATATAAAATTTTGGGAAAGACCTACAATAATCATAGAGTAAGTGCAAACACCTTCCACGTGTATGATTGCTAAATCTTAATTAATTATAGCTGGGGATTTTCTACAAATGCTATTTCACTCAATATGCCAGTAGACTTTTTCATAGACATAGGGAAGCCACACCATAGAAATAATCTCTTCCCCTGGACAATGTCCAATGGTCAAACCAACAAATTGGGTGATCTAACTGGTCAGGCCTAAGTCATAAAATCACACCTCACTGCACTTTAACTGTGGGACTGTCTATATCTCCCTCTCGAAAAGATCCATACATAAAATTGGGATTCCTTTAAAGTACAAAGAGTGTGTAAAGAAAAACTGTGTTTTAAACTATTCCCCCCATTGCAGGTAATTTAATAATCAAAAATATTTGGGTAATAGGGAAATTATGAACAAAATATGAGTTGTGTATCTACTATTTAGTTTGGGACATTTAGGATACAAATCAACATGCACATTCCTGGTCTTGAGACGACTGTATTAAAAAGTGAGGTAATCAAGGTTGCCTGTGTAGCTCAGTTGGTTAGGCATCTGACTCTTGATTTTGGCTCAGGTTATGATCTCAGGGTTTGTGGGTCCTGTGTTGGTGTGAGTGCAAAGCCTGTTTGGGATTCTCTCTCTCCCTCGCTCTCTGCCCCTCCCGTAGTGCACTTGCGCATGCTCTCTCTCAAAATAAGTAAATAAACTTAAAAAAAAAAAAAAGTGAGGCAGGGGTGCCTGGGTGGCTCAGTTGGTTAAGCGTCCGACTTCGGCTCAGGTCATGATCTCACAGTCTGTGGGTTTGAGCCCCACGTCGGGCTCTGTGCTGACAGCTCAGAGCCTGGAGCCTGCTTCAGATTCTGTCTCCCTCTCTCTCTGCCCCTCCCCCCAGTCACTTGCTGTCTCTCTCTCTCAAAATAAAATAAAGACATTAAAAAAAGTGAAGTCATCAAAATATGTAAGTAAGAAGTTGTGACTTAAAGATGATAATTGATGTAAACATGTACAAAGTGCAGTAGTAAAAAAGATAAGCATTAGATCTGTTTGGTGCCATTGGAATAGGTGTTTCCTATGTAAAGTAGCACCTAAGCTAATATTCAATGGATATTCAGAACTTTCCATGCAGAAAAGAAGTGGGGAAAATCAGAGCTGCTTGTAGGCCCAGGTCAATGTTCCATACCCCATTATAACAAGCCACAAACTTCTCTCTTTTCTGAGTTTTTGCTACTAGCTTATCAACTAAAAAATATTGCTGACCAAGGTGTGCAGCCCCAAACAGTCTGAGATCAACATTACGATTCATGATGTGAATGTTAACAATGTAAGTCATCTTTTAGCTTTCAGTTTTAACTAACTGAGCTTGCAACCTAGGTTCTAACCTCATTTGCTTCTCTATAGCTACAAAAGGGCAGGTGTTGTCAACGTGCGAATGTAACAAATATGAAAACTGCATATCTTTAAAAATCACCTTATTAAAATGGGAGTCTCCACATTTCCCTATTTTCTAGCAAAGTCTTGCCTTCTGGATCTAATTTAATCTCACATTCAGGTTTTCTCTCATTTTTATTGGCCTTAAATTGAAATCTTTATGTTAATATGTAAATGTAATTAAGGAAAAGCTTATATATAGAGAGTCCTTTATAAGCCTTATAAAAGTAGTTGAAAATAGACTACTACTTACAGATTTAGGGAAGCATGCAAGGCATGTATCTTCCTGAAGTTTACCCTGATTATAACACTTAATCTAATAGGTATGTCTGACTATGGTAGAAAGAATTCTAAAATGTGCCCCACCCCTGCTAATATTTGCCACCCTAATCCAGGGGACTCATAATATGACAAGAAGTCACACTCTTTATGATATGCCTTTGTCTTTGCAAAAATGGATTTTGCAGATATTTTTAAAGTTACTAATCAGTAGACTCTGAGTTAATCAAAAGGAAGGCTATTTGGGTGGGCCTAATATGTTCACACAAACCCTTTGGCAGCAGTGGTGGTGTGACTGAAGACATCAGAGAGATGAGAAGCACAAAGGCTTAACCTGTCCTTACTGGTTTATTATAGAAAGGCCACCTGAGAAGGAAAGTGGGTGGCTTCTAGGAGCAGAGAGCTGCCCCTGGCAGACATATAGAAAGGAAACGAGAACTTCAGTCTTCCAAATGCAAAGAGAATTCTGCAAAAAATCTTAATGAACTTGGAAGCAGATTCATCTTCTGAACCTCCATAAAGGAGCCCAGCCCAGATGATACCTTGATTAAGGCCTTGTGAGACCCTAAACAGAGAACTCAGTAAAGTCCGCCTGGCCTTCCAACCTAGGAACTTGTAGATAATAAGTGAATATTCTTTTATGTTGCTGACTTTGCAGTAATGTTACTCAGAAATAGAAAACTAATACAATAACCCATTCATAGAGGTGTTAATCTAAAATATATTAACAATGTAGTATCTGCTAACTACCACTTACCCTAATTAATACCATGGAGAATAGATGGTAAATTGCTAATAACTTTGAGGATTATTGTGTAAATTAACCTTACAATCTCTTGAACTTGCTTTATAAGGTCAGTAAGGGTAAGCACAACATCTAATTTTATTTATTTCTCATATGCCTAGTACAATATTTTATATCTCATAACTGGTCAACAATTTAATTGATTCAATTTATACAAGTATTTTAAACTTATTTTTATGACCCACTTTTTCAAAAATCCAAATAAGTTATTGAGTGTCCACATCTACTTCCTGCAAGGAATTCAACAATATAGAAGAATGTGATCTTATTCTCAAAAATCCTATAGCCCATAAATAAGATTTACTTAAAAGATCTACACTGATAGACATTTAGAATGCTTTTTATATTTACAAGATCAAAAAGTACAGAACTTATATTTTCATAGTGGTATAAATATATATATGTTGTAATTTCTCAGCCCTGGGATTACTGGGTCAGTTCATGCATTTTAATTTTGATGGATTTTGCCAAATTACATCCCCTAAATAATTGTCAGATGTATAAAAACAGCATCTTATTTCTTTCATTTTTTATTTACTTCACAGTGAGTTTGAATATCTTATTTTGCTGATTTCCCTTTATATATCTTTTCCTGTCTACTGTCTGCATAATATTTTGTCCATTTTTCTACTTGTATTTTTTTGTATAAAAATGCTTTGTAAAAACACTTGGAAAGTCAAGGAAACCCTTTGCCTACATATGTGTCACATACATTACTTACCTTTATTGAATGTTTACTGTGTAGACATTTTATAATTTTATATAAATACATTTACATTTTGACTTTTTTATGGCTCTAGCTTTGTGTTTTATATACTCCTGATTCTTTTCTTTTTTAATTAGATGACTAAAGTTTAACCTGAAAAATGTTGAGAGTGGAGAGAAAAACTTGCTATATGTTGGAAGAACATTATTATTATTTTTTTT
>CM053568.1:54401781-54451837 GCA_028646485.1 Cryptoprocta ferox | reverse complement strand
CTCTGTTAAAGGAGGCTCATTGACTGTCCAGGACCTGTCGTTTCAGAAAGTTTTCTTTTAATGGTGTCCCTGGGTTTCTCTTGTTGTGCCTCTGATTGTTTTATTTCCCTGGTCAATTATATGGGACTCTCCACCATATATACTTTGGCTTGTTTTTTGAGGTATCCCTGAAAAGGAAGCAGACTAGCCTACAGGGAACAGAAGCAGGCAAATGCACAGACAAATCGAACAAACAAGCAAGCCAAAAGGGGAAAGAAGTAAAGAAAAGGAGAGGAAAGGAAAGGAAAGAAAAGAAAAGAAAGAAGAGAAGAGAGAAGAAAAAGAAACAAAAACAAAAAGAAGAAAAAAAAAGCAACAAGGTGGGGACAGAGACAGCAAAAGTCTGAGGGCAATACAAAAGCATATAACCAGACAAGAGAAGAGATAAGTATATGCTACGGGATATATATCTGGATGGCAGCAGAAAAGAAGGAGAAGCAAAGAAAGAAGGAAAAAAGAAAAAAGAAAAAAAAAAAAGACAACTCCCCTGTGCAGATGGGCGTGGTCTGGCGTCAAGTCAGGTCTTAGGGGCTGCTCTAAGTATGGTGCTGCCTCAAAGTTTTGCCGGAACCAAGCGTTGCAACCGCCCCTCTGAGTCTGATCTACCTGTGCCGCAGGCGAGCCAAACTGTATTCTCCAAGCTCCGCCTCACTTCTAAATCCTAGTCCATGAAGTTCAACACCGTCACCGGGGATGAGATGGGTTCCCGCTCGTGGCTGGCCTCCCGGCCGGCTTGCGCCACCCTTTTCGCGGAGCCGCCGCTGCCGCCGCCGTTGCCGCTTTTCAAGGCTCCCGCTGCCGCTGCACCCAAGGAAGAACTTGCCGGCCAGATGGGATGGATTTCTCTCCCGGCGCTCAGCAGATATATATGGGGAGACGGGCGAGTTTTTCCTCCCTTAGAGATGGTTCTAGGTGCGTTTTCCGTCTCTCTTTCTCTTCCCCTGGTGTCTCCGGGGCACAGCGCGCTCTCCCTGTGTTGGGCTCGGGGGCTCAACCCTCTTATGGACCAAAACTGGAATGCCAGAGATATTAACAGTAGAATCTAGCATGGGCAGATGATGATCAGATTATGGTAGATGTACTATACACATATGTGTTAGCATCCCACTCCCAAACCTATATCCAGTTCAGAGCAAAAGGGATTTGGTGAATTGCTACACCGGCTAAAATAATGTTTCTGCCTCCAAAATAATATGGGTTCAAAGCAAAAATTTAGATAAATTATAGGAGAAAAAAAGGCAAAAAATCTGTCAATGCAAAGTGAGGGAATTCCTTTAGTCAGCTGGAAAACAAATCACTGTGATACAAAACAAAACAAAACACACACACAACACATAATGCAAATAAAAACAGAATAGAAAGAAAAGTAGAAACAGGACTGAGCCTGGCATTCACTTATTAGCAATTAGAAGTTTGTATTGGCCACACTGTGAAGATGGATTAATGATCAAGGACGTACATTATGACGTTCACAGTAATTAGTTATACATGCAACTAATTAATTATATCTCCACCAATTATTTGTTTGGCAATCCTTCAAAAAGTTCACAAATGGTCTTATTTTAGATCTTCACAAATGATTTTTTTGTCCTGTTTTGTTCATTATTTATTCAAAAGACATTTACTGAAAAACAAATATTGTATGGAGTTCTAAATAAGATAAAGGGAATTAGGCACTTTCTCATGGAACTAACAGCCTACATTGGGGACACACAGTAAACAAATACTGCATAAGCAAGTTTTAAATTACAGCCATGCATAAGTGCTAATAAAGAATGTGAAATAAATAAGCAGATAAATACGACAGTGATCTACCAAGCCTGGAAGTGGGAGAGAATTGGTGGAGATGGTCAGTAAAATGTCCCTCATACGACAGTGGTATTTAAACTGAGATCCGGGGGCGCCTGGGTGGCTCAGTCGGTTGGGTATCCGACTTTGGCTCAAGTCATGATCTCATGGTTCGTGAGTTCAAGCCCCGGCGTTGGGCTCTGTGCTGACAGCTCAGAGCCTGGAGCCTGCTTCATATTCTGTGTCTCCCTCTCTCTCTTTGTTCCTCCCCTACTTGTGTTCTGTCTCTCACTCTCAAAAATAAATAAAGATTAAAAAAAATTTAAATTGAGACATGGAAGGTCAGAATTCTAGCCAAATGCATGAGATAAAAAAGGAGAGAAAATATTCAAAGCAGAGAGATCTGCATATATTTGATGTTTGGATTTAAATATCCTTCATTAATAACAAAGCCACCGTATTTGCATTAGGTGATGAGGACTGAGAATCTAGCACAGGCCTTGGTGTTGATACGTATAGCTAAGACTACCAGGCTTCAGTTGCGTAGATACCCATCTGTATCTAGGATGCTGGTTTATCTTGGAACTTTACACCAGGGATTGAGAGTTTTAGATCAGAAACAAAATTTGTATAAAAACAAAATACATTTTCAAATTAAGAGAGATCATGGGAAACAAGTAATTTATCTGGACATTCCATTTTCATAGAAGAAAAATGCAGGGAAGAAAAATAAATTATTTAACTTTCAATTAATAATTATGATATTAAACTCTCTGAATGGTAACAAAAGCACATTGGTTATAAAATCATATTGAGTTTCATCTAGTATGTTTTTAGTCAATAATGTATAAATACTTTAAAGGATAAAAAATACTGTAAAATTCCAGTATACTGAGAAATTTCATTCTTAGTTAGATCAGTGTTAATTTTGAAGTGTCCTGAAAAATACATATTTCTCAGTAATGAAAATTTTCATGGTAGAAATTTATCCTCATCATTCCTGCAACATAAATCTAATTAATGTCATCTTCCAAGTGTTTGGTCAATACCTTTATCATTCTTTTTTTTTTTTTTTATTAATCCCACTTTTCAAAAGGTAAAGCAGAAACACTAAAATGTAAATTTTCTCACATAAGTCACCAGGATCATTACTGAAAAGTTTGAAAATCAAACACAGATTGAATACATGGCTTTCTAACAAACTTGATTTTATACTTTAGTTTTGAAATCTGCAGACATTGGCAAAATGGTTGTGAATAGAAAGCAGTTATTATATATGTATACTATACTTTCATTGAATCCTGGGTAATATAAATGTATGAGAAGTTGTTTCATGGGGTTTGACAATTACTACTTATACATTTCATAATATATACTGAATGCCTGCTACCTGAATTTGGATTAATATCAGTCAGAGAATCAGGTAATAATTTCCAACCTCCCCTATTATTTATTTGGCTGTGGATTTTCACTTCTAAAGGACTGGTTCTCTGAATTTGGGGGTATATAAGGATTTGAGTAAAACAAAATTTCTAAGATCTGTGTTTTCTCACTCTACTAACATTTACAAACTACTTCTAAGGTCTGAATATTAATTGCTTGGATATGGGACTCAGAAAGTCAGTGTATATGGCTTAAGATACAGAGTCATTCAGCCTGAATTCACTTGTGACATTATTAATATGTGACCTTGGGATGGCAATTTGTTTCTCTAAGCCTCAGTTTCTTCACATGTAAAATGGGACTAATGGAATTTATAGGATTGTTGAGAGACTTAATACATGCTTAGCACACAGAAAAGGCTTATCAAATGCCTGCTTTGCCTTTTTTTTTTTTTTAATTTTCAGCTTAATAAGTGGTGGGAATAAAAGAATATAGTAAGTTGCAGCAATTTCTAACATGATATTAATATTTAATTAAATAATAAAAATTACTGTCATTACTTAGAAGCAACAATTATTACTATTTTCTAACAATTATTACTATTTTCAAACAATAAAGTGAATGGTGAAATTAAAAAGTATTAACATTTAATTTATGAAACACATATTTTGCTTTCTCTGTGCCAGACACTGCTTTAAGCACTTGAAAAATATTAACTCATTTAATCTTCATAGCACCGTTTGAAATAGATAAGTAAACTGAGGAACAAGAAATTAAGAAATTGCTTCTGATTATATTAAGTGGAAATGAGAGTTCAAATCCACATTTTCTCTCTCCAAGAGAGCCCAAGATCTTTAATGAAAGCTATTTATTTCATAATTTTAAGGAGTATAACATGATAAAAATTCTAAAGTCATTAGGAATCTTAGATGAATAGGAATCCTAAAAATATTTCATTGTTAATAAGTTATTTCAAAGTAATATGGTATTTCTATTTAGTGGCAAGTACTAAGTAAAGTATCTTAAATCTAATTGAGAAATTTTCTAATTTCAATGTCAGTGTTAGAATTTAGGGGAGAGACAGTAAAGGTATCTTCTAGACTGAGAACTCACTTTGAGCCAGACAACCCACTCCATACAATTAACACAGAGTTTTATTCAGGCTGACTTACTGGCAGGATTGGGTGGAGGATGACCCAGGTGGTATGCAGTGATTCCCTGCCCCTCTTCTCTACCAAGTCCAGACCTTAATCCTCAGCTTTTATACAGCAAGGGGCTTGGTGGTGAGGTCACAAGGTAATCACAAGGTGCCATTTGTGTAACAGACACTCTACTAATTTAGGTGGGGCCTTCTGTGCACTAGTCCTCTCTATAGTTATTTAAAGTGGAGCCATCTGTACCACTTTAGGGAAGATCAGGACAAGCCTTCCTGCATTCCACTCAGGGCATAATATTAACCTTCATGGAGCCTGGGACACATGACCCTGAGATCAAGAGTCATATGCTCTACCCACTCAGCCAGCCAGGTGCCCCTAGAAACCAAAACTTCTGTCACACATTGAAAAGAGACTCTTCTGAGCATACACACACACCATATGTATCTGGGCCAATAGATTCAACTTAAGTATCTGGCTTAATGTAAGAGTAGGGGCAATAAGAAAAAGTAGCATAAAATTAGAAAGGAAAAAGTAAATATTTATTATCAGATAGCTAATAATTCACATAGATAGTTCAAAGAAATCTATAAAAATCTTAAAGCTAATAAGTGCATTTAGCAAATTTGAAACATATAAGTTTGAAAATAAAAAATCAAGAAAAATTGTAAAATTAAATATTTTAAAATACCATAAAGTAAAACAAAAATCCTCAGGGTAAGTTCAACAAAATATAAAAAATAATTCTTCACTAAAATTTATACATCAATAAAATAAATGTAAGAGGACTGCAATAAATAAATGGAGACATACATCATGATCATCAATTAAAATCCTTATTATTTACATGTCTATTCTTCCTAAATTCATCTTTACATTCAATATAATTTGAAGAAAAAATAGCATGGTTTTTTGAAGTAATTTATAAGCTATTCCCAAAATGTATATGGAAATGCAAAGAATTTAAAGTAGCCAAAACAATCTTGACGAACAATGTTGAAGAATCTTACCACCTGATTTCAAGTCTACTGTGATGTTATAGTAAACAAGAGAGTATGGTCTTGATATAAAATTAAAGAGATTTTTTTTTTCTGTGGGACTTAATAGATTATCCAGAAATAGTTGAGTTGTATATAATCAATTGCTTCATCACCAAAGGCACCAAATCATTTAAAGTGGAAAGGAGAGACTTTTCAACAAATGGAGGTGTAACAGCTAGTTATCCACAGACAAAAATATAAACTTTTATCCATTCCTCACACTGTACATAATTTAAATAGCTAATTTAAATAGGCCAAACACAAATATAAAATGCAAATATTATTAAATTTATAGAAAAAAGGGTATGACATTTTTCCTATCGTTGTAGACAAGAAAAATAAAAATATATGCGCAAGAAAAAAACTTGTATGTGAATGTCCTTGAGAGATTTATTGTAATATTCAAAAACTGTATATAATCCAAATACCCATGAGCAGGAGAATGGATAAACAAACTGTGCTTTATCCATAGAGAAAGGTACTCCTCAGCCTCAAAAACAACACAATACTGGGGTGCCTGGGTGGCTCAGTCGCTTAAGCGTCCAACTTTGGCTCAGGTCATGATCTCACAGTTCATGGGTTCAAGCCCCACATCAAGCTCTGTGCTGACAGGCCTGGAGCCTGCTTTGGATTCTGTGTCCCCCTTTCTCTCTGCCCCTCCCCCATTCGTGCTCTGTCTCAAAAATGAATAAACATGTAAAAAATTTAAAAAACTCAATATTGATGCAACACAACTGATATACCTCAATTTTTTAAACCCCGTAAGGGAAAGAAGCCAAACACAAAAGTGTACCTAACAGTATAGTTCCACTTATATGAAGTTCTAAAATCACCAAAACTAACACCTATTGAAAGAAATCAAAATATTGATGGCTTCTTGGGCATTAAATGGGAAGAGAGATATCTCAGTACAAACATTAGATGGCAAAAAATAAATATGAGAAAGTAAAACAAAGGTTTTACTCCCCAAATAATGGGTTGCATTTATTTAGTAAAATACACTTTTAGACATACAGAAGCAGATTTCAGAAGACAGTACCAAGTATTTAAAAACACCCTCCTCCCCCCCACCACACTTACTTTCATAGAGCTCCATTTGGATGGATGTCAAGCAGTCCTCTCTTTTTAGTCTTGTTCCTTTTGTTCTATTGTCATTTTTAAAATGCTTATTTACTTTTGAGAGAGAGAGAGAACGGGGGAGGTGCAGAAAAAGAGGGGGACAGAGGATCAAAAACAGGCTCTGTGCTGACAGCCGAGAGCCTGATGCAGGGCTCAAACTCACACTGAAATGACTTGAGGTGAAGTCCTATGCTTAACCAACTGAGCTACCCAGGCTCCCCTTGTTCTACTGTCATTTTAATGAAAATCTCTTCTGTTCTGTTTTTTGACTCCCCTTTCTCCCCGGTTCCTGCTCTATCTTGGTGGTTGGCTGTGTTATCTTCAAATTCATGGTGATATATATACATATATATTTTTTTTTCTGACTTCCACCTGAAGAGTATTCATGGGTTTCTTATGATAATAGAAATATGATTCATAAGCTTTAAATTTCATCAGAGCAGGACATCAACAAAGTTTTTCTTTTGTTAATAGGGCCTTTTTCTCATAGCAAACTTTCATGAATAGTTAGAAATCACTGTCTTACCAAAGACAGTGGTACCCTTATCCCTGAAGGGTAAGAAGTAAAGAAGGTGATGAAAGTGGGTGGGGTGAGAACACAAAACCCTTTCCTGCTGTCTGCCTTACTTCAAATAGCTCAGGAATAGTTTGTATCTATCTATCTACCTACCTACATACCTACCTATTTATTTACTTATTTTTGAGAGAGAGTGCTCATGCTCATGGAGGGCTAGAGAGAATCAAGCAGGCTCCATGTCCAGCACAGAGCCCGACCTGGGGTTTGATCTCACAATCATGAGATCATGATGTGAGCTGAAATCAAGAGTTGGTCACTTAACCAACTGAGCCACCCGGGCAACCCTAGTTTTTATTCTTAAGAGAGCAAGGTATTTTAGTTAGTGAAATGACCATCAGCAAATGATGCAGTATGCTATGTAATCTTTGGAATCTCTTTTCTCCAGACTCATCTGTATTTGCCTCCCGAACTATGGTATCTAAATGGGGTGTCTCTCCATAGGATGGGGGGCCCAAATGTCTGGCGATGATTGGGTGGAAGCCAATGACACAGGAAGTGAAAGAATTCACCTGAGGCAGAACAAAGTTGATAAAAGTTTACTAAATACACTGCAAGGAGCAGTATATGGAATTTTCCTTTTTCTTTTCTTTTCTTTCTTTTTTTTTGGGGGGGGGGGTGCCTGGTTGTAAAGTAGCCCTTTGGTTAGTTGTGGCCTATGGATATCTCAAGGCGGGTGTCCTGATGGGTTGGTCTGTATCCAGAAGCCAGGGGGCTGCCTTGAGGCCCTTCTACATTCCATTGCTTATGCCTGTTTGTCTAAAAGCAGGCTCTATAAAGACAACTCGCCTTTTCCTACCTGGGCTCCCAAGGCAGGCTGCACTTGGCTGCTAGTCTCTGATAACGTGTTAGCTGATAATTAAGATGACAGCTGAAATCAAGGTGCTGGCTGACAACATTTAAAGTCAGTCTTGCCATAGAGTTTATACATTAATAAGAGATTTAAAAAAAAAATCTTCATTTTGTTCTTTTCATTTTCAAGTTTCAGTCTTCAATATGTTCTGTTTATTCTCAACATTCATGAATATTTCAGTTCATGAAATTAGAAAGATGCAACCATATTTATATCTAGGTCTATCAGTTCCCATCTTCTGCCTCTACCTCTACTTACACTATTTATCAACAATTTTCAGAATGAAATAGTGGATGACCTATAGATATATGGACCACATCACACAGAACTACTTATAGTTGTTTATTTCATTTAGCCAAATCTTTCAACCCTCAAAATGACTATTAGTAACTTTAAAATTGACATTTTATATTATATATTTTTATTTAATTTTTTTAAAGTTTATTTTTGAGAAAGAGAGAGCAAGAGGGGGAAGGGCAGAGAGAGAGGGAGAAAGAGAGAGCAAGAGGGGGAAGGGCAGAGAGAGAGGGAGACATAGAATCTGAAGCAGGCTCTAGGCTCTGAACTGTCAGCACAGAGCTCAGTGTGGGGCTTGAACTCACAAACTGTGAGATCATGACCTGAGCTGGAGTTGGATGCCTAAGCGACTGAGCCACCCAGGCACTCCTAAAATTGACATTTTAAATCAAAGCATGACCGGCCATAGGATTCTTAGCTTCTATCCATATGAATAAAATTTTGGTGATTCCTTAATCAAACAAAAATTCTACAGATTCTCAAGTCAAGTCTCTTATTGATCCTCTTAACAGCATTCATGTATGTTCTAATTAACTTCCTTGCAGGGAATGGAATATCATAATCTTGGAGACTGACAACACCTTTGATCATTTAACAAGTCTCTGTTTCAAGAACAATATGTCTATGATTTCTATAGTTTTTCTTTCTTTCTTTTTTTTTAATAGTATATACCTGGATATCACTTCTTGAAATAAATGTGTATGTTCTCAGGTACTATATGTAAGAAATTGACTTACAGGAAATATGACTTTTCTTATCCAGGTTAAGCAACCCCAAGACATACATATAAAGGATTTTTAGACAATTCATCACCCTGCTCCCTTTCATCTGAAATAATTTATTTTTTCTGCCTTAAACCTACTTCAAGTTATCAATATTGAGAGTAATTTATTAATGATAAGATAGGTAGGACTAAATCATGACTATGCTTTCATGTTGAATAATGATTAGGAACCCAGTGAACCTTTGGAATATGGAGAGGTTTAATCTGGCATCAATGCCAAAAAGATGTAGGAGATGCTGAAATTGAGAAGATAATACGAGGGCCTGAATGACAGTGGGACAGAGTGAAAATAAAAAGTGTAAAGGCAGTTATACTGAAGGTAGAATTCACATTGTTAGGCAAATGATTAATTGAAAGATTACAACATATTCAAAAATGAGAGTGACTCTGAGTGTGAAAGTAGCACTAACTGGAAATTCACAGATAATTAGACAGGTTTGGGAAACTAGATTAATTCAGACTGAAGCAAGCATGTGGAGAGTGAGTTACAGAAAGATATTTAGAAATATTATGAAAGAAATATGAAATTTATGAGCTGATCTGAAAAGAGTAGGTATGCTGAGATATTTTTATTACAGAAATGATTAGAATTAAGAAGTGATATTTTATACCAAGAGAGTCTTAGTTCAGAATGCTATAACAGTACCACAGATTGAGTGGTTTAAACAACAAACATTTATTTCTCACAGTTCTCAAAGCTAAGAAGTCCAAGACCAAGGTGATGTTAGATATGGTGTCTGGTGAGAGGCTGCTTTATGGTTTGCACAAGGCCACCTTCTTACTGTATTTTCACATAGAAAAAAGCAGAGTGAGGGAGCAAACTGTCAAGTCTTGTTTTATAAGGGCACTAATCCCACCATGAAAGCCCTAACCTCATGGCCTATTTACCTCCTAAAGGCTTCCTCTCCAAATACATTCATTTGGGGATTAGGGTCTCAACGTATGAATTTTGGGGAAAAATAAGCATGCAGTCCATAGCAAACAAGAGGATAAGATTACCCAGGGGAGCCTGGGGACAGGCAAAAACTTTGAGAATATGTAAATAAAAGAAATGGAAGGAATAAATAACAACCAAAGAGACTAAGAAAAAGTAATCAGAGAAAGAGGGTGAGAGCTGATACTGTACATTTCACAGAAAATGACATATGAGGATTAGTGAGATGGAAATCATATCAGGTAGTAATAGCAATCATGACTGTGTCCCAGTACTAAGTGCTTTAGGTATCTTATCTCATTTAAAATCATAGCATCTCTTAAATAGTAGTAATAGCCACATGAAGTAACAAAGCTCAGTTTAAGTAACTGAACTAAAGGTATACATCCAGAAACTGGCAAAGGTGGAATTTGAATTTCAAGCTTGTATAAATGTGATATAACCACTAAACTGCATTATCTTCAGTAATGACTATAAGCTAAGATTGAGAATGATAAAGGCCCAAGGGTATTTGTTAACTAAACAGTGATCTGAAAGAGTAGCTTGAGAATATTTACCAGGATACAAACCTAATGACAAATAATTGAGATGTGACCAGACTAGATTAGACGGTGTAGACAGCAATAGGAAATACGGCACTGAATAAGAAATATGGCATTGAAATAAAGATATAGTTTAGTTTGATAGGTTCCTGGAGTAGAATGAAAAACATTTTATATTAAATGCTTTCTTTTAAATGATTAGAGAAACTAGAAAACTGCTCTGTGTTAACAGAATCATTTCACATTTGTGGTGTAAGTGGTTCTATGGGTCATTGACTCAGAGATGAAAACTGACACAATTGAATAGCAATTTATGCTCACTGATGCATCACTAGGAAACGACCAAAATTAGATAGTCCTTGTTAAAAGTAATTACATACATGAGATTAAAGAAATTGAAATGTTAAAATAGTAGATAGATTTCAAAAAGAATTATATTAATCTTGTAGAAAATACTTGTTTTATTTAAGAAATATTAGTATCCATAAAACTTAGACTGTACCCCTTCCTGGTACAGATGAAAATATACATATATTCTTATAAACTAAGATGATGCTTTTTAAAATTAAGAAGAAAAGTCTAGAGTCTTGATTTTCTCTTCTTCCAAAACATTAATTTGATAACAAACTGTGGTGTATTATAGTTACATTCACAGCATGTCTGGCTAAGAAACACTGTTGGGGCACTTGTGAGTAGATTTGTATAACTGATATTTTGATTGAAGATTCTAATTAATCACAACATTATTTGAACTTTGAAAGAAGTGAACCTATTAAAATATAAGATAGGATGCTGGTGTGTTTTATATTTCACTTGTTATGGCCCATAAAGACGGAAGAAAAATTTATTACTAATATTTGTAACTTTAGTTTACTAATGGACAGAAGACAAATAGTTTTTCATGCTGTGGTCATTAGCATCTAATTAAAGCACACATGCCGGAGTCCAGCTCCAGCAGGTCCAGGGTTCCCCTGAGGATGGACGGTGTCGGCACAAAAGTGATGAAAATTGGCGAAAGGGGAAGGGAATGTGAGAGCCACGGAGTTTCTTTCTGATCAGCAGGCAGGCATCTCTGCTCTCCAGTTAGGCATCTCTGCACTGCTGGCTGGCATCTCTGCACTGACTTGGGGGGGGGTCATCCTTTTTTATTGAAAAAATGTATGGGGTACAAAACAGGAGTGGCAATTGCCTTAGACAATGATTCCTGATGACAAATTCATTGGTATGTAAAAATTTCCCAGAACATAGATTGGTAGAAGACTCATGCATAATCTTTATCAATAGTGATTGAGGTAGGTGACTTAGATGCTTATCATATGGGGAAGGAAGGTATCTTTAGCATTCAAATACAAGGCAATGTTTTTAGCATAGAAAAAGCAAAGGTTAGTCCTTTGTGAGCAGGGCTCAAAAGCCTGTTTTCTTGAGGGGGAAGAAAAACAGGTTTCACAGGAAATGTAATATTTGCTCCCATAAACACAAAAGAAGAAATTTCTATAATCTCCTTCACAAGGTAAAATTTAGTATATTTTTAGCATAAGAAGGCAAGACACTTGATGCCAGTTGGCAATGTGTCGTGGGGGTCGGTGCTCAAGCAGAAATGGTGGAGTGATAGACAAACAGAAATGGTGGAATGGTAGACGACGGGTTGCCATCTGACAGTAGGAGCCTTGCAAAACCCACCTTACCTCACAAGGAGATTTTTTCTCAACTTATGAGTTCGGAAACTGGCTTCTGGCATGCACAGCCATCGACTTTCATACACTGAAGGAGTTCTTAACACAAATAATACATATTTCAAGATTACATTAATATATATACATGAAACACACTACATAGTGGTCTAGGGACTGGTCTAGGGAAAGAAAGGACACACACACACACACACACACACACACACACAAACACTCCCTCTGTCTAGGTATGATTGTGTGACTAAGTTATCACCAATGGAATAGAGCAGAAATAAAATATGCACTCATTTGAGGACCTCCCCTACCTAAAGGGAATTGTTTCCTTGGACTTTCTCTTCTTTTCCTTCCACATATGCAGTCACCCAATTCGGACTATGTTGAAGACATATGACTATGCAGAGAACAGAACGATTAAATGGAAGAAGAAACATGGGTCTCTAAATTATCTCATCAAATAGAATCCCCTTCTTAGCCTAGATTTGTCAGATGGTGATAAAAGGGGGAGGTGGGTGGGTGAGTAATGATCTAATTTAAGCCATTGAGTTCTCAATTGATTCAGAATCAAAGGGAAGATGTGTGAAATATTTATTTTGTCAATCATCAACATTAAATCGATGACATTCACATGCAGGGCTAAGACTTTTGTAACACTACCTAACCCCAAGAAAGCATAACTAGAAAGTCTTCTTGTGAGGACTGCATACTATCTTTGTAAAGGACAAAAAACTATTAACTAGTTTTTATCTAAAATCCTCCATATTCCCTTTTAATTACACAAGTTAGGAAAATGAAATTTATTTACTCATTCTATTATTTCTTTTTTTTTTTTTAGATAATGACAACGCCACGAAGTGTTGTGGGTTTTTTTGGGGGTTTTTTTGTTTGTCTGTTTGTTTGTTTTTTAAATGTTTATTATTGAGACAGAGAGAAACAGGGCATGAGTAGGGAAGGGGCAGAGAGAGAGGGGGACACAGAGTCCAAAGCAGGTTCCAGGCTCTGAGCTAGCTGTCAGCACAGAGCCCGATGCGGGGCTCGAACCCACGAACCGTGAGATCATGCCCTGAGCCGAAGTCGGACACTTAACCGACTGAGCCACCCAGGTGCCCCTCATTCTATTATTTCTGTAGCAAAACACTAGAAGTATTATTCTACCACAACAAGCATAATTCATCCTAAGATCTTGCCTCCAAACTGTTGGGACCAACTTATAGCCACACAAATAATATATCTGAATGGTTATTCTCTACTTATTACCATTACTTATTACTTATTAGATCTTCACCTGCAGAGTGTAATTAATTAATTAAATAGTTCTTATAGTAGCACAAGATCAGATATATACACATGATATCTATGAGCAAAAGTGTAGGAAGAAAATAATTTAAATATACAAGGTCACTGAGATAACAGAGTAGTATAATGGTTGCCAACAATTGGTATATGCTGTATGCATGCGTGTTTGATATGCACTTTCCAACAAAAAGCAAACAATAATTGCTTTTCCCTTTTTAATCTTTCAAAGATATTTGATGCAAATTTTCTCCTTTTGTTCATACTGCTGCCTCTAGAAGCATCAGATAGTATAATATGGAGTTGTAACATCACAGTAATTGAAATATGATTATATCCAAATTGCTTTCACAATTACTAAGGCTTAAATTCAATTATTTTGGTTAATATGAACAGGGGGACACAATCACAAAAGTACATGATACACTCCCTGCTGCTCATGACACTGAACCAAATACTCATAGACATGAAGCTAATATAAAGGGCATTAACTCTCGAAGATTCACATTTGTAATTCTATAGTATAAAAATTAATATAGAATGAAGTTGATCTTGACTTAAAATAATTTCATATTTCTCTGATGTATTTATATTTTCTTTTTCTACTTTCTATTTGTGGGGGTTGGGGAGCTAAGTGGCTCTTTGCAGAAAGAGCAAAAGAGAAATGGCTAGAAAATGTGCTCTAGTATAGCATTTGAGAAATCTGAAGTGATGTATAAAGCGAATGGTGATTTAAAAGAGGACACTCAGCAAACCTGATTTTTCCCAGGATCTGAATTGCTAAAATGAGAAAACCTATATGGGAAACAGATTAGTGAAAATGTGTGCAACAAAAACAAAATACACAATGTGTATCACCACAGAAATCAGACCAATAATAGATAAATACCCTGCGAAATGCAGGCTTTGTCCTTCAGACATCAAAAGGCTTTATTTCAAATGACAAATTTCTTTAAAAGAAATGGAAGCAAATCACAGATCGAGGGTATTGTTCAATTTAAAAATTTATAAGATCTGTGATTCCTCACACAAAAGTAACACAGTGTAGAACAACATCAAATTACCATTCCACCCTCATGCTATGCCTGAGGAGTACATTACTGGTAGGAAGACAGGTTTCAAATGTTATCAGAGAAACGTATAGAGCACATGTGCATACAAAATTTCCAGTTGTGCTTGTTTAATTAGATGCCAGCAACAGCAGCAAACAATAGTAAAAAAAAGACATGGAAACAGAGTGTTAATGAGATTCAAATAAATCAGATATCACTGTTGGACTGCAGATAAAAGATAAGCCCCAGTATATCTGCATTTTAATCAGGCTGATCACAGTTTTGATGAATGTGCCAAAGGGACTGTTCTTTGCTCTGTTTTTTCAGTGAGTGAAAGGCAACAAAAGGAGCAGTTTTGATTCTCACGCTTCCTGAGAGATGAGTCATGTGGGATTAATGTTGAAATTCATTAAAGCTAAATTCTAGCTAAGGATCATATTTTACTTGATATATGCATTACCATTTTATAAATGTGATACTTAGGAGCCTGGTTAACTAATTAATGATTTTGGCAATTGGGCAGAACCTAAGAGATAGTGTGTGTGTGTATGAAATGCATAAATAATCTAAACACACATAATCAAAGAACACAATGTATGCAACTTTTCCAAGGAAAATATTCTGAACCTATATAATAAAACATCAATTTTGTTGCCACTGAATAAAAGCTACAGCTCCCAAATATAGAGCTGTTCTCATTCTCTAACCATGCATTATCCAGGTCTCTAGGTATAAGAAGAAAAAATATTTTATTGGGCACATATTTACTAATGAATGACTTAAAATGAGTCTCCAACTAAATACTTACCACTTAACATTAGAATTTATTCCAGCTGGATGTTGTCTGTCAATCTTTTATTGAATTTCAGATGAACAAAACATCTGACATTACAGTGCAAATATGATAGAGAATGAGAGAAATTTAAATAACAGATCTCAAGAAAGATGCAAGATTTTATAAGGTAGATGAAGATGCTATTGAAGAAATGCTCAAATCATCAACAAGGCATTAACAAAGGAGTCTTTTTGAGGATTAAAATGGATTCATAGTTGAAGAAATTAATTTGACAATGGTTGACATGTCAAAAGAGAATAGTTCGAGGGTCAAAAGATCTAGGACTTCAGGATCAAAAGATCCTGAATAGTTTTTCTAAATAATAACTTTCTGAATATGCAATGGAAGCAAAGATGAAGCAAGAGATATTTTATCACACCACATAATAACTTTGGACAAAATGTAATCAGTAATTCAATCCTTTATTCATAATGTATTTGTCTTAAGTATTAGAAAAAACATGTAATTATAAATCTAATTGTTGACCAATACATGAAAACATAACATTTACAAGCTAAGTTTTATTTTTAAGGTAAAATTCCAAGCAATTTTTTTCTTCAACATTTACTATGAGTTTTCTGTTTTAGCGGATTCTCTTTAAGTAGTGGATTCTCTTTAAGAGGTTTTGTTAATAGAGGCATAAGAAATCTACAAGGTATGTAAAAGTTGTTTCCATGAAATGTTTCACAGGAGCCCAACTCTGAAGAACCACATGAAAAACTGAACCACCAAAACCATTAGAAGAGATGAGTAACAGCATGGTGCACATGCAGAAACTAACACAGAACCAGTATGAGCTGGACCAGAGCTGAAGACCTGCACAAATGCCTTACGAACTGCCTTACAGTTACCTTAGTGCATTTTAATACTAAAATCTCCCAGCAGCAGGATGCTCTGTAAGGTTTTGAACGTATGACGTATGTACTAGCATGTTAACATGCTAAACCATGTGCATTTAACCTAGGTGTTTAAGTAATAGAATATGAAGAAATTCCCTAATGAATATGCAGGCTTTCTGCCCTTGACCCCTAGCATACTGAATAAAAGCTTCCTGCACTAACCCCAAGGGGAGACAATGCTTTGAGAACTATCTCACTGTCTCCAGACTTGCTGCAAGTAATAAAATACTCTTTGCTCAGATCAAAAGAGGGCTGATCTATTGGTTGATTCACCCTAAGCTGGGGATCTTCTGCATTCAGTGACAGTTCCTTTTAAGAACACTATCTGTCATTAAATGATAAATTCCATCTATGCATGCAATATAACTTTAGATCATTGTCTAATTTATCTGATTGACCTCTTTACGTTAAAATGTCAACCATTTCTTAGGCTGAGCATGAATAAGACAGAATTTCCCTACAGAAGCACTTAGTTTACTGGCATGAAAACAACAGTATTCCAGAGTGATAAGCAGAATATAAGCTGTAAATTCAAATGTGAAATGTAAGTGGATAAAATGGTGTCTTGGTTCATAGAAGACCACACAGATACCATTTGGTAGAGAAATATATTGAGTTGTGTTCTTTTGTATCTGTATCTGCTTTTCTTGATTATAAAGATTAATTTCTTTTGGTTTTAAGTATGTGTTTATATATATATTCATATCATCGATGCTTTATCATATTTTGTGTGTTTTTTTCTCTTTGAATGTATAATTTCCTTTAACAATGTTCCATGACATTAAATCAGCTTGGGTAATTTAAAAGGACATCATAATGACAATTCTAAAATATTCCAGCATCAGAAAGTTTTATAAAAGCATGCACTTGGTTTGAGAATGATAAAAGGGAAAAATATAAAAACATTAAAACTTTTGAGTATAGACAGCTGCTTTGAAAAGCTAATGTGAAGATTTGGAAAATCTTGGTATTTGGTAATCTTGGAAGCTGCTTTCTTTTTTTAATTTTAAGTTTATTTATTTATTTTGAGAGAGGGAGAGAGGGAGGGAGGGAGAAAGAGAATCTCAAGCAGACTCCACACTGGCAGTGCAGAGCTCGAAGTGAGGCTCAAACTCACTAACTGTGAGATCATGACTTGATCTGAAACCAAGATTCAGATGTGGAATTGACTGGACCACCCAGGTGCCCCCGTAGCTGCTTTCTTTAGAGGTGAATACACCATGAAATACAACAAGCATGAACAATAAAAAAGTAAGAAAAGGGATGTCTAGCATCAAGAGTAAACATGTGGTTAAAGAGTACAATGGAACGGTGGGCCTAGGTCCACAACTGCCTTCATGGTGTTCTACCTGTTCAGTCAAACAGGGCCCAAGCTTGGTTTAACGCTCAGCTGTCTCTGTCTTTAAATTCTTTATTTTCTTTAAACAAATGTCCCAACATTTCCGTTTTGCACTGGGCCTTGCAATTATGTACCAGGTCTTGACTAAGAACTAACAGTGTTTTCAGAGAAATCAGTGACCAAAGAAAAACAGTGGTAATTCTTCTTTTTTTAATGTTTATTTATTTTTGAGAGAGAGCGAGAAGGAGAGAACACATGCAAGCATCGTGAGAGCAGGTAAGGGGCATAGAGAGAGGGGGACAGAGAATGAGAAGCAGGCTCTGTGATGACAGCACAGAGAAAACAGTGGTAATTCTTAAGAAGAAAGTTAACAACTTAAGAGTTTATGCTTAAAAGTACTGTAATTTCCATTCCTCTATAATTCTGCAAATATAATCTTAATATGAATTATTCTCCCTAAAAATGAGGATGTTTTCATGGTTCTCACTCCTTTTCAAGTAGAGGTACAGTAGGGAATAGAGGACTCAAAAACATATAAGTAGATCTGGTCACTTACTTGAGGTATTTCTTGGTCCCCATATAAATCTAGGGCAGAGATTCTACAACATTTTGGTTTCAAGACTCCTTTATGCTTTTAACAAGTGTACTCGTAAGCAATCTCTTAAATGAGATTTTGTTTTTGTTGGTTCTATCTTTACATATTAGACTTTAATAAATTAAAATGAGAAGATTTTAAATACATATTAGTTCATGCAAAATAACAAAAATCATTACATTAGTGAAAATAACTTATTTTATGAAAAATAAATACATTTTTTCAAAACCAAAATGGGAATTCTGGTTACTGCTATGGGATGTAGAGAGTTGGAAAGAGTGTCACTCACACCCTTACACTAACAACAGAACAATTGACTAAATTGAAATTAATGACTTTTTTTATCAATAAATTACAGAGCAGAGCGATCTACTAGTCCCAAAACTAACGGAGACAAAGTTATATGAGTAGTCACTGGAGTAAACACAACCCATAAGAAGCTTCTAAAATGCAAGTTCCAGAAAATAATGTGACGTTTTTTGGGCTGCAGAAAATGGAGACATAGCCACACACTTGCAGACTCACTCTCTGTGAATACCACTGGGCACACACACACACAAATGTAAGGAGAGCACAACAAATTTTTGTTTGTTTTAGTGACCTGGGGGAAAGGAAGAGAAGCTGTGAAGGATGGACATGAATCTCTGCCTTAACTCTTTTCCTGTCTCCATTACAGCATAAAGGAATTTAATAAATAGGGAGAAGGGCTACAAAAACCATTGCTCTAATGGCACTGGTGAAAATTATGTGCACATAGGGAAGAAATAGAATAAACAATACCCCTGGGAAAAAGGGGAAGGACTAAAGTGGGCGCTAAATTGCTGCCCCAGGAGGGGCAGAGGAACTGTCAAAGTCACAGGGTCACTGTAAGACCCAGGGTCACCGTGACTGCTAAAGACAGAAGCTATTCAGAAAACAAAACAAAAACAAAACAAAAACAGAAACCATCCTCTCTTTTACCCCACCTACCACCACTCTTTGGCAGCAAGCTAACAAGTTTCTAAGAATAAGTTTGTGTGCCCCATGCATTCTTTGGAAATTGAATATTTTGCAAACAACTACCACTATTTAAAAAAAAATACCACAATTCACCATGTTAAAGATATACTTTTATTTCTTACAAAGAAAAATTACTGCCAATTAAGTCATGAGCTATCAATGATTGTAAAATATAGCCCATTTTCATCCAGAGATGTTAAAAACTGGAAAAATATTTGTCATAAAATTGATGAAATACAGTATAATATTGCTGCTGTGCATAATAGCAAATTAATAAATTACATTATTGAATGTACATAAATATACAAAAATATCCCCACAAAACTGATAAAAAGATTATTCTTTAAGAGCTGCCCCACAATGGGGATGTAGCCAAGGGGAACTGCTACACTGAATTGTATGAATTATTTTACAGTGAGAATGTTACATTTATTATGCGTATTTAAAAATGAGCTTTGAGGAGCCTGTGTAGCTCAGTTGGTTGAACAGCTGACTCTTGATTTCAGCTCAGGTCATGATCTGATGGTTCCTGAATTCCAACACCCCTGTCAGGCTCTGCACCGTTAGCAAAGAGCCTGTTTGGGATTCTCTGTCTTTCCTTCTCTCTGCCTTTCCCCTGCTCTCTCTCTCTCTCTCTCTCTCTCTCTCTCACTCTCTCTCTCTCTTTCTCAAAATAAATTAAAAAAAAAAGAATGATTTTCAAAATTATACATGAATGTGCTTCATAAAAAGTGGAGTATTATGCAAAAACAAATGACAAAGAGGCTTTGGCAATTTAGAATCTTTACTGTCAATACAGGACTAAGCAGGAGAGAATATACCAGAGCTAGAAAACTAATGGAAGATTTATTAGGAATCTTGGCTAAGTATCCTAACCAAAAGAGAAAAAAAAATGTGTATTGAATTCAGAACCACTTATCACCGAAAAGTAGTGTGTGTTGCAAAGAGGACATTTATGCCTACAGACCTCTAGTCTGTACACAGTTGAGAGTACATCAAAAAGAAATCTCTTTTTAGGGACACCAGGGTGGCTCAGTCAGTTAAGTATCTGGCTCTTAGTTTTGGTTCAGGTTATGATCTCACAGTTCCTGGGATTGAGCTTCATCAATTGGCTCTGAGCCCACAGTATCTTTTCCCTGCTTGCTCATATGCACGCTTTTTCTCTCTGAAAATAAATAAATAAACTTTAAAAAAAGGAAAAAAATCCCTTTTTAATATCTTCTTTCATGGAAAAGTAGAATTCATGGATTCATTGGAAATAACATTTGTTGAATACACACCATATTCTAGGTATTGTTCTAGGCAGAAGGATTCAAAATATATGGTGTGATTTCTAATCGATATAATGAAAGAATGTGATGTTTTATTGAATTATTCCAATTTCCCATTATTATAAAACCACAGCGATGTGACTGTCCTTATCAAGTAAACGACACAGTCCATAAAATAGAATAAAATGCAAAGCATTAATCTCAGAAAGTGCTATTTTGATTGTTTAACAAAACTAAAAAGAACAAAAATGATTTTTTTCCCCATTCAAGATCACTGAAGACTTTTGTTTAGCAAGAGTCTCCCAACTTTAGGTTTAATAATTTGTCATAATCAAAAATCCGAGTGGGTTTTGAATAACATTACAATTAAGATGACAATGAAAATAAGGCAACCAAATCAGAAAGGAAGAAGAAAAAAGGTCTCATTTGCAGATGATATAATCATATATATATTAAAAAATACCAAAATCCCACCATAAACATGTCAGAACCAATAAAAAAAATTCAATAAAGTTGCAGGATATAAAATCAATATGTAAAAATCAATTGTGTTTCTATATATTAACCACAAAGTATCAGAAAGAGAAATTAAGGGTGCCTGGGTGGCTCAGTCAGTTAAGTGTCCGACTTTGGCTCAGGTCATGATCTCACAGTTCAGGGGTTTGAGCCTGACAGCTCAGAGCCTGGAACCTGCTTCAGATTCTGTCTCCCCCTCCCTCTGCCCTTCCCCTGCTCATGCTCTGTCCCTTTCTCCTTCTCTTTCTCTCTGTCTCTCTCTCTCTCCCTCAAGAATAAATAAATATTTAAACATTTTTTAAATAAAAAAGAAAGAGAAATTAGGAAAATAATCCCATTTACAATTGCATCAGAAAGATAAAATAACTCGGAATAAATTTAACCAAGGAGGTGAAGATCTGTACATTGAAAACTATAAGACACTGATGACAGAAACTGAAAACACAAATAAATGGAAAGATGTTCTGGTTTCATGGATTAGAATAATTAATATTGCTGAAATGTCCACACTACCCAAAGTGATCTACAGATTTAATGCAATTTCTATCAAATTACATTGATATTTTTTCACAAAAATAGAAAAAATTCTAAAATTAGTATGGAACCACAAAAGATCCCAAATAGCCAAAGCAATCAATATTAAGAACACAAAGCTAGAGGTATCACCATTTCCTGATTTCAAGCTATATTGCAAAGTTATAATAGTCAAAACAGTGTGATACTGGTATTAAAAAAAAAGACGTATAAGCCAATAGAACAGAACAGAGGACTTAGAAATAAACTCATGCATATATGGTCAGTTAATTTACAACAGAGGAGCCAATAACATACAACAGAAAGAGGACAGTGTCTTCAGTAAGTGGTGCTGGGAAAGTTGGACAAACACATGCAAAACAATGAAGCTTAGCCCCTATCTTACACTGTATACAAAAATCAACTCAAATGCATTACAGATTTGAATATAAGTCCTCAAACCATAAAACTTTTAGAATAAAACAGAGGGAAATAAGCTCCTTGACATTAGTCACTGCAGTATTTTTTAGCCTTTGGTACCAAAAGGCAATAAAAGCAAAGATCAACTACTTCAAGTACCTCTACATCAAACTAAAAAGCTTTGCACAGCAAAGGAAACTATCAACAAAATGAAGAGGCAACATACTTATTGGGGAAAATATTTGCAAATCATATATCTGATAAGGAGTTAATATCCAAAATATATAAAGAACTCATACAACCCAATGGCAAAAAACCCCCAAATGATCCTATTGAAAAATGGGCAGAGTAATAGAATACATTTTTCCAAAGACATACAAATGGCTTATAAGTACATGAAAGGTGCTGGACATCATTAATCATCAGGGAAACACAAATCAAAATCTTAAACCTATTAGAATTGTCATAAAAAAGACAATAGATAAGAAGTATTGGCAGGATGTGGAGAAAGGAAAACTATCAACTTACTGTTGGTAGGTTGTAAACTGGTATACTACTATGAAAACAGTATGGAGGTTCCTAAAAAAATTAAAAGCAGAACTATCTTATGATCTGCTAATCTCACTTCTGGTGTATATCCAAAGGAAATGAAATTATCCTGTAAGAAATACTTGTACTTCTAAGTTCATTGCACATTAATTTATAATAGTCACAACATGGAATCAATCTAAGTTCCACCAATGGTTAAATGGATGAAGAAAAATGCCATAAATATAATACACACACACTTGAATATTATTCAGCCATAAAAATGAAGGAAATCCTTCCATTTGTGACTTCATGGGTGGATCTTGAAGACATTATGCCAGGTTAAATAGTTCAGAAAGTGAAAGACAAATTTTGTATGATCTCATACATATAATCTAAAAATAAACAAAAAATAAACTCATAGAAACAGAGAATAGACTGGTGGTTTGTCAGTGGTGGGGGTGAGGGATGGGGATGATGGCAGAAGGTGGTCAAAAGGTACAAATTTGCAGTTATAATAGAAATGTTTTGGCAATATAATATACAGCACGGTGATTATAATTAATAATACTATATTTTATATTTGACAACAGCTAAGAGAATAAATCTTAAAAGTTCTCATCATAAAGAAAAAAAGTGTGCAATAATGTGAGGTAATAATTGTTAACTTACTATGGGAATCATTTCCCAATCTGTACATACTGAGTAATTACATTGTACACCTTAAGCTAATATTATATGTCAATTGTATCTCATTAAAACTAGGCAGAAGAAGATGAAAATGAACGTGGTCTTCAGGTGATTTCTAAATAAATATCTTCCACTATAAACAAACGAATACATTATTTGTTCCAAATAAGATAATAGCATTTCATTTAACCAAATAAGCAAGAAAGTATGTCTCTGAGTCTTATTCATCCTTAAAAGAAAAGTAATTTTATAGTGCTATTCTACAGCTACACAAATCTCCATTTTTAGCCCCTTTATATATATGTACATATATATACATATACATACACATATATACATATATATGACTTAAATAAGAACATGGAAGTCAGAGGTGAAATATACTGTAACTAAATTTTAAAAAGCACTGAATGTGTTAAATAGATACTTTTAAGATGGAAAGATATATATTAAAATCACATTTAATAATACTGATAGTGCATTGCCTCTTTAGAATAAATAAAAATGCCACCAAGCTCAGAGCCTGGAGCCTGCTTTGGATTCTGTGTCTCCCTCTGTCTGCCCCTCCCTTGCCTGCACTCTGTCTGTCTCTCCTAAAAATAAATAATAAAACATTTTTTAAAAATGCCACCAGATGGAGAGAATTCATAAGCTCATGAACAAAATGACTGAGATAAATTCATATAAAAATTTTCTTTATTTTTTGAAATGTTTATTTTGGCGGGGAAGGGCAGAGAGAGAGGGAGACAGGATCCAAGTGGGCTCTGCACTGACAGCAGAGAGCCAGGAACAAGACTCAAACTCATGAACTACAAGATCATGACCTGAGCTGAAGTCGGACACAAAGTCATACACTTAACTGACTGAGCCACCCAGTTGCCTCAAATAGAAAGCTTTCTTTAAAATGTATTATGTGGACCAGAGAGGGAGGCAACGCGTAAGAGACTCTTAAATACAGAACAAACTGAAGGTTGATGGGCGGGTGGGTTAAATGGGTGACGGGCATTAAGGAGGGCACTTTTCAGGTTGAGCACTGTGTGTCATATGTAAGAGATGAATCACTGGGTTCTACTCCTGAAGCCAAGACTACGCTATATGTTAACAAACTTGAGAATAAAAAAATAAAATTAAATAAATAAATAAAATGCATTACGTGGAGAGCAGTAAAATAGAGCATGAGATCTAAAATCTTATATATTTAAAAAAAGTTTGAAATAAAAGCTAATGGTACCTAAATTGTGACCTACTCTTTATGTGAAAAACATATAAATATGGAAGAAATAATTATTAATCCCATTTTAAAGGAGGTGATTCAAGTTCAGTAAGGTGTAAATTCAACAGGAATGAAAGCATTGGAAATGTAGGCATGTAAACTAGGAAACCTACTGGAGTTTCAATGGCTAAGAAGGAAACCAAGGGACATTTCTTTTAAGTGCATTATTGTCTTTGGTCATTAGAGCATTGTTCAACAATTAACTTTTCTCCAACAAAGTAAATGATAACCTGAGGGCTTGCCATGATTAATATGCCTTTAGAAACTTAGCAATTTTCTTCTTTCTTAGAAATAACATTTTGAAAATTGCTGCTTTTTGTGTGGAAAGCACTTTATACATATTAAGTAGGTCATTACTAGAACTATTCCTATGGGGCAATTAAGTGGAAATTGTAAAAAAAAAAAAAGTTAACAGATTTGATCACTGTAAACACACATACCTGCAACATAGCAAAATGGACACACATTACAATTTTTAAAATAAATATTATTATTATTTTTTAGATTATTTGTAGTAGCATTTGTGTCTATAGAGACTACTCTAATGAAGGCAAATAAATATTTTCATTCAAAGCTCAATTTGGAAATATAAAAAGCTCTTCTGGGATTTATGTAGCTAGAATTCTAATTAAGAGCATGTCCTGAACATGATGCTGTTATATTTTAATATAAGGGTTCAATGGCATAGATATTTTTAAGGTTTAAAATGTATTTATTGAAGATTTTATATTAATATTTTGTATATATTCTTTAATATATATGTTTGATAAAAACATAATAAGAAATTATTTACTCTTTATAGTAGGCATTCTTTGACCCTGTTAGAGGTAGTAAGGGCAGTGAGTTCTGAGGATTTCACTGAACAGTTTTACAGCAATAGACAAAGTAGTTTCATTACCACAGGCTCAGTTTTCTCTTGTGAGTCTTAGGCAATTCTTTTACTGTCCTTATTGCAGACAATTTGTTATTTTAACTGTTTTCCTATGAAGTCACGTCATTCCATTGAGATCCTTGGTCCATCTTGACTCTCAGAGCTCTCTTTAACCTAAAAGTCATTCTGATGGGTCTAGGAGACAGGAATTACTCAGGAAATCGAGTGGAAGATTACAAAAATATTTAGTGTGGTATTTGGAATAAATATTACTTTGAGTTGAAACACCCATCCCTGAAGGGCAAGAAGTAATACCGTCCAAGTAATATGCTGTTGGTGGATCTTAAATAAGTTCTATCCTCTCCTGAGTTAAGAGGCAGATTGTTTATGCTTTATGAGAGCCAATTTCTTGTCCCAGGAACAACATAAAAGATGAGTTTCTGTCCAGAAGGACCTTTTTACAAATATTGGTATTTTTACAGTGTATCTCGTTTATTTTTTTTAATAAAACATATCTATTTTTTAATGTTTCACAAGTCTGACATCATGATCAGATTTTCTCTCGTGCAAGTACATTGCCCAAGGCAAACAGCATCATTTCTGGTGACATCTTGTTTTGGATTATGAATAGCATCCAAACCCTGAGAAGGGTTCATGGCAAGCAGGCTGATAACAGACTCTTTCTGGAAGATGAATTACCCTTAATGTCCTTTGTTCCCTTTCAGTAATTTAATCATTATGACCTGGATTTTTTTCTTTCAGATTTCAATTGTTCTATGTATGAATTTCAATAAAACGTTTAGTCCACAAAAAAGCCCAAATTGAAATCCACTTCTTTGGTAGAAATGTTTAACAATTATGGGTTATGAGCAACTATGCACATTTGGAACCCTCTGGATCTTAACCTTATTTAGAAAGAAATCGTGTTGACTTATTATCAATGTATCTAATGCTGTTTCTGATGATTTGACTTTGATTCTATTATCAAGCAAACTTATGTTTTCTATTTTTTTCCTTAATTTATTTTGAGACACAGAGATAAAGAGAGAGGAAGAGAGAGAGGGTGACAGAGAATCCCAAGCAGGCTCTGGGGCTCAAAGTCACGAACTGTCGAGATCATGACCTGATCAGATATCAAGAGTAGGATGCAACTCAGCCACCTTAGGATCCCACAATCTTATGTTTTCTAAATAACATTGATGGTAGTTTCTTTAAACACATTAGAAAGTAGAAACTTTTGTTTCCTCAAAGAATGAATAGCTCTCTTTTTTTGGTATGAGAAATTTAAAAAATGAAGAGGACTATAAAAAACAGCCATGTTCCCATTACTTCAGGGTTCACCTTAAAACATTTTCTTAAATTGTTTCCTGCCATTTTGAAAAGAGAAAATAGAAACATTTATGGTAAGAGATTTAGTTGAAGTTCTCTTTACTGCTCTCCTTAATTCTCCTAACCCCCGCCCAAAAAGTAGCATGAAGAAAAGTTCAATGCATGTTTCTGCAGCCCACAATTTCTATGTTTACAAAGAGTTATGATTTTCAAAGGCAATGTATAAAATTGTTTATATGATTGGTTTTTATAATAAACTGCATGATTCTTGCTCATTCTATATCTTCTCTTCACCAACTTCCTGTTTTAGAGATCTAGTCACATTGATATATAAAAACATAGTTCATTCTTTTAAATCCTTGCCTGAAGTTATTTTGTTTGAAAATTATTATTAATATTTTGATTTTCCTGAATTTTAAAGTAAAAAATACTGCAACAAACACCTTTGCACAACACTTGCAAGACGGTTTGAAACTTATGTTGAGTAAATTTTCAATCTTACTACAATGAATTTTAGTTTATTTGTAACTTTCCATTTTAAAAGTTTGCCAAATTAAGCAGTTGCTTCTACTTGAGTATACTGCAATCAGTTATGTCTTAAATTTCTTAAGGATTTTGTGCTTGCTTTGGCAGAACATATATTAAATTTCTTAAGGATTTTAAGACTAGTTAATTGATTTTATTTATTTATTTGTTAAAACGGTGGTGTATTCCTCTTCCATATAAAAAAGTATAGTGGAATCTCTTGATTTGCTGGCAATGTTTTATTTATTTTTAAAGATTTATTAAGTAATATACTCTGTGCTCCACTCAATTATTGATTTACAACTAGATACAAAACAAATTCTAACAATAGCAGGTTCCCTATTAAATTTCATCTACTGAAGTTTTTTTTTTTTTAAGTTAATGTTGTTCTAAGCAAAAACAAATGACATAAAATCCTATTTCTTCATGGTAAAGTTCATTAATAATTTGAGGCATCATTTTTAATAAATGAATCAAGCAAGCTTTCTCAGTAACAATTCATTAAATATTTGCCTCAAAAGATGATTTTTATAAGCAAGTTACAAATTTTACATGAAAGTTACAAATTGTTCTCTGCACTTGAACTACTGCTAGATTAACTTTTTATAACTCAAAACACTTTACCATAATACCAAATACATTATTAGTAGCGAGACTTTCTCTAAAGAACAGTAAAGGTTTATATAATCTAATATGTCATCATCTAAAAAACATATTCTGACACTGGCCAGTTTTGTAGAGGAAAATAAATGGAAGTAACACAAATTTAATTTTAGCATGTATTCCATATGAAAAAAAAAAAAACATCTGGGGTTCTAATCTAAAATTTGGTAGTCCTGTAAGCCAGATCTATTTTTAAAAATTGTTTAAACTTTACCTGATACATACAAAGAAGAATCTGCTGTATTATCCTGTATTTTCTTACCTGCACATCACCACATCACTGCTCTATGATGGGCATTTATTGCTTGTATCAGTAATATAATAATAAATTCAAATACCTGACTTTCACATTTGAAACATTTCCAGATAGGTACACAATGGATTGGAACTTAAACTGAGAGAGAGAGAGAGAGAGAGAGAGAGAGAGAAACTCTTTTCTTTTAAAAGTTTATTTATTTATTTATTTTGAGAGATAAACAGAATGAATGAGTGCAGGGGAGGGGCAGAGAGACAGGGAGAGAGAGAATCCCGAGCAGGCTCCGCAATGCAGCTCAGAGCCTGACTCAGGGCTTGAACTCATGAACTGTGAGATCATGACCTGAGCCGAAATTGAGTCAGATGCTTAACTGACTGACCTACCCATGTGCCCTGAGAAATCTCTTTTCAACCAGTTTGAGAACAGTAGATTTTAACAGATTATAGGCACACACACACACATGTGCACACACACATACACACACACAGTTACACAATCAGAATCCATTAAATAACAGTATGACTCTTTTAATAAGGAATATTGGTCATGATTATAAGAATTGATTAGTAAGAAGATAAAAAGTGAAAAAAAAAACCCACCTCTTTCCAAGCTTAGACATCTGTGGAAAAATATTTGAATCTACTAATAATTGCTAATTAAAATTATATTTATTGTATTCTGTTTAATATTTCTTGTCCAAAAGAACATTGATATATGATGAAAAAAGAATACTGATATAATTTCTGAATTATTTGTGATTACACATCAGTATTCTTCAATTGAGAGAATAAAGCATGTGATTAAAAAAATGGCCATTTATAAAACATAAATGCAGTATCACAAGTGTACCCAAACATATTCTCTGTCCAGAGGAGATGACAGAGTATATTTAGAGACAATTACATGAAAGTTATTTATAAAGCATTTATACATATATAATATAGAAACATATATAGAAATTATAAAGTGTATATCAAGTGTGTATATATATATATATATATATATATATATATGGTGCATGTTACACACACACACAGAAGAGTTCATTGCATTTCCATGTGGAAAGGGTAGTGAGGGTTGATGATAAGAGACCTCTTTTCCAAAGAAGACATACAAATGTCCAACAGGTACATGAAAAGGTGCTCAATATCACTCTTAACAAGGAAATACAAATCAAAGCCACAAAAGAATATCTTCTCACATGTGTTAGAATGGCTACTATCAAAAGGACAATAGATAACAAATACTGGCAAGAACATGAAGAAAAGAGAATACAGTGTACCTTTCCATGTCACTAAGGAAAGCAATATGGAGGTTCCTCAAAAAAATTAAAATAGAACTAGCATATGATCCACCAATCTCACTTCTGGGTATATGGATATATCCAAAGGAAATGAAATCATTCTCTTGAAGAGATACTTGCATTCGTATATTCATTGCAGCATAATTCATAATAGCAAAAACATGGAATTAATTTAAGCCCTATCAATGAATGAATGGATAAAGAATATGTGGTATATGTATATATATACAAGGAATATTATTCAGCCATAAGAAAGAAGGAAGTCCTGCTATTTCTCACAACATGGATGGACCTTGAGTGTATCATGCTAAGTGAAATAAGTTAGACAGAGTAAGACAAATTTGCACAACCTCACTTACATGTGAAATCGAAAAATGTCAAACTCATAGAAACAAGGAAAAGAATAATGGTTGCCAGGGATTAGGATTTGGAGGAAATGGCAAGATGCCAGTCAAAGGGTATGAACTTCTAGTTATAAGATGAATAAGTTCTAGGGATCTACTATATATATATATATATATATATATACACACACACACACACAATATATATAATCTCAGTGCACCATATACATGAAAGTTGCTAAGAATAAATCTTACATGTTTTCACCATCAAAAAAGGTCATTATGTGGGCAGATGTAGGTGTTAACTAACCTTATTGTGGTAATCATTTCACAATATTTAAGTGTATCATGTCATCATGTTGTACACTTTATAGTTATACAATGTTATATATCAATTATAAACCAATAAAGCTAGAAAAACAATCAACAACTCTTTTTAGAGATTACAGAGAAGTGAAGACACAGGGAAAACCACTGCTCCCAATATTGGAAAGAAGGATAGGTGGATACAGATAATCCCAATTTATCATAGCAAAAACGAAGGAAAAGAAACCCCTGCAGGAATCAGTGCTTCAACAGGAAAACCTTAACAAATTCCTAGAAACTCAGTGTAGACAATTCTGAGTGTTAAAAACTCCAAAAGGACTCAATCATAAAGATGAACTTACACTTTTTTTTAATGTTTATTTGTTTTTTGGGGTCAGGGGGAGGGGCAGAGAGAGAGGGAGACAGAGGATCCAAAGCAGGCTCTGTGCTGACAGCAGAGAGCCCAACATGGGGCTCAAATCCACAAACCATGAGATCATGATCTGAGACAAAATTGGATGATTAACCAACTGAGTCACCCAGGTGTCCCCACTTTTGTGAGTTCTATATCCAGAAGCTCTATCAGTTTCTCATAGTGAATATCAGAGAAAAATTCCCTCTTGCTTCTTGTAGGGAAGAAAGAGGGAAAGTAACCACTTTAAAATATGTTAGAGTATTCTATTCTTCTTTATAAAGCCTGCCCTTAGGAAAAAGTAATTTATCAGAGTCTAACGTGCTGGGGTTTTACCTAGGGGAAGGGAAATAAACTCTCACTGGCTCTAAACTTTCATGTGGAAGAAAGGAAATAGTCAATCACAGACCTACCCATCCAGTTATAACTAACAGAGTGAAGAGGAGGGGATTGAGAAACACTAGTGAAATTAACAGTCCAGGGACACAGTCTCACCAAAGACTAAGACTTGATAATAGTATAGAAAGCTTCCCCTCCCCACAATCCTTATCACTATATCAACAAATTCTTATTTACCAATTCCATTTACCCAATATATCATGTCCATCCTTCAACTAAAAATTACAAAGCATACTAAGAAGAAAAAAAAATCACAGTTTGAAGAGACTGAAGAAGTGTCAAAACCAAATCCGATATGGAAGAAATGGTGCAATTATCCGAACTAGCTTTTTTAAAAAAGCAATGATTAATAAGCTAAGGGTTTAATGGAAGAGGTAACCAATGAGAAAGCATAGATGGTTAATGTATAAAGAGAGCCGTAAATTTAAAAAAATAACAAAAAAGAAATGTTAGAGAATGCCTTTGATGGGTTCATTAGTAGATGGAGCATTACTGAGACAGGAACCTCTGAGCTTGTAGACATAACTGTAGAAACTACCAAAACTGAAAAACAAAGACTAAAAATGGAAAAATCAGAACATAATATCCAATATCTGTGGGACAACTACAAAAGGTACAACATATACATAATGGAAATACCAGAGGAGAAAAAAGAAAAGAACAGAAGAAATATTTGAAGCAGAAATGACTATAAATTTTCCTTATTTTCAGACACCTAACTACAGATCCTGAAAGCTCATAAAACAGCAGCAGAATAAACACCCAAACAAAACAGAATCTACACTTGGGTATATCAAACATATCAAAGATTTTAAAACCTTGAAAGAAGCCAGAGGAGGTTAAAAATTTATTTACCGATATAAGAGCAAAGATAAGATTTGCATCTGAGTTCTCCAAAGAAATCACTTAAGTAAGAAGAGAATGGAGTGAAATATTTAAAGTGTTGCCAAAACTTGGAAGCAATCAATATATCCTTCAATATGTGAATGTATAAATTGTGGTATATCCAGACAATGGAATATATTGTGTTGAAAATAAATGAGCTATCAAGTAGTGAATAGACATGGAGGAAGCTTAAATGCATATAATTAATTGAAAGAAATCAATCTGAATAGGCCTCATACTACATATGATTCCTACTATGTGATATTTTCAAAACGATAAAACATTAGAGACAGTAAAAGATTAGTGATGCTAGGTATTTGAGGGACAGGAGGCATGAATAGTCAGAGCTCCACAGACTTTTAGGCAGTGAAACTATTCTGTGGTGGATTCAGAAACATGTCATTATACATTTATCCAAACCCACAGAACACCAAGACTGAACCTTAGTTTAAACAATAGACTTTGAGTAACAATCTGTCAGTGCAGATTCATCGATTGTTAATGAACATACCGCTGCGGTGCAGGGATGTTGACAGTAGGGAAACATGCATGTACGTATGTACAAATGGTATGCAGAACTCTCTGAACCTCCTAATAAATAATTCTGTGAACTGCTTAAAAAACAGTGTTCATTAGTTGAAAAAATATAGAGAGAGGATGTTGCCTGAGAAAGAAATCTGGTATGTCAGAATGAGAAAATTAAGTTTGAGCAGAGACTTTAAGGAATGAAAGTTAAACAGAGGAGGTTTGGAGGTAGAAGTAAATGAGTGATAATTTGCCAAAACATTTTTCTTTGTTAGTGTCCAATTCATTTTTTTAAACATACTTCTAAATATCTATTCCTGCAGTTATTTCACAGAGATGTATCATTTCTCTTATTATGAAGTTTGTCACATTTGAATACAAGAGCTGCAACCCAGTAAAACACAAGTCCCAAATTGAGATTGCTACATTAAAAATGGTTAATCTACAGACTGAATTACCTGCCTTGCCACTTCATATTAACTAACTGATCCCAATACCTAGAAGTCCTAAATTTACAGTTTAGAGACCAAAAACATAAGAAAGTGGTATATTTGAAAGCATCAGAGTGGGTGCATGGTTCTGTAACAATCACATTTTTATCTGCCCCTGCTCTAATTGTCATGGTTCACTTTGTAATAATAATTTCTGTATGTCTCTACTATCACCGCGGGCTTGTGCACTGTTTATAAGGGAGAGGATTTAGCTGTTACAAGTAGTTATTATCTATTCAAAATTGTCCTAATCTGTATATAATTCACTACAGTATGACTACTTAGCGATTTATCCCTAGTGATTTAACCTCTGTGATTTAACCTACTTAGTGATTTAATCTCTGTGCTATGACAGTTCAGGAAAGTTGAAAATCCTACAGTGAGTGCTAATAACTGCTCCATTCAGCACGAAGTACACAAATGTAAAGTTCTGTTTAGTAGAGTATGCTTTCTGAAAAGGTTCAGGACTATAATTAATCTATTTTTCTCTATGCATTAATGAAAACTATTTATTCTTGAATTTTAGCATTATGAGTACATTGATCTATGACAAAGCCTTAGCAAAACTCACACATTTCAGGGACTTAATCTTGATAGTCATAAAAAAGTTAGGAAACTTGGATTATCTGATTAAATTCCTAAGAAAAAAGCCAAAGTATATTAATGGATACAGCAGAAAATAGTTTGGGAAATTACACTTGAACAAATATTCTATGAACAGTTCCATTATGAAGATGTCAGTGTTTTGAAGTTGATGACTATGAAAATATTCCCTATTCTAAACTGAGAATATGGATTAATTTAAATATCAGTAGTGAAATATACAGAGGAAGTTTGGATAATGGAGTTATTTTAAAATGTATTTATGCATTCATCAAAGCAGTCAATAACCAACCCCTTATTGAACACCCATAGAAGCTCTGTACTAGGCTAACTTTTGGGGATACAAAAATAAAGGGACATGTTTCTGTACTGGGTATGCACCTGATATCTCAGTATAGACAGATGTAGCAGAAAAGGAACTCCTTAAACAGGTAGGAGACGTTCTGTAGGTTTACAAGGTTATAAACAATAAAGAATCAATAATGTTAATAGTTTGGGAGTCTTTAAATTTTGGACCAAAATTACCTTTTTAGGAAAAAAAATTAAAATCCCTTATATGACAGCAGAGCAGATAGAGAGGTATTTGGTGGGCACTGAGGGGTGGGAAGAGACACTGAAGTCCGATCAAATCCTACCCAGTCAATTTCTGCCCTTAATGCATTTCCAGATCCCAGCATGATAGTTCCTGAAGATAATGCTGAACTCCAACAAGAGCTCCCAGGAGCACAATTTGAAAACCATGTTTGGAGATGAATATCCTTATGTTACAGAAAAAGAAATAAATAGCTGAAAGGTTAGATGGCTTGTCAATAATTAATCCTTGTTAGCTAATAAGGGAAGGGAGAAAAGACTTTTATTAAGAGTTTCTTCTCCAATGTATAAGGCAAAAAATATGAGAGGCATCACTTAAATCAACATAAAATGCCCAAGTAATCTGTGAATCCCACAAAAAATGGATTCAATTTCTTGACGGAATCCTCAAATTTTATTCTTTAGAAACCATAAAACAAAATTATAATCACAAATGGCTTTGACAAAAAATGGTAAGCACGTGACATGAAAGTGCAATACAACACATGTCACTTGCTCTTGGGAAACACTGAAGAGAGGAAAAATATTTCATCTATGTAAAGTAAGTAATGGTACAGCATAGAGGTGATTTCACATCCAGTGAAATAAACTGAAGTATGTACAATTTTACCCAGTTTAAATTAAATCAATATTCTCAGCTAAGTAAAATGAAAATGTGAATAAATGACCATCGATGCCTGAACACACCAAAAACTGTTTGGACATCTTCCCAGTAATCTAGATAGTTTCATTTCTCAGATCAGATTTAATATACTGGCACAACACTTCACAAAATAATAATCTCACCATCGCACCCTAGCAGCATGGCCAAAATTGTATTATTCACATTTCACCATTTATTTTTTTAATTTTTTTAAAATTTTTTATAAATTTTTTTTATGTTTTATTTATTTTTGAGAGAGAGAGACAGCGTGAGCAGGAGAGGGTCAGAGAGAGAGAGACACAGAATCTGAAGACAGGCTCTAGGCTCTGAGCTGTCAGCACAGAGCCTGACGCGGGGCTCGAACCCATGAACCGTGAGATCATGACCTGAGCCGAAGTCGGATGCTCAACCAACTGAGCCACCCAGGCGCCCTTCACCATTTCTTTTTTTAACAAGTTGCTCTCTACATATTAGTCATAACATACTTTGATAGCACTTCCTTTAGGAAATTTGACCATGTAAGACTGTTTTAAAGTGATCCATGAAAGAGTTTAAAGATTGGATATATCTCTCTTTCCTCTTCTTCTCATGATTTTTTTCAAATTATAATAGAATTAATAAGAAGGTATATTCACAAAGAAGCAAAGAGAAGTATACATTGTTAGTGTGGTAGTTTTTAATGATCGATATAAAAGTTATTCATTCAATAAATACTCATTATTCTATATATCAATTTTCTGGGTACTCAGATTATTGTGAAAAAAGTAACAAAATCTCTGATAGCAAAAGAGCTTACATTCTTGTGAAAAGATAATAAGCAAAAACTATATTTAAAGAATTATATATATGTTTAATAAAATATATACTATTGAGACATACAATTATGTATTACATCTAATATTAGGTGGAGATGAATCCTGTGAAGACCAGTTAAATAGGATAAGGGGTTAGAGAGTGAGCAAGTAAGGGTAGGGTGGTTGTATAATGGAAGATGGTCAGGAAAAGCCTCTCATATTAAGTAATGATTGAATAGAGCCTGGATAAGTTGAAGAGGCAGGTCATACAGATATCTAGGAACAAAAAAATTTCTTGGAGAGTGATAAAAAATGCAAGAGTGACCAGAAAGTGCAAGTGTCCTGAAGCAAAGAATACCTAATGAATTTATTATAAAACAGAGCAAGAAGGCCAGTGTGTCTGGATTTCAGTGAGGGAAGAATGTTTAATCCAGATTCTTGAAACCGATGTTCCTTTCCAGGATGTTTCTCCTACAAGGAAGCCCAATTTCCATTCCTTTCTAGACAAAGGTTTATTAATTAATTAATTTATTTATTTATTATATTATTATTATTTTAAGTAGGTTTCACACCCAGCACAGAACCCAACACAGGGCTTGAACCAATGACCCTGAGATCATGACCCTGAAATCATGACCTGAGCTAAGATCAAGAGTCAGATGCTTAACCTACTGAGCCACCTAAGCACCCCTAGAGAAAGTGTTCAAAAGAAGGTAACTTTCTGAATTCTTTAATGCCCAAATGTTTTCATTCTGCTCTCATGTTGCTTACTTAACTGGATATAGAATTTTGGTTTGAAAATAATTTCCCTCAGAATTACAATGAAATCATGTTTTTGTTTTCTAACATCTAGAAAAACTGCTGAAAATATGATCTCAGTTTCATTCTTTGTCCTTTGTGTTCTTTTTTCCTATTTTTCCAGAAAAATATATTTTTTAATATTTTTGAAGATTTATTAAGAATTAAATTAAACTTCTTTATTCTCTATATTTTAATTTATATACAATAAACATAAATTCTACATGTATGTATACACATATTTAATAAACATATTACACATCTGTAAAATTGACAGATAATAAACCATAAACAGAATAAAAGTGAATAAATCTTAAGTGTCTATTCAGTGAGCTTTGGCAACTTTATACAATTGTGTAATCACTGCCCAAAACAAGTTGTAAATTACCTCAATTATCCCAAAATATTCTCCTTTGCCCCCTTTGATCAATTCTATCATGGTTATACCAACCATCATCCCTACACAGGGGCAGTGACTAATCTTATTTCTATAATTATAAATTCATTTTACCTATTCTTGGATTTCATACAAAAGATACAATGTGTAAAATCTTTATTTTTGGCTTCTTTCACACAGCATAGTGTTTTGAGATTTACCCATGTTGTGTTAGCACGTCATTCCTTTTCATTGCTGGGTAAGTATTTCATTACAAATATGTCACAATTTCCTTATTCATTCTGCTCCAAGTTATGGTTTTCAGGTTTTGGTTATTATGAATTAAGCTGCTCTGAGTGCTGCTGTACAAGTGTTTTGTGGATACGTATTTTATCATTTCTTTTAAATTTCATTTCAGTTTCTAAGAGTGCAAATGTGTCATCACAGAATAGATGTATATGTGACTTTTTAAGTATCAATTACCAAATGGGTTTTGAATGGTATTCTTTATTTTACACTCCTACCAGCAATGTGTGAAAGATCCAGTTGTTCGAAATCCTTAAAAATAGATTATCATTAGCAGTCTCTCTACTTTTACCCATTCCACTGATTTGGAGATAGGAGAAATGTTTTAAAAAGCTGTCTTGTAGCTTATGTGTTCACTTTACCAGGTGGATGTCCCCATGTGATGGAAAAAAATACAGATGACTTAGTCTAATATTCTGGTTTAACTGGGTCTCTGGGTAAAGAGATTAGTGGTATTTGCTAGAGGTGGAGACCTTCTTTCTTGAGTGTCCTTAATATGATGTTCACTGCAAGAGGATTACTCGTAATAAACACACACAGAACTTGAGTCATGTCTTCCTAGAGAACATGTGAGTTATGCAATCCTTTCTCATATGGCATGGAAATCATTCATAACTTAGAGAATCTCTGCTGCTTAAGGTATTCCCACAAAACCTCAGTTGGATAGTGTATTATTTCTGGCCTAACAGGGTATGTTTCTTCTTTGTATGTTTTTGTTTATTTGAATATCTATCTCATCCATGCTGTATATTTTCTTCATATTTCTGGCAGTTTCTGGCTTTCTTTTTACATTCCAAAAAAAGTGATTATGTTCTTGTTGATTATAATATTCATGACTGTAGCTGGACTCTGAGCTTTGCTGTCTTCATTAGTAGTTGAACAAAAAGGCAGGCATACATTAAAAAAAAAGTAATGTCTATTTTTGAGAGAGACAGAACATGAGTGGGGGAGGGACAGAGAGAGGGAGACACAATCCAAAACAGGCTCCAAGCTTTGAGCTCTGAACTGTTAGCCCAGAGTCCAACGCAGGGCTCAACCTCACAAACCCCGAGATCATGACCTGAGCCAAAACTGGCACTTAACCAATTGAGCTACCCAGGCACCCCTGAGCAGGCATGCATTTTATTTGTGGAAATTACTTATTATTGAAGTGTAGATCTTTTAGGGGAGGCTCTTAAAAATTCTGAATTTCTCTCTGGAAGGTTGGAATGTGACACTGGAATTTTGAAAGGAGTGGAAGACAGTACTGTGTGTTTAATTTTTTTTTATATTCAGACCCTGAAATAATTCTTAAGTTTTGAGACCCTCACAGAAACCTTGCTTTCTCATATGTCTCATGTTTATAAGACTTAACCTTGTTAATTAATTAGATTATCCATATAAAAACTTGATATTTTGTACCTGAGAGAGAAAACCTCCACAGAAATAGTATTAGAGAATGTGGCAATGATCTAGGACAATAAATCTTCAATTAAAGGTGAGTAGATTGCCAAATAAGTAAAAAGTAGTGGGTGTAACTGTAGATCAATTAAAATCTAAAGCATTTTAAGTAGGAAGAAAGAAGAATGGTCTAGAAATATGAGGAAAAAGAAAAAAAGGATCTCACACTGTACCAGATGTAGTGCCTTCATTGGAGAGCTGTTTTTTAATGAGAAGGGGAAATAATTCTTTTAAGTTTAATGCTTATATTATACAGTAGGTTCTTGTTTCACTAAGGAACGTGTTTAGGGGCAAGTATCAGAAAAAGGACACATAGAGGCTGAAATGCATAAGGGTTTATTTTTCTCACTTTAACAGTCTTGAAATAGACACTTCTTTAAAGTTTTCACTTGTTCAGTGGTGTAGCAAGAAACTTAACCTTATTCTGTTTTTGTTTCTCTATCCTAGCTACTAGCTTTTTATGCTTGCATTTTGTCCCCATGGATACAAGATTACTGCTAGAGTCCCAGATACCTTGTGTTCGATTAAGGCAGGAAAATGAATGAAATGTGCCACCAAAATATTTTCATTTGGCATTTTAAGAAAAAAAAAAAAGTCCCTAACAATTCTGTTAATAGCATACTGGACATTCCTAATTTCCAGGTAGTCTTTTCAGTGAGTATTTTGTTTTTCCATTCTCTATACTGAAAACAAGAAAGGAAGAAACAGATTAGTCAAGATTTTTGGATCTATCCACCAAAAGTATTACCCAAAATACTAAAAAAAATATTAACTTAATTAATACTTTCTTGGACTTACAGAAGTATTGAGAAAAAAAAAGCTAATGTTTCCTTAAATAAGGTAATGTAAGTAAGCTCATGAAATGTAAAAGTCAGCTGGGATTGAAGAAGAAAGATAACTTATGTTTTGAAAGAAATTTTCTATCTTTAAACAGTAGTGTATTATAAACAAGATAATGAGATATCAATATTTCCACTGAAATTTAGAAATTAAATTGTCACTTTGTAGTCATTACATTATAGTATAACAAAATAAATCAGAAAAAATATTTAAATTGTAGAGCATGTATCATTTGATTTTGGATATGAATTTCCTTCATTAGAAAAGTATTTACTTATTTAGGGACTATGTCTCTGGCTTACATAGTACCTCCTCACTCTGGATCAAATAATTCATTTATTTGACAAAGCTCCTAGTTTCCACACTAGTCTAAGCATCAGAATCTGAATTTCCAATTACTTCTTTTTAAATATATATATTAAAGGGTAAGGTAGTTAGGAAACTGGATCTTAGGTGAATATTCAATCATATATAAATTGAATTTATTTTTCAATAATCTCATATTTTGTATTATAATAATATTCTGAAAATTGTCTTTATGAGTAAAATTGCACATATTTCCTCAGTTCCCAAGTGCTATATTATCATGTCTTGTAGTTCACTTCTTTGTAGTGATGATTTTTCCTTATCAAGGAAATATATTTTAAAAAATGAGGATGGAAAGAAAAATGCTATTGCTATTTAATATATAGTAATTAAATTCTCTAGTCTAAATTATGATTTATATTTCACAAAGCAATAATTTGCTTATCACAATTGAGCAAAACTATGGCTTTATAATTCATAAATACATGACTACCTTATTTCAAGTAAAAAAATACAGGAAAGGCATAGTTACAAATGATCTATTGACAGTTACACTTTGTCAATGAGGAAAAGTACTGTGTAGAATTACTAAAAAGATTACAAACTTTCTTTTATGAACAAGCAGGGAAAATAAGGTTGGATTCTAAGAGGAGACCTTTTAACCTTGTGTTCTGTCTCAATTCATTTTCGAGTAATTAGCAAGCAACTGAAAACAAATTTAAACATTAAGTTGAATTTATTACTAAGCAACAGATAAGATAGAGTAAAATATTATATTAAAGCTCATCTTAATTATTAATCGTTTCAAATTTTTTATATTTGGAAGATTTGTTTGTACTTTATACTGTGATATTCTAGCTGAAGATGTCCTTAAATCATTTTGTTCATCTTTGTTCTCACTTTATTATATATGATAAGTTTCATACTATATATGATAAAATCTAGCAGCACAAGAGATTTTCACATTTTTGAAAAAAATTCAAAAGCCATATTTTACTGATTCTTCTTTCAATTTCACAAATCAGTAACACCAACTAAAATGAAGGAATATGGTTTGAGAGACACAACCTTCAGGTATGTAAAAATTAAAATACCTTCCTAAACTCTCAGTTAATTATAAAAATATAAAAACACAAGTGTATAAATCAAAATATGTGAAATAAACACTTGTCATCTGTCTGAATTAAATTAGTAATAAAGTTAAGAAATGTCTACCTTTGGATACCTGCCTGATTTCATCCTCTATTTATTATATTTCCTTTTTTAAGTACCTTTTTATTCTATGTCTCAAAAATGTACAATAATTTTTCGAGTATTATTAAATAATGAATACAATTAACTGTATTAAATGCGATTAAATGAGTAGTTTACTGAGGTAAGCAAATAAGTAAATAGCATTATGATTTACCTTTCTTCAGTTGAAAAAGTGGTTATCTGCTGAGATACTGAATTTTTCCTTTCCACACAATGTTTCAGCCCTTGGATCCATTTATTTTTGCTTCTCCCCTGCAAACAGGACCATAGGAAAACTAATGAATTTCTTTGGGAAGTTATAATCAATAAGATTCACCGGGAGTAAACCTGTCATCTTTCTTTCTTATGAGTTAAACTTCTAATATAAAATAAAGATACAAATGTACCAGCTTCCAATTGTTTATTAGTACTCTTCCCTTAAAAATACGTATCTTTGCTTAAATTAGTTTTTCCTCTTTGAGAATGAGGAAAGAAAAGAAATTCTTGCTTAATTTTGAAGTTCTTGTTAGTTTCAGATGAGACTATAAAAGATAATAATGACCAGCAAGTACTGGGAGGCTTGAATTTTTATTCTTAATTCTTAGTATGGGTTAACAATTCCAAACCTTGCAAATTTATATGCGTAGGTAATATTATCACTTGGAGAACCTTAGCTTTGCGGAAATGTAATGTAACTCTCCCTAGGTCATATTGCTAATAAATGGTCTGGTCTTACCTTACAAGTCATAATTTTAATCATCATAGTCTTTCAGAGTTTTCCTGCAGAGGTTTGGAGAAGATTTATATGAATGGCAGTATTCTCACAATGGAAAGGAGAAAACATAAAATAAGTTGAATAGGATAAGAAGGTTGAGTTGTTGCATATTTAAGCAACATCTACCATCCTAACATGTACAAGTAGCAAAACTGATGATTTCTTCCCTATCTCTATATTTTAATTGCTCCTAATCTTGAATAAAGAAAAAAAGGTATTTAATTGATGTCTTTTATCTTTTAAGCCTATGAAAATATAATTTTTTTACATTTTTTAAACATTTATTTATTTTTGAAATACCAAGAAAGATAGGGCGTGGGTGGGGGAGGGGCAGAGAGAGAGAGGAAGACACAGAATCTGAAGCAGGCTCCAGGCTCTGAGCTGTCGGCACAGAGCCTGATGCAGGGCTTGAACCCAAGAACCATGAGATCATGACCTGAGCCGAAGTTGGATGCTTAACCAACTGAGCCACCAAGGTGCCCCAAAATATAAATTTTAATTATGATTTTAACATAAGACCACTTACGTATATAAGACCGCTTATATAAGACACATATATAAATTATTCATTTATATAATTTATTGTATTTATAACAATTTATATAACATTTATATAAATTATTGAAAACAAATAGCATTCATTGACTTAGTGATAAGAAATCTAAGAGACCATCATTCAGGATTTTGTCTATTGTACAAAAACTGAATAATGCTTTGGAATCACAATTGGAAAACTTTAGTTGAGATATCTGCTAACATTAAGTAGTAAATCGGCAGGCCATTCTGACATTATTTGTCAGATAACAGTGTTTAGAACAAACACAATCCAACTTTTATATGAATGCTCTACAAGTCTGAGGTAAAAGAAACTGTAAAGAAAATCTACCAATAAATTATTGGAGACAAATCAAGGTGATTAAAGTACCTGGGCTGGTTGTACGCATTAATCTTCACTAATTCCTTAAAGTCTAATTTAACTAAACATAGGTTACCTTCTTTTAAATTTATTAGCTTTGTCAGCAGTTGGGTGTACTATTTGATGCAGTTGCTAAGATAATAATATGGAAAGGAAGATGGTGAGAGGCACCTTTTCTTTAAATTAAAGTAAGAACAGAAGACCAAGCATAATTGGTTTGAGTTATAGCAATTTCTTACTTTCACTAATGAACTATTGAATACAAAGATTGTTATATTATTTACATTATTTGTAGATACAAAAAATATGGATTACTGAATTCTGATAGTCTAAGGTAGTGAAAAAAAACTTATTAAGTAATGGAATGCACTGTCATGAGAAATAAGTAACATTCTAAATTGAAAAGTACTTCAGTTTATAGCAAAAAAAAACCCTCTCTTAAGAAAAAAATATTAATTTTTAGAGTGCTCTAGCTAGACACAACTTTTGGAGAAGAGAAATAAAATATGCTCATCATTTCAATGGTTGGCAAATTTGTACTTCAGATTTCATTGGCTATGTTTCATCTAATCTCAGGTCCTCAAATGAGAAGTTATTTCTTAAACTTACAGCTCTCATAATATTGCAAATTACATGAAGAGTATCAGCAAATGTAAGAATTACTAATGTGTTTATATGCATACTGCTATACGTGTATATACAATAAATTTATTTCATAAAAATATTTCATTATGAACTATTGACAAAAATGCATTTTCTAAGCTCCTTATTCTACGTTTGTAAACGCTGAAAAGTATCTTATATTCAGTATGTGTCTAAAACATTTACTTAGTCTCATATCCAAGGTCTTCCTATGTTCCAAGATACAAAGATAAAGTAACATTTTTGCCTCTAACAGATGGAAATTTAGAGAAACTCAGTAGCTAGTGGTTTAAAAAAATCTCAGAGAACTTAATAGATTTTAAATGGAAAAATCAATCTACACTGCAGATATGCATATTCTGATGATTTAAGAAAAAAAGAGCATGTTTGGTATTAGAGTAATACCTAGTGAAACCATTTCAGATGGGATAAAAATTAGGAAGTTCTACAGTTTTAAAAAATACATTAAAGGGAGAAAGGTAATACATTGATCTTAAATTTGAATTTGAATTACTATTTTCATACAGATTAATTTTAGCTAGTGCTGATAAATTCCTAATAGATCACTCTTCTCTCTCATACAGCACATCCTTCATCAAATATTGTTTACTCTTATCTTCTTAATATATGTAGACTCCTTCCTTATCATCCCTACTGGTCCAATTATTGTCATTGCTTATCTGGTGTGGTGGCCAGGAAAATATGCACATCCCAAATTCCCCTGCAGGAAGCTAACTGAAATAGTTCCAACTGCTGCACTTGGAAATACCAATATACATTTGTGCTAAACCATGCTTTCTTTAGGCTGCTCCGAGCCAATGACTTAACACAGCAGGGATTTAAGGCAGACACATTCCTGACAGATGTGGGATTCATGTCACAGGTGACACTGAGTCTATAATTCCCTGTCAATCTTTCCAAAGCTTTCACTAAGATCACAATGTAATCCAAGAACAACCTTCATATTTTACTGGTTTCCTTCCTTTCTTCCTCTCTCCCATTTTTCACAGAGGTCAGATCTTCAGTCTTTTGGCTCTCAAAGTTCCCACTAGCCCCCTTCCATTTTCCCTCACAGATGTTTCCTTCGATAAAAATCTGTTGTACTTGGAATTCTGTCAAGACATCTACCTCTCAGAAGACCTGAGATAACACACAAGGATTATTTAAATAATATCCTATGTGATCTCCCTCTATATACTTTCATTTCCCAACAGAATATTCTCAACAGACAGAATGACCTTTAAAAATGTAATTTAGGAAAAAAAAGGGGGGGTCGCCTGGGTGGCTCAGTCGGTTGAGTGTCTGACTTCAGCTCAGATCATGATCTCATGGTTCGTGGGTTCAAGCCCCATGTCGGGCTCCGTGCTGACAGCTCAGAGCCTGAAGTCTGCTTCAGCTTCTGTGTTTCCTCCTCTCTCTGCCCCTCCTCTGCTCACGTCTCTCTGACTCTCTCAAAAATAAAGAAACATTAAAAACATGTAATTTGGGATGTTACTTTTCTATTCTATCCCCCATAGCTCTTCTGCTTACTCTGAGTAAGTGCCAAAGTCCTCAGAATGACTTATAAGATCAGGGCCCTCATCCTTGCTATCCCATCATCAGGGAATGCTATTATCAAATAACCACATAACTCACTCCTTCACTTATTTCAAGCTTTTACTTAAATTTTAGAATCTAAATGAAACTTTCCCTGAACACCCTTTCAAAATACTAAATTTCTCAGTCTTCAGATACTTTTTATCTGCTTTTCCACTGTAAGTGTAAAGTGGAAAGTCCACTGAAAGACTGTAGCAGCTTTCTCTCTGTCTGGATGCTTGGCAACATAGAGCTGGAACTAATGGAACTAGTCCATCCTCCACACTTTACTCCTAGTCTTAACCTTCACAAAAGCCTCCGTTATGAGCATAGGTATGCAACTCCTTTTGGGCATCTGATTTCAGCTGAAGATAGTTTGATCTCTTTGGCAAAAATCACTTGATGATGATAGATTCCCTGAACTACATGTTCAGATTCTACCTGTCCCCTAGAGTTCTTATTAAATGTGTAACAACAAAGGAAGACAGTCATTGTTTTGGATTACAACTCAGCACAATACCAAGACTGATTGAACCTTTCTGAACACAACAGAAGTCTTCAGGATCTATTTGTCATTTCACTGCTAATCTTTTGCCTGTAAATCCAACTCTACATCATATGACACGTGGCAATTACCAAAGCCCTTTTGTTAGACAATTTTTCAACATATTCTATATATATTTTTATATTGCATATTTGTCTCCCTAATCTGGAATGTAAGATCGATGAAGGCAGAGATTACTCTGCCTCTTTCCTTTTTTATTTTATATCCCCAGTCCTATAATAGTCACTTTAAAAATATATTTTGAAAGTATTAAAATATGGAAATATGGATAAACTGAATAAGTTTAAAAAATTGTAGGCAAAATCTCTGACCAAAATTTTAAGAATTTTAATAAAAATTATATATGTATATAAAGTATACATGTATGTGTATATAGCCCATATATACATATATATACACCTATATATACATATTTATTTACAATGTCTACATATATATATATATATAAAATGAAAGTTACAAAATAAAGTTAACAAAGAAAAAAAGCTCATATCCTACACGCATGAAGTTCAAATAATCTGATAAGAACATATTATAATAAATGGGATTTTTTTTTAAAGCAAGAGGAAATGGAAGTGCATATACCTTTTCAAGTTAGTTTTTTTTTTATTTTCTTCAGATAAGTACCCAGAAGTAGAACTGCTGGATCATATGGTAGTTATAATTTTTTGAGAAGCCTCTATACTGTTTTCCATAAAGACTGTTCCAATATATATTTCCAACAACAGTGCACAAGTATTACCTTTTCTTCATATTCTTGTGAACACCTGATATTTTTTTGGTCTTTTTGATAATAACCATTCTAACAGGTCTGGAATGATAAGTCATTATGGTTTTGTTTGGCATTTCCTGATGTTAAGCACCATGGCATATACCAGTTGATCATCTGTATGTCTTCCTTGGAAAAAATGTCTATTCATATCTTCTGCCCAATTTTTAATTGTATTTGTTTGGGGTTTTGTTATTCAGTTGTATGAACTCTTTGTATATTTTGGATATTAAACCCTTATTGGATATATACTTTGCAAATGTTTCTCCCATTCAGCCTTTTCATTTTGTTGATAGTTTCATTTGCTGTGCAGAAACTTTTTAGTTTCATGTAGTCCCATCTGATTTTTATTTTTGTTGCCTTTGATTTTGGTGTCAAAATTTAAAAAAATCACTGCCAAATCCTATGTCAAGGAGTTTACCACCTATTTTTTCTTCTAGGAGTTTTATAGTTTCAGATCTGTTGCTCAAGTCTTTAATCCATTTTGAGTTATTTTTTGTATGTAGTATAAGATAGTGTTTCAGTTCCATTCCTTTGCATGTGACTATCCAGTTTTCCCAGCCCCATTTATTGAAGAGACTATAACTTTCAACTATACCTCAGTAAAGCTGGAAAAATTTTAAAATAGAAAAAAAAGAAGCCAAGACTAGCAATATAAAATAGCATAAAATAAAATAAAATAGAGATATGAAAGTAGTGGCTCTACTAATAAAGCTGGGTAAAATAATAAAATTATTGTTGTATATGTTTTAATATTAAACAAAATAACATCTTAATTAAAAATACATACTGCTAAAACAGTATTACATTAAAAATTACATTGAATTTAATATGTATGTAAATGAAAGTTTACTTAAGCAAGGGCAAGTCCAAATAAAAATATATAATCATTCTTTTTAATAATAAATCCCAAACTAATACTATTTCTTTTCTTTAAAAAAAAAAAAAAAACATGTATCGGGACACCTGGGTGTTTCAGTCAGTTAAGCATCCAACTTTGGCTGAGGTCATGATTTCACCACTCGTGAGTTCAAGTCCCAGGTCAGGCTCTGTGCTGACAGCTCAGAGGCTGGAGCCTACTTCTGATTCTGTGACTCCCTTTCTCTCTGCCCCTCCCCTGCTTGCTCTCTGTCTCTCTCTCAAAAATAAAGACACATTTAAAATGTGAAAGAGAGCACGTGAGCAGGGGAAGGGGCAGAGAGGGGGACAGAGGATCCAAATTGGTCTCTGCACTGATGGCAGTGAGCTCGCTGCAGGGCTCAAACTCAGGAAAGGCGAGATCATGACCTGAGTCAAAGTTGGATGCTTAACCAGACTGAGCCACCCAGGTGCCCCAATACTATTTCTTTTCCTGCTGACAGTGATTGAGTTTTTCAATATTGAAAGGTATGAGAAAATCAGTAAGCTTTTCTGGATGCTAAGAAAATACAAGGATGCTAAGAAATAACAAAACACAGGACATAAAACATATATAGGAAGATAAACCTACTATAAAATATATATACTTAGATTTGATGAACTATTAAAATTTTACTTATACTTTGCATTTTTATAATGACACAAAATGATTCCCTCTTTTTTTATTGTGTATTCCAATAAATAAGAAAATGGTATGTGTGTAGTATGTGTATACACACATATGCACACACAATATGGATAGGTAGATAGACCCAGAAATGCAGGAAGGCAAAATAATTAACATAAAAAAGATCAATATTGATAAAGCATTTTGTTAAGAACAGAGCTCTATCTCTATCTGTTATGAATATTTATGCACTAAAATATAATGTGAATATTTCTAAAATATAATCTATTTGAATAAATTGAAAGCCAGAAAATAACAAATGCCTATATAATATTTTCAGTCATTATTAAAGGAAAGGAAAAATAACATGTGTATGTATATATACATATATGTATATATCATATAATTATTACATTTATTCAAAAAGAATTCATAAAGTCATTCACTAATCATTCATTTAGTAAATCTTATAAAGAGTTTTCATTATCAAAGCAAAGCAAAAGTATTCAATAAAATTAAAACTGAACTAAGTAAATTTAAAAACAACAAAAATTAGAATAGGCCAATTATCCCAAGTTATAATTTCTTGAACTGATCAAAAGAATTAAGAATTTTTAGGGCATAGCTCAAAACAAATAAAAAGAGAAAAAAACAAAGGACAACAATATCATGTAGGACTTAATTACAAATACTCAGAATTAGCACCACTCTATATTAGCACCACTCTATAGATTTCGAAATGTTTTAATATAGGACAATTTTCTAGAAATATACATAATATCAAAATTCATCAAGAAGAGTTATAAAGTATAAAGATAGCTATAAATCAATGAAGACATTGGTCAAATTTATTTCTCGAAATATGCTGCGATCTTGACAGATTTAAGAGCAAGATTTAGCATATTTGAAGGTGTATTAACACTATGTGATGGATTCACTTGCAGAGAACAGAATCTATGCCAGCTATTTTCATGGGAATAATAAATCATAATGTATTATAGAATTGTTGAATTGATTTACAGAATTGTACAGGTATTGTAAAAACTAAAAAATTAGAAGACTGCTTAGCTTCTAGGAACAACTCCCAGAGCCACAGTGCATACCCTAGAATTTTCTGTCCTGGTATAAGCTGCAAAGTGTTTAATCAAGAATCTGTCTCTGCACTATTGTTTCTAGGATTATGCCTCTTCCTCCATCACATGGAGCATGAAATGGGTGTTCTGCATTTTTCTCTTTGCCTATATGAAGATAAAGGTTTGACAAAAGCAACTCTGATACAGCTCAATAGCAAAACCTAATGGTTCTTGGACTATGCTTGGTAATACAGAAAGGTCAGAGTCATCAAATTAATGGTCTCCTTCTCATCTTGCTCTATATTATAAAACATCTATATATTCACCTTATTGGTGCAACCTACATCACATTTGAAAATATAAACCAAGATAATCTGACATATGTATTCTTCCATGCCAAAAAAACAAAACAAAGCTCTACAACACAGAAAAAAAGAGAAAGGTGATACAGTTAATGAGCTAGTGGAATGATACATTATTTTTTAAATATTTACAATATTTTGTTCCAAGGAATGCTTCATATGTTAAAATATCCTTTGAGGATTCCAAAATACTGTTGTTTAGGTTGGTTATATCTATATATAGTTTATATGAAAAAATAAAACTGAATTTTGAAGATATTATCTTATTTATTTATTTATTTATTTACTTTTATAAACTTTATAGTTTATTGTCAGGTTGGTTTCCATATAGCACCCAGTGCTCTTCCCCACAAGTGACCTCCACCAAGACCATCACCCCCCATTACCTTTCCCCCTTCCCCTTCCCCCCTCAGTTTGTTTTCAGTATTCAAGAGTCTCCCCTGTTTTGTCTCCCTCCCTCTCCCTAGCACTTTTCCTCCTTCCCCTCCCCATGGTCCTCTGTTGGGTTTCTCCTGTTAGACCTATGAGTGCAAACATATGGTATCTGTCCTTCTCCGTGTGACTTATTTCGCTTAGCATGAAACCCTCGAGGTCCATCCACTTTGCTACGAATGGCCAGATTTCATTCTTTCTCATTGCCATGTAGTATTCCATTGTATAGGTGAACCACATCTTCCTAATCCATTCATCAGCTGATGGACATTTGGGCTCTTTCCATGATTTGGCTATTGTTGAAAGTGCCGCTACGAACATTGGGGTACAAGTGCCCCTATGCATCAGCACTTTGGTATCCCTTGGGTAAATCCCCAGCAGTGCTATTGCTGGGTCATACGGGAGTTTTATTGATAGTTTTTTGAGGAACCTCCACATTGTTTTCCAGAGTGGCTGTACCAGTTTACAATCCCACCAACAGTGTAGGAGGGTACCCGTTTCTCCACATCCTCGCCAGCATCTATAGTCTCTTGAGTTGTTCATTTTAGCCACTCTGACTAGCGTGAGGTGGAATCTCAGTGTGGTTTTGATTTATATTTCCCTGATGATGAGTGATGCTGAGCATCGTTTCATGTGTTTGTTGGCCATCTGGATGTCCTCTTTGGAGAAGTGTATCTTCATGTCTTCTGCCCATTTCTTCACTGGATTGTTTTACGGGTGTGGAGTTTGGTGAGTCCTTTGTAGATTTTGGATACTAGCCCTTTA
>CM053568.1:54304453-54401281 GCA_028646485.1 Cryptoprocta ferox | reverse complement strand
TGGTTTTCTTCTTCAGTATTACTTTGGCTATTTGGGGTTTTTTGTGGTTCCATACGAATTTTAGGATAGTTTGTTCCAGCTTTGAGAAGAATGCTGGTGCAATTTTAATTGGTATTGCATTGAATGTGTAGATTGTTTTGGGTAATGACATTTTAACAATGTTTATTCTTCCGATATTATCTTATTTTAAAATTAAGAATTATAAATTGCAAATTGGAATTTACAAACATGAAAAATTGAGATTTTTAAAGAGATGGAAACTTTCACACAATTTTTATTGGGGACCACCAAGTGTTTATATAATATGGAATGTTAATTATTGGAAAGAATATAAAACAGTTCCTTGTTTGGGAGAAGAACAATGACACAGTTTAACTGAAAATTGAATTTCAAAGTAATATACATATGACAAACTTGTTTTTATGTTATACAGAGGGAGACAATTCATGTGCATATGTTTACATTTAAGGAAGTGATGTCAAAATATAGAACACATTATTAATATTGGTGTTATTTGCACATAAATTACCTTAAATATTGATTCCTGAAAGAACTCATAATACTCAAGTGGATTATCCTCAAAGAAGAGGTTTGTTAGGCAAAGGATATGTAAAGCAATAGCAGAAGAGATATTTTTATCAAAAGGGATTTAGAGAACTCAAGAGGACATTTATCTTTGTCCTTCCTCTCCTGCATCACATGGGATTCATGTTGTCTCCAGGTCATAAACAACCATCAATGTATGTGTGAAGCATCTAGGTACCATGAAATTCAATGTCAGCTCAAGGTGAGAGATTCTTTTTTTTTTTTTTAAGATTTTATTTTATAATTTTATAAGTTTTAAAGATCAAAAATTACATGCTTCACTGACTGAGCCAGTCTGGCACCCCAACAAGGTAGAGGTTTCTTATACTGAGATTGACAATTAAGTACTTTCCAGTTATCTAACCTGCCTTAAAATCCAAATCCCACTAGGAGTCTACAAAACCAGGTGTAAATAAAAAATTCAGAATTATATATCTTGTCCTGAAACAACCTACTTACTGAAGATACAGAAAGTCATTTCTCTTTCATTAATATATTCCATGGAGTTAGTTAAGGGTCACCATCATACTCCAGGAAGATGGGAACTAAGCATGTTGTCAATCTCTACCAACTTAAATTAATCCATATCACCTATACTCATAATCCTTGGTCAAGGCCTTCCCCTGATGGAGAGTTTTTCATCTTTGTTTAGTACAGTTTTACATTGTTTACAACAGTGATACAGTGTGGAAATCAGTAACACTCAAATGATCCAACTGAACATTTGTAATGTGAGCTGTGTGTATTGATCTAAAAATAAAACAAAACAAGCCATGCTCTAATTCCTGTGTAAGTTTTTTCACATTGTTGCACATACTAACAATTCACTTACACTCTTCTACTATAATTTGGACTTTCTAATAAGCTTGAACTGATAGATTTACTACCATATTAAATTTTTATTTCCTTTTAAAAATAACTAGGAAAATTATCGAAATGTCTTTGTAATTGCAAACTGAGTAATAAGAGAACATACACTTTTACATACATTGTGAATATAATTTTAATAAAAGAATATACATACAGGCTTCTGCTACCACTTATGATGTAGAAAGCTGCAAAGAAGGTCACTTTAACCCTAAATATGACAAAAGCTGTATAAACTACAAAAACTATAACTTTCCTGTAGCTGTTAGTAAGCAGTGGTCACAAGACAACCATGTAATTTGATTTTCAAAGAGACAAAAGCTCCCCTAAGGAAGAAATGGATACACTAACATTTCATCTGAGACACAGACTAGGAGAAAAAGATACCAGCATCCATGCAGTAGATAAGAAATAAATAAGTTAAAATGTTAATGAACCACTAAAGTTATAGATGGGTCAGCGTATGAGTCCAGGATATTTGGGGGCTCCAGGCACAAGGAGGGTTTTCACCCTCCCACATTTTTTTTCCCACAGAACCCCACCAGGTACTCTCAAGAAATAAAAGGTGCAGAGCAAGATGCCAGAAAAAGCAAGTTCAGGTAGGCACAAAGGGATTAACTACTTGTAAGGAGCAGGAACAAAAACTGCACACTTCCCAAAGCCCTTTCTCCTTAAGAAAAAATGTCAAAATTCTGGGTTACAAACAAGTTCTCTCAAAGGCATTGATCAGCTATGTGAAGGACATATACCTATCCTTGCCACTTCCTCTGAATCCTACCTCCTTAAGCCAGTGGAAAATGGAAAGAAAACTTGCAATCCTTTCCCCCATTTATCAGGGCTTGAAGATGTGTTGCATTTGGGAGAAGAGTACAAAAGTAACTCTATTCCTTGGTGTGAATAAGGAAACCATCTTAGTCATAAGATACAGTGATGGTTAGTTTATATGTCAATTTAGCTAGACTATATACCTAGTTATTCAAAAACACACTAACTTAGATGTCCTGTGAAGCAGTTTTGTGGATTTGATGGACATCTATAAATCACTGACTTTAAGTGCAGGAGACTATCACCAATAATCTGAGTTTATTGAATGGATTCATCCAATCAGATGAAAAGCTTCAAGAGCAAAACTGATGTTTCCTGAGAAGAAAAAACAAATCTGCCTGTGCACTGCAGTCAGGCCCTAAGAATTCCTGGTCTGCTAGCCTGCCTTCCCAGTCAGTCCACACAATCACATAAGTCAATAACTTTCAATAAATCCCTTTTATATATTCATATGTTTCCCACTGCTTCAGCTTTTTTGGTAGAACCCTAACACAGATTTTGGTACTGAGAGTGGTTTTAGAGAAAGAAAATCTGAAGGATGAGTTTTCTGAATTGGCTCTATTTTTTCTGGAATTGGTTCTCTAGTCTGATTAGATTTAAAGGCACTAAAGACTCTAATTTCCAGTAGTGAAGGGCACATTGGTAGTTCATGTCATGACCTTGCAAATTCCTGCTGATTCTACTTACTGTGAAGTGAGACAACGGGTCCATACCCATAGAATCCACTGGTAGTAATATGTTTTTCATCACCCTGAAATTGCTGGCTTGATAGAGCTGTGGTTTGACCTTTTGAGCACTGAGATACAGTGCTAGCTACCTGAAAATATCTTGCAGGGATGGACAATGTCCTCCAGGAGGTTGTATATATTCTAATTCCCATATACGGTGCTACTTCTCTCATTACCACAATTCTTAGGTCCAGGAACCGAGGAGTAATCGCTACTACCGCTAGGATCCACTAGAAAAATTTGTACTTCCTGTCCTATAACCATATACACATCTGACCTAGACGTCTTAGATCTCCTAATGCTGCCATTAGGAGACAGCAATGATTCCGTTAAAATAGAATTTAAATCACACGTACACTCGGAGTCTCTCATGTCCCTGAACTACCCAGCAAAGTAAGGAATTACTGTACTGACTGAGGTCATTGATCCTGATTACCAAGGGAAAACTGAAATGGTACTACATCATGGAGGTAAGGAATAATATGTCTGGAATACAAAACATCTCTTAAGGGATCTCTTAGTAGTTCCAAGTCCTATAATTGAAGTCAATGAAAAACTACAACTCAATTCAGACAGTATTGCTAATTGCCCAGACCCTTTAGGAATGGTTTGAGTGATCCCACCAGGCAAAGAAGCTTGACCAGCTGAGGTGCTTAGTAAGGCCAAAGGAATTACAGAATAAATGCATAGTTTAAGAAGGTTTTTTAATTAAACACCAGCTATGACCATGCAAAACCAGTTGCAGAAACAAAGCATATAACTATTATTGATATTTCTTCCTTAGCTTATTATAAATATTTCTGAATACAAATATTGAGCAAATTGGTATTTTCTTCCTTCTTTATTCCCTTATTATATAATACATATTAATAATAGCCAAATCACAGTATTTAAGTTTCAGGATATCAAGAAAAGTGAACATCACACGAAGCCTTTGCATTCTTTTCTGGAGAAGGGGTCAGCACATTTTTAGTTGTACACACAAAATAGTTGTATTAGGTGAAAATATGGCTTTGTTACTGTTTTTGTTTGGAGATTAAGTTTGGTTTAAGGAGATGTATATGGGTGCCAAGTTGACAAAGGATGGACTGTGATGATTAGATATATATGTAAAATTACTAAGCTATAGTGCTAGCTATTCAACTATATATGAATCTAGGCTTTGCTAGAAAGTATTCTATAGATGTGATTAATATCTATAATAGCTGACTTTATAGGAAATTATCCTTGAAAATATGGGTGGGGTTCATTTGGAACTTTCCCTGAGAAGAAGAGAATAACCTGTAGATTATGGTGTCAGTTCCTGTCCAAGAGTTTCCAGTCTGCTCATCTGGCCTATGGATTTCAGTCTTGCTAAGCCAGATTTTATTTATAAGTATTTATTTATCTGTAAATTGTATATAATATAAAATGTTAATAATATTGCATATATAACAATAATATTGCATTATAAAATATATTGAATAAATATAATTATAATATATTGCATATATATTGAATAAATATTATAGTACATAATACATTGTGTGTATAATAACAATACTGCTTCATTTTCTGAGTAGAACCCTGACTTATATAGATACTCAACATAAACCAAGAAAAATTGTTCTTTTTAAAAAAATTTTTAATGTTTATTTTTCAGAGACAGGGACAGAACATGAGCAGGGGAAGGGCAGAGAAGGAGACACAGAATCTGAAGCAGGCTCCAGACTCTAAGCTGTCAGCACAGATCCTGACATGGGGCTCAAACCCATGGACCATAAGATCATGACCTGAGCTGAAGTCGGATGCTTAACTGACTGAGGCACCCAGGCACCCCAAGAAAAACTGTCCTATCACTGGTGGAAAAACATAAAACTCCAGCCCAAGAGCACCAACAGATACTAGAAAGAATTTGGCTGCCACAAAGAAAAAAAAAAAAAGAATTTTGAGAAATCCCCATGCTTGCAGCTCAAATCCACAGGGCAAGCATGAGACTGAGGCTGGACCAAAACCAAAAAGAAGCCCTATTTTCATAATACAAGCCTAATGTGGTGTAACAGGTAACACCAGTCTGCTGCTGGAGAGGGTTTAAAAGTGTGGAGAGAAATCTTCTGAGGTATAAATGTGGAGAGATAGCTGAAAGCTGAAAGTAAAATGCTACCACTAAATGAAACTCTCAGGATTACCTGAGCCACATCTGACCACAAAGTAATGTACTACTGCTGGAGGAATATATAACCTATGGATACTGAGGATAATATCAGCAAAACCAAAAACAGAAAAAAAGTAAATCTAGCTCAACCTCTTACTATATGGACTCAACTCTACCATACAAGCTGCTTTACACATAAAGGGGTCTCTACTCTCTATACATGAAAAAAATAATAACATGAGGAGCGCATGGGTGGCTCAGTTGGTTAAGCATCTGACTCATGATCTCACAGCCATGGGATCAAGCCCCACTTCAGGCTCTGCCCTGAGCGTGGAGTTTATTTAAGATACTCTCTCTGCCCCTACCCCTTGCTCTCTCAAAAGAAAATAACAGTATTAATATATTAGAGGATCTAGAGGAAAAGATATCAAACATCAATTAACAAATGAGGAATCTCAGCAGAGGATAAAAATACAAGAACAAAGTTTGGCTCCCTCACTTTTCCCTATGGTCATTGTTTTGTATCTTAAATTCCATATATGAGTGAAATTATATGGTATTCATCTTTCTCTGTTATTCACTTAGCATAATATTTTCCAGCTCCATCCATGTTGTTACAATGGCAAGATTTTATCTTGCTATGTGTGTGTGTGCACATATACCACGTTTTCTTTATTTACCAAGAAACAGACTCTAAACCATAGACAGCAAACTGATGGGTTACCACAGGGTGTGTGGGGGCATGGGTTGAATGAGTGATGGGGATGAGGAATGCGCTTGCTGTGAAGAGCACAGGGAGTTGTAAGTGCTGAATCATAAAATTACACACCTGACACTGATATTACATTGTGTAATTTAAATAAAATTATATATATAATTATACAAAATAAAATAATATATATATGCAAAATAGAATTATTAGGAAACAAAATAATCCATTGTGTCAGAAGTAAATAATTACTTCAGTATTTTCAAGTAGGCTTTCCATAACTAAGGACATAGTAAAATTAGAGAGAGGGAAACAGAAATTATTCAAAATGAAACATAAAGAAAAGATATGAAAAACAGAATAGAATATACAAGACGTGTGGAACACTATTAAATGGTTCGATTTGTAGGTAACTGGAGTCCCAGAAGAAGTGAATGAGGATATATCAGAAAACATATTTAAATAGCAAACAGCCAATAATTTTGCAAATATACTAAGACTTTAAAAAAAATCCAAGAAGCTCAAAGAACCCCCCAAAAAGGTTAAAAACTCCCCATACATATATCTTATATTTGAACTACTACAAATCAAACATAGTAAGAAATTATTGCAAGTATTCAGAGGAAAAAAAGAGAAAGATTATATTCAGTGGAACAAAGCTAAGATTTACATGGAACATATTGTCATACACCATGCATGTCAAAAAAACAATTAAGTAACATCTATAACCTTAATCCTAAAATTCATTACCTAGTGAAAATATATTTCAAAAATTATGGTGAAATAAATACTTTTACAGCAAATCAGTGCTATAGGAAATATCAAGACATTTCTTCAGGTAGAAGCAACCTGACAGAAGGCAGAAACTTGAATGTACACAAAGAGGTGAAGAATTCCAGAAATGATAAATACAAACATTAATGTAAATTAAGAGGCAATGAGCTCTTAAATGAAATATACAGTAGCAAATAACAATGGTGTGTTTGCATGTTACATAGTTATGTAAAGTTTGTGCCAATAATAGAACACAAAATACGAGTGAATAATCAGACATATGTTAAGGTTTTTATTATTTACCTGAAGTGGCATAATATTATATGAAGGTAGACTGTGTGATACATTAAAGTGTACATTGTAAACACTATGACGACTGGTAAAATTAAACAGAGGAATGACAAAAAATCCAATAGTTAAAACAAAATGGAATTGTTTTTAAAAATGTAACTTAGAAAAGCCAGAAAAAAGGGAAAAGGAAAAAAAATTAACCAAGAATAATTTTAAAAAGTAAAGAATAACTAGCAAGATATTAAATTTAAATTTATCCATGGAAATAATTATATTAAATTTAAATGAAATGGTAGAGGTTGGATTAAATTAAATCAGATTGGATTAAAAACATGAGAACCCAAATATATACCATCTATGAGAAATTCATTTTTAATATAAAGAATCGGTGAAAACCAAAAATAGGGTAGAAAGTACAGAGAATGGAAAAACTAAAAAGAATCCTAGAATGTTCATATTAATACATAAAGTAGACATCAGAACAAGAATATTAACAGGGGGATAGAGAGACACTTCATAATTATGAAAAGGGGGATTCACAAAGAAGACATAACAACCCTAAATGTTTATATACTAACAACAGTGCTTCTAAATACATGAAGCAAAAAAAAAAAAAAAAAAAAAAAAAAAAAGATTGAAGAAAATAGACAAATTGACAATTACAGTTCAATTCTTCAACTCCTCTCTCAGGAATCAATACAAAAGATACAAAGAAAATTGGAAAGGATACAGACAATCTTGAAAACACGATCAGTCAATTTGAGTTAACTGAAGTTTATAGAACACTTTAATCAACAACAGTAAAATACACATTTATTTCAAGTGCACTTTGAAATAAATGCATGATATTTTGAATCACAAAGTAAAACTAACAAAATACAAAATAAAAATCATAAAAAATATTTTGAGAGATCCATCGAAATAAACTAGAAGTTAAAAAAGAGATATACAGATAATATATAAACATGTTTAAATTAAATCATCCACTTCTCAGTAATCCATCGGTCAAAAAGAGAAAGCCACAAAAAAATTACAAAATATTTTGAATTCAATGAAAACGAAATACCATGTATCAAAATCTGTTGAATGCAAATAAAGCAGAGCTTAGAGAGCTCTGTAAGTTTAGAGATCTTCTATATTTTCTATATAAGCAATAGCTACTTACTTTAGAAAATAAGAGGTTGGTCATATTAATGACCTGAAGACCAGAAAGTGACATTTCTACTCATAATCTACTCTCTGAAGCTAATCATGTTAGCCCCACTAAAATGCAGGAAGATGAATGATGTAATCTCAGGATGGGCATCTAGTTTCAACAATTCTACATTATAGAATGAACCATGTATATGTCAGCAAAATTCGAAGGTTAAGCAGATTGTCTGAAATTTTTCTACTGTCACTTAATCTATGGTAAAATACCCTGAAGAGTTAAGGAAGCACTGACCTTGACATCAGCCAATAGTAAGTGACTAAAAATAAACTCTGGTTTTAGCTATACAAATTCATGAGTTTCTACGCCTAGACTGGGGTTCTTAAATTTACATATTCCTCCATATTCCATAGGCCCATTCCAGCAGCCTATTCATGGACTATAATTTTTGTGTGCATATGGGAGAACCCTTTCATGATATCCTTTTAGGAAACTTAACCCATAGTGCTTAAAAATCAGCATATAACTTAGGTCTCCAGATGTGATAGGAAATCTGGCATATTTCAATGCACTCATTCATCACTACTTTCTTCAATAAGTTATAAATTTGTACTCTGTCCAAAAAAAATTTTTTTTAATCTGTACTCTGTCCAGAAATTCACAAGTCTTCTATGTATGGACTATGGCTTTTATTTACCCTTTCAATCAAAGTCATACCTTTCAAAAGAGATACACCATGAAGAGAATATAAATTAAGGTGTAAGGAAAATTATATTTCTTATGTTACCTGATTAATGGGTATTTCATAAGTGACAAAGTGTTTTCCATAAAAACTCAAAGTGTTTAATAACAAAACATCTAGCCCTAATCCAAATACCTTACACTAGGATTAATAGTAAAGCAGTAAATATCCTATATAAAATTAGAGAAATCTAGATGTCATAAATCACCTGAAGAAAAAAGGGCCAAAATTGTTATCATATGGATAATAAGTAATTCTCACAAAACCACAGAATTCTGAGACATTGCCTAGCTTCAGATACCTATGTACCAAATTATGCATTATGGTCAATAGCAGAGTGCACTAAATATTTAGTATTAACAGGTTTATGTGATCTTATAGACTTGTAGGAATAAGAGTTATGACCAGACTATAGCAATAGATGTGCATATCTTGGTTCCAAAAATAATGGAAAGTTCTATATTAATGATAACTTGAAAAATATTATCAATTACATTTATCCATAAACAAGAAAAATACAGTGAGGATCATGTAGAGTAGGACAAAAGAGATAAATTATATATTCATGAAAATATTTTTCAGAATACATAATTAAAAAGGGAGTATGGAAAATATTTTCTGAATGTAGATTGTGAAAGTGACTAAGGACCACATTTTTGAAATGTGGACAATTAGCTTAGCATGTTTGTAATTCTCATTCTGTTAAATGCATTTTTCAAATGAATCACATTCCATGTGAATAGTTTCAAGGGTAGAAAAGTCAAGAATTCAATGAGTAAGGAATGTAGTTATTACCTTGGACTTAATTTTAGAAAAAAAAATCAGTATTCAGTGACAAAGTAACCACATCATCAGATTTGAAGGAATTGAAAAATTCAAAGTACAACTAGACTTTACAAAAGCAACTACTTTTTTAAAAAAAAGTTTATTATTTTGAGAGAGCGAGCGAGCGAGTGAGAGCATGTTGGGGAGGGTCAGAGAGAGATGGGAGACCGAGAATCCCAAGCACTGCACTGTCAGTGCAGAGCCCCAGGTGGGGCTCAAACTCACCAACTGTGAGATCATAACCTGAGCTGAAATCAGGAGTAGGACACTTAACCAACTGAGCCACCCAGGCAGTCCTAAAAAGCAACTACTTTTGATGAAAATGTTTACCAAAACCCAGATAATAGCCATTTATGGGACTGTTGTAGAAAACATGGGGTACACAGGGTTATTACCACAGTAGCTCTGTGAAATATATTTGACCATTTTTTCAGTTTAAAAAATAATATTCTGTTGAACTGCCTTATTTAGGGTTTAATTTTTTTTTAACTGTGGCTTTGCCTTTTTAGAGCAATTTAAGTTCACAGAAAATCTGAGGGGAAGATAGAGATATCCCATTTACCCTTTACCTATACACACGTATAGCTTCCCAAATTATCCACATTCCCCACCACAGTGATACATTTGTTACAACTGATGAACCTACACTGACACATCACAGTCACCCAGAGTCCACAATTTACATTATGGTTCAGTCTGGGTATTGTCCATTCTGTGGGTTTTGGCAAATGTATAATGACATGTAACCGTCATTATAGTATCATACAGAATATTTTCACTGCCTTAAAAATCTTCTGTTCTCTGCCCAGTCAACCCACCTCCCACCCCAACCTCTGGTAACCACTGGTCATTTTACTCTCTCCATAGTTTACCCTTTTCCAAAATACTGTATAGTTGGAATCTTACACTATGTAGCACTTTCAGACAATTTTACACACATGTCTCATAGAAAACATGACAGAAGAAGGAAGTTAAGCCCTTGCAGTTAATGGACTGTACTTGCAATTATAGTTCAGTTGGTTAAGTAACTGCAGGGAAATCAATTTACTTCACATCACTAGTGAATACTATTGATATACATGGTAAAGTCTCCACTTATAATACATGTTCAAGAAATAAACACACTCAAAGAACAATTTTACTTCATATCATGTCGTCGTGTTTCCAGTGATTTTCTTACAATTCCTACTATCAAGCAGTAAAAACAATAGTTTCTGTAGGTTCTATGAGAAGCAATGACAGGATTAACTATGGTTTCAAATACAAAAGTATAAATGTCTGTCTGGAATCATGCCAATTTCACAAGAGGAGGTAGTAGAAGAGGTAATTTAAGAAAAAAAATAAAACTACTATAGTAGGTTTCTAAGTGTTTATGGAAATACTTAAAATGGAAAATTCTCTACATTAAAAAAAGATATTACATTCATATATGCTGTATAAATTACTTTGGCATGTTAGCCAGCTTTTTTTTTCCTTGAATAGGAAGGAAGGTTGATTATTAATTTTGGATTATTAATTGTTTTCTGAAATGGTAAAACAGATTAGCATCTTTTTGCCTTTAGCCATCTAATTTTATTCAGTTTGTTTACCAGTTTGATCACCTGGCATTCCTGTTTGCTTCCATGGTAAGTGTGGAAAGGTTTGCAACACTCTTTTCTGAGGAACTGAAATGCTCTCAAAGGCCTTGCTTAAGAGACAAGTAATTAATGTGAGAAGAGTTTTGTTCTGTGCCACTTGAACCTTGGCCTTTCCACTAGAGCATTTGACAAGAGCGTTAAATCTGGTAGTAGCCTCTGGTTTATCCTATTATGGGTATTTGTGTCCCTTAAGCATTGGGCTGAAACCTCCAATTCATTTCCAAGAGACCTTGGACACCAACCAGATGGTAGTTCTTTTAGTTAAAATAAAACTGAATTTAAACTTATACGTAGATGTGAACTATTCCATAGCACGTTTCCTTATGACATATGGTTCTCCTTTACTAATTTTCTTAATATTGTGCCCAAAGAAAACCTACAGTTATAGAAGTTCTAATTTATAAATAATTATATCATTGATAACAAGAAAGTCTCTATTTTTTAGATGTTATTTTGATATTCTCTGCAAATTACTTATTGAAACTCAGTCATACTTTGTTTACTATGTACCAGACAGTTCACATTCATCATACCACTTAATATTCAGAGTAATCTGCTGAATTACCATCACCATTTTATAGGTGAAGTAACTACAGTTCAAAAAGGCCAATTAATTTTTTGAAAACTCACAGCTACAAAGAAGTAGACCCTTAATTTTTACAAAGACTTAGATAAAAGCCAACATGCTTATTCCACTAAATTTCAGGTCTTTATAGTCTTCCACCAAAGTTCCTTCATCATGCACAGATATCAATATTTAGCTTAAACAGATCCCTGCAAGTTTAACATTTTATGGAAGTTTCATGCTTCACCTTGGAATGATTTACATTTTGTATTACAGTATATGATTCATTTACAGTTGTTTTAAAAATATACAAAATTACTGTTAGTTAATTAGAGATAAATTGATGTCCATAAATGTTACATTGTTTATTCTGTTATTTTTGTCCAATAATTATACAGGAATTTGTACTTCCAAAATTATAGAGATATGCATACCAGTTTGAGAAGCACAAAACACCACATATAAGAAAAAAATGTATGAATAAGGCCGTGGGGGCAAAAATAGGCTTGAGATTTCTGTGTAGGTAAGAAATATGGTACACATGTACTGTGCCCAGTTCATTAGCATAGAACCACAAATAGCATGAGTTATAGTAATTCTTTTTAATTAATTACCTGCCAATTTATTTGAAAGAGGATAGAAAACAACCATTCTATAAATACAATTCAATGCAATTCAACATACTCTTTATTAAGTGATTAATAAAATGATTAGCATTATGCTAGATACTAGAATGGTACATTTAGAAAACATAGTTTTTCCCTCAAGATACTGACAACCTGGGAGAGGAGACAGACACATAAAACTATAATGTGGTAAGAACCATAAGAGAAGTATGTAAAGGATACACAACAACCATAAAAGAAAGTTTTGTATCTGGGGATGCTGTCTTCCCTAGGTGTTTAAGGATTTGGTATAGTAGAAGGGTAGAGAGTAACACACAATTACAAAATAGAAAGATGTGTTTAGTGAATGTTAAGTAGTTTAGCAGGCCTAACTGCAAAGGAATGCTCTCATGCTAGGGAAAAATGTGCTGGGAGGAATAGTGTGTAAAGTAGAATAAAAATAATAAGGTCTCCTTTAAATATTCACATGGCTTGCTGCACTTTTCTTTTATAAAACTCAATGTCCTTGTAATTACTTGTTCAGTGGCTGTCTTTTCTACTAGACTGCAAAATCAAAAAAATCCAAAAGCTGGGTCTTCTCCTTTCCTGCTTAGCACAGTTCCTGACACACAGCATGCATGAGGCTTTGGGAAATCTCCAGAAGGAAAAGGAACTATGTATTTGATATGGCATACCAGGCAACCAGTGATTAAAAAGTCATAGTGAGGGAACTAGCACATGGAAAACAGTATCTTTAGTAGACCTAACTGGGAATAATATGAGGGATGGCTTAGGTGGTGGGTAGATGAAGTATCAGTTCACACTCAGAACTCACCTCTAAGATGGAGAGAAGCCTGAAGAGAGTAGTGGTAGAACATGTACAGAAGAAAAGAATGAATGAGAGACAAGTTTAAGAAAAAATTGTCCAGAGTTTTGAAAGGAAGTAAAAAAAAAAAAGCTGAAGGAAAAACAGAAAACAAGATAGAAAGATGACTACTAATTTCCAATCTGAGGTACAGGAGGGAAAAGGAGGAGTTGGAAGTTAAAAGAGCTAGTTTCCAGGAAGGACTTAAGACTTGGTAAGAAATGTAATTTAAAACTACTGAGGTTTGTTATTGAAATAATTTATCTGCCTAGGATCTTTTGTTGATTAGTTTATCAATGATGTGTTAAAATTTCCTAGTTTAAAGATAATACTATAATTCTTTACCCTTGCTTTACTGATTCATAAATTTTGTTGTTAACCCACACTTTGTGTGGTCCATTTACAAATGTGACTACTTTAAAAAAAATGTATCATCATTTTGCTTAGAAGAATTAACTCTTAGATTCGGACCTCCATTGTTCACACCGACTCCAACAAGGGATTTACATCCTGTGGAAACAGCCTATGTCTTAATTAGATTGCTATGGGTTATGTCCTTGAAAATCTCCTCTGTCTAAACTTAACATTCAACAGTAGTAAAGAAACTTTGGACTCCTTCATCACACCATCTACTTTTTTCTTTTGCTTGCTTTCCTTCCTCCCTTTCTTCTTTTCTTTCTTTCTTCCTTCCTTTCTTTCTTTCTTTCTTTCAGACAACATTTCAAACTCTTTCTCTAGCTTTTTGCCTTATTTTGTTTTTGTTTTAAGAGGGAAAATCCTGTCTGGTATCCTACATTTGAAGAACTTTTTTTTTTCTTTCCTATAATGAGGTCATGGGGCCTACAGGTCTAAATCAATAGCACAAGCACATCAAGTTTTCTTAAGCCCTGGATGAAATGCATAGGGAGACCAATTCAAAGACTCAATCTTTCTTCAAATGTTTTGGTTCTCAATGACCAAATGAGGATTACAATAATATTTACTTTGTTCTCTCTTATGATCAGAATTTTTCAGGTTGATTTTTAGAGTACCGTGGATGAGGTTTCAACTTCACTTGCAAAGTAAATTCTTAGCAAAAGAAGAAGATAGATATTTTTAAAGGTGCTAGAAGAATCATAAGTGAAGCTAGATAAAATAAGAAAAAATAAAAACTTTTGACAATAAAGTAAAAATAAGTTAAATCTAGAAGGTATGTTTTTAAAATATCCTTTTTTAAGTTTATTTATTTATTTTGAGACAAAGAGAGACAAAGAGGGTGTGAATGCACATGAGCAGGGGAGGGGCAGTGAGAGAGGGAGACAGAGAGAATCCAACGCAGGCTCCATACAATCAGCGCAGAGTCCTATGTGGGGTCGAATCCATAAACCGTGAGATCACTGCTTGAGCCAAAATCAAGAGTCAGCTGCTTAACTGAGCCACCCAGGCACCAATAAAAAATCCTTTTTTTTTTTTTTTAAAGAAAGAAGGCAAAATATTAAGAGTGAATGAGTAATCTTTTAAACTGTTGGGACTATGACAGGAAAAAAAACAATTGCAAAGATATTTGATTCTAAAAGCTCAAGGAGGATACTTTTCATGAAATGAATTTAGGAAATGGTATAGAGGCTAGAAAAGTGGTACCAAGGCAACACTGATATTTTCCTCTTATTACATAAAAATAATAAAAAGTGAATATTAAGACAGTACAGGAGAGACATGATTAAAGTGAAATCATATTTCTCTAAAGTTTATGATAAACGCAAGTTCTTACAATTATGAATTTTAAAGAAGTCTGACTCTAATATATCCAACTTTAGACAAACTAACATTTATTGTACAGATTACAAATGTATAGTCCTTATTTATAATATGGAAGAAATTCTTGTTTCTAATTATAAATTAGATGAACAAATAGTCCAACAAAGTTTTTTCATATTCAAAAAATATTGATAAATTATAATAATCTTTAGATATTGTAAGATTTTCAAATCACACTACAGCACATTAATAAATGGTACTGCATAATACTTCTAAGACTTTATACACTTCTTTTAATCAAACTCCTCTTTGCCCCAATTTAAATTAAATCAGCTGGAAGGAATGGAATATATTCAAATGATGCTTTGTGATTTTCGGACATTATGAATAAGGAAATATGATGTAGCCTGTATCTCTGGTGCACTTAGAATTGAAGCACATGTTCCAAAGGGGAAACAACTGTGGTTCCAGCGCCAGAAAAATCTGAGTTCAAGATCTAATAATGGCTGGGGTGCTTGAGTAGTTCAGTGGTTAAGCATCCAACTCTGAATTTTAGCTCAGGTCCTGATCTCATGGTTCCTAGGATTGAGTCTCAATCCTGCTTGGGGTTCTCTCTCTTTCTTTCTCTCTTCCCCTCCCCAATTTTTGCTCTTTCTCTCCCTCTCAAAATAACTAAATCAAATTAAAATAAAAAAAATCCAATAATGAGATCTAGAGTTTAAAATGTGAAAGGAGGTTATTATTTGTGCTTGAGGTGCTTTTTTTCCATTTTTAACATGAGAGCATTAACAATTTAAGCATGTTATATGAAGATTAAAGAAGACAGAGAAAATGAAAGTAAAATAGACCAATATATGATTGTATATAAAACATGTATCTTTTGCCTCCATACTGATCACATTCATCCCTTTCTTAAAAGGAGAAAAATAACAGTAGGAAGTTCCATTTTATTTTGTACATGCACACTCAGTTTCCACCCCCAAAAATGACAATGGAAGTTGATGTTCTTAATTTTCAATAATTATGGTGATCTGCCATTTTATTTCTTAGATTAGTGCCTGAATATCTGCTTTGAATCTTGGTCAGGAATTATACCTCTGCTAGTATAGAGCCATGCCTGTTAGCCACCTAAGCACTCCCCATAGTGTCGGCTAAACTTGTTTCCTTCTTCTGGCAGAGTCCCTTGTTCATATTTTCAATTCATAGAATTGGAGAGGAAGTATTATTTTTTATTTCTTAATTTCTTGGTTCATACTTAATAGTATATTTAGATGTACCCTCAGAAATAAAAGAGGTAAAATTATGGGCCAGCTAAGAGGAGAAAAATGGAGAGTGGTTTGGAATAAGTGGTAGACTACTTGGTATCCAAAAACAAAGGAATGATCTAATACACTTAGTTTTTATATACATGCTCCATTTTAAGAGACAGAATACTGTATATTCTGTCCCATACCAGCATTACTATGGTGGGATTTGGGTTTATGTATACGTTTCGTGAGGCCCTTTTATGCTCCATTACTATCCTGACATGATATGCATAATCCAATAGTTACTCTCCTGCTTCATATCCCTCTCAGGTTACTATATAATGATGCAATCACATGAGAAATATGGAAGCTCTTCTACAGATGATACTTGTTAGATACTTATGATCCTTGTTATGAACTTATGATACTTGTTAATAGTCACTGGGTAGGTCACGAACATCAGGAAGGTTCTACATAGACTGGATATGACAAAATTGTATAACTAGAGAACATACACATGGGGAGGGGCAAGCCTGGAGTTCCAGGAAGTGATGACACAGGGTGAATCTCTAAAAAAAAGGAAAAATAGCTATCATGTTGATTATGCCATTACTTTGAAAGATACCCAAGCCCTAATTCTCTAATTTTCCCATATGTGAGAAAAATACATTGGAAATTGAGCAAAATCCTACTTGAATATATCTCTTGTCTTACCACTGGCAATCACTTTTCTAACACTGCTAACTTATATATAAAACAGTATCCTAGACATTTTCTCAGGTGTTCTGTGGATTATAGATTGGCTGCTAGAATATTGATAAGATTAAGAAGAATATAAAATTTTGGTTTATAAACTATAGTTGTTCTAAAAGGGAGAGGTGTAACAAGTGGATTATGATACATAATTCTTAAATAGGATTTGTCATGGGAAGCCTTGCAGCAAATGCATTTCCCTACTACAAGACTGATACATTTTATTAGGTACTCAGGTTGGAAAAAGTAAATACAGAGTTCAAGGTCTTTTACATACTAATTGGAAGTGTGGTTGGTAGCCTGAGTAAGTGAACAATTTCTATTACAGAACTTTCCACTGCTGTTAGAAGGAGACTGATGTTATGAAAAAGAGTGCCATGTGCATCCTCCAGTACTACTATCAATTATTGGAAAAAATTACTGGTTACTGTGATAATGCTTAAGACATATTCTAGGAGTAAAGTTTAAGCAGATAAAGGTCTGTCCAAACTTTCAAATCTATACTTAATGTTAGCAGGTGTTCAAATATCAGAAAAGTTATGTGTTTAAAGAAGGATCATTACCGATCCTTCTGTACTGCATTTACAAATGTGAAAAGTCTTCAATACCTCTCATGTAGAGAAATGGCCCAGTTATAGCACTTGAGGCATGCATTCTGGTAAAAATATACAGCTTCCCTTTTTGTAGAAAAAATAACCTTAATATTCTAGGACAACCTCCACATCATTTTATATCTCAATGTGGATTTTTTTTTCTCGCCCTGGGTTGTGTGTTTTGTCACAACAAACCACCCCCTTGGCTGGAGAATTAGACATGTAGCTGTGAGGAATTTCCTGAAGTGAAACAATCTTTTACTTTAGGAGAACAGATATAATGTCATGCATGTTCAAAGTGGAATGTTAAAAGAAGAAATGTGTGGAGGCGCCCTGGTGGTTCTGTCGGTTAAGCATCTGACTTTGGCTCAGGTCATGATCTCATGATTCAGCAGAACCCGCTTTGGATCCTTTGTCCCTGCTCTGCTCCTCTACTGCCTGTCCCACCCCCTCAAAATAAATAAATGCATTTTTTTAAAAAAGAAGGAATATGTGAATTTAGCAATGAATATTGTATTGGAAGTTAAACGGAGATAGGAAGTCAAAAGGAGAACAAAATGGAAAAGCAGTTGATAAGAACACAATAACTGAAAGCAGATTCTGGAGGCAAATGTCCTGGTCTTAAAGCTGGATTAGCCACTCACTAGTAGGACGCCTTATGCACAGTCTTTAACCTCTTGGTACCTATTAAAAACAAGACAACAGGCCCAAAGTTGAGTCACTTATGCTAAGCCCCACGTCACCAAACCAAAAATTAATCACAGTTTCAGCTCTCCCAGAAATGGAGTCTTAAACCTGTCAATCAGGAACTGCATAATCAGCACTAGTTAGGAAATCTGCCTAAAGGACCTCTGTCATCCTCTAAAGGAAAGTGATCTGGCAAAAACCAACCAGCTTTTTACTTATTTATTTATTTTTGGCCTCATCCTACTCCTTCCTGCCTGCAAAAGTCTTTCATTTTGTACAGTTCTTTGGAGCTTCTATCTTATCTGCTAGATTGGATGCTGCCTGATTCATGAATTGTGAAGCAAAGCCAATAAGATCTTTAAAATTTACTCAGTTGAATTTTGTTTTTTCATATGTCCTAATTTCCTTAACTATAAAATGGGGATGATAAGAATGCCTGTTTATCAGGGTTTCTATGAGAATTCACTATGTGTTAATATTTGTAAAGAATTGAAAAGTTTCTTGCATATCATAAGAACTGTATAAACATGTTTGTTAAACATGTTTACAAAAGTTTGGCAAGAGATGTTCTGGATAAAATATGAAGATGGGGAAATTATCTTTGCCTAGATGGTAATAGCAAACTTTTATAAAATGCTTAGTGGTATACTTAGGAAATGTGTAGTCAATGCTGAGTAGGTATAGATTATTTCAGTTCAGTCATTCTTTTGGAGTCCCTTCAGCTTTTAGGCCTTAGTGGTTACATTGTCCCCTACTCAGGGATCAGTGTAAGTTAAGTCAACACAAGTGCCACTGCCATAGATTAAACGTGACATGGATGCAATCTGAGTACACTGTATTCACCTGGAAACCATAGTACCCCCAGGACTTGGTCTCAGTTGAGCATATTCAACTCCTGGATGCAGTTTAGTGTAAGTAGGCATGAAAGTTATCATAAATGACCTTTCATTTTAAGCATCAGTGATGCTGTGTGGCAATATTGTATGATGCTAACATTTACACTCTTGGGCACTATTCTGATTCTATGAACGCCTGTTTTTAGAGTATCTATTCATATTCACATCTGCTATAGTCAATAGAGGCAATGTATAACCCTTCATACCCAAGAAAGCGTCTCAAAAAAAGACCTCATCCTATTTGAAAATATTTAGTCTTTGAATAGCTGGTTGTCTCTCAAAAGTATGTTCTGTAGAGTTAAAAATGAGATTTTTCTCAAGCATACAATCATACAGAAGAGCCAATATGATAAGCATAATCACCATGATTTAAATGATAGTTCCAGGTTAGTATTATGCAGCCAGTACATCAAGGGATACAGTTCATTTTTTTCTTTTTCCCCAACTCACAAATAAAATACTCTGTTAAACCTTATATCTTAACTTCAATTTAATTTATTTTCTATGGGGGTAGGGTATCTGACACCCTAACTGGGAGAATCGTTCTTTTGAATAGAATTACTCTTTAGAAAAAGACTGATACTAGATTTCCCTGTGTCGTTATTATCTACTCATGTATCTTCCCTCATTTGCCACAATTCTTCTCTTGCTCCATCCATGTATTACCTGTCTTAATACAGGTAATTGTCTGTCTTGATTTTGTCTCCATGGGTAGGAGTTGCTGGTTTAATCACACTGTCCATGCACAGAGCTGGTAGGAGGAGTAGATTTGTTGGAGTTTCCCTTATTTGCATTCTCAGGAAGAAAGATTAGGGCTTCAAAGTTCAAGGAAAATGGAGAAATTACTAACCAGTACAACAACATCTATACTCATTTTATCCACAAGACATGATTTCACTTTCCAGCTCAATGTTCCTCTAAGAATACCTCCAGTCAAATTCAGAGTAATTTAAATAATGTACTGAGTAGTAATATCATTCTCAGTGAACATATAAGTATTAGAAACAGGTGAAAAATTCACAAAAGAAACAAAAGCATGTAAATTTATGTTCCTCAATAGTGAAACAGAAATGTAAATTCATGAATCATTTCTATTTTAGCCTATCAAATTGATACCTATTTTAATAGTAATGTTTAAAATTACTCAAATGTACATTACTTGTAGAAACACAAATATTATAATTTATGACAAAATTCCTTGATGTACATAAATCTCTCTTTATTTGATACAATAATTTCACTAACACTAACCTATCTTAAGGAAGTGATTGGAGATTTTGTCATTTTTTGTGTATTAAGAAAATCATTTTGCTTTGCCTATGCAATGAAAATAAACATTATTAAATAAATAGCTGACTCTCATTAGCTGGTCTTCTGGATAGCAATATAACGAATCTCTCTGGTACGATAAATGGTTCTTTCAAGAAAACAAAACATAACACTTTAATGCACTTTGATAGGCCTTTAGTTAGGAAAGCAAGGACTTCTGTACACAAACAGTATATGATTACTGCTTAATTGTCTCATGTGATGAAATGTGTGTTCGAAGTGTCAGGCATACCAAGAAAGAAAGAATGTCGTTGGTAATAAAAAAAAAAAAAAGTGGAAGATATGAGTGGAAGAGTAAAGGGCTGGAAAGCAGAGGTGAGGGTGGGGAGGTGGTAATATTCAGTCCTAGGGCGGATGCTAGGGAGCCTGGGAAAAACTGTTGACAAGCAGGGAAGTCCATGTTGTGGGAGTTCCAAGAATTTTATTGTGGCAGTATACGATATTCAAGTTTAAATAACTTGCTCTGCCATATGTAATTATCTCTATTTCCCTTCTTTAACAAAAATCACCCAAACAGAATAATCTTCTGATAGTAAAGATCTGAAGAATGGGACAACTTTCTCAAATTACAGGAGGAGGGGAAATGTCAAGTCACTGAAGGCATGATATTAATGACACTGAGAGACTAGAGGTAAAAAGAAACTAGAGTGTGAGAAAATATGCCAGTGTAACTCCTCAAGCATAATATTTTATGAAAAGCACTGTAATTCTCACAGTTATTGAAATAGAGACAGGATATCTTTATTTTTTATTGTTTCTATTTTTTTCTATTTCTATTTTAAGTTTTGTTTTGTTGTTCATTTGTTTCTAATATTAACATGAAATCCAGAGTTATCTATATTTACTTTATGCTAATAATTTGTAAAACAACCTACATATGAAAATATTTGTAAATTATAAAAGCAGTTACAAGTCTTTCATATGTTGTAGTAATAGGGATTCATGCATTTGTATCTAGTTTATAACCAATAAAGCTAAAGTCACCAGAGGGAAAAAAGTTACATATAAAATCTTATCTAACAATATGTTGTAGAGATCAGCTTTTTAAAAAAAGGACTTAAAATTTGTAGAGATCAGCTTTATAGAAAAAGGACTTAAAATGTACAAAAATGTTAATAAGAGGCATTAATATAGAAAGTTTTAATGCCTTTCTGAATTTTCCTTTTTTTCCTATAGGATATATTTCTGTTATAATCAGATAATTTTATTTACAAAATCACACTCATCAATATATTCTCATTCCATGGCAAAAGACAAAGGTTTTTGCTTATCTGTTTTTGCTAACACTTGCTTTATTATTTTTTTTTAATTTAAGTGTTACATTATACAAGACAAAGTAAAAAATAATGTATGAGAATAAGAGTTGATTTCAGGTTGGCAAAAAAGGTAAGTCATTTAAATATTTACATATGATAAAAGTCATGGTGGGACCTGGGAACTATCAACAGCAGAGAATGAGGTATCGTAATGCTACAAATTAAAGGGAAGTTTACATAATCACTACTAGTATTACAGCATCAATCTTAAAAAAAAAAGAATGCTTTTCAAATGCTTCTAATTGATTCTATGGGGCATTTCTTTTAAATAGGAAATAAGCTTCGATTTAAAAATTGAAGTCAATGAAAAACTAGATTCATTTCATGCAATTCCACTCTAGAGATAATTTTTCTAAATTATATTGACTCTATAAATATGTATTCTTAATATTCTATCTTTAATGCAACAGAACCCACTTGTTACAGCAAAATTACTGAGGCTTAGATTTGTAAAACTGTTTCTATTATCTACCATAAAACCTACAGCAAGAAATAACATCACTTTCCATTTTTTTATACTAAAAGTGGGAAAGTATGTCATCTATCCAATTTTCAAGGTCTCTTGCTATAGGGATAATGCTTTTGTTTTCCAATCACTGCTTCTACAACTGGTGGATAGTAGAAACAGAAAACATGCAAACTTGAAATTGACATGCTTTGCAGAATCTGAGATGGAATGTTTCTCTGCCTATCAGTTCAGGCAGAACATATAATTATTTTCACATCTCACAGGAGTAGTCCTTTCAGTGTTAGATTTTCTTAATGCTCTGAGTTGGCAATGACAAGGGGAAAAAGAAGAAGGAAAAAACACATTTGGGGACTGTCATTTGCAGTCAATTCTTTGAAACTAATTTTGGAATGACTTTTAAATTCTGCAAAACATTTATCGCAATTCTCTTGATGGAGAAAACAGTTATTTCACAGTTAAATTTGCCATAAAGTTTTCCCAACTCTTTGTCTTATTTTTGACAGGCTATTTTCAGGAATGTCATCACCATAGGAAAGGTAGTGGAAGTGTAGCTGCTGTCTGTCCTAGGAAGACTTTCATTAACGCAATCTCTTTGTCCAATTCTACAACAGCTTTAAATATTTACATATTGACTATGGCATAGGTACTTGCATGGGTAAAAATCACAATGACATTATCATTGCAATCTTTGGGATTCAATTTGCAAACTGGAAAATGATTGACATTTGGATCCCATGAAAATTCTTTTCTCTGTTAACAGCATAGTTTGTGGTTAGATCCTGTAGGTAGTTCAATATACAATGTCTTGTTAAGAAGAGTGAAAATAGTTAATACCATGGTAGTGAAACTATGCTAAAGTGTTAGGATATATAATGAAACACAGGTAAATTAAATGGATCTGTAGTAAAACTACAGCCTGATCACACATCTGTTTCTAATCCATTCATCTAACATTTGCTACAAATTAAAAACTTACAGAAAACTTTACTTCAGGTCACACAGCAGGGAAATAACAAGATTATTTCTTTTGTGTCCTGAAAGGACATACATACTGAATGAGAACATGAAATATAAAAGAAAGTCTTACTGATAACGATGTAAGCTCTTAATATTCTGTAACCTTAAGACTTTCCAGAGATTTACATAGATGTTAAGCAAAGAATGAAGCCCACTGATAGAACTCTCAGCATAACTTGCTGAAGATGAACCCTAAAGGCTTATTTTGGAACGAATTCTGTCATTTGTGAAAACTACCGAATAGTGATCTAAATAGTAATTATTCTCAAAACATTGCCAGGGGTTATGTTAGAAGCAATCACACAGGATCTCAAATTTATCATTTGAAAAACTCTGTTATTTTCACTGTAATTAGAAAGAACAAGCTTAACAAATCCTGAATTCTTAATATGACTAGAATCAAGTCCTAAAACTTTAGCACTTAACACAGTGTCCTTCAAAATCTGCAGTCAGCCTACTATTTGGATTGATTTACTACCATTTTCTCTTCATACATGGCTTTTCACTATGTCACCCATTTAGAATCAACCAACACTTTATACACTTCCATATTCCATGTATTTTTGTGTGTATGTTCTCTCTACATGAGCAAATTCTTTCGGAGAACCTTAAAAATGATGAATTACTGTTTATCTTTTAAAACCTGGTTCTGAGACATCTTCCCTGACACCACAAGATAGCCATCCCTCCCTTGTCTGTACCATAGCAGTTTGCAGTCTTCTATTAGGATGAGAGCCATTCTAAATGTCTTTTATATGAGAGCTGACATTTTCTTATCAGAGATACATTTAAAATGATACATTCTTTCTATTAAAGTAGTCTCCCACTTCACCTGCACTTCTAAGTCATTGACATGTCTCTGTCCTCCATATATATTCTATATTCCCCTGATGATGACACAACACAGGAAAAGAGGAGTTAAATTTATCACATATTTTTTACCAATTATTTTGCCCCATGCTACCATCATCACCACTCTCAATAATTAGCAAGAAAGAAGTCCAGGGCAAGGTAAATCATATGGTTATTTCTCAACTGACCTTTCATTAACAATTCTGTATTTTTGAGATTATAAATATAACTATTTTTTATTTTAAATCATCAAGTCGTTAAATAGTAACTAATGAAAAGATTTTAGTGAAAACTTAGAAAAATTAAAGCAGGAACAAAGCAGGCTTTACAAATAGATAACAGCAACAATTTAATAAAGAATCTATTATGATCTAGATTGCTCTTCATCATAAGATGAAAAGAAAATTGAAATATAAAGTTCCTAACTCCAATTTTAGGTCAATTATTTTGGAGTGATTCAAAAGAGAAAATGTTAAAACATAACTTTACCAGTAGAAGAGCTTATGAAATTAATATAGAAACCCAACCAAAAGTCTATCATGCAGAAATTTATTGGTTTAACAAATATTTACTGAGAATCTAGCTTTTATTTAGAAAAACTGGGTATTTACAAAAGAAAGTATTTTTATTCTTTGAGTATTAAATGTTATGAATTAAATTTCTTCATTTCTTATAGAAAATGATAAAACACTGTTACATTAAAAAATTGAGAATGACTACCCTCGTGCACTGTTGGTGGGAATGTAAACTGGTGCAGACTTATGGAAAGTAGTAGAGAGATACGCCAAAAATTTACAACCGAAATACATCATGATCCAGTAATTCCATTACTGAGTACTTACCCAAAGAAAATGAAAACACTAATTTGGAAAGATATATGTACCCCTATGCCTTCTGCACCATTATTTATAACAGCCTAGATATGGAAGTAACCCATGTGTCCACCAATAAATAAATAGAGAAGACACAGTGTGTATATATACACGTATACATATTTACATGCACACACACACATAATGGACTGTTACTCAGACATAAAAGATGAGATCTTGGCATTTTTGACAACATGGATGGACCTTGAGCATATAATGCTAAGTGAAATGAGGGAAATAAATACCACTGGAATTCACTCATATGTGGTATCTAAACACACAAAATAAACAAAAAGAAAAAAAACCCCATAAATACAGAGAACAATACTATGTTTTCCAGAGAGAAAAGGGATGGGAGATGGGTGAAGGGGAGTGGGAGATACAGGCTTCCAGTTATAGAATGAATAATGTATGGGAATAAAAGGTATATCATAGAGAATATAGTCAGTGGTATTTGATGTATGATGACAGATGGTAGCTACACTTGGTAGCTTGTAGCTATAGCTACACTATAGCACAACATATAGACTTGTCAAATTACTATGTTGTACCCCTGATACTAATGTAACATTATGTGTTAATTATACTTCAATAGAATAAGAAAAGGTTAGAGTGATATCAGGAAGATGATGACATAAGTTGTTCCCGATTTTATTCCCCTCACAAAGAGAACAAACAACTATTCAAAAACAAGACATCACCTAGAAAATCCTAGACATGGGGGTGAGGCTAAAGCACCACCCTGCACTACAGAGACCAAGAATAGAATGCATTACAAGGGTAAGAAAAGCAGCTGCAAATAGACCATCTTGACCATCCTCAGGCCAGCACCACACCATGTGAAGAGGCCTCCCCTGAGACTGGGTCCTTGAGTGGAAAAAAGAGAACCCCGGACGAAAACAACTCTCTCCAGCATTATAAGTCACTTTGCAGCAACCCATACTCAGATCTTGTACCATGAGGATTGCAGGGGAATCTACAGGGGTCAACCACTTTGAATCTGACTGTGATGAAGAAGCAGGGACAGGAGAGGAGGGGAGCTTGCAACAATGAGCACAGGGATCTTGGCAGACTGATTTCATACCTGCAGTGTCCAGCTAGGAGTCCCAACCAGTGGCTTTGCTCACCTGTTGAACCAAGTCAGGGCACAGATGGACCAAGAACTCAGCAGGGTGAAGATCTATCTGATTAAGATCCTCAAATGAGGATTTTTGTCAACCCCAGAGCTTTTGCCCATGCCTCGGCAAGAAACTGCCTTCTGTGGACTATCTTCTCTACCCCATCTGACCAGAAGGGTTGGTGACAACTCCTGAAGCAGTGGAGCCTAGTGTTGCTCATGCTCACAGGTAGGCAGGCAGGCCTGGTAGTTGGCAGAGCAAAGCCAGTGGCCTTGTTCAGTCAGGGAACTTACAGTGTAGGTTGACTTGAGTCAAAACAACAAACAAAAAGCTTTGCTGGCTTTACAGCTGCTTCTCCTCCTGTACTAGGTCAGGGTATCTAATCTGTAGTCCCTCTTACCAATAAATACGGCATTCGGACTGTCAGACCTAACCAGAGCACATAGGAAACTGCACAACCCATTCAATAGCCCCATGTACATCACACATCAGCACTTAAACAGAGAGCATAGCCATGGCTTCCACAATCTGCAGAGCAAACCTAGTGGCCTTCACTTGACTAAGGAATTCAGTGCATATTCTGCCTGATTCAGCTTCTAAACAATGGCCAAACAGGCACCCTGGGTCCCTGGATCCTGTACCAGCCACAAAAGGGAAGGTCTAATTCACAGACCTATTTACTACTGAATATAGTACCTAGTCCTAACCAGGGAATTGAGGCAACACTGGAGCCCCACCTATTGTCTCAATTGGGTATGGAACCAAGCCCATCAGTCATATCCAATTGTTCTCAGCCACCACCACCCCCATCTCTGTCCTCAAAACTCAAACAGTTGCCTTGCCGAGAAATAGACCACAATAGCAGGTCATTAGACATGGGAAAATGTATTTGCAAATAAGGTGTCTGATAAAGGATTAATATCCAAAATATATTTAAAAAACTTACATAACTCAATAGCAAAACAAACAAACAAATGAACCAATTTATAAATGGGCAAAGGACCTGAATAAACATTTCTTCAAAGAAGATATAGAAAAGGGCAAGAGATATATGAAATCTCAACATAATAGTCATCAGAAAAATGTAATTTAAAACTACAATGAGACATCACTTCATGCTTTTTAGAATGGCCATCATCAAAAAGATAAGAGATAGAAAATGCTGGAATGGGTGTTACAGATCTCTCAATAAACCTAGGAAATAAGTTGAAATGCAAGTCACATAATATAGTCTTATTTTATAGATATATATATTTATAAATGTGTAACATCCACTACCTCATCTATAAATCTGCTTATAAAATATATAGCACACGATATATAATTTTATTTTATAAATACATATATAACCTAAATATATACTTAAAATTTCTGAAATATAAATTTACACTTGTTTTCCTTCTTAGCCTTTTCCCCGTCTAAAATCAACTCTATTTTATCACCTCAAAGGAATGATATGAGAATGCACACACACACATACTCACAAAACCAAATAAATTTTTCTGATTTCAGTGTCCAAAATAAAGTCCCATAGGCTCTTTTACGGAGTCAAAATATCTGAGGTTTTAGATGGGAAATATTTAGTTTCCTCTCTCATCTCTCACAGCTAGTAAAGGTTTTCCCAGGTTTGGAGAAGGGAGAACTTGCAGTAAATTCCTGAGAATGTAGATGTCAGGAAATACTGCCTAAAATTCCTGCACTTCTCGTTCTTTTTTCAGCTTCGTGGAGAGTGTCTAGGCACAGAGATTTTAATAACCCAGAGAGGTATAGAGAATTTGAATCATTTCATTTTCTTCAATCATCACACAGAAATGTCTAGTTTAGATACCAAACCCAGAGTGGTCTAAGATGATCATTGCTTAAGACCAGGACAGATGATGGATGACTCAATACATGCAAACATGGATATGAGACAATCAGAGACTGGAGCAACCCACACACGTACTTTGGTGCCATGCAAGCCATCGACATTTAGATGTGACTCCAAGGTAAAGAAGATTGGGCTAAATTAAGTTTCAGCTACTCTGGCAGAAAAGAGTTTTACATTTCTGAGAAGTCCTCTTCTACCCTCTCCAGCTGGTTCTAAGACAGTGTAAGTAAAATTGTCTCTTCTCCCTCTGACTTCTTTTACTCATAGTGAGTAACCAATCATTTTTTTCCACCCCTTTCTTCAATATTTTTAGCAGGGAGAAGCAGAAGTTTAAGGGAAAAAGTAACTACTTTTGGTAGTTCAATGAATAATGAATTGTTAAATTTGTCCTGCTTACACAGATTCTAAATGGACTTGATGTCTGTTCCTCAAGATTGTGCAATCTTGTCTGAGTAGTTGAAATGATGTTTAGGATTTATTACTTTTGCCATTACCTTTTCTCCAATCTTCCAGAAGATGTTAAAAAAAAGTGATTTCTCTTTTGATTTCGTCTCTGACCCACTGGTTGTTTTTGCTCTCTCTCTCTCCCCCACCCCACACACACATAAGATATATGTGAGATGATAGATGCATTCACTAATAACAACAAAAAAATAACTATCTAATGAGGTCCACAAATTTTTAACACTTTCAATAGTCTCTTCTAAACTATTTAAGAGTCAGTCACCGGTTTGGTTTTATTTGAGAAAATCAATAAAATTTCTCAAAAAATTGAGAAAATTTTTATTTTCTCAAATAAAACCAGACACCGGTTTGGTTTTGAGAAAATCAACAGCCCCAGTGAGCCATTAAGAAATCTTTATCACTCTTCTTTCTCTAAAAATTTTTTGCAAGCTTTTGTGGTTATACTCTAGCCCAAGAACTAGAATTTTGTCTGTGGCTTCCACAGTTAAGTATATTGAGCAGACACCACCACCACCACCACCACCACAACAACAATCATTACTTTGTTTGATTACTTTAACAATGTATATTCTATTCTTTTTTTAAATCTCATTTAAAAATATCGCAGCGCTTGGGTGGTTCAGTCGGTTGGACGTCTGACTTCGCCCCAGGTCATGATCTCATGGCTTGTGAGTTCGAGCCCCGCATCAGGCTCTGTGCTGACAGCTCAGAGCCTGGAGCCTGCTTCGGATTCTGTGTCCCTCTCTTGCTCTGTCTCTCTCTCTCTCTTAAGAATAAATGAAACATAATTTTTTTTTCTAAACATTGGTAATGACTACAGTGACCATGAATACCAGCATTCCCAGGAAAATTCTGGTTTATATCTACTGGCAAAGTACAATTACTAGGAGCATTTCACTTTCCTCTCATAAGTTTCTCATGCTATATAATAAATTATGTGGTTACCTTTGGGTTCACAACCCACTAACAGTTGTAACCCAAACATCTGAGTGTCTATCTCCTGAATATAAGCTGTCTCTCAGAAAATAACTCCAATTTCTCATAATTTATCATCTTCCAACACAGACCGAATAGTGCTTCACTATTTTCTGAAAATTATTTTCCATTTATTGGTGACAGGCACAAGTCTGGGCTACAGATATGTGTTTGATACCATGTGATTCTTAAAAACTTAGATATCAGTATCATTAAAATTATCAGAATGAACATAATTTTTGCTTAAGTTTTAAAGAAATTCAGTGCTTAAGGATGAAGTATTAAAAAGCACCCTATAAGTCTTGTAATTTCTTTGTACTGAAAATTGCTTTGAAATTAGTCTCCTTGATAAAAATTATAAAATTTACAATTTCACTACTGAGGCAAATGCTCTAGGCTGGCTAAATAAATACCCAATGACAATATTTGCAGCTCCTTCTCTTCATTTTCCCTCATTATTGGGCCAAACTTAGGTCACAGTTTTGGTCTATAATATGTAAGCAGAAGTCCTACGAGAAAAATGTATCTTTTTTACCACTCGCTCTTTACTAATTCACCTTCTGCATTTTACTCAATGTTCTTTATTCTCTCAGGAATTAGGCAAAAATGGCAAAGGCATGGCTTTTACTGAGTGATCATAATATGGCATATATTAAGAGAAGATTTATATACTAAGAATGAGTAACCAGAAGATGGGAGGACATATGTTCTCTGGTAATGTTAGATTACCCCTGGATAACTTACTGTGTGAAACAAATAGACTTCTATTTCTTTAAGTCTATAGTAGGGCTTTATGTTATCTGCAGAATATAAAATGCATATGGATATTTTTACACCAGAAATGCATGCTGTGACACAAACTAAAATGTGAGTTATCTGACTGGGGAATGGGGGAAGTAAGGAACTAAATAGTATGCACCCCATAGTCCCAGGCTATGAAATAAGTAAACCTTGTTTATAAGTGACAAATATTTGACAAAATGTTTGCTTGCTGTACCTGGCAAAACAGAACATTCATCTTCTGTGATGTTATGTGATGAATTTGTGCTACGATTTATTATTTCTAGAAAGACTTTACAACAGAACAATGTATTCAAACTACAGCTAGTCATATACTTCAAATACACATGTTTCTTCCCTCATTAAAAAAAATTGTTAATATTTTTAGTTAAGAATGACTGGGTAGCTCAGTCTGTTAAGCATCTGACTCTTGATTTCTGCTCAGGTCATGATCTCATGGTCAATGAGATCAAGCCCTGCGTCGGGTTCTGTGCTGATGGCATGAAGCCTGTTTGGGATTCTCTGGTATTCTCTCTCTCCCTCTCTGTCCCTCCCCTATTCACATGCACATGCATGTGTTCCCTTCCCTCTCTCAAAAATAAGTATGTATTTTTAAAAAAAAGAATAATTTCAGTCTTCTGCTTCAAATCAACAGACTCTGATATCAAAGTCCAACTTTTGAGGTGGTTCTTAAAGAGGACATAGGATATGAATTATGAAAATCTTGAAGAATCGCCCAAATGTGATTGCCAAATATACACTTCCTTTTAGTTATATTCTCTGTGCTTTTGTTCAAACTTTGTTCCAGGAAGTCACAGAACAAAAGTTTTCAAATGTGAGAAATGCTGATAAGGCTGTCTCAGTAACTATTTCCTAGAGACATTACTAATACTTTTGGTGAACCATTCACCTTTAGGAAACAGCACCAATTTTCCCCATATCTGTAATAAAACTTTAAGAGAAGGAGACTCAAGTTCTTAAAAAAGAGAAGAAAGTCTGACTGATTTCAAAAAGAACACTAAGATTCATGCTATAGCTTTAGGAGCTAGCTCTGTCAGTTTCTTTTTAACAGAGAGCGCTGTTCTGAAGGGAGTATCCAAATTTCTAATACTAGGTCAAGCAGTGGCTAGCCTAATGGTAAAGTTATCTATTATGTTTATATATGTTCTTTACATACATATTTTTCATATTTATATTTTATTATTGTCTGTTTTTTAAAGTAGTACTCTGGAAATGTGAGAAGTACTTAAGAAGTACTTAGTCACACAGGTAGAGAGGGTCAGTTAAAAATATAGATGCTTTTGGGGTGCCTGGGTGGCTCAGTCAGTTAAGCATCTGACTTCGGCTCAGGTCATGATTTCCTGGTTCGTGAGTTGAAGCATTGAGCTTTCTGCTGTCAGCATGGAGCTGCTTCAGATCCTGTTCCCCTCTGTCTGTCTGTCTCTCTGCCCCTCCCCCACTCATGCTTTCCCTCTCTCTCAAAAATAAACATCAAAATTTTTTTAAAAATACAGATGCTTTCAATTGGCTGTAGCAAAAACCTAGAAAAACAGGGACGAAGAAGCAGAAGGAAGGGAAGCAAGATACATAGGAGATTATAGGAGACGGAAAGAAGTGCAAAGTAATTTTTGCTTTTGTATTTTGTCTAGTCAATATATGATCTTTTTCACTGCTAGTCTTTTAAAAAGAAGCAATGTATGCCATACTTTGTGTCCTATTATTCCAAAATAAAACATCAGAGAAGTTTTAAATTGAAAGTATCTCTTTCCTAAAGTAGGGAACCAAAGTCACAGGGTAAGACATTCTAAGGATACAGAGGGCATTAACTGGAGACTAAGGTTGGACAACAAACCCTTGTTACGGCTTGAAAAAGATGACCTCATGAATGGATAGAGAATACACTTGGAAATTTTCAATGATACAAAATTCAATAACAGTACTCAGCAGTGCTGTTTCTGGGACCCCTAGTAAATGTGCTGCATTGAATATTTTCTGTTTGACTTATATACTCTTCACCATCTCACCTCTCCTTGGAGTCTGGGAGGCTGATCAACATGGTACTTTTATGGCTTCCACAGATCTCTGACTTTTGAGTCCAATTAGCTGATGGAATCATTGTCAGGAGTCCGGAGAGCTGGAGGAGAGTGGTGGGCTGTTACTCTCTCTTGCTTCCTCCTTGTAAGGTCACTATAAGTCTGCTGCCTCCTCTATCAAAGACGACAACTCATTACGCAGCTCTCTCCAACAGCCATTCTACCTGGTAATCAATCAAACCCTCTTTCTTCTTGTCCCTTTAGGCCTAGAGGTGCTATGAACTTCCTACCACTTTGACAATATATTAGAGATGCTATTTACACACTGTGATTTGTTAATTGTACATGAATATTATTGCAAGGCCCTAACAGATTCTGGTACCCACAATAAAAGATCACCATTATCTAACTCTAGGCATTTTCTTTCTTTTTTCTCTCTTTTGGGGACAGAGAGGACTTCTATTTAGGGTTGGAAACCATAGGCCAAGTAGACTATAACATCTTATTAAGAAATCACTCCAGGGCCTCACTAGGTTGAACTATTTAAAGTTTGGGTCAATGGGGAGCCTGGGTAGGTGATCAAGTTTTCTATTTAAGTAAGCTAAATGAAGTCATTTGAGGAAATGTATTAAAGCAGAATTAAACTCCACTAATAAACACATTTATGTGTATGTACATATAAATCACCCTTAGAGGAAATGTCATATACAAAAATTGTGGAGATACAGTAGTCTCCCCCGCCATATCTACATTTTTGCTATCTCAGGTTTCAGCTACTCATGGTCAATCATGGTCTGGAAGCGGATGATCCTTCTTTCGACGTATCATCAGAAGGTCAGTAGTGGCCTAATGCTGTATCTTGAAGCCTGTGTCATTCATCTCACTTCATCATATTACATAGACATGTTATCATCTCACATTAACACAAGAAAAAAGGTGAATGCAATATAGTATTTGAGAGAGAGAGACCACATTCACATAACTTTTATTATAGTGTATTGTTACAGTTGTCCAATTTTATTAATAATTACTGTTATTAATATTTTCCTAGGCCTTACTATTTGTTTATTTATTTTTAAGTAAGTTTCACTCCAGCATGGAGCCCAAAATGGGGCTTAAACTTATGACCCTGAGATCAAGACCTGAGCTGATGTTGAGTTGGACACTTACCTGACTGAGCCACTGAGGTGCTCTTTCCTATGCGTAATTTATAAATTAAACTTTATCATAGGCATGTACAGGAAAATGAGAACAAAATATAGGGTTTGGTACTATCCATACTTCAGGCATCTACTGAGGGTCTTGGAACGTATTCCCCATGGATACTTGGAGAATACTGTATTTAGAATTTAATCAAATGATTAGAAATAGATAAACAAAACTTAGTTCAAAAATATGGCTGCATTAGCGGCTCTTTGAATATAATGGAATGATAACCAAGGAAATAATGTATAGTTTTGACACTCTTATTACATAAGAATTAAGGAAAAAAGATACGGCAATTAAGAGGTGCTTGCGCAGAGCACAATGAAAAAGTGTTTGAGGATAAAATGAAATTCACTGTGTGTGAAATTTGGAGCTAGAGGAAATAAACCTCCCACTCACTGAACTGTAGATTTCTGGTAGCACCAAGTGAAGTAAAGTCCCTTTGGAACTAAAGGGACCAGTCTATTGACATCTTTGAATTGACCCGGGTTCCTAGTGATATTTAAGGCAACTAATTTCTCTCTAAATTCTTTGGTACCACTGGACTGTTAAGACCTTACTCTGAGAGTAGGGCTGTGAGAAAATAGCCAATTCTATGACTGGGAAAGATATACAAGTAATTTGTGTAACAAGCCCAAAAAAGTTTTAGGACGGAAAAACAAAACAAATTCACTCTTGAAAGATCCCAACATACTAGAGACGGCAAAGGTCAAATGTCAAGGAAAGATAATTAGGTCCCTAAATAATATGAACTCAAAAGAAGAGGGAGTTTAATTACTGAACAACATTATCTATGACTAATAATGTGTAAGAAAACTGATTATGGTCTGTCTCATGTAGATCTCAAAACCTATAGATACCCAGACACTCTGGCAGAGTGTACTGCTCTGAGGAACAATGGCAAATCAGAGTGGGCATAAAAGTAATATCGTCTTAGAACCTAAGCATTAGCTTCCTTTAAGCTTCTACATGGATTTGAGTCTGACATTTTTCTTAGTGAAGTGACCACTGACTGTGTAGGTCTAAACTTAAGCAGTGAATCCATACAACTTCAACAGCCAGCCACACCATAAAGTGAACATACTCCAGTTTATTCGAGAACTACCTTCAGAAGTGAACTGAGCCAACAATCCTTTAGTTTGTGAGAACTATGATTTCTTAGCCATTTTGTAGGAAGTCAGTCTTAAGAGATACCAGACTCCATGCTAATAAGACACATGAAAGATATAATGTATCACTATATTTTTAATCATAAGAATTAAGGAACAGTGGATATTTTGTGGAACAGTATATATACCTTTCCTAGAAGAAGCCAAAAGCTGGAATTTGGGGTTTTATAGGCAAGTGTCTAGATGGAAAAAGGGAGAAGATTAAAAAGGAAGGGCATGATCCAAGAACATATTGAGAGATGCAACCTATATAGACAAAAGTGATCAATTTTAATTTTAGGGGCAGGAATGATTAGTGACCTATTAATATCAGTATGTCTAATTTTCAGATTAAAGTTTTATGTAGCAATATCATATCATTCTAATATTGAAGACTTCAATCTAGTCTTGATTTGAATCATATTTTGAGGAGAGAAGGGATCACAGTGTGTCCAACAGGCTGTCCTGATACAAAAAAGAGAATATATCTGAGATAAAAAGGGAGGTAGTTATTTACAATCTCAACATGGACTTTGAGACATAAATCCTTAAGAGAAATATTGTTTTGTGTCCACTTTCCAGAGTTGTCCCTGGAGATATTAAGAGGGCTGTTGTGTTTTCCACCATATGAAGAATAATTGCCAACCCAATTTTAACTAAATCTTAAATTACTGGCTGGCCTCAGGTACTAGAGGGTTTGAAGTTATTGGGGAGGAAGAAGTATTAGTTATATTTTTATTACTCACTTTAGAAGTATTTTTTGTTGCTCATGGTAAGAATTTTTTAAATGGTAAGAGGAAAATCATATTTCACAGGTTGAGTAGGTGGAAATTGCAGAATGTAAGTTTATTTGCTCATCTCTAAGGATACTCTACATAGATGTCCAATAAGGGCTTATGGAGGCAAAGTTTAAATATATGTAGGCTTGAGTCAATTAAAAATTACATAAAAGAAAATTAAATTATTAATTTGTAGGTCACCCACTCTTTTAAATAGGTACTGCTTATTTATAAAGATGAATATGGACCAATGGACCATTCTCAAGCAATTCACTGTACAGAATAAAAAATAGATACATAAACAAATAATTATAATAAAGAGTTCTAAGTCTTCCAGTAATGATGCACATGTAGGACTTGGAAGTACCTAGGAAAGAGCAACTCATGCTGCATTTGACCTGGCAATGAACTACTCATATTGGAGCTTTGAAGGAGAAATGGGAATTCCTAAGTAAATAGAGGAAGACATTGAATTCCGAGGTAATAATGTGTGCCAAGAGTAAAAAAGCTTGTAAAACCATGATACTTCAAAGGAGTAGAAAACAATTTAATATCAGGAGGAAACAGTGGTAAAAGGGGATGTTGTAAAGACAGGCTGAAACCAGTTTATGTAGGCCTTTGGGCATCAGGAAAGGAAGTCTGGGCCATACTCCTGGACGACTGAAGTTTTAAGTGGTGAGACTGGAATAATGTTACAGAAATATGCTCTCGCCAAAAGTGTACTTGAACATTGTACTGATGAACTAAACCTAAATAAATAAGTATCCCTCAAAAATTCAGTGGATTAAGGGCCCAGAATTTTATTTCTTGCTCTCATAACATGCCCATGTGGGGGTTTCAATCAGCAGGGCAGCTCTCCTTCAAGCTTTCATCTACAGAGTTAGGCTTCATCTTGGGGCTCTGCCATCTTCTGAGGTCCTGCTCTCAGCTGCATCCCACTAGTGCAAGCAGAAAGAGAACATGAAGAGGACACACATACTCTCCTAAAATGTTCAATCAGAACTGGCACAGATCACTTCCATTGAGTTGAATAAAATCTGGATGTCACACCAATTACAATGTAGACTAGAAAATGTATTCTTTTTGCAGGCCCAGAGGAAGAAGTAATGGAGTACATCTCAAATCCAAATGTCTTACAGACACTTGAAAAAGATTTATCACTTTCTATAAAATACATGGCATGATTAATGTTCTACCTGTTGAAAATAAAACATGGAATGTTGAAGATACATATGTGAATTTGGTAGCAATAAACTGGAAAAGAGCTTGACATCTCTAACCTTGCTGTACTTAGAAAAAGGAGGATTTTCAGTCAAGTATTTGCTTAAAATACAGTATACAGATCTTTTAAAACATTTCTCCAAAGGGTGCTTTCATGTAGTGACCTCTCAGGAGGCTCCTGGGGCACAGCACTAACTTAAAACAAGGAGGGCACGCTTATAGACTGGGGATTATTCAAGATAGACAAAGATAAGAGAGCATATGATTTCACAAGCAGTAAATAGAACAAGTATATCTTATTTGTGAAAATCAGTGTTTTTAGTTGAACTTGAACACTTTGGCTAAAAAAGAAACCATTTGATATCCCAGAGAGAGTATGTGAAATTATGAGAAGAGTTTAAAAAGAATAGGGAAGAGTAATCTTTTGAAAGAATTTCAAAATAATGTGGATGGCAGGGGATAGAAAATTCTCCTGACCTGTATAAACACAGAAAAGAAAGCAGTTTCTTTACAGAGTCTCCTAGCCATGGAAAATATTCAAGAAAAAAACTTAGATACATCACACGTGGGGGGCAGACTTGACACTAATGACCTAAACAAAACCAGCTCCCTTCCCCTTCTCATCTTCATTCAACACAGTCATGATATTACTAGTTACCTGTGGTTAGCATCTATACCCTTCCCTGAGGCATTAGAAGTTTGGGAATATGCACAGAAATCACATTATATGCTACTTAATCTTAAAATACAAATTTTAAAACAAAATTCTATATAGTAAAAAATATTATTTTAAGTCTCCATTTTCTCTTACCTGTCTTACTATAGTAACTTACACCTTGGCTCACTTTACTATAATCATTCTATGTATTGTTGTCAGAGTAAATATCCTAAAGTAGAATTCTGATCATTTCACTTTCCAGAATAAAACTTTTCAATGGCCCTGTGTTGCCTTGCAAGTCATGGTTGTTCCTTCATTATCCAAATCCTGCCTACATTTTCAGCTTTACCTCTTACCAATTTCCCGTTGTCATATTATGCTCCAATTATGCTGAAATATTTTCTCAAATAGACCAGAGACCAGATTCTTTTCCACTTCCATAAGATTATGCATTCCTTTGAATACTCCACCAAATTCTTATCTATATTAAAATTTAGTACAATATTTATTTCAAATATTCCATTTTTAGGAACTATTCTTCACAGTATAAGTGCCCAAAGTGTAAGCGCTTTGGACTACCAAAGCATATTACTTCCACTGATCTCTTCAGATGTTGTTAGAAGCATTGGTTTACCTATCAATTTTCACATAAAGGTCTTTGGAATTGAGGTCTACATCTGTTTTCATCCTCCTTTTTTGTAGTCTCTTTGACACAACAAATGATACCTACCTAGTACAGTACTTGATAGGTATTTGTTGAATGATTTATGCACAGTGTGGTGGACACAGAGATCTGCCTTCATGAACGTAACTGCTACCAGCTATAAGCAAACAGCCTCCAACTAATACCACCTTCAGAGCTGGTCATCAAGACAGTGAGGTGCCTCACCCAAGGGTATTTCTGAGTGTGGTCTTTATCCAATGATTCATAAAGCTGTTGGTATAAAGGCCTGACCATTTGCTCTAATGCAGGATACTGATGTATCATGGAATATTCCACGGGGTTTCATGCCAATGATTCAACCAATCTGAAAGCCCGTGGATAATAGTGCTGACTAAGGCCCAGCAGTTGGAAAAACCTATACTCTCAGTATTTTTCCTTTTTGTCAGAACAAATATTTGGCCCTTCTAAGATCGAAGGACTACAATGCATAATTTTCCCACAAAGTGGCCAGTTGGTCTCTTTGAGAGATAGAGTCATACTGGAGAGTAAGCATTAGCCTCTACTGCTGGCAGATTGAACAGTCAGTATCAGTAGTACATAAATGATCCTGAGTAAATGGGAGCTCATGTTGCTGGTTTCATGAGTAGTTTCCATTTATCCCAAGATGACCACTCTGTTTATGTACCCAAAATGCCAATACTACTGTGGGTTATGACAGGTTTCTTGACATCGAGATATTTTCCCAAGGTCCTAACCAGCCATCCAGGCCATTTGCTACTGCCCATGACACTATACATATTCTAACCGCAGGTCACTTTTCTTTTTTACAGCAAAATGGATGGCTAGATGGATAGTATGAGGCTATCCATTTGGAGAACTTTTCTTTGTAATTAAGTATCAAATCCACTCCTGAAGAAAGCTATAGTGAACATCCATAAAGAAACCTCCCGTTTTTACTTCCTCCATCACCGTACATACGAGATCCCTTATATGCCAAAAGTGTGACCTGAGGGAGCAGCATTGCTACAACAGTGATAAATGATATGCAGATCTGGGCTATATGCTCAGGCAGCTTGCTTGTAACCTCTAGTTCTAATCATATCTGATCACAGAGGTACAACTTTAATATGATGGATTGATCTGAAAATCTTAAGACATGACAGGACCCACATCATGTAGATTGTTCAATCTCATGGTCCCTTGCTATCCCATCATCAGGCACTCCTTCTTCACCAGACGTATACCAGAAACTTTTTCCCCAAATGGCTTCAATTCACATTTCATATTCGTGGCCTTACTTCAGAACCCTAGAGCCCTTTAGTAGCACATTCCATTCAGATACATGAGGCATTGTGTCCCACCACCACTACTACCTCAAATACCATAAGGTCTGCCAGAAAGAATGAGAGAACTACTTGTGCTACAGCCTGGATCCGTGGCAGAGCCCTTTCCTATTCTGGGCACCACCCAAAGCTAGTATAATTTTGTGTCACACAGTAATATGGGCCTGGATGGTATTCCCAGATGTGGCATGTACTCCTTTAGAATCTGAAGGTCCCTACCTGGTGATACATTTCCTTCATTATGGTTGAAGTTACAAACTACAATGATCTCTTTCCTTAGGAACATACATTCTGGCATGTCAGTGAGAATTAGATCCCTAAAAAATTTACTGAAATGGAAAACCCCTGAATCTTTGTAGGATCTACCTCCATCTGTTGAAGTGCACGTGTTTAACCAGTACATCCAGTGAACCAGCCACTTTTTGCTCATATGGCCCAATTTGGCTTTTGAATTAAATGGAAACCACAACTCCTATGTATTTTAGATTCTTAAGAATTGAATTGATTTTTCTCATCTCCTGGCATGTGATCTTATTTTTGAATTATTATCTTGGTTGGGATATGGGGTAGTTTTAATGGTTGCCATCTGGCCTTCTACATTATAGCTGTTACCCTGCAGGCCTAGGACTCAGTGTGGCTTGCACAAACTATTATGCATGCCAATTCCAATTATATATTTGGGAAATAAAAAATTAAAATCTGATAGATCTCTAGATTCACTGGAACCAAAATAATCCAGATCTTAACCAGGACTCCTTTTTTTATTTGCCCCTGACATGCTGCCACTCTCTTGGCAGAGTCAACTGAGGTAAGGAGGGGGGCATATGACGCATCAAATTAATTGGTATCAATGTCAATCTTTTATCTAACATCTCTTAATATTTTTTGATATTTCCCATTCACCAGTGCACATATATCTAAGTGGATGACTATAGGAAACTTTGAGGAAACACACAGAGTTATTATGAAAGTATTTTCTGTGGTATTTCAGGGTCCTTTCTCCAAAGGGCCCGGCTAAATATTCAGGCAACGGGGTTTGTGTCTGAAAACTGGCAAGTGTTTGTGACCCTGTGTTCCTGAGGGTGGCGGTTAACTCCTCTGTTACCTTGTCATTCGACCTTGATTTTTTTTCTGAATTTACAAGCTGAATAGTGTCTTCGTTAGCTACCCATCTATTTTTCTCCTAGGGACACTAAGGAGGGCACCTCCCTAATGCTCTGAAGGCCAATCTTCCCCTACAATTCAGACCTGTTATTCATGAATTTTTAGGGTTCTTGTATTCTGGAAGTTAAGCATTGTACCTTGCCTTTATTGTTTTGAGATCCTATTGTGACTATTCTCATCAGCTAGTCTAGTACTATAATGACCTTTCTCACTGAGAGAGGAGAGCCACCATTGACTTTTGAGTTATGCCAGTGCCCCTCTTTACCAGCACATACCTTAAAGTCTCAGTAAATGGTGCATCATGAGCCATCTCATGGACATAATTTTGTTGTGTGTCTTCCACTGAGCCTTTTAATCCTTTCAAAACCATTAGCCATGGAAATTCTGACATTTTAACTTCACAAGGTATGGGCCAGCCCTTTGTTCCTGCTTCTCAGAGCTTTCTTGGGATCCTTGCCAGGCTGTTACATCCTATAACTTGAAATAGTACTCCCAAATCAATAATCTCTACCTTAATCCTATTTCATGTACCATCTCCCTTGATCAAACCTCTAGATAACAGCCTGTATGTGCCTCCTGTAGGTATATACAGGTAGAACTAATTACAGTTCCATTGGAGTAGAGTCCAGTACCTCCTTTATGAGGCCCAACATGTTCCCAACTGGGCTATGATACAACTTAATCTTAGTTATAGATCCAGTCACCAGAAGCAGAGGTGACTGAATATGTTAAGGAAACACACACCTTGTAGAGGAGAGCCCTCTCTATTGTCTTTAATCAGGGTCCTATGCTAGCTCTTAATAAGCAGGCTCAAAGTGAACATAGAAGTCACGTATTTCAAAATATTCTGAAGAATTCTCACAGATGCCTTCTTTTTTGTGTGTATATTTAATATTTTATTTCTGTTCTTTGAATGAACCATAGATACTAGGCAGTTTTTTTTTTATCTAGACAGAACAAGTTATTTTATATGAACTAATTGCTATCAATTTGATTTTTGTCATGAGCTTTACAAATCATAGCCTTCTTCCCTAGTCATATTAGCTGACACCCTTCAACTTCCCTCTGCAGCCATATGAATAATAAATACTATCCCAGGGGGACAGTGGATGAACAGAATGGTGCCCCCAGGCCCTTGAACCGCCAATAGATGATTCATGTCACTGACTCTAAAGGGCAGTTGCTTGGGGGGTAAAGAAATCTAATAGAGTCCCTACCTCCACAACATACATACATACATACATACATACACACATACACTAAACATCAAGACAAAAGCAAGGAGAATTGTTTGCCTTTGTCTTCTCTCACCCTTTCCAGATTGCCTGTGATGTTCCAAAGTCAATCAGGATGTTCTGGCTCACAGCCCACATCTCCTATTTCTTGCTGTGTCTCCTTGCTCATCTCAGATCTGCTATGATCACAACTGTGGGTGGAACAGGTGTTAACACATCACCTGCAATGATTAAGGATCCTTGGGCAGAAGGTAAATCCTTAGGGTTAAGTGGAAAAATTCTGGATCAGAGTAAGAAATAAATCAGAACAAAAAGTATTGTGTGTGAGCTGAGATTCGAAACTCAAAATAGTAAGAAAGAAAGAAAATCCTGATATCTACTTATCTCCAGGATCCTTATTTGTTCTCAGTGGGGCCCTAATGTTTCCATAATAGACAATGCCATGGCTGTGTGTCCACTGTCCTTGGGAGTTCATCCTTTCTATTAAGTCCCTGTTCTAGTCCTCAGCTCTCTCTGCATTTCAGCAATAGAAGATAAAAGCCTTTTTTTGGTCTGCCGGGTGGGGCAGGGTTGGGGGGGAGAGGGAGAGGCTTTTGGCTTGCAAAATTAACTTCTAATTGTCTATTATTGGCCAGCAGCTTTCTTTTTACATGTGTTTGGGAATCTATCAGTGGCATTTAGCCATCCAATTCCATTGTCCTTATAGTTATTACTTCCTTGTACTTCTCAAATACCAGACAAAAAGCACCAGCTACTGCAGGCCCTCCTCTGTATTTGCTATTACAACTTACCATTGATGAGGACTTTAAGAATTGAAATTCATGCCAGGGCTTTCTGAAGTCCTGTTACTCCTGAGAGGGTCCTCATTTCCAACCAGGTTAACAAACCCTATCTGATAGCCTGCTTTCACAGACTAGTCCTGGTAACAGTTGTTGCAGTTGTGTTGTCCCTAAGGAAAGGACAAGATGGAATTTGGTATGCGGGCTATGAATTTGGGATCACCATCTGTGTTAGGAGGGGACCAAAGAAGTACTGAGTATATTTTAAATCCTGTAGCACTATATGCCCAACAAGTTTTCAGCCAATCACCATGGAGGACTATGTATACTGTAGCAGACAAGGGGGACCAATTTATAGCTAAAGAGGTATGAGAGGGAGTCATTCCATACCCTGGAATCTATTGGTTGTATCAAATACCATACCACCCATTTTTTGTTAGCCTGAGAGAATATTCGTATATATGAAGTTGAAATACCAGCTTGAAAATAGTATTATGAAAGGATCAGGCACCATCTTTAGAATGCAGTATATATTTATTGAATCAAAACCTTTGTATGCTGCTGTGTCTCCAATAGGAAAAACACTTGGATCCCCACATTTCAGTCTCTGGAGTGCTTGAGGCCCAGGTCTCCACATCTGGCATACTTTTATCAGAGAATTCAACGAAAGTCATGGGGCACTCTAACGAGCCATTATATTCAAGAGCTCCTTACAGAGTTGTCCTGCAACACAGTTGCAAGCTAGAGATGTTGATCTCTAATAAATATCCTGCATGCCAAAGTCCATCTCATTCTCTGCTGCTGGAAAATTCAACTGACCACAAGCAGTGTTAAAATGTAATTGCTATACCACATATGAAATGTATTATCAAAGCTCATATGAAATGTATTATCAAAGCTTCCTTCAGAAATATATTTTATGGGCATATCACAGTTGATATCTCTTTTAACTTTTACAATAACTCCCTGTTTGGAGCTTTCCTGGCCTGGTAAGATGCAGGGCAAATGGCAGGTTAGTGCATTTAAAGAGAACAGTGACACAAATACATCACATTTGTAAAGACAATACATAATTATTTTCCACTCAGTTGCGATTTGACTATCTCTGAAAAGTCAGAATCTCATTTATGCTATTCATGTATTATTTACTATTTCATACATTAATAGCATTCCTGGAGAATAGAAAATGATGAAACATAATTTTGTCAAAATTCCTCTATGATAAGTGGAGGAAGAGGGAGAAGAAAAAGAAGAGGGGAAGGAGGAGGAAAGGAGGAAACTTAATATAAAAATTAGGTGAATATATGTGGATGAAAAATCAAACATACATACTCTATGTATGTCATCTATTATTGATGTCTACTACCCTGTGCACTTCTGTGGATGATGGCTGGGGCAGAACCGTGAAGCTGCTCGAGAAAAATAGCATTTCTTAAGTTCCACATTTAGCCCACCATTAATCATTCACTAACCTTAGCATTTGTCATTAATTGTTTATAAAAAATCCAAACAATGCAAATCTAGTACCCACTTTAACATAATGTTTGTTTTATAAAACTAATAACAAATTCTATAATATAAATAAAGTATAGGGGTTGAAGATTTAGAACTACGACACACGGACTAAAAAGTACTAGATTTTCCTAAGGTGTCCTTCTCTGAAAATATGGGCTCATCTGTAAAATATGTGCACTACGCAGAAAAATAGGAAACAAGACAAAACACCAACGGAACAGCTGTCTTTTTAACCTTCATCATTGGAATGGAGGCATTATCTTAATAGCAGAAATGGAACAACTACTACAATTACCATTTGAAGGCTGGTTCCATGTGCCCCTTGATTATAACTTATTTTCAATTAATGATATATAGTTACGTCCTTAAAAGAACAGAGAAATGAGACTCAAGGAATTTAAGTGACTTGCCTAAATTCACAGAGCTACCGTGGAAGAGTCGGCAGTAACTCCCCCGGCTGTGGCTCTGCTACGTCAGCGCAGGGAAGTTCTCGGCGAGGAGTGGAGGACAAGACAGAAGTCCACCCAACGGTCAACAAACCTCAAGTCCTATTTCCACATGTACATTTTCCTCATGTCCTGCCTACGCCTTACGTCACGCAGGCACGCACGGCACGCACGTCACATCCGACACGTCATGTCACGTGTGCGGCTACCTTACGCCAACTTTACGTCAGTTCTATAGCTAGCTCCTGTTTACCTCCAGTTGTGCGTATCGCAATCCCCGTGTGCTGCCGTTTCTACATCAATAGTTACACCTAAGTAGAAATTCAGAAATAAATGTCGTCCATCCAGTGGTGGAGCATTTGACTGCAGAAATAAATGTCCTCTCAGGGACGCATTTTATTTGAGGCTATTTGTAGAAAGTATTTTCAGAGAAAAAAATATTGTAAGGAGAATAGTGCCTTCTAACTCCATGGCATGTATTTGGATTGTCTAATAGAGGAAGAGCTAGGAAGTATACAAAGTTTGAAATTCACAATACTGAAGGAGACTGAACTTGGATCGGCTGACACGGCCTTGGGTAGTAAGTATAACGACTGTAATATCAAAAAGGAGAGCGGCCCTGTGGGAACTAGAAACACTTCATGCAGAGGTCAAGCCGACCAGTTAATGAGATTCTGAGGAATGATTTCACCAATGATTCATGTAGGAATGCTGCTTTTAAGTAGGAAAGCCACACATAGTTACATCCTGGAAATTTTCATAAATTGTTCTGTGTGTATTTTTACCCTCGTAAATTGAGATTTATTTAGCAGGGTGCTGATTTCCCATTTTCTCTTCTAATCCTTGTGTTTATTTGTGAAGTCTGGAGTTAGAATAATCTCTTTTATGTTAAATAGTAAGTAACAAGAAAAAAAAAACCTGTAAGAAACCAAAACTTACATACTCACCTCCCTAGGATTTATATAAAAATACAAGATAAAGATAAATCTTTCAACAAAACTGTCTAAATAGCCTTTAATACTGTGGTTAGTTTGAAAGTGACTAAGCTCATGATGATAATCATAATATTTTACTACTTTTAAAATACCTTACTTATTTTTAAGATCTTAGAATGATTTTGTAAAGTTATATGATAATGCCTTATGTTGGAAAATGAGGAAATAGATTCAGAAAGGTTAGTGGTTTTTCTCACAAGACGCACATGACAAATGGCAGGCGCTATGGTTCTAGTTCTCATGTAATCTATTGCATGTAACCATGTAATCTATTTTCATCTTTGAAAAAAAAGCATTAGCAAAAAATATACCTTTTCATCATGGCATGATAATCCAAAAAGCACAAATGCTTATTATTGTAATTTAACTAATTTTTTAAGTGAAGGGGAGCTATTTTAAATAAAAATTTTTTCTTCATTTCATAGTAGTGGAACTACTTTGGAGACAGCTGGTGTAAGTGAGGAGCCTCATGGTAAATGTATTCAGCCCTGAAATAGGCTGCGATACTGCTCAAGTAACTTGTAATGTGTCTTGCAGCTCAGGCTGCTCTTTGGAAACCACTGAGGGTGCAATCCTGCTGCCCTTGCGTTCCTCTTATGCTCACATAACTCACATTAACGTTGCTCAAAGTTCAGGGTATCAGGAACGAAGGGCAATTTTTCTCTGCTTCCTCAATTCTCAGTAGCTTTGCAGTCATAGACATTTACCAGCACTTTCTCAATAAGAAGGGGGTATTTTGCACAGAAATAAGAAAGCTGCAGGGAAGCCCTGCTTACTGCAGGGAATCTCTGTGCGCCAGCCACGTGACACATTGCTCTGCTAGGGCACCAGCTGCTTGGAACCACCTCAGGGCTGTAGGCTGTTTGAAGAGGACTCCCATTGGCTGTGTGTACACTTGATTGGCTGTGTGACAGCAATGCCTTCCAGCCCAGCAGTTCTTGTTCCAGAATTCACCAGAAGCAATTAGCAGAGTCAGAAGGAAGCAATTTAAAATTTGCCAAAAGAGGTCAGTAACCTCATTGTTTGCCCATTAGTAATCACAAGATACATCTTTAAAGCAATAAAAGTCCCATGAAAATTGTGTAAAAGCATCACTTCACTCCTAAGTTTGCATCACTTCACTAAGCTACTTACTTTGTAAATGTCATTATATAAAAATAAGTCTCATAAAAAAGAGTTTTTTTCAATTGAGATCTGTTTCTACATATAGCTTGCAGAAGTCGTAAGTTCTCTTGGCAAACTAATAATTGAAAAAGCCCAGGACATTAATATAAAATACAGTTTGTAGGTTAAGATATGATGTGCCTTTCTTATTTCCTGAACTTGCACTTTACCCTAAAATTTTTCCTATGAATAAGGATCCATAGATTGATTTTCATAGATAAACTGAATTATATATTAAATATACCCAGTGTTAACATTTAAAACGATGCAAAGCATCACCTCTTAAACAATGTAAACAAAACTTCACCCCTAGAGCAAAATGTTACTCCTGTTTTTCTGATGAATATGCTGCCCTTGAGATTTGAACTACTACTTGAATTCAACATATTTATTTTTTTCCTGAATTTTTGGCATGCTGATGTCAAAATCTTACTGGGTAAAATGTACGTTCTGTTTCAAAGCAGAAGCAGTTCAGCTATTTTCAAACCATCTTGACACACAAATTAAGACACGCGCAAGAAGCTAGAGTAAAAGAGACAAATGGAGAGAGTACAGGTATGCTTTTCATCACTTCTACAGAAAAATTGCAATTTTCTTCACTGATCCTTCCTTTGTTTTACTTTTTTTTTTTGAAGCAGTGCAACATATGTTATAGCTAATCATATATAAGCCACTGGGAGAATAAATGCTGTCACTATAATTAATGGCTTAACTCACTCTGAGTATTTTCAGTATTAATAACCAAAATGGGATTTTTGTGTTAGTGTGAACAGGAACATATGTTGCTTGTTGCATTTTGTTTGTAAGAAATGAAAACAGTGAGCTTGCTCGTTCTTCCTAGGTGTTGGTCAGTGTCTCGATTAGGAGCAGGCTAGAGCAATACAGAGGCATTGTGTTCCAGCCTGCGTTGACACAGTGTGTTGCTATTCTGTTACCTCAAACCCTACCTCCCCCGCCCCCCACAGCTATTCTTAACATGGTTTCAGGATAATATGAGAAATTTCAGATATAATGAGTAGTCCTTTTGATCAAAGAAGCAAGAAAGCAAACAAAACTTGAATAACCATCAAAGCAACTTTTGCCTACGTTTCTAGATTTGTATCAAGAGCCCTCTTCAAAAGGATTCATCAAATTGTAATGTTCTTCCCTGGTAGTAAAGGTATTTCTTATTATTTAAATATGCTTTTGTTCACAGGTTTTAAAGCATGATCATCTACAATATAAAAAATACTTGTACTCTTCCACCTATATGGAAACTATGATTTACCCATTGTTCTCTTTTTGTTCACATCGATTATTTGTTTAGGTTCTTTTGGTTGTTGTTCTATATTAAAATCGGGCCCTCATATTTTAAATTAGCCTCGTGGATATATGGATATTTTTGTGACGACATAAATTACCAGGACTAGAAAAGGCACACAGAAAAACTACTCTATCAGCCATTTTCAGCCCTTTATTGAATACAAATTAGTTTCTGAAAAGAATAAGTATATTCAGTCAAGTGTATCTACCTATTTATTCTTATTTCAAGGCAGATCATATTTTTTTTTTAATTAGTAATATACTTCTAAACGTAAGCCAGAACCAAATGTTTGCCTAAACAATTTCAACTAAAAATATATGTATTTAAAAAAAACAAAAACAAAAGAGGCATGTATTTTCAGTATCTTTACCTTAACACTGGCAGCATATTGACTCTGGGGCCACTTAACATACAAATAATCTTGAAGATTTCTTTTTTAAAACTGAGATCAGCATTATATAGTTGTCTATTTGTAAACAAAGCCAGTGTTATCTTTTCAACCATTTTTACCAGACACGCATTATAAAGTCATGTATGAAAAATCTAATTCTGAATATGTGGTGAAAGTATGTTTGCAAGTAAAATTACCATGTAGATATTTGTTTATTTATAACACTACTATTATTATCATTAATCCTTATTATATCTATCATGTATCCCCAAGCATCAACATTATCAGCAAACAAACAAAAAACAAAGTCTAAACTCATGATACATAGCCTTTTGCATGTGTATGGACATCAGTATTTGATGTATGACAATATATAGCTTATGTACACATTTTTAAACTTTATTTTAAAGAAAGCAATATTTTAAAACATTTCAATAGTAAATGCAGGGTATGTCTTGTCACTTCTGCACGTATATATGATTAGCCATAATACATATTGCACTGGTTAAGCATCATGTCACAGTTTTTATATCATTTTGGCAATCGTAGGTACACATTATCTACAGTCAGTTAAAATGGGGGAGGGTAGGAGAAAAGCAGTTTTAACTAAGAGAAAACAGTATACACAGGAGTGTTTGAACTACCTCACATCATTTAATCAACAAGATAAAATTATTCCTACCTAAAAGAAAAAGACAACTTCTAAAAATGCCTACCAATGTAGGCATAGGCCCTTAAGAAAGCAGTATGCAGTAAATTGTAGTAACTTTTACTGTTGTTAATTAGGAAGGAAATATGAAGGGAAGAATGATGAAAGTGGTAAATAAATAACAAATGAACCAGTACCCTAGGAAGAAAATATTGGTAAATTAAAGTGAGTTGAGCTATCACTGCAATTAACCTAATAAACTTCAAGCAGTGAAGTGATCCATTTAGAATAATCACGTGTGAACTTAGACTTATATGCATTGCTGTTGCACACTGAAGGACTTGAATCTAGTTGAGTCCTAGGAAAATAGGATTAAAATCAGTGAAAATATCCAATTTATAACAATATAAATAGCATTATACATGGCTGGATAGATTGTAAACACAGGCGTAATAACATAATTATGCTCATAATGTTAAATGTTACATGCAAAATATTTCTGCCCTATTGAATGAGTTTACTTATTCCAAATTTATGCTTTATAGGTTTGGTCTAAAAGTTTCCATTCAATCTTTGTTGCCAAGTATAGGTACTAAACCTATCATAAGTGCCTTAAGAGGAGGGAGAATGTTATTTGCAGTCACTAATTTAAGAATCTCTTACAGAATGGCACAAAAGTTGAAATATTCCTACTTATTTAAATAAAACTTTAGGGGCGCCTGGGTGGCTCAGTCAGTTGAGCGTCCTGCTTCAGCTCAGAGCATGATCTCGCGGTTCGTGGGTTCGAGCCCCACATTGGGTTCTGTGCTGACAGCTAGCTAAGAGCCTGGAGCCTGTCTTCGGATTCTGTGTCTCCCTCTCTCTGACCCTCCCCTGCTTGCGCGCTCTCTCTCTCTCTCTCTCAAAAATAAAAAAAAGAAAAAAGAAAATAAAACATTAAAAAAAATAAAAACTTTAAAGAAACTCATTTAAAACTTTAAACTCTCTTATATTTTTATTTTAGAAAAAACATCATCTAGGTTATTAACCTCTGCATATTTTTTATACTTATGAAGGTATAATTTTCATGTGAACATTTAAATTGTTAGCTAATCCAGCAATGTCATGCCTAATATTTTTTTGCTTAATTATATGCCAGATTGAACTGGATGAATAATTACAATTTCTGGGAATTGACTCTCTCTAAGAATTAAATATATGCTCTAGAGCAGTCATTAGTTCTTTAAAGTAATTGAGGCTAGAGGTGCTTTTACCATATACTGTTCTGATTTATTTTGTGACACTCACAATGGTTAATTTCTCAGTTTTTTCTGAGTTTTTATTTTTTGTTTGTTTTTTGTTTTGAATCTTAGATCAGGAGCCTTCCTTTAGTGTTTATCTGCAAGTCTAGAAGCACAGAAAGAAAGAAATGCTATCCCTGGCCCTGAAGTTGTATACAATCATGGTGAACTCTGTTCTTATTTGAAAAATTGAGACCAGAGGTTTCATTTGTTTAAGTATGGTATTCTCTGTGTATAATTTCACTTTTACTTAAATATAATCCATATCTTTGGAACTACATCTCACTTTTAGGTGCTGGACCCTTAGAGAAGGCCTCACCTCAGGACACCTGGGTGGCTCATTGGTTAAGCATCGGACTTCAGCTCAGTTCATGATCTCATGATTCATGAGTTGGAGCCACGTGTCGAGCTCTGTGCTGACAGCTCAGAGTCTGGAGCCTGCTTCGGATTCTGTGTCGCTCTATTTCTCCTTCTGCCCCTCCCCAACTCACACTCTTTCTCTCTCAAAAATAAATAAATGTAAAAAATATATTTCTTCTGCCCCTCCCCAACTCACACTCTTTCTCTCTCAAAAATAAATAAATGTAAAAAATATATTTAAAAAAAAAAAAGGCCTGGACTCACAAAACTGCTAAGTGATACATTCCGCCACAAGTATCAGAACACTTGATAATCAGTTTTCTAAACTAGTAAGATGACATTAGTTAATGAGAAAACTGGAGCTAGGAGACTCCCAAGATTTATTCAGTAGTTCAATGATATTATGAAGTTCATTTTCTCTTGTTATCTTTTTGCTCAGCTATTATTTTGTGTGTTGATATTGGTTCCTAGTGCTTATTGCCTATGAATACAGTGTGACTTCAACAGCTCTCAACATCATAGCACTATTCAATGAGGGAAGAATAGGAAAAAGAACTATCAGTGAGATATTCCAATACCTTTTTTTTTTTTAATCAGAAATAAATTTCAGGTAAGTTCTCTAGAAGATTTGCTGATTTGCCTTTATATCTCATTGATGAAAGCTGAGTACATGGTCATCTCAGTTTCAAGAGAGGTAAGAAATTTTGTGGGTTTTTTCCCTCTGTTTCTAAAGTCTAAGTGAACAAGGAAGAAAAAGGATGGAGTATCCTGTGAAAACCTCAGTTTTTATAACATCAAACTTGACCCAGAGGTTATGAAATGTAAAATTTACAACATATGAAGTTCTCTAACATGAGTTAGAGCATTTTCCTAATTATAATTTGAGGATCATATAGTGGTTGCTTCATTTTGTTATTCTAATGATTCAATGAGAGTTTCAGTGATGTGTTTATTTTCCTTTTTTTTTTTAAGTTTTGTTAAATGTTTGTTTATTTTTGAGAGAGAGAGTGAGACAGAGCATGAGCAGGGGAGGGGCAGAGAGAAAGGGAGACACAGAATTCAAAGCAGGCCCCAGGCTCGAGCTGTCAGCACAGAGCCAACACAGGGCTTGAACTCATGAACTGCGAGATCGTGACAGAAGCCAAATTCGATGCATAACTGACCGAGCCACCCAGGCACTCCATAGTGATATGTTAATTTTCTGTCAAAAACAGAGCGGAGAAGGAGATTTAGTCATGTAATGGCAAATTTATACTATCAAGGTTTGTAGATATAATTTGCCAAGGTTTAGCACAGATATTTTAACTAAAAAATAGGCTACTAGATGAAATCATGTGCTTAAAATCTTTTGGAAAGGTGGGGAGACTGGAATTAGTGGATTTAAAACTGGGTGTTAGATTTCAAGAACACTGTAACTACCAATGAGCTATAAGAAATTAACTCTTGCATCTCAAATAGCTAGTGTTGTAAGAGTTGTATTTCATAACCACAGAACTGGTAACTAATAAAAATAAAGACAGCAAACACTATGTTTGACCATTATGCTCTGTCTCTTGAACAATGAACTCCAGAATCTAGCCTCATATCCACTTCTGTAACCTCACTCATTAACAGCAGCAGCAGCTAGAGGATGCCCTATGCTTCAGTATCTCAAGCCTGTGTCTGTCATTGTTGAATCAGCATGCTAGCTGCAAGGGAGTCTGGATTTTTTATTTTTCTTCTTCCTTACTTTGATGTCCTGAACGGTACATAGAAATGGTTTGGTTGAGGGACATAGTCCAGAATAAATAAAGTCAGTTTCAGGATCGAGAAAAGTACTTTATTAGGGAAAACTCAATGAAGAAATAAACTTGGGTTTTCACTAAGTATGAATATATATCCCAAAGAATCTTATATGACCTGCCCAAATCAGATTGAAAGTAGAGATTATTTTTTGTTTATTTCCTTTCTTGGCTTCATTGTAAAGATATTTAAAAGTCAATCAATTTGCATTTTGAACAAAATATGAAAACCATAGTGGTTGGTATTTTTTTGTGTGTGAGACATGAAAGTATTTTGCAGTTTTATTAAAATAATCAGTCATTTATCAAACTGATATTTGGCATATAACAAAAGACATTTCCATTTCTAGAAAATAAATTCTGTATATTTTCAACTCAATCACTACATTACACTTCTAGTGGTTCCTATGAATGATGTTAGAAGATACTTCTGTTCATCTTTATGTAGATGACAAATGTTTGTTCTGCCTTGATGTTTCAGCATTACTTTTGCATTATTAGAGAGAGATTCATAACTCCCTAGACAACTAATGCAAAGCACCTCTTTAAAATCAGACAGCCATATAAATTCAAAATATTCCCCAAGCTTTTATAAAATTTGATTAAAGGATAACTCTGTCAGTGTGCATTGTTATACATTTTCCCCTTGAAGAAGTGAAAGAGAGTAGAGATATACAAAAGAAAACATAATTACAAGTGGAAGACAGAAATCCATTTATAGAAATGACTTATATCATTTCACCTGAATTTAATATAGTAGGTAATATTGAGGAATCCAATTTTATTAGTCATGACTTTTTAAATATTTTTTAAGAATTTATATGTCCTTCTCTCTCTCTCCCTCTCTCTGTGCCCCTCCCCTGATCATGCTCTCTCAAAATAAATAAACATTAAAAAATAATTTATACGTCCTTTGAGTTTATAAAAAGTTTCTTCATATAGGAACAATACCTACAATCTTTTAAAAGTTATATAAATGCATTTAAAATCAAGTTATGTAAGTTATAGATTATTTTTTGAAGCTTATCACATTAATGGCAGCATGTTATTAATAATTATTGAATGCTCTTCCAAAAACATACAATCTAAGTTTCAGATATTTTTATAACTTTCTATTCTAAAATTGTTTAAGTCCAGAATACGTAATAACCACTACTACACAAGTCTTAGTGATTCTACCTAATATTTTCTTAATATATGAAAAGTTTCATATAAACTTCTATATTTAGGTTAATTGAATTGTATGAAAATTGAAAATCATATTTTTGATGTGGCTTTTAAGACATTAACATTTTTACTTAAAAATCAGAATGTATTAGGGAAAAATACTATGCAGAATTGCATGGGATAATGTTTCCTTCCTATTATGAATGTATCACTAACTTATTAAGATATTTGTGTACACATGCTGATACATATACATAGGGATGAAAATTCTATTTTTTCTTTAATAGAAGAAAATTTGGACAACTTCTAGACATGACCATTTTGAATATTTGTGATAACTTTGGGTTATTCCTATTACATTCTCATTTTTAAAATGTATAAATCCTCTAGCTTTTTAAAATGTCTGTGTCACATTTGAATAAAAAATTAAAGTGTGAATAAGGGAAGGGTCTTGAGTTTTTATTCTGATTCTGCTGTATGAAAGGCTGAAGACGTCATTAAAAATTTTTGAATACTAACATTTTAATGTATAAAATGAACTTATTCATGTAGCTAATAGTAACCTCTTTTTCCCTCCAGGTGTAGGACAAAGGATTTTGATTCGGAAATTTCTAAGGTAAATTACTCTAATTATACTGGTTCTCTGTGTCATTCTGTGTATAGGTAAATTGTTTAAAGTCTATGGCAGTATTATAGCTGGTTCTTCAAATTAGAAGTTACATTTATAATTTGCACTGTGGTAATATAAAAAATACAAATAAAACACAAAACATTGACATGACTCCTCTTAGTTGCTAAATATAATGATGTTATTTGGAAAGTCTAGAAGTTCCTGTCATCTATATTAACTTATCACAATATATAGGGGTTATTTATCATCATCCCGTGGGGAAAATTTAGAGCACTTTTAAACTGATAAATTTTTCATTTTAAAAGTACATCAAACATCTATTCATATTACTTAGAATGTCTAGGAACATTTTAACAGTAAGTCATCTTTTATTGACTTATGGACACTCTTAAGCATTGCAGACTTTTATATGCAACTTCATAAAGTTTATCTGTATTGTGTGCATAATCTAGTTAGACTATAGTATTTTTAGAATAAAAGGGTCAAACATGTTCTATTGTGTCTCATGTTATATTATTGTCCCACAGAATGAAACTTTTTTTAAATTTTAGAAATGTATTTTATATATTATATTAAGGATATGTTTTTGTTTTCCCTTGGTGTTTTCTTCAGCCATCCATAAAAGCCTACACTGATTTAAATCTGATTTCAGAGAGTTAGGCATTATTTTAAATCTTTTTTTTAGCATGATTTTAACTGCTAGAATATAGTTTTGAAAAGCAAAAGCAGTTATTTTTCCTTCTCTTTTTCAGTGTGTTATTTTATTTATACTTAGATCAATTCTGATTATTATTGAAGGCATTACAGTTTGAACTTAGCTCCTTCATGCCAAGTGCTATATTCAGACTAAACCTTTTGCACAAGGGTTCTCTGTCTCACTAAAAGTCACTTTTACTACTTTTTTTATAATCTAGCAAATTGTTTAAAAGTTCACCCTTAATAACTTTGCAATACAGGGCACCTGGATGTCTCAATTCGTTGAGCATCTGACTCTTGATTTGGGCTCAGGTTATGTTGCAGGGCTGTGAGATTGAGCCCTGCATTGGGCTCCACCCTCAACATAAAGCCTGTTTAAGATTCTTCTCTCCCTCTGTCCTTTCTGCGCATGTGTGCACTTGCACTCACACTTTCTCTCTCTCTCTCTCTCTCTCTCAAAAAATTAATTAATTAAATTAACTTTGTAGTACAAAGCCATCAAACATTTGGAGAGGCTTCTCTCATCAATATGAAAACAATGTGAGCGGGGCACCTAGGTGGCTCAGTCGGTTGAGCGTCTGACTTTGGCTTAGGTCATGGTCTCACGGTTCGTGGGTTTGAACCCCACATCGGGCTCTGTGCTGACAGCTCAGAGCCTGGAGCCTGTCTTTGGATTCTGTGTCTCCCTCCCTCTCTCTCCGAGCCTCCCCTGCTCATTCTGTCTCTCTCTCTCTCTCTCTCTCTCTCTCTCTCAAAAATAAATAAAACACACACAAAAAATTTTTTTTAATTGTGAGCAACAAAATAAATAGATTTGGATTATATTCTAATATATAAAATAAATAACTGAATTCATAGTGATATAAGTAAATGGTTGAGTTAATTTAATAACAGAGGAGAAAAACATCTTCCATGAAGAATTGTAAACAATTCATGTAGATCATCTATCCTCAAGAGGGATCATAACTCACCACTTTTTTTTTTTTTTTTTTTTTTTTACCTGTGGCTATGCATAGGGGAGGAGAGGGAGGAGGAAGAGGAGGAGGAGAAATCTTTCAAGTAGTAGGAAAAGAAGGAGGAAAAGCAGCAGCACCTGTAGCTCTTGGCTCTTATTTTACAGCTTAGACAAAAATCAGTCTGAGCTGGATCATAGGCCTAACTTTAAAATCAGTAAAGATAATAGAAGAAAACGGGTATATCTTCACAATTCTTAAGTTAGGCTAGATATCTTAGGACACAGAATTTATGAACCATATAAAACATTGATAAATTGGAATTTATAAAAATCAAAAATTCATGCTCATCAAAAAGCATAATCAATATGATATCTAGTAGAAAATATTTGTAAGTCATAAGTATGACTGAGAAGGAATTATCACAATATATTTTCATTTTTAAGAGTATTTTGAGAGAGAGAGCATAAGCAGGGGAGGGACAGAGACAGAGGGGGAGAGAGAAAACCCCCTCTGCTCTGCAGTGTCAGCATGGAGCTCAAAGCAGGGTTCAAACTCATGAACCATGAGATCATGACCCTCAGCTGAAATCTAGAGTCGGATGCTTAACCAACTGAGCCACCCAGGCACCCCTCCACAATATATTTTAAAAACTAAAAAATCTGGACCTTCATAATAAACAGGTGAATAGACTAATAAAAAATTGTCAAAATACTTGAATAGGCACTTAAAAGAAGATATTAAAAAATCCAATAAGTATATGAAATTCTCAACATCATTAGTCAGCAGGTAAATAAAAATAAATACAAAAAATGGTATACTATGTAACCAGAAAAATAGCTAAAAGGAAATTAATTTAAAGTGCCAAATACTCTCCCACATGTGGAGCATATGGAACTCTAAAACTTTCAGTGTAAAATGGTACACTTACTTTGAAATCTTTTTGTGTTCCATCTTTCATTCATTTGGGATAATTTTCATTTGGGATAATTTTCCTACTGTCTGAAAAATACCCTATGCTTTCGTATAGTATTTAATAGTAGATATTAATTTTTTTTTATTTTCCTGATAATGTCAATATTTCATGGTAATTCTTTCAGGATATTTTTTTTCTTGAAGATTTTTAAAAAATTTTTTAAATTTTATTTATTTTTGAGACAGAGACAGAGCACAAGTGGGGGAGGGGCCAAGAGAGACGGAGACACAGAATCTGAAACAGGCTCCAGGCTCTGAGCCCTCAGCACAGAATCCAGTGCGGGGCTTGAACCATGAACTGTGAGATCATGACTTGAGCCGAAGTTGGACACTCAACTGACTGAGCCACCCAGGCACCCCAGGATATTTTCATTTTAAAATAGAATAAGTTATCCTAGTGAATTATCATTTGGAAATCATTTCCTATCAATACTTTGAGGATTTGGGGCGCCTGGGTGGCTCAGTCGGTTGAGCATCCGACTTCGGCTCAGGTCATGATCTCACGGTTCGTGGGTTCAAGCCCCTCGTTGGGCTCTTTGCTGACAGCTCAGAGCCTGGAGCTTCCTTCAGATTCTGTGTCTCTTTCTCTCTCTGCCCCTCCCCTGTTCACGCTCTGTCTCTCAAAAATAAATAAATGTAAACAAAATTGTTTAAAAAATACTTTGAGGATTTAATTTAGCTTCTGTTACTAATATTTGTAAGTTGGCTTATTTTTGATTCTTTGAAGGTAATCTGCCTTATTTTTCTGATTCCTTTTAGGTTCTCCTTGACTTGCTTTTCTGTAAAATAATTATGTTTGTCTAATAGTGGATTTCTTTTTGTTTATACTGTTTGTGTGTTTCAGAAGTATTTAATACATCCTTGATATCATCTATTAGTTTTGAAAGTTTACAGTTCATTCTTTTCCAAATGTGACTGCTCTTCTCTCTCCCTCTCTTCCCCTCCTTCAATATTTTTTATATACTTTCTTTCCAAGCTTCCTTCTGTGTATTTATGGCAAGTTTGTCTTCAAGTTTAAGTGAACCCTCTTGCTCAACTATAGACCTCAACAGTTATTTCTTATCCCACCTTCTTGAGGCATTGACAATGACTGGAACATTTCAACTTCCAGACCAGAAAAACCCTGATAGCAACAGAATGCCTAGAAGACACCCCACAGGTGCCTTTCCCTGCCCGATCATGGGCTAAACATGTATCAGCCCTACCCATGATCACATGCTCCCTGCTTGCCTTTTTGCATTGTACCCTGCTGAACCTCTTCCTCCTGTTGGAAGAGTGGTCGGTTAAGTCTTGAGCCTGCTACTTGCTCTGGCTGCCAGCACCTGAAATAAATTTCTCCCTTTCTCTCTTCCAAACCCTCATCTCTGGAGTTATTGTCTTCTCTTGCAATGAGTTTACCCAAGGTTGTTTTTTTTTTTTTTTCCTTTTGTTTATTGGTTTTGGTTTTGGGGTTTTTTTGTTTTTGGGTTGTTGTTGTTGTGTTTCGGTGTTTTTTTGACAATAGTGTTCACAAACTCATCTGGAAGCCATGCTTTCGTTTTGTCCAGCCCGTCAGGGTTTCCAGGGACAGAGTAGTTTGCCGTGGCAGTGCGCCAAGGTCACCCGTTCATTTCCTGAGTTAGCGGCTGTGATAGATTGTCTGATAACACAAGTACCACTAATTCCCTCTTCAGATCTTTCTAATCTCCTGCTAAATTCACATATTGATTTTTTAGTTTCCCCATTCTGTATTTGAGTTATATAATTTCTAGTTTTCTCTTGAAGTGTTCAATTTTGTTTATATTGCTCAACATATATTTTAAAGTATATATCTATTAACAAGAATAATTTTAAGATTCTTGTGTGTTTCTGCTGTCTGTTGGCTCTGTTGATTTTCTTTTATTCTATCTTCTAACATTGACAATTATTCTTTTTAATTTTGTATCAGACAGTGTGTTTGTAGTATTAATTATGGAAATTTTTTGAGGTTATGGATAAAGTTATTTTCTTCCAAAGAGGGTTTATATATTTTTCTTCCAGATCACTGGGATTGTTAGTGGGAATTGCAATTCTATAAAGGTAGCTTCATCCTTTATATATCTTTTGGAATAATAATGACATAATAATAAAAGGTTTTTGTATAGTTCTTATTATGTCCTAGGCACTCTTATCAGGGCTTAAGAAATATTAACTTATTTGGGGCACCTGGGTGGCTCAGTTGGTTAAGTGTTCAACTCTTGATTTCAGTTCAGGTTCATGATCTCATGGTCATAAGATCCAGCCTCCCATAGGGCTCCACACCCACTCCCCTTGCCCTCCCTCTCCCCCTGCCCCTCCCTTATTTATTCTCACAAACACTCTCTATCTCTCTCAAAATAAATAAAGGAAATATTAACTTGTTTAACCCTAACAATAGTCCTATGTGGTAGGTAATATATAATATATGTGTATACACACACACACACACACATTTTGTAAAGAAGTAACTGAGACAAATGAAAATCTAATAATTTGCCCAAGATTAATAGTAATTATTAGAACCACTATTCAATTTTGCATCCTATGTTCTTAAAACTACTATGCAAATATGCCTTCCCCCTGAAAGATAGTTGCCCTCATCAAAAACTAATCACTCTGTGAGAACCAATTCAAGAAGTTAGTCTTCCCTGGAGCATTTACATTTTAAGATCACTGTGGGAGAAATACAAAAGCATTTATTTCTAACCACAAACTTTCTTACGAAAATTTTACAAAATACTAAAAAGCAGTGTCCTTCTGACCTCTGATGTTCCTTCTAACCCATAAACTTCTCTATTGTGAAATGTAAGACACTGGAAAGGACATAATTATTTGGCAAAGGTTTTCCAGGCACATTGCAATCATATATATAGCTAATACCTGTTATGGAATTTACTACATGAAAGCAAATCTGATGAGTCATTCATGTAGATTCTTAAATTTAATCATTAAAGCAAATCTATAGTAAATATTATTCCCATTTAGGCCCATGAGGAAACTAACAAAACATTGTGTGATTTATCCAAGTCCCCTAGTAATGATATCTAGCATTAAAATTCAATTTTTACCATTTTGACTCTAGAAACTGCATTTTAACCATGACACTGTACTGTCTTACATGACACAGATATAGAGGTCTCTCCATATTCTAACTACATGTATGACAGTTACAGTAACATTTTGCTGAGTAAGTGGTCTTAAATAATACAATCTGTTTATTATGATAGTTCTTTTTCCTTTTAGTACTAGTGACAAAATAGAATAAATTAGGACTCTATGTTGTAAATTAGGTATTAAAAGTAGAATATCTTATAATTGAGATGTCTCTCACTAGCCTGGTAAACAAGCAACTTGGCATCAAAATTCAATAATTTGAATGTGTAAACCTTTGAAATGAAGAACCAATTAAATTTATTTTACAGTCTGATACCACCTTGATTTCTGTTGATATCATAAGCTTAAAAAATCTTTCCAGTAAAGCTATAAATATATATATTTGTAAAGTTAATATTTCAATTTTTTCCATGCAATAACTGAGAAGAAATGCCTATTAGCACATATATTCTGCTTTATTTATCATGTATAGGCAATTATTTTAAAGTTCTGTTATGGACTTAAATATCATAAACAAAATAGTAGCCCAGAATTATAATTATTATTTATAATTATTTATTATTCAATTATTTCCCATTGAGTAAGCCCTATAAACAATATTTTTAATATTACTATTCATAGTTTAATGGGGTAGATTTATTTGTGTCTTTCCATGAATCATTTTCACTGAACCCTTACTTTTAATGCATTGCATTATATTATACATATATGATTACATATATGGTATACATATATATTTAGAAATATATAATGATTAGAGAACAATTACAAACATGATGAATATTAACCCAACTGTCTCAGTAATCACTCTACATATATGAATGGTTTAAATATATCAGAGACCAATAGAATGGATACAAAAGAAACTGACTTTAAATGTAATGATATAGGTTAAGAATAAAGGTCTGGAGAAAGATATGCCATCCTAAGATGAATCAAAAGAAAGGTGAAAGAGCTATATCAATTTCAGACAAAGCAACTTCTAAACAAAGAAGATTGCCAGGAATAAAGAGGCCATTATGTAATGATATAGAATGATAAAAAAGTAAATGCTCCAAGAATATAACAATTCCAAATATGTGTGCACTTAACACAGAGATCTTCAAAATACATGAGGAAAAAATTGATAGAAATGAAAAGATATATACTCTTAAATCTGGCTATATACATTCTAACAAAGCAAAAATCACATTTCCAAATATATATAAAATGTAATTACACTTTTACGAAGCAACTAATATCTTTTGCTTATTTATTACCTATATATTTCCATCATAGAACTACATAAATTTGGCTTTTTATCCTCAATATCTAACAATGCCATTAATAGTAAATGAATATTATGATTGAATATACTAAAATGAAATATTATTGCATCAATCAGTTTCTCTAGTTCTTAAAACCTTTTAACTCAAGATTATTTCATATTCCTAAAATTATGGAAACCCCAAAGAACTTTGGGTGTGTAATTATGTTTACCCTATTTACCATATTGACATTAAAATTAAGAGACTTAAAAAATATTTATTAATTCATTTATAAATGATGGTAATAAATCCTTCACACACTTTAGTAAAATGTTTATGAAAAACAACTATATTTACCCTCCCAAAGTTAGCTGGATTTACAATATGCTTCCGCATTTATTTTGTTGCTATGTCAATTAAGTTGAAGTATATTGAAGAAAATACAGCTTCACAAAAATATATTTGGGAAATGGTAAAGTAATTTGATACTCTTCTCAGATAAGTGGTAGTTTTTAAAAGGTTAACTGTGTAGAATCTGAAATCATATCAATGAACATTAAAATATGAAACTATCACTGCATGCTAAAATCTATCTTAAATAACTTGATCCTTGAAAGGATTTTTTTTCACCTATTCACAATCTTGTTGGATACAACTAAAAGCCTGGTTGAAAAATACTGGTTCGTTGAAGTATACAGATATTCAAAGTGGTGCTACATTTTGTTATAAAATATATAAAGAAAAAACATTCATCATTATCACCACTGAAGATAGTTCCCAACGTCATGATGGCACATAGAAATTTATTAAATTTGTATTTTTGCTCAAAATCTTAAATTTTATTGTTTGCAACAAATGATGAGTTGGTTTCTTGAAGTGTCATGCGTAAGACTATATCAGCCAAAAACACAAATCTAAATGACCATAATCTGTCTATTCATTGAAACCGAAATACAGCTTCATGAAAAGAAAGTCTACTTACATATATAATTCAAACAATTGTAGAAGTGTTTTTCCTAAAGTTAATCCTCATACTTCAAAATACAACAGAAAGAGTTACGAACACTTCTCTTTTAATGACACGGTATAACAAAGAGGTGTACTGAAGGATTAATAGTTATTAAAATTAATAATGTTAATGTTTCAGGGCGCCTGGGGGGACTCAGTCAGTTAAACATCCAACTTCAACTCAGGTCATGATCTCACAGTTCAAGAGTTCAAGCCCCACGTCGGGCTCTGTGCTGATAGTGCAGAGCCTGGAGCCTGCTTGGGATTCTGTGTCTTCCTCTCTCTCTGCCCCTCCCCACCTCACACTCTGTCTCTCTCCCTCTCAAAAATAAATAAATGTTAAAAAAAATTTTAAATAATGTTAATGTTTCATCAAGGACATTCTTGATGTTCTTTATTTTTAATCTTACTACAAGTACCTGAAAGTGAAAAATACAGTAACTTCAAATACAATTTGGTGCCAATAAATTGATTGTGCTAAAATGCTAACAGTTTTATAAACTATTGCTTTTGCATCCTCAGTGAAAATGGCAACAGTGTTAATGTGGTAGACAGAATAACATCAAAGATATTGATGTCCCAATCCTCACAACCTATGAATGTGTGACTTTACATGACAAGAGATTGTGAATATGTTAAAGTTAATGGCCCTTGAGTTGAAGAGATTATCCTAGGTTATTGGGTTGGCCCAGTATAATCATCTGAGCCCTTAAAAGCAGAGAACCATACCTAACTGCAGTGAGAGAGAGATGAGAGAATAAAAAGGAGAGATTTGCATTGTGAGAAAGATACTCAACCCACTATTACTGACTGAAGATTGAGTGAAAGGGCCATGAGCCAGGGAATGTACATAGTTTCTGGAAGCTGAAAATGGCTCTTAATTGACAGCTAGCAAGAAAACAGAACTTCTCCTACAAAAACCAATAAGGAAACAAGGTTTTCCTAGAGAGCCTCCAGAAATGATCACAGTCATACTAATAATTTTGATTTTAGTCCGGTACAACTTGTGTCAGACTTTTCTGATCTACAGAACTGTGACTTATTATGTGCTATTTATATTTATAGTAATTTGTTGTAGTAGCAATAATAAAAAAAATCCGATGCAATTATTATAAAAATTTTTTGGACCTCACAGTCCCCTGGAAAGTGACTCAGAAATCTCCAATAATTCATACATTGGGAATTCCTATTCTAGATCCATAAATATCACTCCTTAGTAGAGTTAGTTGATATATCCAAATTATTTCATATTGTAATGGAACTGAAATGGTTTGCCACTTGTGGTATATTAAGTTGAATACAGCCCTAGGAAGTATTGAAAGCAAAGAACTTCTCACTACTTGTTACAAGTAAGGAGGCAGGGATGTAACTCTCAAAACCTATGTCCTCTAACCCGAACTTCGGGACCCCTTTATACGGCCAGCCAGCAATCTTTTAGTCAGTTATTCCTGCATCTGGGAAGTGGTCACAGGAACTTATTAAAGCCTTTGCAATCTTTCAAGCATAACTTAAAAGGCATTTGCTTAACTCTGCAATTTCCCAGGAACATGTACGATTTTCTTTGTTCCTGGACATCTGCTTTTTTGAGTAACTTTGGTGGTCTTCTCACGAATAGGGTAGTCCTCAAAGACTTGTGAAGCTGAAAAACAACATGCTGGGAAGAGTTTATTTGTTTTAGTTTCTCAGTGTGGTCCCTGATTACCTTATTCCTAAGTAACAAAATGCCTCATAGTGCTAAGTTTTCTAATTTTTGTCTTTTTGACAGTGACATCAGAGTTTGTATTATTTAAACCAACTATTTTTTTGTCATTTCAGATTAAATCAAAATAAAAAGCAACAAAAGTAGCTTAAGCTGAAACATTTCCTCCCCATCAATCCTATACACATCTAAGGAAATTCAACCATCCTGCATTGTGTTGCTCACATGCTGCTCAATTACTAGACATGCCAGCATTTATTCATAAGGAGAATACATAGAATCAAAAACATAGTTCCCGGTTCCAGAAAAGCACACGTTATTTTATATGCCTGAGTTTTCAGAGAAAAACCAATTCTACCAACAAATTATAAACCACTTGACTTTAATAATACTTAATGTTTTTTCCAGTACTATATTGATGGATATACTGTTGAAAAGTTGAAACAATAATTTTGATAGCAGATTCAATATGTGACAATACAGAGTAAATGAACATGGAATTTACTTTTTTCTTGGGAAAATAATTTACTCCAACAAACATATATTTTATATTTGATGGGGATATTAGAAAAGTGCAAGACAAAAAAAAACCACAATAAATAAGTTGTTATGATTTTAATAATGATTTTCTTTATAATATTGAAAATATATAAAAATAAATGTAAACTTAGATAAAATATTTAGTATTGAACCATATAAAATATACTCTCAGAATTAAAACAAACAGCATTGCTCATAACATTCCTTTATAAGGGAAACATAGGGGCGCCTCGGTGGCTCAGTCAATTAAGCAGCCGACTTCGGCTCAGGTCATGGTCTCGCGGTCTGTGAGTTGGAGCCCCGGGTCAGGCTCTGTGGAGCCGGCTTCCGATTCTGTGTCCCTCTCTCTCTCTCTCTGCCCCTTACCTGCTTGGTCGGTCTCTCTCTCAAAAGTAATAAACATTAAGTATATATATATATATATATGTGGAAAACATAAACAGCATAGAATAAGAAAACAGTAATGGCCATTTTGGTGTACTGTCTAAATTTTCAAAGGGTAGTAAATCTACCTATCAAACTAATGGCATAGGTATAAACTATTTGAGAACTTCATACTGGTCCTGCACAACAGTCTTCTAGGTCTTTGCTACATCAGCTCTTTTTCATCATTCAGGTTTTAGTTTGTCTCTTCCTCTGTGTAAGGGGCTCTAATTTACATTATTTAATCATTTGTTTATCCTTAGTACACTCACTTTAATAAGGAAGTTTTGCCTACTTTTTTCAACATTGTATCGGAAGTGCTTTTTATCATCCCTGGCACATAGAAAATACTCCACAATATTCATTGGAAGAATGAATCATTAGGCAATGCTCACTAAATGTTTTAGTTCACTTGGATAACTCAAAACCAGCTTTCATGTATGCCAGGTCTAGTAGAGAGATTTACAGTAGTGTTATGGGAAGCTTAGAATAGCAGCATTAGAAGTGTGGCTACAAACAATTAGAAATAGGATTTATCCTTGTAGGAGCAAGATGATATTAGAAACTCTAAAATTTTTTCTAGAGAGAGAATAAAATCTGTATATGAAAATGACATATGTTTACTTGAGCAATACCACAAGTGAAATCCTAACACATCTAACACATGAAGGACAGTATAGCTAGGGTGCCCCAAGAGGCTCTTTGTGTGCCTACCACAGAAATTTGCATAATGTCCCCTTGGGCCTGCAGGGCTACACAATGACCAGAATGCACCTTGGCCAGACGTATTGGAGGAAATTAAAGGAACATACTTGACCTCTTAAACTCAAAAGTAATGTATTGTCAGGAGAAGAAATGGAAATTTAAACTTGTTAATTTCTACCATGTTCCCAACATCTCACTAGGGAATTATTTTTCACACCATCTTGTGAAATAAAATTAAATCACTATTTTACAGATGGGAATGCTGTAAGTCACTCAGTAATTTCTCCAAGACTATCATTAGAAAATTAAAAATTAGGGTATGAACCTAGGACTTGTAAGCTACCCAGTCCATTCTGTTTCTACTACAGTGTGTTAAGATATTTTCTTGAAATTTGAGAAATTTAGAATTACATTCATTGATTCAATATTGAAAAAAAATTTTCAAGTATTATCATCTTACCAAGCACCAAAGAATTTTGTACCATGCTAAAAAAATAGTAAAATAGAAGTTTTAACACAGTACAAGTCTACCTTAATTTATGGCTTAAAAGGTGTTTAATCTGGTGAGAAAGCATTCTTGAGCATCAAGATAATCATTGGCAGATTTGTATGTGTATGGTGCCAACAGAGATGTGAGGAGGGTTGATGGGTATCAGAATCACCCCCCAGAATTAGCATCAAAAGGGACAGTGTAAGAGAAGGTAGCAAAAACTGCTTGAGGATGCATGTGTTGCCAACAGGTAGAGACTTAAACCAGGAGGTAAGAGTAAGGAAAAGAGGGCAAGAGAGACAGAGATGTACTTTTCTTCCTTTCCAAGGTTTTAGCTTAATCGATTCACTTTTCTCTGATACAACTCCCTATGGCCATGAATGTTGTTTACTGATATGAGTGAAAGTATGGCTTGCGCTTTACTAAGGGGAATAAAAACTATTAAAGTGGACCTACAGTTAATTTGTCAGTTAATTTGTCTCCAGAAGTTTCTATTGGTGTGAAGAATACACTTTGCCATCATCAGCAAGTGTTGTCAGTGAGTGACATTTCAATAAAATGTTAACAACTGGGAGAGATAAACTAAGCCAGTGGTTCTCAATTTTTTAATAACTGTTTTAAAAAAATTATTGTATTTTGATCCTCAAGCAGATGTATATTTTGATACACATGACAGGTGACAATAGATTCCTTTACTGGTGTTATAAGTGTTGGGGAACTTGAGCCCTGCCCTTGTGTCCTCCACCTCACACTGTACATTCCTAAAGCCCCATAAACATAAAGTGAAGACTTCTGGTCTAATTCAGTCTTCCAGTTTACATATGATAAGGCTGAGGTCTAGAGAGATGTAATTCCTTGTCCAGGGTAAAAAAAAAATGGTTAAAATAGAGCTGGAGTCCTGGTCTCATAATTTCATTAGCAAAAGGCTACCTATTTTCAACTCCAGATTTCCTTGTCATACCTTTCTCCTATAGATCTGATTTCCAATCCCATTCCCAGTAACTCTGAAGTCTCGAGTTAGCTCTGTGCTTTGAGGAAATGTGGAGGTCTTTATGGTGATCTTAACATCCATAAATATGTCATGCTGAATTCAAAAGTAATTTTGTCCAAACCTTTTAACATAGACATATCCATAAATTGTTTTCTGTTATTATTTAAATGTTTCAAGTATGTATGTGCTATTTCCCAAAATTAGTGAGAATTTTCCTTCAGGGGAGAACCACATATTAAAATCATATAAAGGGAAAAAAAAGGAGACAATTATATGTGGGCCATATTTTACATAGCACTTTTAGAGGGCAAGACAAATTACAGAGTAAGAGGCTTTTAGTGGCTGTCAGCTAGCCCACAGTGCTATGCCATAGAAAAGATTGCCTGTTTCTTGTACAAGGTGTTTTCTGGAGTACAGATGTTTCCATTATTTTTGTATATTATCACCCTATCTGTGATTTTTATCACTTCCCTATTTTTTGGGGTGTGAAAGCTAGGATTATAGATAATCGTAATCTCTCAAATATTAAAATATATATTCTAATATTACATGGCTTACTCTTTAAAATATATCTTGTTGACTTCCATATGAATATAGGATTATACATATGTGACTGACCTAGAAGACCACTTCAAATCAGAATCAACATGTTTAACCCTTTTGTTTTGGGGAAAAACATAAGAGTTCTGATATTTACATTTAAGATAATTTTGAGAATTTTTCATGTTTTTCATCCCTTAACATATGATTTCAGTAGTAAGTATAGTATTGTATTTAGATATGCTTGTAATCAGTTATTTGTAAATATATACAAATATCAGTTACTGCTGGTCAGTATAAATGGTGTCTACTTTGTTAACTTATATGTGTGGTCTTGAGCCGATGTTGCTAAAGGAATAAAAAAACTACTATTACCTACTGAGAAAAGGTACAGATGTATCAATTCTTTGACTTTAGTGATTGACAGAATAGAGACAAATTGGTTATGCAGTAGACACAAAGATATTGTCTATAGTTGGCAAACAGTGGAGAGGATATTCTGGTTGGATATAATTTGGCCTGTTGTGTTTGACTCCAGGTTCTCTTCCTGTCCCTTAACTTGCTTATTAAGAGTGGTGCTACAAATCACAGAAGAATAGAGTTGAAGAAGTTAAAGTGTTGGAGAGGTTTCCTGAAACTTTTGCTTTGGGCGTAAAATATAAGTAGCTGTCATTGGATAAGCCTTGAAAAAGTATTGAAAAATCTATGAGGGAGAAAGTATACAAGAAAGATATAAATTTGGAATGTAGTATTAGGAGACAGATTTAATATGAGCATGAAGAAGCTCTAAATTTTGGTGAATTTCATTATGAGATTAAGGATTGGAATATCATGTGGGAATTTCTGCCTGTCCCTCCCACGTCTGATCATGGATGGGAAAAAAATCAGAAAATGCATTTATGCACCATAGATTGAGAGATAGTTTTAAGAGAGACTTTGTGTATATGTGGGTGTGTTTGTGTAAGTGTATACACACTCAACGTATATATATTTTTACTTGTATGTACTGTACAGTTAAAATATGTGAACTCATAATTGATAAGGTAAAAGCCAAATAAGAAAAAAAAACAATAAAATAATTTGAAATATGATAACTGTTGATAATTAGCTACAAAGAAACAAACATTTTAAGCTACTTTGCAAGGAAGAACTGTATTGCATTTGAAATAGAACCAAATATCACTGACAGTAACATAAGAAAGAACCATCACTGGCAGATCTAAATTACCTCTGAGACCTTGGGTATTTGTAGCTCTAATTTATATGACTGTGCTGGTCTACAGAAATTCTCGTAGCATATACATTCTCCATAGTTACAAATACTGAATGGATAAATTTTATCATCTTTAAGATTATTTAAAAAAACATTCTAATCTAAATGGATCTTATCTTTCAATATAAAGATAACAGCTGGAATTGTGGAGTTGAAATATTTAGTTTATTTCAGAACTGTGTAAAGTGATTAAGTAGATAAAATACTTACAGAGCTAATATTTATTTCACAATTATAGTATGTTACTTTGGTATTCTTCTGGTTTTACATTTGGATATGACAATTGACTCTGAAAAGTAGCCTCTTTTCTTTTAAATTAAAATGTTTTTAAAAGTTGTTTGTAAATTACTTTCAATATACACCAATAAAAGTTAAGTCTAAATTGCCAGATTTATGTTGTTATTGTTTTTTTTTTTTTTAGTATAGTTGGCCCATAATGTATTAGTTTCCGGTATATACACAGTGACTCAGTATTCTTATATTTTATGCTGTGCTCATCACTAGTGTACCTACCATCCATCACTAAATGCTGCTGATGCTGTTACAATATCATTGACTATATTCCCTATGCCGTACCTTTTGTTTCCGTGACTTATTCATTCCATAACTGAAAGCCTGTATCTCCTGCTCCTGTTCATCTATTTTGCCCATCCCCCCACCTCATTCCAGGGGGCAACCACAGTTTGAATTTATAGGTCCGATTCTGCTTTTTGTTTGTTTGTTTGCTTGTTTATCCATTTGTTTTTTTTTTTTTTAGATTCTACGTATGAGTGAAATCCTATGGTATTTGTCTTTCTCCGTCTGACTTATTTCTTTTAGCATAATACCCTGTTGGTCCTTTCATGTCCCAAATGGCAAGATCTTATCCTTACGTGACCATAAAAAAGGATGAGATTTTGCCACTTGTGAAATTGATGCTTCAAATACTGTTATGGGCTGAGTTGTGTTCTACCTCAGATTCATATGTTAAAGTGTTAAGTTGAAATAGGAAAAACAGGCACCTGCCAGAAGAAATGTGATGTGAGCACTTGTTTATCTAATACAGAGACCAGCCATAATACAAGTTAGAAAGGATAATTTAGTTACAGATTTTAAGAAACTGCTGAAGGCCAAGTATGTTTTAGGAGGAGATTATAGAACCCTTTGTAGCCACAGACAGGAGAATTCACACCTCTTGTGGTCTCTTTTCTTTTTTTCCTCATTGAAGTATTCAAGGCGGATTGGGAGCAGTGTGGCATGGTGCCTGGAGAAACCCTTTCTGTGGTGAAGACCTAGAGTGAAGGGAGCTCTGAGAGAACAATACAACAATGGTGAAGGAGTACAATAATCCCTAAGAAATAGAAAACAGAGGAGCCCTATACTTCTTTGAGAAAGCTTCCAGCCCCTAGCAGAGGGAGAGAGGACCCAGGCAGAACCCAGGTATGCCTGTACTTAGCCCTAGATTCAATACTACTCTGGTACTCACTAACAAATTTTAAACACAAGATCTGAAAGATCATTTTTTTTCTTGTAACTTTATCTCAGAAAAAAATCTCAGAAACAATTGAGTACAAAACTCATCACTCACTAAGGTAAAATTTTCAGGGATGCTCTATAGAAGATGGGAAATATTACCTAAAATGACATGAAAAATCACTATCAACCTGTACTGAAGCACAAGTTTGAATTACCGCACAAAGACATGAAAACAGTTATAATAACTGTATTCAATGTTAAAAAATAAGTTTTAATTTTGATTCCAGTTAGCTAACATACAGTGAAATATTAGTTTTAGGTGTACAGCATAGTGATTCAACACTTCCATATATCATGCAGTGCAAGTCATGGCAAATACACTCCTGAATCCCTATCATGTATTTATAACCCATCGCTCCCACTCCTATGGTAACCATCAGTTTGTTCTCTATATTAAGATTCTGTTTCTTGGTTTGCCTCTTTTTTTTATTTATCCATCTGCTTGTTTGTTTCTTAATTTCTACATATAAATGAAGCCATATGGTATTTGTCTTTCTCTGACTTATTTCACTTATCATAATACTCTTAACTTCATCCATGTCATTGCAAATGGTAAGATTTCAGTTTTTTTAATGGCCTAGTAATATCCCATTGTATGTATATACTACATCTTCATTATCCATTTATCAGTCAATGGACACTTGGGCTATTTCCCCAATTTGGCTATTGTAGATAATGCTGCTGTAAACATATAGGTGCATGTATCACTTTGAATTAGTATATTTGTATTCTATGGGTAAATACTAGTGAAATTGCTGAATCATAGGGTAGGTCTATTCTTTCTGAGAAAACTGCGTACTGATTTCCAGAGTGGCTGCACTAGTTTGCATTCCCCCCAACATTGCAAGAGAGTTCTTTTTTCTTCACATCCTCACCAACACCTTTGTTTCTTTTGTTTTTGATTTTAGCCACCCTAAAGGGTGTGAGGTGATATCTCATTTGGGTTTGCATTGCTCTAGTGATGAGTGACATTGAACATCTCTTTGTGTGTCTGTTGGCAATATGTATGTTTTCTTTGGAAAACAGTCTATTTATGTCTTCTGCCCATTTTTTAATTGGATTATTTTATGAGCGTTAAGTTTATATTTCTTTAAATACTTTGGATATAACCCTCTATCAGATATGTCATTTGCAAATATAGTTTCCCATTCAGTAGGTTGCCTTTTAGTTTTATTGATTGTTTCCTTCACTGGGCAGAAATTTTTATTTCAATGAAGTCCTCATAGGTTATTTTTACTTTTATTTACCTTGCCTCAGGAGACATATCTAGAAAGAAGTTGCTATGGCCAATATCAAAGAGGTTACTGCCTGTGTTCTCCTCTATGAATTTTATGGTTTGATATCTCACATTTAGGTCTTTAATCCATTTTGAGTTTATTTCTTTACATGGTGTAAGAAAATGTTTCAGTTTCATTCTTTTGCATGATGCTGTCCAGTTTTCCCAACATCATTTTTTGAAGCACATTCTTTTTGCCATTGGATATTCTTTCCTGCTTTGTCAAAGATTAGTTGACCGTATAGTTGTGGGTTCATTTCTGGGTTTTTAGTTTTCTATTGATCTGTGTGTCTATTTTTGTGCCACTACCATACAGTTTGGTAATATAACTTGAATTTTGGAATTGTGATGCCTCCAGCTTTGCTTTTGTCTTTCAAAATTGCATTGGCTATGAGTCTTTTGTAATTCCATACAAATTTTAGGATTGTTTGTTCTAGCTCTGTGGAAATGCTATTGGTGTTTTGATAAGGATTGCATTAAATATGTAGATTGCTTTGGATAGTATAAGACATTTTTAAAACATTTGTTGTTCTGTCCATGAGCAGGAAATATTTTTCCATTTCTTGTGTCATCTTCAATTTTTTTCATCAGTATTTTATAGTTTTCAGAGTATAAGTCTTTCACCTCTTTGGTTAGGTTTATTCCTAGTTATTTTATTGTTTGTTGTACAAATGCAAATGGTATTGGTTCCTCAGTTTTTCTTTCTGCTGCATCATTATTGGTGTGCAGAAATGCAACAGATTTCTGTACACTGATTTTGTATCCTGTAACTTTATTTAGTGTATCAATTCTAGAAGTTTTATGGTGGAGTCCTTAGGTTTTTCTATGTATAGTATCATGTGCTCTGCAAATAGTGAAATTTTGACTTCTTGTCAATTTTGATGCTTTTTGTTTCTTTTTGTTGTCCAATTGCCATGGTTGGGACTTCCTATACTATGTTAAATAAAAGTGGTGTGAGTGGACATCCCTATCTTGTTTCTCACCATGGAGAATAAGCTTTCAGTGTTTCCCCATTGAAGATGGTATTAGCTGTAGGTTTTTCATATATAGTCTTTATTAAGTTGATGTATATTTCCTCAAAACCTACTTTATTGAAGGTTTTGTATCATAAATGATGGTTTACTTTGTCAAATGCTTTTTCTACGTCTATTGAAAGGATCATATGGTTCTTATCTTTTCTTTCATTGAAGCAATGTTTCATGTTGATTTGCAAATGTTGAACCACCCTTGCAACCTGGGAATAAATCCCACTTGATCATGGTGAATTATTTTTTTTTTTTTTGATGTATTATTGGATTTGGTCAGCTAGTGTTTTGCTGAGGAATTTTGCATCTTTGTTCATCAGGGATATTACCCTGTGGTTATCTTTTTTAGTGGTGTCTTTATGTGGTTTTGGTGCCAAGGTGATGGTGGCCTCTTAGAACAAATTTGGAAGTTTTCTGTCCTTTTCCATATTTTGGAATACTTTGAGAAGAGTAGGCATTAACTCCCCTTTAAATGTTTGGTAGAATTTGCCAATGAAGCCATCTGGTCCTGGACTTTTGTTTATTGGGAGGTTTTTTTGTTGTTGTTGTTCATTACTGACTCAATTTCTTGGCTGGTTATTAGTCTGTCCAATTTTTTTTTATTTCTTCCTGTTTTAGTTTTGGTAGTATATGTTTCTAGGAATTTATGTTTTTTCCAGGTTGTCCCATTTGTTGGCATATATGTTTTCAAAATATTCTCTCCATAATTATTTGTATTTCTGTGGTATTGGTTGTTATTTATACTCTTTCATTTATGATTTCAGTCATTTGAGTCCTTTCTGTTTTCTTTTTGATAACTGGCTAGAGGCTTTTTAATTTTATTCATGTTTTCAAAGAAACTGCTCCTGGTTTCATTGATCTATTCTATTGTTTTTTAGTTTCTATTTCATTATTTCTGCTCTAATATTTACTATTTCCTCCCTTCTGCTGGTATTAAGCTTCATTCATTGTTCTTTTTCTAGCTTCTTTAGGTACAGAGTTAGGTTATTTATTTGAGATTTCTCTTGCTTCCCAAGGTACTGCTACATACGTCCCTCTTAGGATTGTTTTTGCTACAATCCAAAGATTTTACACCATGATATTTTCATTTTCATTAGTTTACATGTATTTTTTAAATTTCTTCTTTGGTTTCCTGATTGACCCATTCATTGTTTGGTAGATTTTTTCCTGTGGTTGATGTCTAATTTAATAATGGTTGTGGTTAGAAAGAGTGTAGTCTGTGATTTCAATCTTTTTCTATTGGTTGGGGCCTGATTTGTGGCCCAATATGTGATATATTCTATAAAATGTCCCATGTGTACTTGAAAAGAATGTGTATTCTACTGTTTAAGATGGAATGTTTTGAATATATTTGTTAAGTCCATCTGGTCCAGTACATCATTCAAAGCCAGTGTTTGCTTGTTTATTTTCTGTTTTGATGATTTCTCCATTCATGTTAGTGGGGTGTTAAAGTCATCTATTATTATTGTTGTCAATTTGTTCATTATTTTTTTATGAAAAAAATATGTTTTATGTTCATTATTAATTTAGTATATTAAGTATAGTAATTAAGTATAATTAAGTATATAAATTGTTTTATATACTTGGGTGCTACCATGTTGGATTCATAAATATTTAGAATTGCTATATCTGCTGTTGGATTATCTACTTTATTATTATATAGGACCCTTCTTTGTCTCTTGTTACAGTCTTTGTTGTAAAGTCTATATTGTTTATTTAAGTATTGCTACACCAGCTTCTTTTGACATCCATTTGCATAATAAATAGTTCTCCATCTCATCACCTCAATCTGGAGGTGTCTTTAGGTCCAAAATAAGTCTTTTGTACACACCATAAGGATGGGAATTTTTTTTTTTAATCATTCTGTCACCTTATGTCTTTTGATTGGAGAGTAACCATTTGCATTCAAAGTAACTACTGATAGATATGTATTTATTGCTGTAGACAGCCTTTGGTTTTCTGAGGAACTCTTTATCTTTTCTTCTATTCTGAATGATAGCCTTGCTGGATAGAGTATTCTTAGTTTCAGATTTTTCCCATTCAGTACTTTGAATATGTCATGCCACTCCCTTCTGCCTTGCCAGGTTTCTGTTGAGAAATCTCCTGCTAGGTTTATGGATTTTCCCTTAAACTGTACAGTTTTCTGATGTCTTTCTGCTTTTCTTTTATTTATTTATTGCTATATTTTGCAAATTTGATTACAATATATCTTGGTTTTGGCCTCCTTTTGTTGATTTTGATGGGAGTTCTCTGTACTTCCTGTATTTGGATATCTGTTTTCTTCTCAAGATTAAACAAGTTTTTAGCTATTATTTCTTCAGATAAATGTTCTTCCCCCTTTTCTCTCTCTTCTACTTCTGGATCTCCTATAATATGAATGTTTTTATGTTTGATGGAGTCACTGAGTTCCCTAATCTACTGTTGTGTTGCATAATTCTTTCTTTCATTCAGCTTCAGTTACTTTCTTTAACTTTGTCTTCTAGACCACTAATTCATTCCTTTACTTATTCCACCCTGCAGTTCATTCCCTCAAGTGTGTTTCTCCTTTTGTTTATTGAGCCCTTTATCTCTGATTCTTTTCTAACCCTTTTATCTCTGTGGTAAGGGTCTCACTGATGTCTTTATTCTTTTATTGAGCCCTTGAGTATCCTTAAGATCTTTGGTTTAAATTCTCTATCAGGTATGTTATTTATATCTGGTTCAATTAGATCTCTGGATGTGGCCTTAACTTGTTCTTTCATTTGAGATAAATTTCTTGGTCTTGTCATTTTATCTAAATGTCTGCCTTCTTTTTTATGTTAGAAAAGCCAGTTATGTCTCCTGATCCTGAAAATAATGGCTTTATGAAGAAGAGGTCATGTGGTGTGCAAGGTGTGGTACTTCAAGGAGTATCTCAGGTGGGTGCTGCATGTGCTCTGCTGTTGTGTTTTGGCTGTTCAATCCTTCAGGTCAATCACCTGCAGAAGCTCTTCATGCTTGCTGTGGGAAGTGTCTGGTCCTTGATCTGAATGTGGCAGGTTTTAATTAGGTGTGCTCTGGTCCATTTGTGAAATGACACCTGGTACTACTTCCACTAGAACTGCAGAATTCTCTGGTCAGATGTGGTGTGTGCAGGGGTTTATGCTGATCTTTTGGGGGAGGGGCCTGCCACCTTAGGACTGAGGCAAGTGTGACTGAGAACAGCAGTCCCACCAGAGTGCAGGGGGTGGGGTTTGGTGTATGAAAGTTAGGCAGCCAGTGTTGGGCTGTGCTGCTTCCTGCAGATGGCACTGTGTTTTTGCTGAGGGGTGGGGGAGGGATATGGCACAGGCCAGCTCCTTTGTTCCCCAAGAAGTGAATGCTACCTCTCAGAGATGGGCTTCGAGAAGAGTGAATAATTTCCTCACTGTGTGCCCCTGGCACTCTTCTGATCACTGTTTCCATGCTGTCTTCCCCTGGGTTGCTTGCCTGCCTTCTCTCAGGGAGCAGTGCAGCGCCCTCTGGGCTCTAGCCCAGGCAAACTCACTGACCTTTAAAACTTTAAGGGGCTTTAAGCCCCTCTGTTTAAGAACTCATGAAATTCACTCCCTCTTGTTTTCCAAGCCAGTGCCTTTGGTTCTTTCCATGCATTCCCCTGTGTGGTCCTGTCTCTGGCCTTTCTCTGTGACCACGGCTGCTTCTCCTCTGTAGCACCTGGGATCCCTTTCTGCCCTAAACCACATCTCCATACTTTCTACTCTCTTTAGTGTGGCTTATTTTCTTCCATCAGTTGTGGAGTTTTTTTCTCTTAGTCTTCAGGTCTATTTATGGCATATTTCAGATGATTTGATACCTATCTAGTGGTGCTCCTGGGAGGAGCCAAGCCTAGAGTCCTCCTACTCTGCTCCCATCTTACTCTCCACTGAATATGTTAAAATTTTAAGTAGATGATACTGTAGACTTTGGATACTAATCCTTTATGCAATATTTGCAAATATCTTTTCCCATTCCATCAGTTGTCTTTTAGTTTTGTTGATTGTTTCCTTCACTGTGCAGAATTTTTTTTTGTCATGATGAGGCCCCAATAGTTCATTTTACCTTTTATTTCCCTTGCCTCCAGAGACATGTGAAGTAAGAGGTCACTGCAGCCAAGTTTAAGGAGATTGCTGACTATTTCCTCCTCTAGGGTTTTGATGGTTTCCTGTCTCACATTTAGGTCTTTCATCATTTTGAATTTATTTTTGTGTATGGTGTATGAAAGTGGTCCAGTTTCATTCTTCTGCATGTTGCTTCCATTTTAAGTATGCATATGTATATATTTGTGTATATTTACTTACATATAGATGATTTAGATAGTCTCATATAATTTATTTTCAATTAAAATATAATAATGATTAGTTCAAATGCCTCAGTGTTGGCATATTATTTCATCAAATATTGATATTACTAATTAGTAATGCCACTAACATTAATAATGACCAATAGATACATTTAGTTTCCACAATAACCCCAGAAACATGACATTACTATTTTAAATTTTGTTACTGTGACCCTTATATTAAGTACACTCTCAGAAATTAGGAGGCAGAAAGAGTTGAAGATCATCCTATATTCTTATGAAACGTTTCCCCATTATTAAGATTTTTTTTGATGCCCTAGAGAAAATAGAATTTCCCCAAAGAATCTCTTTGTTCAAGTCACAGAAAATTTTCCAGATACATGCCTTCTTTTGCCATTTTTCTCCTTTCATTCACTGTCATCCTGAGTCAGAGGCAGCTTTTATAGAAGCCAGGTGGAATTCTTATTGCTTATTTAGCAGCTGCAGGCTATGCTCTATTCCACTGGAATTAATTCACATCTTCATCATCTTCAAAGCAGTATTACCCCAATGCTAATTCTTCAGGTCCTCCACTCTTCAAGTTCTAGAGAAGCAGTAAGACATGATAAACGTATCACTGTACCATCCACATATCTATAAGATTAGGAACCCATAGTAAGTGTCCAGACCACTGGAGCTATCTGGAAAAAATTACATTAATGTGACCATTATATATTTATCCGTCCAAATTTTATATATAATAATGCATTTAATTTTCTCAGATCCTCAAAATTATCTTTGACACATAGGACTTTTAATTTTAGGCAGCAGAATTTTATTTCATATTTTATGTTTTATTTATGAATTCATTGTATCTTTATAATTAAATTTCATATATTTAACCTAAAAATAGATCCAACATACTATATAGAAACCAGGTCTTGCTCTTAATGTTTCCCAAATATTTATTTATGCAATATTAATTTTAAGAGAAATTTCCCATTGTTTTTGATGACGTATTATTATATTTGGAATGATTATACATTACACGTTATTGTTATATAGATATTTCTATGCTCTTAGTTTATTTTGTGTTGCATGTACATTTCAATTCTTATAACTTAAAAACCTATAGTTTTTGTGCACTTAAAAATATGTGAGGAAAGATTTCATGTTGCATTTTTTAATATGGTACAATAAAAAAACACCAAAAGAAAACAGAAATATATATCTTTATATTTGTAGCATTGGACTCCTTCATTTACTTTTCTACTCCCTCTTTTCAAAAGCTATCAGTTTTCATTTTCACCTAAATGTTCAAATTGTTTTATAAAATTACTTTGAAAAGAGAAAATATATTGAAAAAATTAGAGTTTTCAACATAAGCATTAGCCCATTAGATAATGATTAACATATTTGAAACTCAAAGAAGAAAAATGTTAGTCTAGAATTTCATACAAAACTATTTTTAGTTGTATAGTTAAACTTACCAGCCATGGCAGAAATCTCCACCTCATTTATTTAAAAATGTGAATTTTCTGGCTTTTAATCTTTCTTTAAAAATCAAATCAAGTATATGGGAAGCACTTAGCACAGTTTTTGGTCCAGATTAAGTGGTAATTATTCTTATTATCACTAATTTTCATATATGATATTTACAAATATTAAAACCTCCTTGTTATAAAAAGTTTTTCAAAAATGGCATAAATAAGCATTTCAGATTAATTTAGTGTAGCTATCGATGAAACCTATTCTGTCATTTCTGTGTGTGTAAATGTAAATATATAAATATGTATTAATATCATCCAATACATTATAAATTATATCAAGACTATGTGCACTACATACAGAGATTGAACTGTAGCTTTTTAAAAAAATATTGTTTATTTTTTATTTTTGAGATAGAGAGACAGAGAGAGAGAGACAAAACGCTAATGGGGGAGGAGCAGAGAGAGAACAAGTCTGAAGTAGGCTCTGGGCTCTTAGCTGTCAGCACAGAGCCCGACGTGGGGCCTGAATCCAGGAACTGTGAAATCAGGACCTGAGCAGAAGTTGGACGCTTAACCGACTTACCCACCCAGGTGCCAATGACCTGTATGTTACTCATTTTTGAAACGTAGTTCTTGGGTATTCTAGATTTTAGAATTAAAGAAATTCTTTTGATCTTTAAATTTTAGCTTGGAACGTTTCTACTGCCATATATTCAAACTCACTTGTTCTTTCCTTGACCATATGCAAACTGCAGATAAGTCAGTCAAAGGCATTCTTCATTTGTCATAGTGTTTTTTGTTTCTGACATTTCCTTTTGATTCTTTCTTAGAGTTTCATCTTTTTCTGCATATATTCCTCATCTATTCTTGTGTGTTGTCTACTTTTTCCATTATAACCCTTAATATATTAATTACAATTATTTTAGTTTTTTGTGAAATAATTCTGAAATCTGTGTCATATCCGAATGTGCACCTGATGCTTGGTTTGTCTATTCAGATTGCTTTTTTCTTACCTTTTAGTGTGACTTGCATTTTTTCTTTGAAAGTCAAATAATAATAGTATTATAAGTATTATAATAGGAATATTAAAAGTAATAGGAACTGAAATAAACAGATGTTTAGTGTGAAGGCTATGTTAACCTGGCTAGGTGTTGGGCTGTGTTTAATATTTACTGTAGCTGTACATGTCAGCTGTGATCCTGCTGCTACACTGGAACCCTGCTGATATGGTGGTTAAGATTTTGTGGGAGGGGATATGATTAAATGTCAGTCTTTTAATGGGCCTGTCTCCCTGGGTTGTGATGTTCACAAGTGTTTTGAAGTTTTTTTGTTTTATGTTGTCCCACTCCATAGATGAGTCGAGAAGTCTAGAGGGCGCTGCTGTAGTTGAATAATTTACCATCTCTCATGTGACACAAGGCTCTGGTAGTCTTTTCCCCTGCTGAGTAGGCTTGTGTTAGGGAGAACTCTGGGAATATTTCACAATGTTTTCAAAATAGTTACATTTCTCTCCAACCTACACTCCCTTTCCAGAAACATGAGCATTTGTTCATAGGTCTTTACTGTGAGAACCAGATGGGGTTCCTGATAATAAAATTTATGAATAAGCAGGGGACCACCCATTAGATTATAACACCAGGAATTTCTTACTCTCATGCTAGCCCACATGCATCCTCCAGCAATATGTCAAAGTGTCTATTTAAGTGTTCCTACCAGGAGAGCAATCCCAAACCTCCAGTGGTTTCTGTTCCAGGTAAGCTGATCTTAACTATGATTCTCTTCATTCACACTCTCTGAAGATTTAGGGTAGTAGGTTTGCCACTATGACCCCAAGAAAAGTCATTGATTTTCAGTTTGTTCATCTTTCTGCTTATTTCAAAGACTGAACTGATGACTCCCAGCCTTTTTAAATGTGATAACTGGAACCAGAAGTTGCTCTTTAGAGAATGACTCTTTATTTTCCTGTTTTTCATCCCAAATTTCTAAAAGAGTTTGGTCGGGTCAGAGAGACACCTAAAATGGGAAATTTAAGAGAACAGATATTCACTCCTCTAGGAAAAGAGATCTGGCAGGGCTGCAGGTTAAGGAATGACTAAGGTTTCCACTTGAAGCTTACAGACTATCTGAATGTGGTGGCAGATCTTGTGTAAATTCCCAAAAACATTGGGTTCATAGTCCTGGATTGGGTTATTTAGAGAGTATTGGATCTGTGTAAGAGAACAAATTTCCCCAGCACTTGATCAATGATCACTGTCCCATGTTTGGCATCACTCAATCAAGCCTTCTTTCACTGATCAGGAGAACAGTGCTGAGCCTCTGAGAGCCTCTGAACAAAGACTGGGGTCTGAGCTGTGTCCCAGGATATAGGATCCTACCTGAAGGAGCACAGATGTAATTGTTGGCCTCAGTTTTTATGTCCTCAATGAACTGGCTGAGAATATCAAGCGTGGACATCATAGACAAAATCCTTCCTTCAGTTTTTCCAAGTAGTAAATATTGAAAACATTTTGTCTTTAAAAATTGATAAAAGCAAGGACCACAAAATTTTATTACTTAAAATAGAGTCATAATATTTGTGGATGATAAATGTCCCTTTATCCTAGAGAGAAGAGAGACAGAGAAATGAGTCTTAGCTCCTCATTATTTTATTTTTATTATAGTATCAGGGCAGTACCAAGAGAAGAGGGAAAAGTTGGACACTGAAAGGTAAGGTTCTGCTGATTCCACCTGAGGACTCCAAGGGTGTCCTGTTCATGGAGACTCTAATTGTGCCCATTTCTCCATTAGCGAGCTCCCTAAGAGGATGCATTCCAAACTTGGGTGGATCTCCTGGAAGATAGGGGGTTCCGCTCCTAGGATGTCCAGCTGGACTGGGAGCGGTCTTGGGGTCTATAAGGAAGAGGGATAGTAACAGAGCCAGCATCCTCTTTGTTTGGACAAGATAGCTATGTCCCAGAAGTAAAGGCTTACTAGGAGGAATGGGCCTATTTAGACAATCATTATCCAATATGTCCAAAGGGGGTCTATTAACCTGGATGGTTACTAGGCACATTCTGCAAGATTTAGAGCCATAAAAGCCTGGACATAGGGGACTTCAGTCCACCTACCTTGCTTCTTGCAGAAGAAATCAAACCAATAGATCATACTGAAGCTTAATGTCCCATTAATGGGACACTTTTCCTTTTCTCCTAAGGGGTACTGAGGCCATGTCTTGTTACAGTAGGAGATTAGTTTTTCTTCTTTTAGGTCTTGTAATCCAAATTGTTTCCAGTAGGCCAAATGGCATCTGAAGGGAGAATCCTTGGGGACAGAAGAAGAAGCTCCCATGCTTCTCCTTAGGAGAAAAGTAGAGAAAAAAGAGAGAGAAAGTCCATTACCCCTGAGAAGCCCCTCCAACTCCCAGGTGGCATCCTTCACACAGGATGTGTCAAAGTTCCTGGTGTCAAAGTGACCAGAGGTGTTCCTCGAAGTTGCTATGACCACCAAACAGCCAACTAAGGGTGCTTGAAGGGGGGATGCTAGCGTCCCCCTGCTTCCCCATTGCATTCTAGATTACAGATGGGTGTTTGGTGTATGGACCAAAATACCATACCCTGAAAGCAGTGCCCTAAAAGTTGTCCCTTGAAGAATATGCCCTGATGGCCATGCCTTGATTACCTCATCTTTGATGAGCATGCTGTGGAGGCCATGCTTTAGAGTCTTGAAGAAACTGCCATTTTTTAGCCCATGGAAAACACTAGAAAAGTTTTACAGGGTGGGGAGGATACCCAGCTTTGTAATTTAAGTAGTCAGTAGAGGACATTGATAGAAAACAGTAAAGACAGGAATCCATCATGATCTAAGTGACTTTCCAACACATATAGTCTTTACAGCCACTTCCCTAGGAAACTGTCCCTGGTAGGGTGTTAATTCATTCAGGTACTGATTTTGGCAGGCTCCCAGTAGAGGTCTCCCAACCAGAAGTGGCTAGACCAGATATATGGAGGGGATCACATCAGACCAATTAGGAGGAAACCTCACACGGGAGTCTTAAGATTGGCAGCTGTCCTGGTCATGTAGGTGGCTGTCTCATGCCCAAGACAGACAACTTTGTATAAGGACAGGAATAGAGAGCATACAGTCTCTGGGTCTTATTACCATTCCAGCCAGGGTACTAACTTCCAGCCAAAAGGCAGGCTTTCTTCTCCCCATAGAATAGCCATGGGGTAGAGGATTGCAGCCTGAGCAATTAACATGAAAGTGTTCCAATAAGTCGAAAAGCCCCTGAAATAAGAGTAAAGGAAAAGAGAAAGTATACTCACTCAATTTGCACTGGCTCAGAATCCCGATGAAAAGACTCAAGGCCCCACATTGGGGGCCAAATGATGAAGTTTTGAGGTGATGAGGGGTTGGTCCAGAGCCGATGGCCAGGAAAGAATTCTTGAAGACATCTTTGGTGCAAATAGGTGATTTTGTTAAACCACAGGGACAGGACTCATGGGCAGAAAGAGCTGTGCTATAAGTGTTGGAGGAGACCATTTTATGAAGTAGGGGGAGATAAAGCCAAGAGGAGTTCCTAAAGGGATTTTCACGCTAAAGACTCAGACTATTGGAGGCCTAGCTATTGTGAAGATAAGGTTGTTTTTCCCTCAGGCAATGAATTAAAACATCTTTGAGTTCCTGGACTAGATGCTATTGATGGGATTGCCTTTTTCTGGTAAACTGGTCGAGACTCTTTATCAGTTTAGCCATTTGTTTTTTGTCCTTTCTTGGTTTTAGGTAGCCAGGAGTGTCCAAGGAATATCACATATTGCCCACAGTTGGGGAACACACAGTTGGGGCAATCTGTGATATTCTTTGTTGGGGGTGCGGATTGTGTGCTAGCTTGTGCTTTGTCCCTCAGACAGCCTTATGCTCCCTCATCAATATGATGAAAAGGTGAAGTAGAAAAATAGGATGGCAGGATAGGGCAGAGGTACCTGGAGGCATAGGAGAGGTAGAGGAATCTTCTGGGCTTGTAAGTGGGGGAGGGGCTATGGGCACACCCTCTTCAATTGTCCCCTCCCCCACCCTCAGGAACCTTTTGTGACTTTTCAGTGCTCTGTGATGTAAATCCAGAGATTATATATGGTCCAGCAACTTCACACTCAGAGCTCAGTTACCTATAGGCAGCCTTGTGATTCAGTTACCTATAGGCAGCTTTGTGATTCTCTCATTTCTGAATAGCCCTACTGAAAACCATGTTGTGCTTTGGCTCAACATGCTGGGACACTGACCCAAACTTCGCCTTCTTGTGTGGGTTGGGGTTGCTTCTTCTGTTCCTGTGCTACTTGATAGAGATTCCATTTCCAACCTGGAACACGAAATCCATCCAAAAGGTAAGGAATCCTGGGGGAGCCCTCAACAGACATTAGTATTGTTTCTATTCTAGTCCCAAATTTTAAAATGAGTTTGGTAGGATCAGACACACCTAAAATGGGACGTCTAAAAGAACATTCACTTCTCTAGGAAAAGAGATCTGGCAGGGTTAAGGGTTAAGAAAGTACTAAGGTTTCCACTTGAAGCTCGCAGACTATCTGGGTTTGTTGGCGAGTCTTGGATAAAATCCCAAACATAGGGATTCTGTAGTCCTAGTTTGAGTTTAGAGAGTATGGGATGTGTGTAAGGGAACAAGGTTCCCCAGCGTTTGATCATGGGTCACCTGCTCATGTGAAGTATCACTAGACCAAGCCTTCATGTTGGGCTGATCAGAAGAAGAGTGCTGAGCCTCTGAGACACACTGAGCAGAGACTGGGGTCCAAGCTTTGTCCAAGGATACAGGATCCTAACTGGGGGAGCACAGATGCGACTGTTGGTCCTCAGGTTATTTTATTTTTTTTAAGCTTAATTTGAGAGGGAGTACACACACACACACACACACACACACACACACACGGCGGGGGGAGGGGCAGAGAGAAGGGAAGAGAGAATTCCACGTGGGCTCTGCCCTGACAGCACAGATGGGGGGGCTTGAATTCATGAACAGTGAACAGAAATCATGACCTGAGCTGAAATCAAATGTTGAATGCTTAACTGTTTGAGCCACCCAGGTGCCTTAAGAATGTCTCCATTTCTGAGAGAAGAGTGAGAGTTGAGTCACAGCCCCTCATTCTTTTATTTTTATTCTAGCATTGGGGCAGAGCCAAGAGGAGGAGGAATGGTGGTACACTGCAAGGTAAGGTTCTGCTTATTTCACCTGAGCTCTCCAAGGGTGACCCTTCCTGTCCTTTCCATGAGGTTCCAGTTCCCATGATTTCTGAGGATGTCAGCTACGAGACACCATCCCCCTCGAAAAATGGAGGCCTCAGAACAGTCAGAACTGGAGACCCTTAGATTCTTCGCTCTGCCCATCCCTGAGTATGGAGCCATGATGGAGCTGGGCAATGGGTGTTGCCCAATGGTGGCCCTGTGAGATGTCAAGAGTCAGAAATTTTCTCTCCTGATTTTGTGAAAGACCTGTGACATCAAGGATATTCAGGATTCCTCCATGAGGTACTAACCACTAACTTCTGTGCTTCACAGAGGTGGTTTGAGCATCACATGACATAATGTAAATGAAATACTTTAATACTAACGAGTATCACATCATTGACCATTTGACCTCATCTATGGTTATTGGGGCATTAAGAATCTAATATCCCAAGGGTGTCTCATAAAGGGACTCCTATATAATACCTATGTTTCTACCTTCACTACATATAACCCACTCTCCTGGTTTCCCAGGTTGGAAATGCAGTCAGAGAGAAAAGGAAGAGCTAAGGAAGTGGATATCTAATTGGAGGAGGTGACTACTCTTTCCTTTTCTATCCTGATCCCTCCTAGAGCATGAGTAATGCAATTGTATGGAATCAGTGTAACCTGCCAGTCATGGGAGGGGGTAAACACACAAATGGGTATGTGAATGAGGTCCTTAGGACGAATTATGTATTATGATGTCATAAATGCGGGGCATTGTGAAGGGGCAGCAGGCTTCAGGCGGCCCCTCCCTTGGCAGGTCAGCAGGTCCTCCTTTCCTTGTTCTCTGGCCCTGGCTGCAGCTTTGTACCTCCTATCTCTTGCAGCCCCCTAGGTCGGCATTATGATATCATCCACATTCGTCAACTGTTATGTCCAGACCCCTTCTGTGAGGTGTGTCATAACACCACTGCTGAGATCAATCAGCTGCTGTACCCGGAGGCCCTGGAAGATGCTACTCCCTTGGCTTCCACAGCTCCTGTGACTGACTCATCGTTCACTTTGTCCCCTGCTTTCTTAGCAGACCCTCCAGGAGACCTAATATCAGCTTCTCTGCCTGAGCCTCCCCCACCACCTGCCTCCACCTTCCTACCTAACCCAATGACCCCCTCGGCTGGCTTTTTTCCACCCTCACCACCGGATCACTTTTTGCCACCAGAGCCTTTTCCTCACTTGGAATCCTATTTCGCTGATGACCACTTCCCACCCCAACCCATTGCCTTTTGCCCTCTTCCACCATATGATGCTCAGAGAGTGGACCCTGTTGCTCAACCAGAGGCCAATTTGTCTCTAAATACCATCATCTCTCTTGACCCCACCCTTTCCCAAGATGTCAATCCATTATCAGAGTTGTCCCAGACAGTGAATCCCACTGAGACCTGTGCTTGTCATCATGCACCACCAGCCCTGTCTGTTTCACCACCATCAGACTGCGCTTTAACTGTGACTCAATCTAAATCCATTGCCATCACCCTGAGGCCTGTTCTGGAGAACTCCTATCCAGATGGCCCTGCTGGGTTGTCCACTTATATTTCTAGAATCACAGGCATTGACAATGCAACGTTGTCTGCCTCAGACTTCTCTTGGTGGAAAGGTCATCACAAAGACTTCTTCCCTTCTACCTTGGCTCAGTATGATTTCAGCCAAGAGTTTCTTGCCTTCCATTCCTCCGAGGGTTCTTCCAGGGGAGACCCTGTGGCCAACCTTGTAGAGCCTGGCAACCTCTCTTTCCTGAGCCCTGAAGTCCTGGAACTTCTGGAGAAACAAGTCCAAAAGAGGGGTGATTTCCTGATATGGAAGGGAAAGAAGAAGGGTTCTTTTCCAAAACAACTTGGGCCAGACTACACACTAAATTCTTCAGGAAAAATATCAGAATCAATTGCTGACAAGCATAACTTGGCAACCTCCCTTCCTTTCTGGAACAGCAAAGACAAATCAAAGGAGCTGCATGTGCATCCACAGCCCCCACACCCTACAACCTTGGCAGAAGGCCATTTACGGCAAACACCTATCCAGTTCTTCTGGGGTCTCCCAACTCTGCATAGCGAGTCCTTGCCCTCTGCTGCCCTTGTCTCAGATGATTACTCTTCAATTTTTACTTTCAATAGAATCTCTACCTCCACAGACCAGGAATCCCCAGTTCTTTCCCATCTGCTTCCTCTAGCCTTCCCTGAGATCCAGCCTCAATTCCTGCCTCAAGCCCAGCCTCAAGCCCAACCTCAACCCCAGCCCCTACTTCTCACTCAAGTACAGCCTGAGGCCTACCTTCAATTCCCACTCCCAATCCTGCCATCTAGTCCTCTACCCCAGATTAAGATCTGTGGAGTGTGTTTTCATAGACCCCAGAATGAATCAGAGTCTCTCATCTCCTCTGAAAGTCAACACCTAGAATGGAACGTGTTGCAGAAGCAACAGGAAGGTTTGTGGGGTTTACCCAGTGTGGTTCAAAGATCCCATAAGGACTTTTGTCCTTCGGCTCCTAACCTGTCTAACTGCCGGGCCTCCCAGGCCCATGGTGCAGTCTCTATCCTTCCCGGACATTTTCCTCTCAATGATGAGGTTCGTAAGAAACTAGAGCATCACCTGCGAAAGAGGCTCATCCAACACCGGTGGGGCCTTCCCCGCAGGATCCATGAGTCTCTATCACTGATGATGCCTCCAAGGGATTTTTCAGAGAGACCTGAGCTGGAGCACTCTCATGGACTCCCACAGATCTCTAAGAGTGAGAGTAGCAAAACTCTAAATGTTGGGTTGAACCAACCTGAAAGCTCCCATGAGGGGCACTCAGAAAGGCTTCAGCTAGAGGAGGCCATTGGGAAGGATCTGGGAAACAACCCAGAATATGGGCCAAAAGATCATCTGTTTAGTGACCCAGAGAACTCTTCAGATAAGGATACAGGGTATGATGTGGAGAAAGCACATAAAAGCCTACACGAGAAGAATTCAAGGGCATCTGTGGAGATTCTAGGTCAGAGACAACCTGAAAATCTGAAAATGCATTTGAGCAAAAAGTCTGATGAGATCAATGAGGGTCAGCTCCCCGGGACTGTGCATAGTTCAAGGCCTACTATGAAGGAGACATTGCTTCCTTCTGAGAAATCCCACACTGATATACAACAGAGAGTTCTGCCACCATCAGTGGGTGGGGACTACTGCCTGAATACCTCCAGGGAGCTTTCCTTCATTGAATCTACTATACAACAGAGGCTGGAAATCCATATTAAACACTTTCATAGGAGGATGGTACACGGCCTTCCCCCCAAGGTCCTTGAATCCATAGAGATCTTTACATTGAAAGAGGTCCCATCCTCTTTCAATGTTTTCCCATTCAAAGTTTCCCTCCTCAACCAACTGGATTTCTGAGGCCAACTGTAAATCTGGGGTCTTCAAGTCCTGTAGAGAAAGTTCTAAATCTCTCCATGGAGACAAAGTGGGAACAGCAAATTCAGCCCGCATCCTGGATCATTCTCTCCCTGCCACCTCTACTCTGGGCAAGGAAGGGCAGGGAATCCCGGCAAAATCACCCCCTCATATCAACCATGAGCTGGCAGAGGATGTTCTGAAAATTAAGGATGGCAGACAGACTCTTCAACCTATCAGACACAGCACCATACACAAAGTGAGTCAGAGACTGTACTAGTCAACAGATGGCTCTCAAAGCAGCCCACAAGGCAAGCTGGGGCCAGACATGAGCCAAAGGATAAGACTGTAAATCCCAGTGACAGAGTAAAAATGCAACACGGCAAAATGATGAAGAATCCAGAACCCATTCCTGTGCACAAAGTGTCCAGGGAGATATTCAGGGCTGAGGAGCTTGGTGTGCGTCAATCAAAAACTAGAGATATCTTGACAACCAGCAAGCCAGGAAGCCCCCAAATGATAAGTGTGAATGCAAATAAGGTCAAACCTGTTACCATTAAAAGCCACCCACCAAACATATCAATTCCACAAGATCCGAAATTAACAATTCTTAAAGAAAAACTCTATAAAGAATTAAAGTTTAAACTAGAGCAAAAGAGCATAGCTGGGCCTAGAGCCAACACAGTGACCTGCCCCCCTCGACTTACAAGCCCTCCCTGACTCATGACCATGGTGACTCCAGTGGGGATATGGGAACTTCCAGGTGCTGCACATCCATGTCGAGAATACAGGAATTAGTATGGGACAGCAGCAGGAGCCCTGGGTCCCTAAGCATGTCTTAAGGAAGCACCAGCACAAGACTTTCCCACCAGCTGCAGAGACAGTGAGCCCTTTGTGCTCTAAAGCACAAAAGTTTGGTAGAGGGGATACAGGGTTGGGGACATCCCAATGGGTAAGGAAGAGGTTCCCTACTCAGGACGTGGCATTGCAGGAGAAGCTTGGGAGCCAGTTTTCCCACACCATATCACAGAAGGGTTAACCTCACCATGAAAGCCTTTTTAGAAGAAAAATGAACACTATTTTACAATGCCTTTAACCCAGGAGAAAGTGCAGAAGAGCAGAAAACTCCCAGAGCAGAAAACTCCCAGGAAAATGGCATCCCCCTGTCTGTGAAAAGCAGAGGCATGGTTCAAGGTAGAGCTGCCTTTACTGGGATGACTGAAGCTCAGAAAATCAAGAAAGATGTTGGGAAGGTCCTAGAAGAGAAAATGTCGCACTGGCATGCGATAGATAGCACCTACCCTCAACAGCCCCTCTTGTCCCCAGCCAAGTTTGGGAAAACTCGGAAGGAAGCACAAGTGCAGGCCCAGACACAGCCTGTCCAGGGGCGTCCTTTCAACTACAGGGCTCCCTCCTATAACAAGATAAATACCAAGTCCTGCCACCAAGAAGCTGTCTTTGTGGGCCACAGTCATTCTCCAAGTATTAGACAGATCAGGGACAAGGACAGACACACCCAGAAAGCTGTGACACTTAAGGACCAGCTATTGTGTCAGAACCATTGCCTGTCTGTGCCCCACAGGGAGCCTGTGCCCCACACATGCCACACCTGCAGGCATCAAGCTGGCCAGGGGCCTTCAGCCACTCTCACCACTGCTAAAGGCATAGTATTCAGAGATCTGTCTCTATTATTTAGATGGAAAAGCCTTCTCCAGATCTTCCAGGGGAGGAAATATCCCGCTCCAAATCCCACAAAATAATCCCTTGATTCTTTCCAATAAATATTTCTCTAATAGTGATGTCTGTTCTGTGTACTGTTTGGGGGCATGGGTTTTGGGTAGCTCAGGGCTTTGTGTTCAGTTGCTGCTGATTGCTTCAAGGTGATCAGTACCCCTGTTGAGGCAGATCTCTTGGGGGACCATGTACTCAAAGGCCATTTCCCCTCTGATGAAGTTTGAGGAGATGGGCTCTGTCTGCTGCCTCTTAGTAGCTGTTTCCTTTACCCTCACTGGACATTTTATACCTTCAGAGCAAGTCTTCTGCATCTAAGGAGGATCAAAGACAGGTATATTTTTCAGAAAATAATGATTAAGCCACTGTTTCTTCTTTACTGCTAGTGTTACAGTGGCTTCCAGTTACCAGAGGATCCCACAGGTGGGTGAACTCTGAATAGGAGTGTTTGGGCTTGTTGGGGTAGGGTCTAGGAACAGCATAGATGCTGCTTAGGAATCTGTTGTGTGGGTCATGTTAAACTTGACATTGGGGTTTCCTACAGGAACTGGGCAGCCTGAAGAAATGCCCAGCAAAGAGAATTTCAGGCTGCCTGACTGGTGACAGTTTTTGCAAAGCAAAAGCATCACTTAGATTTGTCAGTGGTGAGAATGTTGACAAGGCAGCCACCACCTCCCAGGGTAAGATGCCTTAGAAGAAATGAGGAGGTGAAAGAGTCACGTTGATGGCAGAACAAAGGTCCCCTTATCATGATCCTGTCCTCCTCCCTGCCTTCCTCAACCTGATTCAGGCACCGGCAGCTAAAATGGCATGGAGCTGTTCTTTGTGCACTCAAACAATATCTGCAAGCTGCCAAGCATGGCGTCCCCTTTTGGAGAAGGGGATCTTGGTAACTTCCTTCTATCCACATTTGATGGCAATATACAAGATCTTGCCTTTAGGGTGGACAGTTCTCCCATTAGGATAGAGGTACCACCTTTGATATTCATGGCCCTAGTGGAGCCAAGGTAGATCTCCCCCAGAAGACCTGCATCTTATGAACCAGAGGTGAGTTCTACACTATGCACCAGTGTACAGATAATTGGGTTTTTTTTTCCATGGAATGTTGTTTATTTGTTTTGTTTTGTTTTGTTTTTGGCGAAGACAGCACACTTACCCACCCTTAGAATAAGGTTCTGGAGGGAAGGCGATTCCACTTGAGACTGAAACTCAAAAACAGAGTGAGTCCTAGTAAATGTTCAGTGTTACAACAACAACAACAACAAAAAAAAAACATGAAAGCCCTCTTTGAACAAGAAGATACAAGTGTGGTATCCTTGTCCAAGTTTATGCCATTGACCCTGCAGCATCTGAACATTAAGGTCACAGAAAGAATGCAGATTCTGATGCTGTGGAGGTCCTGAGAGAGACAATAGGTGAGATGGGGCCCAGGGCAGGGAACATGAAGAGATGAGAAGGTACTGGAGGCTCTAACATCTATGTGGATAGACCATCCAATAACCCGGCCTCCCAGGTCCTCCATAATCTCATTTTAGAGTCCTTTACTACCCATCCAATGGAGTTACTGTCACTCTGTAGAGCTTAGTACTTTGAATACTTCTGTCATCAGGAATACTATAGTCTGACATTCTGTCCTTTTACCACCTCCTATCCTTCCGGCTTATATGTCCCCTGTTATCAACTCCACGTCATTTTTCCACTTTTGTCTATCTACCAAGGCCTTGTCTCCCTGATCATCTATCAGATAACCAACATTTAAAAAGCTCCAGTACAGGGGCACCTGGGTGGCTCAGTCGTTGAAGCAGTTGACTCTTGATCTCAGCTCAGGTCATGATCTCATGCAGGCTGCAGAGCCTGCTTTGGTTTCTGTCTCTCCTTCTCTTTGCCTCTCCCCCTCTTGTGTTCTCTGTATCTCTCAAAGTAAATAAACAATAAAAATGTTAAATAAAAAGCTCCAGTACAAATGGACCCCAACCCTTCCTGTCTGGCAAAATCTCGTCTCTCTGCTTTTTCTAGAAATGGCTTTCTCTAAGTTACTGATCACTATTGGAAATCTCACAATTGAGTCAGTTGATGGCACAAGAAACTCAGCCCCAGCACTACCTGGAAATCATTCATTCATCCCACAATTACTTATCCCAGGCTTATATGTGAACAAACCAATGGAGTTAGGTCACTATTTCCTTAGTCTGTTCTCTTCCCAATGCTACTTAGATCTATTTTAAATTTCCTTCACTTTCCTCAACTTAGGCCATCTTCACTTAGCCTGGCAGATGTGCTGGACCACAGTTCACAAAGGAGCTAGAAAGCCGTGAGATGGGAGCTTTTCATCAGAACAAGACAAAAGAAAACAAAACATTCCAACGACATTTCCCCATTCTTCTTTCCTTCCCAGTGTCAAAGGAATTACTCTTTATTGAGAGATAGCCAAATTCTAGTCTTGATAGGATTGAGCCTCCCTTGCTAGGTCTCCTCCTGCCCCCCTCCCTGTCCTTATGAGACACCCAACCCCCCCTTTTTTAAAGCTTTTTGCCACAGAAATGTTTAAACATGCACAAGAGCAGCTAGAACAATATAACTTCCCACACACCCACCATCCAACTTGCACTATTATCATTTGGCAGGTGTGATTATGATTCAATTACAAAAGCCCATTTAAACATCTTCCCCTCTAGGGGCTCCTGAGTGGCTCACTCATTTAAGCATCCAACTCTTGGTTTAGGATCAGGTAATGATCTCACAGTTCATGAGTTCCAGCCTCACATTGGGCTCTGTGTTGCTAGCATGGAGCCTGCTTGGGATTCTCTTTGTTCCTCCTCCTCCTCCTCCTCCCTCCCTCCTTGCTCTCCCTCACTTGTGCTCTCTCTCTTTCAAAATAGATAAACTTAAAAAAGATAAGCATCTTGCCATCCATCTCTTAAGACATATGCTATGCACCCATGTCAAAGCGCTCACCTTTCTTTGATATTTATCACGTGTGGAACATACTGATTCACAACAGATAAAGGAAGCATTGGTGATGGAAAAGAACTGAGCTTTACAGGCTTTGGCAATCAGTTCTGCTCTGCCTTGCAGTCAAACCTGAGGAGCCCTTTGCATGAATTCCTCAACTCCACATAAGAACTAATCTTACTTAATCTTACAGAGCAAATTCAGGGCACTATCTCACTGTCCCTTCATCACACAGTAATTATAACATGCAAAAAATATAGAAGAACACTATACATGTTGACAAAGACTTGACACTGCTCTGTTTTCAAATATTTAGAAGAAAAACTTTTCCTGTCACTTTAAAATTTTTACGTCTTTATTTTATTTTGAGAGAGAGAGAGAGAGAGGCAGAGAGTGAGTGGAGGAGAGGCAGAGAGAGAGGGAGACACAGAATCTGAAGCAGGCTCCAGGCTCCTGAGCTGTCAGCACAGACGCGGGGCTCGAACTCACAGACTGTGAGATCGTGACCTGAGCCGAAGTGAGATGCTTAACCAAATGAGCCACCCAGGCACCCTTCCTGTCACTTTTAAAATGAACTATTGTGTTTCAAGTGAAACACAGTAGAACAAACACTCCTGTTTTTCCCAAAATGCCATTAAAAGTAAAATATTAGATGAAAAATGCTCAAGACCATTAGCCACCAAGGAAATGCAAATCAAAACCAGTATTTCACAGCACTTCACAACTACAAAGATGACTAGAATCAAAAAGATAATACAAGTGTTGGTGGGAATGTGGAGAAATTAGAACCCCCATATAACAATGCTGGTGGGAATGGGAAATATTGCAGCTGTTTTGGAAAACAGAAGACAACTGTTTTAAAGTTGGCAATGCACACTTCTGGGGTCTGGGTGTGGCGGCAGCAGCAGCTCCTGGAATCAAGGCCAGAAATCTCAAAGGTTGGGTTAAATCCATTTTTAAAGCATACATATTGAAAAATAAAGTGTGGAAAAGTTGCAGAGATGGAAGAGCCATGTACCCTTTATCTCAATTTACCTATTAACATTTTGAGCTATTTACAATCTCTGTCTCCTATCTTACTTCCCTTTATCTCTACACACGAACGCCGTATACATACATGAAAAACATGCATACGTTCTTGAATATTTGAGAAAATATTTCATGCATCATGTACTTTTGCCCTGAATATTTTGTTGTGTATTTATTAAGGAAAGTTTCTCTTACAGCACAGTTATCTCCTTCAATAAGTTTAACATTGACATAAAGCTTTTAACTAATCTCCCATTCATTTTCCATTTTTGTCAATTATTTTTTTAAGTTTATTTTGAAGAGAGAGTGCATGTGGCAGGGGAGGGGTAGAGAGAGCAGGAGAGAGAGGATCTGAATCAGGCCCTGAGCCATATCAGTGCAGAGCCTCAGTGGGTACTGGATCCCACAAACTGTGAGATCATGACCTGAGCCAAAATCAAGAGTCAGATGCTTAAGCCACTCAGCCAGCCAGGTGCCCCCAATTTTTGTGGATTTAAATCAGGTAATGTCCTTTGTGTCGTTTTTCTTAAACTTCGCTTACAGGATTCAGTCTAGAATCACATAATGCACATAGTTGCTATGTGTCTTTAGTTTCCTTTAATCTGGATCAGTTTCTAAGCCTTTTTTATAATAAGGCTGTTTTTCAAAAATATATTCAAAGTACCATATTTATAACTCCTTCTCACCTGGAAACTTGTTTTTGGTGGAGCTGATCTTGCCAGGACATTAAAGGAGATTTTTATAGTTGTGAGTGAGTCCTAGGGGCCTTAGGGACTGCCAGGTACACTTTCTAGTAAAAGGCAATACTAGAGATGAAAAGATATGTGGAGGGATTTTTCTTAAAAGAGAAACTTCCTGCAATCAAGAAAGGCTATATGAGGTGGGCTGGGCTTGAAATGTACCTTCCTTCTGGGTAGAGACAATGGTGAAGCTGTGGATGCAGGAGAAGAGAGGTAAAGGAAGGAGTTATTATTACTGATAAACCCTCCTCATATCAGAGGGAAAGGATTGGGTGTCTGTGGCCAAGACTGATTCATCAGAGAGGGAATGCAGGCAAGTCAAGTAAGGAGATGATACAGGGCTTACTTTCAACAGTTTGTAACACAAATAATGTAGCTTGCTGTTAAGAGTTACAACTAGTAAATGACTAGCTAGCATGGGGAGATGAATACATATACACCATCAACAAGAATGACATTATTGTTTAAAAAGGGATACAGATGTCAATAGGTATTTTGGTGAAAAGTTAGGAATTATGCGGGGAAAATAACTTTTTGTGGAAGAAGTAACCATAGATATGATTCAAAATACTCCAAATGGTATTGCTAAATCTAATTACAATTGTGCTCTTTAGACGTTATGCTAAAGAGAAGCCCACTTCCTAAATCAAGATGAGTTTGCTCCTATGGGCTGTGTGATTCAGCACAATTGCTCTGTAATATAAAGGAATAACTAAAAACGTGGGGAGGGGCGCCTGAGTGGTTCAGTTCATTTGGTGTCTGACTCTTGATTTCAGCTCAGGTCATGATATTGTGGCTCATGAGATCAAACCTCCATCATGCTAGAGGCTGCTTGGGATTCACTCTCTCTCCTTCTCTGCCACTGCCCCACTCATGCTCACATGCCCTCTATCACTCAAAATAAATAAATAAACTTAAAAAAAATAGAAAATGTTGAGGGGAGAGGTGGCATTAGGCAGAGAGAAGAGGGAGCCTCAGGGTGAGACACTGTATGGGTAGAAGAGAACCTGTGGGGGCATAAATAGCCTAAAAGGGATTTGGGGAAATAAAAGAATTATTAAAGGTTTTTAAGTTGTTTGCCACAAGCCCATGGGGTGCCATGCCCTTGTCTCCCTCTTTGTCATGCTTTCTGTTCTTTGGTACAGGCTACTCTTCTCTCTTATGCTTTTTGGTGAATGTGGATTCTTTTGAGGAAATATGGGGAGTAGGGCAGCCTCTCAGTATATATTTCTGATTTCATAAAAGTAAAAATGCATTATTGGGGAGAACTGCAGCTGAAGGCAGAGTAGATCTTGGGGATGTAGTTCTCTGGCTATAGCAAACAGAGACAATGTGGGGTCCAAAAGGAGATCACCAAACAATAAAAAGGGTCTCAGGTAATATCAGGGAAAAAGGTGGAATATGATGATTTTGCTAAAGGTAAATATATGACAGGGTGAATAGGTGGAGTTGAAAAGTAAGTTGGAGGCATCTAAGAGATCATAGAAGGATAGACAGATCTGCTGTGTGGATGCTGGGGAAAAGGTTGCGTGTGAGTTTCTCTCTCCCATGTTTGCCACCTCTCCCACCTTCCAGAACTTTTGGAATCTGTACTAAAGCTCTGTGATGTGGGCCTGGAACTCTAGTCTAGAACATGTACTCTTCAATGCCCAGCTACCTGTGGCAGCAATAACTTTCCAATGATGTAAACCATCTTTGTCTGAGAAACCTACTGCACCATGGCTGAACTCCAATTCAGCTTCCTAGGTATTCCTATCCTTTCCCTCCTGGGTGGGGTGGGGGTCCTTCTTCTAGCCCTGTGCTACCTAAAGAGAAATCTGAGTTTGCCAATATTTTGGAAGCACAGAGACATCAATCAGGTAAGTACAGTCCCTCAGAGATATTAAACTTTTCTTTATAAATAGATGTATTCAAAGTTATCAACTTCCAACTATTGCTTTGCTGAATCTTACAAATTTTGATTAAGTTGTATTAAACAATGTTTTTAAGAGAGAGAGATCATGTGGGGGAGGGACAGAGATAGGGAGACACAGAATCTGAAGCAGGCTCTGGGCTCTGAGCTGTCAGCACAGACCCCAACTTGGGGCCTGAATCCACGAACTGCGAGATCATGACCTGAGCCAAAGTGGGATACTGAACTAACTGAGCCACCCAGGAGCCCTGAACTGTACCTTCTTAAAAGGCTCCATCATAAAGTACCTCAATTTTTATAATACATAACAGATAGTACAGGCAATTCATACAGATTATAATGGAAGACTTGGGTGTATTACCCCAGTAGAGTAAGAGAAAAAGAAAACTGACACTATGTCCTTGATTAACACCAGCCACTGAAGGGTAT
>CM053568.1:54281541-54303953 GCA_028646485.1 Cryptoprocta ferox | reverse complement strand
AGTTCCCAAGTATCAGTGCCAGAGCTATGAGAAGTAATGGACAGAGATGCAATTAATTAAGGAAGTAGCCTAATTAAACAACATTTATTCCAGGATAAGAAGAGAATTTCTCAAAATATCTGCTCATAGAGATATTAAAGTTCCTACTGACCAAGATTCAAGTACCAATATTTGTCTCTCCCCTTTGTTTCCCTTTTCTAAGTGGGTATTTGTTGTACTTACTTCTTTTCCTCTGCCATTGAATATTGAAGGATGGGCACATAAATCCTCTACCCCCCCACACACACACACACTTCTTTTGTTTGTTTGTTTAATTCATAGGTGTCCAGACCAAGTAAAACCACATCTAGAACTCTAGAATCAGTTTAGGACTATTTTACGGAAACCCAATTCAGAGATTGCCATGAGCTCTTAGAGATGCTATTCTCAGGTATGGATATAGTGACCTACATAGGATTTGCATATTTCTTCCTTCAAAAGGGGATGCATTTTGGCCTGGAAAGAAGGAACTGAATATATATTGACTAAAAGTCAGATTATGGTAGTCACTCATATGTTTACCATTACTTCCAGTTCTCCTCTGAGAATACAGTTGGTTTATGCACACTTATAATTAAGTGAAGCCATGACACTTATCTTGAAGAAAATTGAATAGTAACTATATGTGTCACTTTCATATTGAAGATTTTAAGAGTAGGTGTATAATTTACCATGTTCTTTTTTCCTGATATAGCAACTATTGTTGCTCAAGAGGAAAATATGAACAAGAACTGAAAATAAATGACAATATCTGCATGTCACATGAACAGTGAACCTGGGGTTGTTTATATCCTAACCTGTTCTAACTGGAAGTTTGAAAGTTAAAAAACACTTACACACACACACACACACACACACACACACACACACACTGATCTATTTGTTTTAAATTACTTCAAATTATTTCTAACTGCAATGTATTTAAGATGTGGTAAAAAAAAAAAAACTCGGTACATGCCTGCAATCAATATATGAAAATGTTGGCAATCAGAAAAGAAACTGGGCTAGGATTCAACATATATATTGGCTTTAATCCTGAATTTTATATGCCACAATTATAGATATATTGAAGAAATTACTTAACTCTGTCCTTTGTTTCTAAAATAAGAGATGTTTACTAATTTAAGATTCCATTATATTTATATGTTTATTTATTTTTGAGACAAAGAGAGACAGTGTGAGCAGGGGAAGGGCAGAGAGAAAAGGAAACACAGGATCTGCTGCTGGTTCCAGGCTCCAAGCTGTCAGCAAAGAGCCCGACACGGAGCTCGAACCCATGAACCTCAAGATCATGACCTGAGCCAAAGTCGGACGCTCAACCAACTGAACCTCCCATGCACCCCAAGATTCCATGATTTTTAAATGTAAATGACCGAGAAAAATGTTTAATGAATTTTAATATCTTTCAATGTAATTAATTTTAATTTAGCAACAGACTGTAAGTATAAACATATACTTATACAGTATATGCATATACAGTATATGCATATTGTTTAGCATTTATCCAGAAATTAAGATAATATACTATAAAATTTGAGTAAAAACTATTCATAATTCTCAAGATCTGCCTTCCTCAGGCTAGTTCTCTTGCATCAATGAGTTTAATATTCATTTTAATTTTCCAAAACAAAATAGCCTTACCACTATTACTTGCCTTGAGATCATGAAGGTCTTTATACTAGATCTTTATTTTGGTGAAAATAAACCTCAGATTCCCATGTTCCCTCACTTTCTACATTAAAATTCCCCTAAGGCTCTATATGTTCTTACTTTATTCCAGTATCACTCTCTCTCCCCAAGTCCTAAAACTGTTCAACCTATCACTCTCAAAATCATGGTCTACCATTAATAAATTCTTTTATATCTGTAATTTCTTGTATTAGGGTTCTCCAGAGAAAGAGATACATCAGGATATATGTATAGATATATAGATACATATAAAAGGAAATTCATTATAAGAGTTGGCTTATATGATTATAGAGGCTGATGAGTCCCATGATCTGCCACCTGTAAATCTGCAAGCTGGAGAACCAGAAAAGCCAGTTGCATAATTCAGTCCACGTCAATAAACCTGAGAATGGTGGGAGATGGGGACTGGCAGGGACTAATTAAAATAGCATAAGTCTTGGTCGAAGTCTTAAGGCTCAAGAACCAGGAGCACTGATGTCCAAGAACAAGAAAAGATAATGTCTCAGGGTGAATTTGCCCTTTCTCAGCCTTTTTGGATTGGATGATACCCACTCACATTGGTGATGGAGATCTTTACTGAGTCTATTAATTCAAATGCTAATCTCTCCCAGAGACATCCTCACAGACACACCCAGAAACAATGTTTTAGCAATTATCTGGGCATACCTTAGCCCAGGCAAAATGACATATAAAATTAACTACTAAACTCCTACTTTATACTACATTCTCCACATGTCTGTATCAATATTAATTTGGATTTACCCAGGTACATAGCTTCCTCTGCATACTTCCTTGGTGATGATATTCTCTTCAAGTCCTTATACCATTGGTCTTAGATGTAAAATAGGAATCACTGTCTTCACTATGGTTTCTAAACAGATAATTCTTTTTCTTCAGGTAATTCACCATTATTTCTTGGATAGTGTAGCTTCTGAATCACTGTAACTATTTCTAAAATTCATTTTTCTATCTCTTATTTTTCTTTTAGTTTTTATTTATTTTGAGAGAGAGAAAACACGAGCAGGGTAAGGGCAGAGAGGGAGGAGAGAGCAAGAATTCAAAGCAGGCTCCACACTGCCAGCAAAGAGCCTGATGTGGGGTTCAAGCTCACAACCATGAGATCATGCACGGAGACAAAGTTGGATGGATGCTTAACCGACTGAGCCACCAGGGTGCCCCGAAAATTCCTTCTCTTAATATTTAGTAAATTCAGAATATATATTCTCATAAGATGACTACATAAAAGCTGTGGATTTGGACTATATGTCTTCTGGTACTTTTTTGTTAATGATTCTCCTTAGATAATATATTATCAGCTTGTTTCAGGGGCATTATTAGGAGGAGTAACTGGTCACTAAATATCATATTAATGATAACATACTGAGTACAATATTTACTATATTATATGGGCCTCCTTTAAGGCCATGCTTTCCCAAACAACTGGTTTGAATTATGCTATGAACAGAATAACTTTTATAAATGTTTATGATTCTCTATTGGTTTTCCTAACAAGTCCAAAGCCTATTTGGAATCTATCTCTAGCAATTATACTGTATTACATGGAGTCTTAGTTCCAGTTTTTTCTTGTTATATTATTATTTTTCTTATGCTCCAGTCCATTCATCTGTATGTCTGCTTTACTTTACAATAGTGTGGCTTTTTTCTCTGTACCTTGACTTATATTTTCCTCAAACTGTGCAAAATATCAATCAGTTAATCCATTTAAAAAACATCAACAACAAATAGCCTGGCATACTGATTATATGTTTCAAAGAAAACTTTATATGGCATCAGAGATAATAGATTATCAAAACAGACCTAACTACTAAGAAAATGATAGCGATTCAATCTCCAGAAATGGGCTTCATGACATAGGGACTCCTCAAGAATTAGGCAAAATTCTATTTATTGGGAAAATGAAATAGAGTTATTTAAATAAATGCTGTGTATGGTAAGGGTCCTTAGGAAGGGAAAAGCGAGATACTTATATGGGGCAAATAGTGCTAAGAAAATTGTTGATCGAATTCAATGTAATCAAGAGGAAGGGAAATCCTGACATAATCTGAGTTTTCTTGTCTTGGGTATATTTCTCAAGGACATATTATAATAGTCCCTCCCCACTTTGAACCTGTATATGGGTGCCAGCTCCCTCACTTAAACCATAATAAAACTGATAATTTTACCTGTAATACCAAGATTATAACCTCAAAATTTATCTATTATTTCATGGGGAGACAATTCCAGAATTAAGTGGATTTTATTTTGTCTGTTCACTACACTTTCATAAGCAAGGACTCCCAATGCACCTTTGTGTGTGCACTAATATATTCAAACTTGTATTCAAGATGCATAATTTAATATTCAGCAAGCATAGGATGTTTGCCATGGTGTACGTTGAGAGACTACTTACATCGACACAGCTTAATTATTGTAACCAAGAATGGAAACTATCTCTTTTAACACCAGTTGACTATTACAAAATTATTTCTTAAGAATATAAGGCTATAAACCAACAAATAATTTCATTACTTGGTGTTGGAAAATCTTGCAAATCAATGCACTCAGACAAAAATTTGCTCACATGGGCAAACAACTTGCTTATCAAGTAACACTTATCAAGGATAACTTCAAGAACCTTTCTTTACATGAATTCTAAACTACTAGGTTATTAAACTTGCCCAGTTAATATCCAATAATATGGTAAACTGGTACCCGTCAAAAAAGATGCACCTTAAGTTGCTTGAGTTCAGACACTAAAGCCTATAGATACACTCCTCTTACCCTCCCTTCACAGAAACTGCTAAAATTTTTTTCAAGATTGTGTAAAGCATTAGCTATTGTAGTCAACTTAACTTTCCTTGACTAGTACTTTTCTGTGGTCTTTGATGGGAGGCTGGCAGCTGACAATACAATGCCAAAAAGTACTGTACCCTTGTAAACATGCCAGAAAGCATTGTCTGCAAACTTATTAGTAACACTAGGAGATGGATTGCTAGAAATTAATAAACTTTGGAAAACAACAGACTTGGTTTGAAGTCTATATTGTTCACTAAATACCTATTTTAGCATATGTATTTCATATACAGCATATATCATTGTATATTCTGGTAGCATGTAAATCCAGAAGTTTGAAGTTAAATAAAATAAAAAGTTATAATTAGGAAGATGGAATAAAGAGTAAGAATAGGCACCCTTGGGAATGAGTGGTCTGACAGGCAGCAAAAGTGAGCATCTAGGGAATCAGATAAGGAATAAAAATTTAGCCAAATTGATAGTACACACCAAAAGACATACCATCAAAAAGAGAAGTAATAGCTATAAATAGGATTTTTGGTAACAATCACCTTGAAACTGAGCCAACCTCTTAAAAGAGGATCTTTGTCATCTCCCCTATGCAGAGAGAACAACTGGTGATAACCAACTTGCCACAGAAAACTATATATATTCTCAGAAGGAGTTTAGGGGCAGAAAGTAAAGTGTGTTCTGACAAATGCCCAAATAACATCAAGCTAAAGACTAGAACAAATGAGCCCTCTTCGTTAACATTAATTTGACACAGTCAGAAAAAAAGATGTGAGTTAGAATGTATAATGATTTGCTCCCTTCTTTTCAAACATTTACTAAATTGCATGAGAAGGGAATTTTATAGCTTTTCTATGTAATCTTTAATCCTCTCTGTGAAGGGATTCAAAATAAATTGTTTTCTTTTTTAGCATCTTTACTTGCCTAGGCAAGTTAAACATTTCACATGACTGATGTATCCAACAGACATGACATCAATGAGAGTACTTTTCCAAAAGCATTATTGTGAATTTCTATTATGCCAGTTATTATTTGAAGTTACAATGCTTTCTCTTCCATCAAACTAGCTGTCAGCTTTTTACTTTCATTCCATTTCCACAAAAGTAATGGGCATCACTGACAATTTCCATTAGGAATGTTGAATAGGAGCTATTTATGCTTTTTAGCTGAGAAGTGTTAATGCTGTAAAGTTCATGTTTCATCTTATCACTATTGTCAATGTCTTGCGATCATATGTATCTGAAAAAAAATGAACATTTCTAAAATGAAATTCTAACTGAAAAGCTATTTCTGCTTGTTTTATTAATAAATTCTTAATAGTAGTGGCCATCCGCAAAGAGTTTCTATTCTACATCTTTTCATGAGTCTGTCACACATTCTTGTTGAAATGTAGTTTATTCATTCCAATTACAATTTTAATGTTTTAAAGCAAATATAGGACTGGGATGTTTAATTTACCCTGGTTAACCCTAGAGAAATTATTCTTTTAACCATAAAAGACAGAAAATTAAAAATATATAAAGAATCAGGGATGTTTTGGTGGCTCAGTTGGTTAAGCATCAGATTTCAGCTCTGGTCAGGATCTTGCAGTTTGTGAGTTTGAGCCCTGCATTCTGCTCTGTGCTGACAGCTTGGAGCTGGAGACTGCTTTGGACTCTGTATTTCCTTCTTCTCTCTGCCCCTCCCCTACTAGGCTCTGTCTCTCTTTCAAAAATAAATGAACATTAAAGATATTTTAAATATATATATATGGAATAAAAATGCAATTTTGACCCAAACTATATATTTTTATGTAAAAACAAATATTTATATCTTAAATTATTTACCAAGTGTGAATTTTTAAAAAAATTTCTTTCTTTCTATTGTGTTTTGTAAAAGTTGATCTTAGGGTTTTGTACAAGCTGTTTCCATTCCTTAGAACACATTTTCTCCTATAAAATATGATTCCACTTTATAAATATACCACAACTTATTTTTTCATTTTCTTTTCAATAGACCTTTACATTGTTTCCAGGTTTGTGCTATTATGAAGAAAGATGCTACTTCTTTTCTTTTCTTTTTTTTTATCTTCAGATCTATATGGGCCGGAGCAACTTTTTTATATTCTAGGAGTAGAAATGTTGAGTCATAGGGTAGGGGAAGTTTCTCCCTTTATAGATGATGGCAAACTGTTTAATCAAGTACTTATAACAATTCCCACATCCATCGGTGTTGTATAAAACCTTCATTTCTGGTTTTAGTCTTCTCTTTAAGTCATCCTTCAGTCTAAACAAAGAACATAAACTTGAGAACATACTCAACCAGAGGCTTCTCTGTTTGATGTTTCATAGGATATTCAGTTTCAGTTGAGTTTAACTTCTGTAATTGTTAGATTTCCTTAAACTTTTTGTTTAATGGTAATTTATCAATAATGTAATGTGTCTGCAAATGTACAACATATACAGAAATTGTGTATATAAGCAGAGCAACACAGATAATGATTAAGAGAAGGAATATGATCATAGTGGGTATTTCACCTTTAAGCCATGATTACAGTGTGCCCACATAAAACCAAGATTCTTGATTTTATTTTCAAACCAAAACTCTCAGTACTGGATATGGTCAGGTATTACATAGCTAAGAAAATAAGGACTATGAAGATTAAACCTGATAATTTGTGGTTCTGCATTTAGTTTCATTTTATTCATGAAGAAACTACTCCAAATACTGGGATCTGCTGGATCTGGAATGACGAGATCTGAAAGTTCTGTGGGGGAAACTGCCTTGTCCTAAACATCACTTGATACTTTAAGTTTGAAAATTCTAGCCAGAACAATTTTGCAGTATTCCATGACTTCTTGACAAATATTCATTCAATAATCACTGCCTTATTATTTTATTGCTGTGCCTTTCTTGATAATACCCAATAATATCCAGTGTTGGCATTCAATATCTTTCTCTTCATGTCTCTTCTGGAAGACAGTGTCTCTAGATTTTAAATAATATAGAGTTTCTTTAGGAGGGCATTAAGGAAAATTTGCCTGTATTAATTGGTAATAGAATGTGGATTTCATAAACCACCTGAAGTGTGTTGCCATGTTAGCCTGCAACTGAGCAGGGTCTAGTGTCAAAGGTGGTATTCCTAGATGCACAGGTGACCTGTTGCTAAGTCATAAAGGGAGAAAAAGTTAAACAGAAGCAGTTTATCTCATTGTTCATAAAGCCATTGACACTATTTTTTGGACATGGAAGTTTGAAAGTTTTGAATGTTTTCTTAATTCAGAATTCCATTTGTTCTATTATTTCAGAAGATTGCTGTAGTATAAACAGTAAAGTTTCTGAGTAAATGTCAAGGATTTTAAAAGATTTTAAATAAAACTTCCAGTAGAATGGACATACAGTTCTTGGGAGAAATGGGTTGAAATTCTTCAGAGCAGGAGCACAAAATCAAGCAATTTTGTTTTGGTTGTTACTATCAAAGCCAGGGCTTTCCTGACAGAAAGAGCATTAATCCATTTGGAGAATAAGAAAATAACAGAATATATTAAAAATCCAGTGCATGAGTATAGTTTTGTAAAATCCAAATGGAAATGTTCAAAGAAACCCTGAGCTATGGTCCAGCTGTGTCCAGCCTGTACAGTTTTTCAATGATTTATGTTGGTGACAGGATGATAACAATGATGATGGAATACACTGGTTATTGTGTGTGTGTGTGTGTGTGTGTGTGTCTGTGTGTGTGTGTGTCTGTGTGTGAGATAAGTGATTTTACATAAATTTTTTCAGGATTCCATGTGAGACCACCAGCACAACAGAGAGCACCATCCTGAAAGTAATAGAGGTGATAATCAGGTAATATGCATCAGACTTAGTTTCTGATTATGAATTCACTGGTTGACATCCCATTACAGCCTCTGGGAGCTTCTTCACAGATTTAGCTCCTGAGGTTACATGGGGAAAGGGCTGGATCTTAGTTATAAACTTAGTTGATAGGTTGGGCATGGCTTTAGCCTCCATGTTATTCTTTGTAATGGTCACTTTCTTGAAGAAGCAATAGATATTTCTAAATGGAGTTTCTGCTGAGGTCAAGAACAGTCACTCTTTTCAGCATTTCAAAAGTATATATTAACTTAAAGGCGTACTTACTATTACTGTATATAAAACTGTGTGCTTGTACTTAATTGTCAATCTTTAGTAAGGTCATGTATTCCGTCTTCTCACCTGATTTTGCTTATCTTCATTTTTGATGGATGATTTGAGGCCTTTTATTTATTTATTTTTAAAATTTTTAATGTTATTTATTTTTGAAAGAGAGAGAGAATGAGTGGGGGAGAGGAGGAGAGAGAGAGGGAGACACAAAATCCAAAGCAGGCTCCAGGCTCTGAGCTGTCAGCACAGAGCCCGATGTGGGGCTCAGACTCACAAACCAAGAGATCATGACCTGAGCCAAAGTCATATGTTTAACTGGCTGAGTCACCCAGGCACCCGTGATTTGAGGCCTTTTATAATTTATCTAGCCTGATAGCTTACTGTTTCAGTTGTATACAAATAAGAATATATTTGGATTTTTTTAGGGGTTGTGTGATGATCTCTTTGGAATTTGGATAATTCTCAAACACAATCAAGTGTAAGGTTCTTCTTCCAATAATGGAAGAAATGGAACATAGTTTATTTTTTTACAAAGATGGATGGAAATGTATTAAAGAAAGCAACAACACTTCATAAACAGTCTTCCTAATTGCTGAGATATTGTATTTTTGTTGAGCAATAATTAGTATACAAGCTGAAGGAGCATCAAATTTGAGAGAGACCCTAAAATAATGTCAGTAGAGACATTCATTCAGTTTTTGCTACTGATTAAGAAAATATCCTAACAGTCTACCTATCTCTAATTATTTCCATGAAGTTGAATCATAGCACACACACACACACACACACACGCACACACACATATAATATTTGCTACTGATTAAGAAAAATATCCTAACAGTCTACCTGTTTCTAATCATTTCCATGAAGTTGAATCATAACACCAAGAACTGTTCACATCATTCACATAAAATAGGATGAACGGTTTATGATATTTAAGGACAAGGGTGAGAAATGGTCAGAGTTCATTTTTTAAAATATTGCCTTCTAATCTTGAGGTTGCAAAGGACTAGTTTTGGAGGCTGATGTCACATCAGCAACTTGGGACCTACCTCACTGTCATGAACATAGAGAGCCTTGAATAGAAGGCTCCTGGGACATTAAGGAAGTATGCCCTTCCCAAATCAAAGGTCTTGACTATTTGAAATGAGTTAGTCTTCCGAGAACACTTTGAGAGACTCCAGGAATGCCAAACTCCCACAAGCACTACCAGAAAAAATGCTTGCTTTAGCAAAACTAAGACTATTAAATTTACTGCAACAAGTGAAAACACTACCATAGAAGAGTGTTGTAGTGTGTCTTGAGATTATTTTACAAAATATCTGAAAACTAATATTCTCTTCAGAATGTACTTTTTAACTAGTGTTAATTATGGCTAACACAATAATATATAAAATAATAAATTATGTATAATAAAAACATAGAACATTATAGCTAAAGTTAACTGAGTACCTAATATGTTCTGGGCAATATGTAAAATGTTTTTTGTGTATATTTTTCTTTTATTTTTTATGAAACCTCAATATGTAAGAAATAGTAGTACATGAGAAAATTAAGATAGATCAAATTTCTATAAATTGTTAGAACCAAGATTGGAATCAAATCAAATGCTTAATATGTATCAGACACTGTTCTAAGCACCAGGGTTTCATTAGCTAATACAAAGACAAAACTATCTAGCTTTGTGGAACTTATATTCTACTAAATAAAGAAAGACAGTATAAAAAATAAGTGAGGGAAAGAATGAGAAAATGATAGTTACAATGTCATTCTCTTTGCCTTCATTCAGTTATTCCTTTTCTAACTTTTCACCTGTATACTTAGAGCATTAGTTTTCAGCCTCTTTTCCAAGTACTATTCTTTAAAATAGTGCATTAGGAGTATGCCTCCTATTTCTGTATGTGGCATTTTTAGTTTCATTGAATTCTCCATAGGATTTAAAACTTCATTTTTTGGTATAATTATATTTCTAAATATATGGGTGTTTAATCTGGCCTTTTCTTACTTCTTAGCACAGTTACATTGCACATTAAGAAGGCTGCCTATGTGTCACAGTTTGTTGAAATTTGTTGGTATTTGTTTAAGGACCTAATACATATTGTGACTTTTTGGAAATGTTGACAGTATACTTTTGGCTTTTTTGTTTTGCTTTTTTTAAAAGTATTTTTAAAAATTTACATCCAAGTTAGTTAGCATATAGTGCAACAATGATTTCAAGAGTAGATTCCTTAATGCCCCTTACCCAGTTATCCACACCCCCTCCCACAACCCCTCCAGTAACTCTCTGTTTGTTCTCCTTATTCAAGAGTCTCTTATGCTTTTCCCTCTCCCTGTTTTTATATTATTTTTGCTTCCTTTCCCTTATGTTCACCTGTTTTGTATCTTAAAGTCCTCATATGAGTGAAGTCATATGATACTTGTCTTTCTCTGACTAATTTCGCTTAGCATAATACTCTCTCGTTGCATCCATGTAATTGCAAATGTCAAGATTTCATTCTTTTTGATTGCCAAGTAATGCTCCATTGTGTGTGTGCGCGCACACACACACACACACACACACATCTCCTTTGTCCATTCATCCATTTCCATTGATGGAAATTTTGACTCTTTCCATACTTTGGCTACTGTTGATAGTGCTGCTATAAACATTGGGGTGCATGTGTCTCTTCGAAACAGCATACCTGTATCCCTTGGATAAATATCTTGCAGTGCAATTGCTGGGTCATAGGGTAGTTCCATTTTTAATTTTTTTGAGGAAACCCCATACTGTTTTCCAGAGAGGCTACATCAGTTTGCATTCCTACCAGCAGTGCATAAGAGATCCTCTTTATCCACATCCTCACCAACATCTGTTGTTGCCTGAGTTGTTAATGTTAGCCATTCTGACAGGTGTAAGGTGGTATCTCATTGTGGTTTTGATTTGTATTTCCCTGATGATGAGTGATGTTGAGCATTTTTTCATGTGTCAGTTGGCTATCTGGATGTCTCCTTTGGAGAATTTCTGTTCATGTCTTTTGCCCATTTCTTCACTGGATTATTGTTTTTTTGGGTATTGAGTTTGATAAGTTCTTTGCAGATTTTGGATACTAACCCCTTATCTGATATGTTGTTTGCAAATATCTTCTCCCATTCTATCGGTTGCCTTTTGGTTTTGCTGATTGTTTCCTTCACTGTGGAGAATATTCTTGAGAGTAATATGTATCCTGTAATTGTTTGGTGCATGATTCTATATTTTGTGCTTATTAATTGTGTATTTTACAGTATATTATAGCTTATCTATCCATTGGGATATTTGTCTTGACAGCTCTCATAAGATAAAGATTTGTTAGTTTCTCTTTGAACTTACATCAATATTTTCTACTTTGTATATATTGAGGCATCATTATTATATGCAGAGAAGCATAAAATTGTTATTGCTTACTGAGTAATTTTACTGAGTAATTGAATTCTTCATCATTATATAATAAATTCTACATGAAGATTTTGTATTAAAATCTATGTTGTATCAAAGTAACATGGCTTTATTTTGCTTAACGTTTTGTGGTATTTTCCCCACATTCATTGAATTTCAAGCATTCAGTGTTTGAACTCTTTGCCTGTCTCATATAAAGTTTGCTTGATTCTGCATTTTCTTTTTTTTTTAAGTTTATTTATTTATTTTGGGGAGTGGGGCTAGGGCAGAGAGAGAGGGAGAGAGAGATAGTCCCAAGAAGGCTTTGCACTGACACCTTGGAGCCTGACACATGACTTGAACTCACAAACCCATGAGACCAAGACCTGAGCCAAAACCGAGTCCGATGCTTAACAGAGTGAGTCACCTAAGCAACCCCTAATTCTACATTTTCATCCAGATTGATCATTATTGTCTTTGTTTCTAATCTAGCATGTTGAATTTGTTTGCACATGGGACTATTACTGATAATATGCACTTCTTTCTATATATTGCATACTTCCAAATCATCTTTCCTTTTTTATCTTTCCTTTGTTCACTTTTATTACCATATTGTAAACTGATTAAGATTACCCATGCCATTTTATTTCTTTCTATCGATTTGGATGTATTTAACTTAAAAAAACTCTTTTCGTGTTTACTTTAATGTTTTTACCTTGCACATCTTTAAATTCTAGAATAAATTGCTAGCTCAATCTTCCTTTCAAGTAATAGCATATTTTAAAGCATTGTAACATGTCTCCCTCCAAAACTACATAATTTTAGTTTTGTTTTTTCACTTTCAGATAACATGACACATTCTGTAGCCTTGTATTTTTTGACTATTTTGCATTAACATCAGATAAATGTTAGGAATTTTTAGAAAGTTCTAAATATTTAGCCTAAATTTTGATTAGAAATGAGTTAAAATTTATTTTGTATTTGAAAGATATAATTTGTTCTGAATTATGTATCTTTTTTATGGGTTGTGTGCATGTGTTTCTCAAATCTTGTTTCCCATTAGAACCATCATAGAGTATTTCAGTTCATAGCATTTTCAGTCCGTCTCTTCAGAAAATGATATTTAATTGGTCTAAGTTGAAACTTGATCATCTGTATTTTATAGATAACTTCCCACTCCTACCAGAAGATTACAATAGTAGCCAAATTTAAAACAAACAGTTAAGTGGTGGGCTCTTTGAAATCCAAAGATCTTGCTACTCTTTGTATTGCTAGCACTTTTTACATCAGATACAGTAGATGGATGTTAGACAAATAAGTGAATAGCTACATACCACAATGACATACAGAGCTTATAGAATACCCAAATTCAGCATGTTGACACAGTCCTTCAAATGAAGTTAGAAATTAAAAAGTAAACAAACCATATTCATTCACTTTTTTCTTTAAGCAATTTTATAATTAACAATTCAACAGTTTCATTTGCTTTTTGAGAATAGAGTCATGTCCACCAATTATAATCTTCCATTTCTATATTTTACCCATCATTTGAAATCATTAGCCATTAGTTTTTCACAATGCACCTGTTTATCTTCATTATATGAAATCAAATTACTTATCTGCTTATTCTAATCCAACAAAGTTAGTAAGTGATATTTTTAAATGGAAGCAGCAGTTTTGACTTATAACTTATTCCACATGACAGCTGTGAACTAAGGGTTTTTAGAACTGCTAGAGCTCTTATGAGGCAGGTAGACTTAATTAATGCCAAATGATGCTCACACCAGGCAAGAGAGTTCTTGCAGTGCGGGAGGAAGCAGCACATTTAATTTGTTATCACTAAAGGAAATGTGATACTGGGACTGGATGATGTTGAAGGCAGAAAGGCCTATCTGACAGACTGTCAATTTAGTCTCATTTGCATTGAATCAATAATAAAGCTATATTTAAATATCTAAGTACATGCTATATTTTGTGTTGGATTGGTTGCTCTTATTTTCATTTCTAGCTTCTTTGAAAGTCAAATTCATGTGGAGAACTTCAGGGGAAATACAGTTCATTTGCAACTCTCCAGCACTTTAGATTATTCTGAATCTTCAGTGATTGTAAGCTTAAGTATTAAAATTTCTATTTAACCACGAATTCATGTTCCCAGTTGAACATACATACACATATATATTAACAGAGTGTATATATCTTTTTATGCGTGTGATACGTATTGTGTTTTCTTTGTAAATTATGTGCCTTCTCGTGACCTGTCTTTTTAATCTCCTCAGTGATTTGTCCTTTAAAGTCTTCATTTTTTGTTATTGTTATGATCATTGTAGTGTGCATGACATTTTTTAGGTACTGTTCCTTTGAATGATACCCACATAAAGAAGGTAAGAGGACATTATTGTGCAAGGGAGACACCTACCCACAATAGCAACCCAACACACGTAGTTCACCGTCAGGAGTGTTGAAGCTGAAATGACCCATCAGAGTTATTTGATATTCACCAATGGCTATACGCTTATACCTCCATCTTGGACAATCATTGCCTGTAAGGAATATGTGCCTGAAATGCCACAGAAAACGTCAATTGGAGGCTGTCCACAGAGAGCACTTCTGCTTTGAAGGAGAACCAAGATGGGATATCACCTTGTCCACCACAAATATTTTTATAAAGAAATATTTTATAAAGAAATAGCATTTTCTTCGTTCTTCACCTGTTGCTGAAGAACCCAGTTTCCATATGTTATCCTTTCTGTGTACTCTCAGGAACATCCCTTTAATATATCTTGTAGTGCCAGTCTGCTGGTGAAACATTTCTTAGATTCCTTCTACCACATATGTCTTTATTTTTCTCTCATTCATGAAGTATATTTCTATTGGATGTAGAATTTTTGGTGGATGTTTTTATACATTTTAGTATTTGTTTGGGGGTCCTTTCAGCATTCTAAAGCTGTTTCATAATTTTATAGCTCTATAACCTCTGGTGAGGTGCCAGTGGTCAACCATGTTGCTGTTCCCATGTATATATCTTTATCTTTTTACTGCTTTCAAGGTTTTGTCTTCATCTCTGAATTTCATCAGTTGGACTATGTTGTGAATAGGTGTGGTTTTATTCATGCATATTTTGTTTATAATTAACTGAGTTTATTGAAACTCTAAGCTTATTTCTTTCAACAAATTCCAGGTAGTTTTGTCATTATTTCCTCAAATGCCTTCTCTGCCCTATTCTCTCACTCCTCTCCTGAGAGTCCTCTTACATGAAGGTTACAGTTCTTGATATTGTTCCACAGTCCCATAGACAATTGATTTTTACATTTTTTCTCTCCATTTTTCAGAAAGAGATAATTTCAATTAATTTATTTCCAACCTACTTTGATACTTTACCTTTTCTCCTTTTCAGCACATCTAATGTGTTTTTAATTTCAGATATTTTATTATTCAACTTAAATGTTGTCCATTTAGTCATTTTGTTCATATTTTATATGTCCCGCAAAGATTTTCTAGCTTTCTTTTCATTGTGAGAATGTTTTATTATACATTTTAGCATGTATATAATTGTTGCTTGATGATTACTGTCTGATAATTACAATATATTTGCATTTGAGAATTTATCACATATTTCTCTATTAAATTTTTTAATGCTTATTTTTCAGAGAGAGAGAGAAATAGAGAGAGAGAGAGAGAGAGAGAGAGAGAGTACAAGTAGGGGAGGGGCAGAGAGAGGGAGACATGTAATCTGAAGTAGGCTCCAGGTTCTGAGCTCTCAGCGCAGAGGCTGACGCCGGATTCTAACCAGGAGATCATGACCTGAACCAAAGTCGGACACTTAACCGACTGAGCCACCCTGGTACCCCTATAACATTTTTCTCATTTTCCATATGTAGACTTACTTTGGATTGCATTCTGCACATTGTCAATATTATTGAAACTCTGTACTCTGTTATATGCCTCTGAAGAGTGTTGTTTTATAGTTGTTATAATAAATAATTTTGTTGCTTTCAACCTGCAATTAGCTAACCTGCAACTAGATCTGGTTTTTGGAAGTGTTTTAAAAAGTTAAGAATCCACAGGTGGGGTGAAAGCTAGGAGGTTTTTACTTCTCTGGACTTGGCATGCAAAAGCAGGTTTACTGTGGAACCTGTGTCGATGGTCTCCTGTTAATACACATACAGAATGGTTCCTTGCTCTCTAGGCTCCCTATCATTTCAGAGGCGGGTAAGATTCTACCTACATATATAGCTTCTTTCTTATTTTGGAAGTCAGAGGTTCCCCACCTTGCTAATTCCCACAATGATCCCTGTAGTTATAGACCTCTAAAAGGCATACTTTGTCACTTTTATCAAACCTAGACTCTAATGAATTTCTCCTGATATTTTAACAGGTAATGAGGGAGAAATCTCTGTCTTCTCTGCCAGTTAACCTGCCAGCATCATAAGAGTGCTCCACTTCATTGCACAATTTTAATGTGTAAATCTGAGAAATCCTTTGGCTTTGAAAAAGCAAATCACATGAAGCTGGTCATAGTTAAAAATGAATCATATTTAGATCAGCATGACTTTATTTGTTTGTTTGTTTGTTATTTTTGAGAGATAGGCAGAGAAATGGGGAGAGAGAGAATTTTAAGCAGGCTCCATACCCCGTGCAGAGTCTGACATGGGGCTTGATGCCATGACACTGAGATCATGACCTGGGCCGAAATCTAGAGTTGGATGCTTCAATGACTAAGCCCCCCAGGCACCCCAGATCAGCGTGATTTTAGAATCCACAGATATTGCCTTTATTTTCTACATTGAGACTGAAGCACATCATATTTTGTTCAGTGGATGTCCATGGTTCTGATTCTAATTGTGTTCATTTTTCTGGCACACCTTGTCTAACTGTCCTGCTTCTGTAGTTGACTAGTGTCTTCTTATATGGACCAGTATGTACCCTGGTATAGGTTACATCACACCACATCTTATCGCACTGTATTATGTGATATTAGTTTCCTTAATGAATAAAAGTAAAACATTTCTATTTACTCACTAAATATAAAAGATTCCACCTTTCTAGTATATTATATGCATACAAAGAAAAACTATAAAGATTTTATCATATACCTACTATATCATATAGCTTATGCATATGTGGCAAGACTTTTTAAGTCCAAAAATTACTAACAGTTTTCCAAAAATTTTTTTCATTGATATTCATTATTCTAGGGGATATGCCTATGGTTTTGCATGTATTCCAATGCATTGCTACTCAAAATGTGGTCTGCTGATCAGAGCCAATCTGAAAACTATTAGTTGCTATTCTGTCATAAGGTAAGTGCAAACATTGAGAAGAGTTGTAAAATAAATTTTAACAGTCATTTGTTGGAGCTATTCTTTTTTTATGTTTATTTATTTTTAAGAGAGACAGAGACAGAATGCAAGTAGGTTAGGGGCAGAAAGAGAGGGAGACACAGAATTCAAAGCAGGCTCCAGGCTCGGAGCTGTCAGCACAAAGCCCAATGCAAGGCTCGAACTCACAAACTGTGAGACCATGACCTGAGCCTAAGACAGACGCTTACCTAACTGAGCCATTCAAGCACCCCATATTGGAGCTATTCTTATCTGTGGAGTGTAAAAACACAAAACTACCTGTATTATGTCTTTGTTTTTCTGATTTGTTTTCTAGTATTTCTTTTCATTATACTTTTTGATGTTATGTGTCTGCAATAGATTGGAAAATTCAAAAAAATCATGCTATTTATTAAATACAAAGTGTCTTTAACACTGTATAGCAACTGAGTATACCTCTGTAAGTGTATTGATAAAAGCACACTCTGTGCCTATACCTATTGAAGAATACCTAAAGAACTTCAGTGAAGAAAAAGATTTGAGAAAAGAGGGTCACTGTAGTGCAAAGTGAAGGATGTCTGAAGACAAAAATGATCTAACACAAAGATTAGTAGATAAGGGTGGAGACGAGAGCCTGGTTCAAGATGATAGTGGAGTAGAAAGAGGGGAAATGAGACTTGAGAGACCTTCTTAATTAAAAAATATCCAGTAGGCCTGGACCCATTTTCTCAAGGTGTATTGCCATATTGTTAAATAAACCAAATAATACAATGGATTTTCCTCTAGAATATAATGAACTTTCTAACTGTTTAAGAGTTCCAAGCCTTCAATGAAGTAAAATGAATATATCTTACACGTATATGTGTCTGAAAACCCATAATCTCAATAGTGTATTATGTTAGGATTCTTATAATATACAGCTTTGCTCTTACAAAGTTTTCTCAGGAAACAATGACTACATATTTTATAAGACATTTATAACCTGCATATCACTTTTAAAGAAAGAAAAGTAATAGTAATATTACTATTAATAGTAATAGAGGAAGAAATAACAGAAAGAAAAAAATTGCTTTATGCCTGATGGAAAAAAATAGATGGACATGATGGCACAGAAATGTCAATGTTAGTTGTTATTTTCTTCTATTGATAACAACCTACCAATAATTACAAACACTAGCAAAAATTTTAGGAACATATTTTTATGTATCTAACAAAGCTGATTTTTAAAAGAAACACAACAAAACATTTAGCAACAGTGATTGTCTTTCCCACAGTCTGTTAGTATATACTGTTTACCAAAAATGAATTCCAAAGATAATTAAGTTCATATCAAATAAATATCTCAAAATTGAAATTAATGCAACTATCCCAATACAGAAGTAGGATATGAGATGATTACTATGATAAGTAGTATTTATCAACCAATTTATTTGACATTTAAAAAATTTTTTTACATTTATTTATTTTTGAAAGACAAAGCACAAGTGCGGGAAGGACAGAGAGAGAATGAGACACAGAATCCAAGGCAGGCTCCAGACTCTGAGCTGTCAGTACAGAGCCTGATGTGGGGCTGGAACTCACAAACCATGAGATCACGACCTGAGGCGAAGTCAGACGCTTAACCAATGAGCCACCCAGGTGCCCCGTCAATATTTTCAAGTGTATAAACTAAGGGTCATCAAAGTAAAATTTTTTCAGTTGTTGCTTTAAAAATCAGAATCAGTTGTATTACTTTTTCTACATCTTTTTATACTGATGACAAATTAGTGAGACTTGATTAGCATAAATAGAAATATGTGATTCCATCTATTTTCAAAAAAAGACATTATTTCATTCATAGATGACATAGATAGTTTGAGATATAAAGAAATGTTCATTACAAAAATAGATATGATGGGGGCACCTCGGTGGCTCAGTTGGTTAAGGGTCCAAGTCTTGATTTCAGTTCAGGTCATGATCTCACAGTCTATGAGTTTGAGCCCCATGTAGAGCTCCATGCTGACTGTGTGGAGCCTGCTTGGGATTCTTTCATTCCCTCTCCCCCGCTCTCTCTCTCTCTGTCTCTCTTTCTCTATCTACATGTAAATAATTAAAAAATAGATATGAAAATGGTAGTAACAGTTTGAATTATAGGTACAACTCTTTCATTTTTTATATAGTATGTTTTTGTTTTTCCTTTTATGTAGTATTACATATTAGAGTAGGTTATATGGAATTATGCCAGGTTTAATGAAATGGAGATTCTATTGCTGTGGAGTCTCTGTGTGTGTATGTGGTATGTTTAATGCTATTCTTTAGGCATACTGGCATATCAGCTAATTTTATTATATCATAAGTCTAGTTTGGATGGCATATGCCTTTGTTTTTTTAATTTTATTCCACTTCACTTTTTAAAATTTGACTATAGTTAACACACAATGTTACTTTCATTTCAAGGAATACAACTGAAGGGAAGAAAAAATTCTGGGAAGAAAAAAATTCTGCTCAATTCTCAAGATTTTCCAGATGGACTAAGAATTAAAATTACATGACAGATTAATAGGAGGGGAAAAAAAGTTTTATTATGTGTGTATGGAGGCCAAGTTATAAAATTGAGGCCTAAAGAAATGACAAAGGCAGGCAGTTCTTATACTTTTTAGGCAAAGAAACAATAATTCTGTGAATAACTGACAGAACAAATAAAACTTTGGAAACTTCCCTTAGAATGGAATTCTAAACAGAATTTGGGTTGGGGTAGTAAATTAGTAAAAAGTAATGAGGGTTGGAGGTGCCTGGGTGGCTTAGTGGCTTAAACTTTTGATTCTTGATTTCAACTCAAGTCGTGAGTTTACAATCGTGGAATTGAGCCCCACATCAGGCTCCATGATGACAACACAGAACCTGCTTGGGATTCTCTCTCTGTCTCTCTCTGTCCCTCCCCTGCATGCACATGAGCACTCTTTCTGTCTCTCTCTCAGAAATAAATAAATAAAAATTTAAAAAAAGGAATGAAGGTTGCTTCTACAGCCTCCTCAGCTCTAAATTTCCCATATCTGGTGATAAGGATGTCCTTTCACCTCCCGATAGAGGGAAGGTAACTTTCACATCAGAGATTTATTTCCTGCTTTCAGGGGCACAGAGGAAGGTCTGTGTCTTTCCCACATAGCTGTCCCTTAAGTAACTTTTATTTAAAATAATCAGTGTGCCAAAGTGGCACATTTGGGGACAGGCTGCCCTTGGCCCCTACACAAAATACAATACTATAGGTTATGCTAGGATAACATATACCTTTAATGTATACTGCAATTAGATTCAGTTCCCACAGCAGTAATGATAAATAAATAAAACAGCACAGCTTCAGTAATTCATTTAAACTCATTTCCTCATAATTCACCTATATAAAGTTTAAATATGTTTGGGTCCTTAGAAAACTGTTCTGTCAATTTTACAGCCACTCTCTCTCTCTTACTGCTCAAATTCTTCAGTTAGCAGCATTTTAATACATTTGAAATCTTCGAATAATATTGAATCCCAAAAGGGAACTGGTCAATCTCTTTTTTTCTGAGGAAGCTCCCTATTTCTCCACTAAGTTACATACAAGTAATTGCATGGATAAAGGTTTTGATAGAGGCAGTCTTTGAAGGGACATCTAAAATATTCTGTGACATCTTTCCCCTCTTACAAAACAAAGTATATTACTTGTGTTAGATTTACATAACTCACAGGGGCCCACAATTGGTTCTACTCCAAAGAAGCTGGCTATCTATACCTCTATATGTAAGATGTAGTTAAAAGCTGGTGGCAACTTAAAAGTAGAGCATTTTTTCAATGAATAAATGAAATTTAAGACTTTAATTTTTCCCTTATCAGAATCCCTAGCTAATCTTACTTCCCAAAAGATAAATTCTGGAGAATAAGCTAAAGATTCAAATATCAATTAAGCCAATTTCAGATTATTTTGTTTTTAGATCTGATTTGCATTATTTAAAAAAATTAATGTTTATTTATTTTTTAGAGAGACAGAGACAGAGAGAGACAGAGAGACAGAGTGCAAGTGCAGGAGTGGCAGAGAGAGGGAGACAGAATCTGAAGCAGACTCCAGGCTCTAAACTGTCAGCACAGAGCCCTAAACAGGGCTCAAACTCACAAGCTGAGCTGTGAGATTACGATCCAAGCGGAAGTCGGACGCCCAACTGACTGACTCACTCAGGCACCCTTTGATTTGCCTTTTAATCCTGATGATGGACAAGGATTGTCATCAATGAAAGATTCTAGATAATTAAGTTGGTATGGGGAAAGATGGGGTGAGACAGGAGTAGGAGAAACCTATGTGGATGTTTACATGGTTCAATGTGTAAGGATAGTTGATTTTCAGGCCAAAGACTGGTGGAATTTTCTTGCACTAGACTGGTGTCTGACCCAGCACCCCTTAAATTATTCAGTTACAGTCAAAAGATGTGTATTTTCTTTTATTTCTACTGTACTTAAGCCATTTGTATATTTTGGTTTACAGGGTAGGGGAAATGAACACTAAGATATATTCTGTAAACAAATCCGTGCAAAAAAATTAAAGTATCGTTAAATATGACATCTTTTTATATAGTGACCCAAAACCGCACATAAGGAACAAAGCAACAAACCTGAAATCATAAAAGGCAAAAGGAAAAGAAAACTATTAAAATTTTTAGATTCTAATTGCCAACACAGAAAAGTCAGACAAATAAAGAGTCTCTTGGGCACAAGCCACAATGCCCTTTGTTTCCAGCAAAGTGTGAAATTTCTCTATTATGCTACATTAGAATTAAACAGATTGCTAGTTTTTACAAACTAGGATTTTACACTTGGATTAAGTTTGAATCATTTTTTTACATTTTTTCTTGCTTTTTTTTAAATAGTAACTATTCCAGAACTTTTGATATCAATTAATTTCTATGATCCTTGTCTACAATATGATATGTATGATTTAGTTTTCCTATCTTAGTCTGACAACTTATTATTTTAATGTTTGTTTATTTATTTTTGAAAGAGAGGGAGAGAGGGAGAAAGGGTACAGAGAGAGGAAGATAGAG
>CM053568.1:54265032-54281041 GCA_028646485.1 Cryptoprocta ferox | reverse complement strand
AGAAAAGGGAAACAAAGGGGAGAGACAAATATTGGTACTTGAATCTTGGTCAGTAGGAACTTTAATATCTCTATGAGCAGATATTTTGAGAAATTCTCTTCTTATCCTGGAATAAATGTTGTTTAATTAGGCTACTTCCTTAATTAATTGCATCTCTGTCCATTACTTCTCATAGCTCTGGCACTGATACTTGGGAACTTTTTCTTTTACATAATCCTTAAGTGGATGGTGATAAATTTGCCCTTATTACAAGTTCAGCTGATTTCTCAGCCAACCTCTGTCTGAATATTTGGGGGTCTATGGTCATTTTTAGACTTAAAATAATGTTAAGTCCAGACGGATGCTTCTTTTAGCCTTATATTTCTTTCAAAAATTGAATGAACTCATCTGATTCCAAACAGCATCTTATGCCAATATCCACAATCAAAGTATCCTTTGAGTTATAATTCTATTTATTATATATATTTCATTTTTCTTTTTCCCATTTCTCATTCTGTCTCAAGGGAACTATGAGTGCCTTGAGCTTATCATATAATGGTAGAAATCACAGCTCCTTAGTTAATTTTCTATAAGCCATATTTACCATTTTCAATGGTAATGTTTCACTTTCAATACACCCTAGGTTGGATGTTTACTCCCCCATGCTTTAGTTTATTCAGATATTTTCACAATAATGGCCTTTGCTGACAGCTTTGATAAATTGATGTTGCTTTAATGCAACTCTTTCTTATACGTTACCAATGACAGTCTTCAATAAACATTATACACAACTAATATTCTGTTATTCTGACTTCTTCTCCCAGAGCACATGTTTAATAAACAAAGACAGCAGTATTACCAAATATCTCCTACTGTCTAACTTGCAAGGTGTCTTTCACACCCTGGATTAGTTTCTTTGCTGTTAGCCATATAAATATTAATCTTATGTAACACGTCTTATGATTTTGTTATGAAGACACTCAATCTCTGGTCTCAGTTTCCTGACCACTGAGGATAGTCTAATGCTGTAATTTAAAATAGCTTTATGATATGAGTGACTTAAAAAGAAGCTTTATTTTTCACTCATACAACAAGTCCATCATGTGTACCTGGGACTATGTTTTCTGTGTTCCTTACTCACACATGCAGACTACATACAGTAGAAGGGAGAAGGGACCTCAACAGTTACTTATGTACCTTAAAACACTTCAGTCTAGAAGCAACGTATATTATTTCCACTCACATTTCGTTAACCAAGTAAGTCACCTGATCACATTTACCTTCAGGGTTCCAGCCAGTGCAATCCTATCATGTGTCAAGATAGAAGAGAGCTGTAACAATTGGCAAAAAGTACTTCTAATTACCACATAGGTCAAGGTAACCTGATATTAGAGATTGACATATTCAGATTAAGAGAATGGTGATGCCATATTTTGTTTATCCATCAACATTAAAAATCAAGAGTGTTTGATAAACTTTGATCCAATTCATATAAACAAAATGATCCATTAGTGTTTCAAATAATCAAAATTAATCATGTTAAAATCAATGACAACGTTAAGTGGTAAATTGCAATGCTACTCCCTTTCTTACTTAGTATCTGCTTCTGAGCTCTAAACTAGTCCATTCTGAATTAAAATTATCAGAAATATCCTTGAAGATATACCTGCCTTAAGAGTAGTTGCCCTTTAAGAAATAAAATCACTAAGAAACATCATCATTATCTCTGCATTTTTGACTCTGTAACTGACTCCATAATTCGCACCAATATTCTTTACTCAATGACACTAACACAATCATAAGGGATGTTGTAGTCATAAAGAACTGTATTCTTTGTCTTTTAAGGGACTATAGGACCACTCCATTCCTCATATAAAATGAAAAAGACCCTAGGGCCTAGGTGGTGGCATGCCATTTTTGCCCCAAGTTGTGTGTATAATATTAGTCTTGCACAAAAAATACTGAAAAAAAGGAGAATTACTCTTGTCAGTCTTTATTTTTCCTATTGCAATTCTGGGGGGGGGGAAGGTTTTGAAAGAGTAAAAAATTTCTTTCTTATCAGAGGCATTCTGTCTCTACAACTTTGTCTTAAAGCTTAGCCAAATTTGATATCTATTTTCAGAGTACTGAATTCCTCTTTTACTTTTCTGGAAGAATTTTTTTAGGCTGGAAAATAAAAAAGCATTAATATCAGTTGATCATTAGTGTTATATTTGGTAAAATACTTTATGTGCTATATTTCATTTGACCTGCTATCATTACTATAAACTCAGAGAATCTAATTTTTTTTATCATGTGTCAGAGTTTGCGCATAGTGGAGGGAGAATTAATTATCAGACCTGTGTCTCCAAAACCACATGTCATCTCATGTTACACATCATCTCAAAGTAGCTAGAAGGTACTCAGTATGTGTTGATTCAAATCACTGTGCTAGATCCAGTGTAGGGTCAAAAAAATGTGTTCAGCTTTTTCCTTAAGTGATTTATGATCTTATAAGGACTGTAAACATAGAAGTAATATTTGAGATGGTATTTGGAGAGTGAGATTTTCACATCCTGAGCTCTATAAGTTTGGATTATTGCTGAGAACAGCATGAGAAAAGTTGCAAAGGGGAGTACACACTATCTCTATATGGCTGGTGCCTACAGTGGAAAATAAGTCTGGTGAGGAGGCAGCAGTGGATCATGGAAAGCCTTGAAAACGATGCTGGAGAATTTGAACTTTTACCATGAACTTTACAATGAATTATTCTTGCCTTCTTAAAAATAACATAGTTTGTTTCTAAAGACACTAACTCCCTCTCCACACACCCTTGCTTGAATGTTTGCCACAAAAAAATGAATTTATCCCATGCTTTTCAATCATTTGGGGGAATGGCCCATTAATACTGAACCAAACTACAAATACCATTCTCAGAAGCCTTATGAAATTGCAAAACTGTTTCTGGGAACACAACATAACTTTTGGTCTGAAGATTTCCTTTGGATCCTGATATTTTTGTGTGAATTCTATTCCTATCCATTAGCACAGTGTCCTCCCTAACGTCCTTGTTTACTCCAAACCCAATATTCTGAAAAGAGAAATGGGATGATGTATTTGGTTTAAGCTAGACACTGACTGAGTGATGACATTTAAGCACATTGTGAGTTAGAACTAGTGCAGTATAAACAGCAATTGTGGCTGAGGAGTAAGGAGGATGGGCAATTATGCTTCTAGTGGGCTATTTTTCATGTCCATAACTGGACATAAATATAGGCAATTCAGAGCAGGAAGAAATATGACTAGAACCCAGCTTGGCTGACTTGGTTGCAAACAGAAAAAAGGATCCTGAAAAGGGCTGGGAGTTGGTCCATTTTTGCCTCATTTGTTTTCAAGAGGAGTCTGTTTCTGCCTCATTGATTTCTACTCCTCATTGAATCATGTTCCCATGCTTGTTAAATATCACTTCATTGCTTTCAAATTCATTCTTCTTAGTCAGCATCTCTTAAGTAAGCCACTTCATAGTAGCACCAAGTTTCAGCTCCCAATCAAGTACATCATGGTTCTATTTTTCCACCTGTGTTCATTTACCACACAAATCTGAGCAGTGAAGACTTCTTTCCTTGTCAACCACTCTGTTACATCACATCAAGGGCCTTGTCATCACCAGGGGCAGAGACACACTTGAAACAATGGGAAGAGTTGTCACCTTGCAATATTTCACTAGCACATGAAGGTGAGACACAGGATATAGGAAAGAAAATGGTTTTCCCCTGACATCAGGAAAAGTGCTTTCACTTTCCTATCCTCACAGACATATCTCTGAGAGCTTCCAGAGAGAGAAATTATTATGAGCTCCCCATACTAACTGTTTATGATTACAGTTTGAATCAACTGAACTGCTTACTTTAGAGCAAGAAATTTATCAGGACTTATATTATCATCTCTTTTATCCCTATTCATCTCAGGCCATCAGTTATCCAGAGGATACTCATATTCTCATAAATCTAATGTGCCACTCCTCTCTTCCCTCCAAACTCTTTAGACATATGATTTTAAAAGTCCCTTCTGACCCTAAGCCCTTCTTTTGATGTTTCCTTAATCCTCTCACTCTTAGTGAGAACTGGAATTCTCTTGCTTCATGACGAGCAATTTCATTTATAGACTTCTCTAGTGGAAGATGTTTTATCCCTTTTATTTTTTATAACTGTATACCAGGAGTAGTGTAGATATTTTCCTGAATACTACTCTACAGTGCAAACCCTTTTGGGGCGCTGGGGTGGAGCATCCAACATCGGCATAGATCTTGATCTCATGGTTTGTGAGTTCAAGCCCCACATGAGGCTCTGTGCTGACAGCTCAGAGCCTGGAGCCTGCTTCAGATTCTCTCTCTCTTTGTCTGCCCCTCCCCCACTCGTGCTCTCTCTCTCTCTCTCTCTCTCTCTCTAAAATAAATAAATATCAAATATATTTAAAATGCCCATGTTTGTGGTTCTCCATAAGGAGGCTGAGGTCATTGGTGTGGTGACAGAAGTAGAGAAAAAGAAGGAAAAAGTGAGGTAGAACACAAAATGCTCTTCAGTGGTTAAGAAGGATGATGTTGATACCTAAGGTTTTGGTAAATGGCAAATTAGAATAAAGGTTAATGTTTTTGTTTTAGTAGCCTGATGGCATGAAGTCCAAAGAAGCTGATGTTTTGAAGAGCAGATAAGATAAATTATTTGCATCTTAAATTTTTTTAATGATTATTTATTTTTGAGAGAGAGGAAAGAGAGAAAGAGAGAGAGAGAGAGCGCGCGCACAAGTGTCCTCAGTTTCTTGAACTATTCACTTTGAATTAAGTTTTTCTCCATTTCGTCTATCTCTGTCATGATCACACCTTAGAATTGGCCATATCTATTATTTTTATATCATTTCCTGGTTATATCTATTTCTCATTTCATTACATAGAATAATAATGTTTGGGATTTGATAAAATAATTTTTACTGCTTAATAAAGATAATCTTAAGATAAATAGTCTTTTTTTTTTAATTTTAAGAGTACAGTGGTGAACAATACAATGATGACCAGTATGGTTTGATGCCACTGTTATTCATGGAGTGATGTCAGCATATTTGTCTACTATTGTTTTTGTACTAATAGTGCAAATTTCAACGCAGTAAAAGACAAATAACATCTTGGTATTATTTTTAAAATAATTATGACATTGCAAATCCCTTGAAAGTGTCCTGGAGTGGTCATGGGTCTGTGAACTAAAGTGAGAATAATAGTTATAGAATATTTAGTTGAAAGTAAATAAAAACTCATGTGATGCATGGATTTTAAATTAGATACAGAATTCTTGATGTTCTGAAATTTTTATGATGCTAGGGAGGACAAAAAGTAGTATTTTAAAGTAGTTATTATTATAAAGCAAGAAATAGCTTATCTTGATCCTTAAGAATGGCCAGGAGTTTGAAAAACAGAATAAAAGGAGGTCTAAAAAGAAAGGTGTACTTTTAGCATTCAAGTGTTTGGAGATTATGTTCATGAGAGAGTAATTTAAGGAAAAGAGAATGATTAACTTGTAGCATAGAAATTGAGATAGGGTAGAAATATTCATCAATTAAATGTATTGTATTATGTAATTGGGAGACTTGGTTCTATGTTGCTCAGAGGATAAAACCAATGACTAAGTAGAGATACAAGGAGACAGAATTAGCTTAAAGAAGATGTTTCTAATCGTTATGCCAATCTTATAAATGGTGATGTTCTTACTGAAAATATTCATGTTTAAAATAAATTCTCATTTTTTCCAGGGCTAAGCGATACTTAGAAGGAAAGTTTGCCTAGCACTCTATGACCTCTAAAGCCCACCCTCAAAGTAAAAGTTTACATTTTTTTATGATTCATTGTGGTATCCAAATGCACCATCTAAAGCCAAAAATGCATTGCACCTTACATATTCAACCAAATTATTTTTCTTCTAATACTGCCTGTGTAAACAAACTTGGTTTTATTTAGGTTTGGGCTATTCTTACATGACACGGAAACTATTTGTTTTTCCAGGAACTCATCTCATAGTTTAAACTTCATAACATGTTCTCGTTTCACCCACCTTGGACTAGCAAAAAAAGAAGTTATTTAAAAGTGATTCCAATTGTGTGTGCCCAATAACTAGACTCTAAAAGATATTGAAGAGATCAATTTTCTTTTTTGGGTAAAAAGTATACTTAGTTAAGGACTTCTGGACTGAGAGGAAAGAAGAGAGCAAGAGTGCCATTTTTTTTAAAAGTTTGGGAGCCAGAGTAGCTAATGAAAGTTACTGCCAGAGGATACTTTTTATTAGCTTTATTTCACTTTTGGAACCTATGATGCACTTATGTGGGGACTCAGTGGTTTCTAGATATGTATATGCTGTTTCTGAACTTGGGTTTGGCTCCTCATAGCCTAATTTGGCTCTTTGGTAAGCAATCTTTCTGAAATGTGCTGGAAAAGTCTAGATATTCAGAAATAGAATCTAATTTTTCCTAGCCAATGGGGTATCAGTGACACCTCTGATTATTATGAATCTGTAATACATGGAGAGAACATACCTAGGGCTCTTTTTTTCCTCTGCTGAGCTCCCTAGGGCAATATATTTCATAGAGAAACAAGAGTTGATAGAAGGACAAAATAAGTTCACTTCTGCATGATGCATTTCCAAACTACCCAATATGGTTAACTTGTATTCTCTGATTCTGAGGAATAACAACCCAAAGAGAAAAAAAAAACTTAATTGACTATTCAATGCCAAATATTTCTTCTAAAGCTTATACAATTTGGATGTGTGTTGAATCTAACTGTTTGAACAAAATCAAATCTTTAATTGAGTATAAAAATTGAATCATGGCTTTCTATTCATTATTTTTCTAATTTATACACATTTAAGGATTTACCTCTGCACATGTATTATTTTACTTACACTGCTTATTATAGAAGCAATATGTGCACACTTAAAAATATTCCTAAAATTAAAAAAAACTTCTTTCCCATTGACTTAAGTTCTTCTGTCTAGGGTAAAATTTCTGGCATATTCCCACTCTCAGAAATTCTATGGGGACATATATTAATTTTCAAATTGGATCATATTATACATATTATAAAATTCATTTCATTTTTACAATATTTCTGAGATCCTTCCATGTGAACACATACTAATTTTCCTTTGTTTTTAACAGTTCAATAGTATTCCATTATATAGATATACTGTAATTTACATAAGAAATCCTGAATGAACGAATTGATTCTCTCCAGGTTTTGGTATATGTTATAATGAAGTTATTATGAACATTATTGTCAATATATTTTTATATGCTTATTGTATTTTATGACTTTTTAAAAGTGAACTTGCTGAGATAAATTGTATATGCATGTAGCATTCTTATAGATATAGACAGATTCTTATATTTAGTTTCAGTTGTTGTTATTCTATCGTATCTTTAGTGAGACCTACTAATATTTTTAATAAATACAAATTTTTGAATTGAAAATCAGGGCTCCAAAATACAGAACACCAGTCAAACAAAAAAGGATAGCTTTTTAGTAATATAAAATGATGCTTTATGGTCCATAGCTGTTAAATAAAAGTGAAAATTGTTATGATGTCTTATTCAGAAAATGTGCTCAATGTAACTTAAAATGAGGTCCAACTTGATAGATCTTATTTGCTAAACACAAAATTTCATAATTTATTAATTCTATTTACTTTTTATATTCATGAAAGTGAAATGGATATTGTCTTTTGGCCCAAAAGCTATTGTTTTAAAAAAATACCTAGTAACACAATTATGGGGTTTTACAACTAAGAAAATAGAGGATTAAAAAATTGCCTGGGCCTCAGTCGGTTAAGTGTCCCACTCTTGATTTCGGTTCAGTTCATGATTTCACAGTTTGTGAGATTGGTCTCAAGTCAGGCTCTGTGCATTGAGCCTGCTTGGCATTCTCTCTCCCTCTCTCTCTGCCCCTTTCCCCACCTCTCTCAATAAATAAATAAACTTAAAATTTATCTTTCTATTAATAGGCCTAAGGCAAATTATGATTATTTTCATAAAAGCCAAAGAAAACTTTTCAACAATACCCATTTCTGATTAACACACACATAGAGAATAATATATAAAACGATAGTATCTTTCTTACCATGATAAAGCACATATACTTTATTTTGGGCTAACATCTTTCTTGATGGGGAAAACAAGTATTTCCACCATGAAAAAGAAAAAGGTCGAGTTGACTACTGCATTTCTCATTAACAGCACATAGGTTCTCTTGGAGAAATGGATATTTCTAGATATAAAGCAGGGAAATTACAAGAGAAACTGGTGCATTTTGTCTATCAAAGACAAAAAAAGCTTTTAAAGACTAATTTGGGGCACAGATGTCAAACTGGAGTTCCAGGGACAAATTAGGAATAATGAGAGCATTAGAAAGTATATTGCTCTAATTGATTGTAATACACTAAATATATAAATATTTGTGAATACATATTGATGCTCATGAAGAAATAAACTAAAAATAAATGACTCAAACAAATTCTTACTGAAGAAATTTTAAAGAAAAAGAAATAAACTTGTATCTTTCTTAAAAAGGAAACATTGTAGTTTATTATAGTTGATGAGATTAGCTTTATGAGATTAGCTCTAGTCCTTTGTAAAGAACATTTATTAATAAATCGGGGGGGAAGGTGAATTAAGAAAATTTGTATTATTTAGCCCTCAAAACAATTATAATTCAAGCATATATCATTAATTGGTTAGGCAACATCCTAAATGTTGATACTAATATCAAAGGTGAAAATGAACCTTTACAATGAAAACATTTCACTCTCTCCAACAAAATTAAGTGATCCAACTTAGCATGATTAGTAGTAGAACAATTTGACAGTAACTGGCTGGTCACGAGGTTTAGTGAACTACAAAGATAAAAGCTACAAGAGCAGCTATCTTGATCTTTTCAAAAACTGAATGATGTAGAAATACTTATATTACATTTGAAGAATCTAAAGAAACTTAAGAGCCAAATGTAATGTGTGATTTTTGAGTGAATAACGTCAAGAAATTTAAATAATGACTACTTAGTTGCAAATGACTTGATAAAACAAAAAAAAAGCAAAGTTAAATGGACAGATGAATAAGTATAGATAGCTTAAATAGATGATGATATGTATAGAGAGATAGCAATATATGTTAAAGGAAATGTGAAAAAACATTAATGAGTTTATATGATAATTTTATTATTTTAACCTGCTCTGTGTTTTTGGAAATTTTCATAATAAAAAGATGAAAAATATAAATTTCAAAAATGAGTTAATTCCCCAGATCTAATTGGATAAGAGAAATAAGTGTAAAGGATGCAAACTTTGCTGCCAGTTACCAACATTTTGTGACTAATTCAAAACAGCTATTTGGAATTAAAGTTAAAGTAGATACAATAAATATGACCTTATTCATCATCACAATCTTATTTGTTCTTGACACATAAATTATTCTCAATAAATAACTGAATTGAATGGAAATAACACAAACACTTATAAGTGGCCTTTGGCTTCCATTTTATATGCTTTGGTTCTTTTTTTTAGCATGTTATATTTTCTCAAAGCTATTAATCGGATATTTTAGATCAAACTTTTACACTTAATAAAAAGTTACTTTGCAATACATTGATGTGAAAATATATTTGAACAAGAGTTAAGTAATACATTGATATTTATAGAATAGGGGGCAGGAAATGACCCAGTGTAACTCCTATGCTCCTAGCCCCTTATAGGTTAGAAAGCCTCAAAGTGTGATTTTAGTAGCTGTTAATCAGATTTTCAAGACAAATTTCTCAACTTGCTTGATAAAATAAGTGCTTCATATTTTTGCCTCTCTAAAACTTTAATGTATATTCAAGAAAATGTTCAGTATAAATGGCCGGCATTCTAACAAAGGAGATTCAGTTTATAAATTGATCTACTTTGTCATGCCAAGGTTTCTTGGAGGAGATCCAGCTTTTGTGCTGATCTTTGTGGTTTTTAGTAATTTTATTTTATTATGCTAAGAGTCCTTGGCCTCTCTTAAAACACATTTTAATAAAGCCTAAGTGAGACTCTGACCCATAATTCAGAAAGAGTTTTTTATGATTTTTTAAAATTAAACACATTAATAAGTTTTCTGGAGTCTTTCAGTCTACATTCAGAATTTCTTTTATTCTAAAATGATTTTCGATCTCCATTTATCCTTACATATAGTAACTTTTAAGTTTTTGATTTCAGAATCTGTTGGTTTTCTTGTTCTTGTTGTTTTCTCTGGTGTATTGCTTTTATTACACTGTGACTGTACAATAAACATATCTGCTTTGTATTCATTAAATTATGCTAAATATGTATAATAATGATAAAATCAATTTCGTGCCTTCATTGCTCCTTCAAAAAATGTCTTTCCCTCCAATTCATTCTTCTGCAAGGACATGCAAATATATTAAGTATATTATTGGAGCTCATTTTTCTTTTTCTAGCTTAGCTTTAGTTACTATACTTCCGTTGTCTTGTAATACATTTGCAAAGGTTTTTATTACCCATTGTCAGGCTGGTGAATGTGGGAAGAACATTTCCCCATACCCTAGTGCAGGTCTCGATTTCCAAATCCCAGGAGGGGAATGGAGCCAGAGCCAGAATATTTCAGATACAGCACAGATTGAAACAAAGATGTCTTCTACATTCCACAGACAAGCAGACCAGTTATCCACTTCAAACTCTGGTCTTCCATTTAGTTACTAACATCATCAACACACTATGAAATAATAGCATTGTGTTAAAATACTAGTAGTTAAAGGGAAAAAGATATCTTCTTATTTTAAAGACATCTTTCAAAGCATAAATAAGTAAATTAAACTTATCCGCTACAGGACTCTTCAACGTAACTTGTCTATACAGACAAGACTTGAATCTTATCAAGAGGGAGTTTTACATCTGAATTTGGAGACAGACTTGGAATCTGCCCATGGCTGTTTGGTGGCTGGAATTCAGTAATAACCTTGTTAAAAATTTCAATTAAGATCTGACTGTACAAATGTCATCACCTATAGCTGCATTAAACCTACATATATCAAGTTTTAATCCACTCTTTCCAAAATATAAATCAGATTTTCATTAATTTTGAATCAATATCTATATATGTTCTCACTTCTAAGCACTTGTTCAGATAAATGTTGATGAACTTCCAACCTCCCTTTGAATCATATTACATATAAGATCTGATTTTTTTAAATCTAGTTTTACAAGTAGTGACTCATTAAATTGTATCACTTCTTTGCTCTTTTATTCATTTGAGTAATATTTGTTGAACCTTTTGAATACACTAGTTCTTTTCCTTACTTTTAAACAAATTTTAATAGTGTAATCATGTGTTATAAACAGCTGAAGTCTTGGAATCTTAAATGTTGATTTATTCTTACTATATGCATAAACTTGAGATATCAAGTTCACTCTCTGAGCCTTAGTTTTCTATGACACATGGTGTGCGTATGTGTGTGATTGGGGAAGGGTTGTTCCTACTTCATAAAGTATATTTTTAAAAAATATAAAAAAAGGTAATAATTAAGATCTCATCTTTTTTGAAACTTTTTGATCAGTTCTTTCTGCCTCACTACATTGCTTTTCGATGTTAACTCTGATTTCTCTTAAATCTGTACCTCTGATCCTGATGACACTTCCACACTTTGCATCTAAATTTTTATTTCCTTGTATTAATCATACTCATGTTCTTTCAGGAAAAATAGCCTCTATCCAATTTCACCTAACAGACAATGTTAATAATATTCTTCTAATTATTCAAAGTGAGACCTGAACTAAGTTTTATTCTTTCATCATTCATTCCAATACTCTGCTTGGTACAACATAAATTTCTTTCACATATCTCAAAATATTCTTCCACTCTTTTTATTATGTATTTATTTACATTCTTTGAAAACACATTATAACTCTATAGAAAAATTTTATGGGTGCTTGGGTTGGTTAAGTGTCTGACTTTGGCTCAGGTCATGATCTCCTGGTTCGTGAGTTTGAGCCCTGCTGTCCATGGAGCCCATTTCAGATCCTCTGTTTCCCTCTCTCTTTGCCTCTCCCCACTCATTCAGTCTCTCTCTCTCTCTCTCTCAAAAATAAATAAACATTAAAAAATAAAATAAAATCATTTTAAAGGCTACCGAGTATATACATTTCGGAAAAGTTTTTGTTGGTTTATATAACACTGCTTAGATATTTTAACTTCTTTAGGAATTAAGCCATGAGACTCTCACTTTTAATTTTGGTGGCATTTAGAAGTAGGAGTATGATTGGAAATATTTTGGGTCTTGGTTTTGTTAAATGAGAAAACTGACAGTGTTTTTTAATATTCTAGAGATAATGAACTTGTCTATATTTCTTGAAAATATTTTTGTTTCTACCTTGATATTCTAACAAAACAAAAAGTTTTATTATTGGAAAATGGTGATTTGCATTAAAATAGACTACCCAGAAGTTAATTCCTTTAAAATTTAGCTCATGTTCTTTTTAAAGGCTAAATAAAGAGGCAAGATGGTGGAGAAATAGGGAGCTTTATACTTCCTGCCCACATCTCTCAAACAAAGAAGGGCTAAAGCCAAAGGACACTGAACCACAAGAGTCTGGGAGGAAAAGAGACAGAGTCCACTAAGAAGACAGCCTCATAGTTGTGTGATTGCCAACTGGGGAAGATAAAAACAGGCTGGGACCCAGAGGCACCGAGGGGAGGGAGCCCCCTCTGCAGAGAGATAAAGGGAAGAGAAAGAGCAGCTGAAACTGCTCATAGAACTGTCCCTGGAAAAGAGAAAAAACTTGGCCCAGGATGGAGAGGGATCCTATCATCCCATCTCTAACTGCAGGGCATTCCGAGAAAGATCCTATCTCTAACTGCAGCGCTTTCTTTGGGCGAGGTGCCCTGGTCCCAGTGGGCACCAGGAAGAACTGCTTCCCTACTCCCCCTACTTGATCCTGGCTATGAAGCAGCCTGGCCTGCAGGATTACATTTCGGGAGGTATCATTAAAGCGTGCTAAGATCTGGAAATGAGGCAGGGCTTGGACATAGAACACGGCCCGCCTTGGTTACACCCTCAGCACAGGGAGATCAGACCCAAAAGAGTGATTTGCAATGCTTGGTTTGAGAAGAGACTGGGGTGCAGACATTTTTCTCCCACAACTACCAAGGGGGGGCCTCAAGAATCAGCTGGTGGGACCCACAGTGGAGGCAAGACCTGCCTACACCAAACCATGCCCATTCGCGCTGGAGAGCTGATTTTTTTTTTCTTTTTAACTGGAGCCAGGGGCAAGACCAACATTGATGCATTGTCATGACTAACTCTGGATCAATTCTTGCTATTCAGATATATTTTCCCTTATCTCATTTGTATCTCTTCCCTCCACTGGACTGGGCACTCTGGTCTTTGGTTTGCTTAAACAGTCACGTTTAATCCATTTTCTTGATGCATATTCTACACCTCTGTCCTTACCTTCCTTTCTCTCTCTGTGGAATAATAAGACTATATAGTTTCTCTGGGTAACATTATCTTCACTTCTTTCTCCTCGCCTCCTACCATATTATCCTTTTTCTCTCTCTGAATTAAGCCTTTTAGTTTCTCTGCCTGGTCAATGTTCAATTTCTCTTCCCCCCACCCCTGTTATTTCTCTCTTTGTATATGCTCTTCCATCAGCACTTCCTCCACCCTGCTCTTTATTTGAAGCTGGGATTTCTAGTTTATGCTTTTAGACTGCCTTTTGTCTTTTATGTTTTTTTCCCCTTTCAGTTTGCTTGTTCGTTTGATTTGTCTGTGTGTTTGCGTGTTTTTGTTCCTTGTTTGTTTGTCTGTCTGTATTCCTTTCCAGGGCTACCTCAAGAAGCAAGCCAAAGTACACATAGTGGAGAGTCCCAAATATCATTATGAGTAGGGAAATAAAACAACCAAAGGCACAACAAGAGAGACCCAAGGGACACCATTGAAACAACACTTTCTGTGGCTCCAGGTGGCTCAGCCAGTTAAGCGTCCAACTTCGGCTCAGGTCATGATCTCACGGTCCATGGGTTTGAGCCCCATGACGGGCTCTGTGTTGACAGCTAGCTCAGAGCCTAGAGCCTGTCTTCAGATTCTGTGTCTCCATCTCTCTCTGACCCTCCGCTGCTCACACTGTCTCTTTCTCTCTCAAAAATAAATAAAACATTAAAAAAAAACACTTCTTGAACAGACAGGCCATGGATAGTCAATGAGCCTCCTTTAATATAGCAGAATTCACAGGTGCAGAGTACATAAGAAGCTTTTAAAACTGACAAGAGACAGAAAGCTAGCCAAAATGATGAAACAGAAGAACTCTTCTCAAAAGAAACTCCAGGAAGAAATGACAGCTAAAGAATTGCTCAAAACAGATATAAGCAGCATAACTGACCAAGAACTTAGAACGATAGTCATAAAACTAATTGCTGGGCTTGAAAAAGGCATGGGAGACACCAGAAAAGCTATTGCTACAATGATTATGGACCTTAAAAATAGTTGTGATGAAATAAAAAATGTTATATGAGGTGCATAATAAAATGGAGGCGTCCACTGCACGGATTGAAGAGGCAGAGAGGATAATAGGTGAAATAGAAGACACAATTATAGAAAAAGAGAAAGCCCAGAAAAAGAGAGGTAAATTGATCCAGGAGCACAGAAGGAGAATTTGAGAACTGAGTGATGCAATCAAACGGAACAATATCTGTTTAATAGTAATTCTTGAAGAAGAAGAGGGAGAAAAAGGGGCTGAAGGGGTACGTGAATGAATTATAGCTGAGAACTTCCCCAATCTGGGGAAGGAAACAGATTTTGAAATCCAAGAGGCACAGAGAACTCCCCTCGGGTGTAACTTGAATCGATCTTATGCATGTCATATCATAGTGAAACTGGCAAAATATAAAGATAAAGAGAGAATTCTGAAAGCAGCTAGGGATAAAATGGCCCTAACATAAAAACGGAGACCTATCAGAGTAGTTGCAGACCTACTACTGAACTTCAGTAGACCTACTTCTGAAACTTGGCAGGCCAGAAAAGAATGGCAGGAAATCTTCAATGTGATGAAAAAAAAATGCAGCCAAGAATCTTCTATCCAGCAAGCCTATCATTTAAAATAAAAGGAGAGATAAAGGTTTTCCCAAAGAAATAAAAACTGAAAGAATTCATCACCACTAAACCAGCCCTACAAGAAATCCTAAGTGGGACTCTCTGAGGGAAATGTTGCAAGGAACACAAGTACCAGAGACACTACTATAGCATGAATCCTACAGAGAACACAATGACTCTAAACCCATATTTTTCAATAATCACACTGAATGTAAATGGACTAAATGCTCCAATCAAAAGACATGGGTATCAGAATGGATTAAAAAACAAGATCCATCTGTTTGCTGTCTACAAGAGACTCATTTGAGACATGAGGACACCTTCAGATTGAAAGTAATGAGATGGAGAAATATCTATCACTGATACTTGAAGTCAATAGAAAGATGGAGTAGCCATACTTATATCAGACAAACTGGACTTTAAAGTAAAGGCAGTAACAAGAGATGAAGAAGGGCATTATATAATAATTACAGGGTCTATCTATCAGGAAGAGCTAACAATTATAAATGTGTACACACTGAATTTGGAGGCACCCAAATACATAAAACAATTAATCACAAACAGAAACAATCTTATTGATAAGAATCTGTTAATTGCAGGGGACTTTAACACTCTATTTACAGCAATGGATAGATCAACCGGACAGAAAATCACTAAAGAAACAATGGACCTGAAGGACACATTGGAACAGATGGTTTTGACAGATATATTTAGAACTCTATATCCAGAGGCTATGGAATTTACTTTCTTCTCGAGTGCACATAGTCCATTCTCCAAGATAGATCACATACTGAGTCATAAAGCAGCCCTCAATAAGTATAAAAGAATTGAGATCATACCATGCACACTTTCAGATCACAATGCTATGAAACGTGAAATCAATCACAGGAA
>CM053568.1:54212455-54258633 GCA_028646485.1 Cryptoprocta ferox | reverse complement strand
GACAGCAAAAGTCTGTGGGCAGTCTAAAAGCATATAACCAGCCAAGAGGAGAGAAGAATATGCTACGGGAAATATATCTGGATGGCAGCAGAAAAGAAGAGAAGCATGGAAAAAAGGGGAAAAAAAAAGACAACTCCCCTGTGCGGATGGGCGCGGTCTGGCATCAGGTCAGGTCTCGGGGGCTGCTCTCTCCGAGGCCCCGCCTTGGTGGTTGCGGGGATAAGTATGGCGCCGCTTCAAAGCTTTGCCGGAACCAGGTGTTGCAAGCCGCCCTTCTGAGTCCGATCTCCCTGTGACTCGGGCGAGCCAAACTGTATTCTCTAAGCTCCGCCTCGCTTCCAAATCCTAGTCCGTGCGGTTCAACACCGTCACCGGGAATGAGATGCATTCCCGCTGGCGGCCGGCCTCCCGGCCCGGCTTGTGCTGCCTTTTTCTTGGAGCCGCCGCCGCTGCCGCTGCCGCTTTTCGAGGCGGCTTTCTCCGCGCCGCCGCCGCCGCTGCTTTTCGCACCACCGCCGCCTTTATCTGTGCCGCTGCTCCCGGTGCGGCTTGGAGTGGATGCTGCCGCAGCCGCGCCCAAGGAAGAATTCGCCGGCCAGATGGGACACATTTCTCTCCTGGCGCTTGGCAGTTATATATGGGGAGAATGGCGAGTTTTTCCTCCCTTAGAGATGGTTCTAGGTGCGTTTTCCGTCTCTCTTTCTCTTCCCCTGGTCTCCCCGGGGCACAGCGCGCTCTCCCTGTGTTGGGCTCAGGGGCTCCTTTCCCCTTTACCACCGGGACGCGCCCGTCCCCTAATTTCCCAGATCACAGTCACTCACTCAGGCATCTTTGAGGTTGTCTTCTTTCTGGCGTCTGTTTCTTCTTTCCCCCACTTGCAAATCCAAGTTTTAACCCTTCAGTCCTTCTCAGATCAATCCATATGGGCGTGCGCAGATTACAGGGCTCCCTGCTTCTCCGCCATCTTGCCCGCCCGAAATAATATTTTTAAATTATTTTCAAAATTATATGCGTTATAAAAATCCAACAAGATGGTAGTGAATATTTGTATACTTGCAGATATAAAGTCTCTGTAAATCATATTAAATTTGTTATCATGATGATATAAAATATAGATCATTTTCAGTCCCTTTTTTGATTTACTGTATTTGGATGGTTGTTTCTTGTTTTTTGTTTCTTGTATTTTAAGTAATATAACTTAGCTGCTGGAGAAAAAATATAAAAAATTAGACAAAAGAAATAGAAAGAAAAAAACGATAGCTGGGAGAAGAGAAGAGAGGCATAATTAAAATATAGTGAAGAAATTAATGGAAATTTGGCTTTTGATATATGCATTTTGTCACTTCAAAAATTTAAATATATGTCTTAATTTTGAATCACTTATATAATATTTATGTGTATACATATGCAGATTACCAAACACGTATTCTTTATATAGCTAGTTAAAATCAAGTAAGTTTTCTGTTTCTTATCTAAGTTTTTATAACTAATTTATAGAAACAGGGGATTTATGGAGTGTTAATGGCATTGGATTGTCTCTTCTTATTAAGTTTAGTGGCTTCCTGTATAGTGATATAGAACCAAACTGAAACTCCTTTTGTAGACATCTAGCCTCAGTAAATATTATGAAAGTTGGCCGTTAATTTTCCTCTAATAATATAATGTCAGTGTAATTTTTTAAATATTTTTAATGTTTACTTTTTATTTTTGAGAAAGAGAGAATTAGAGCATGAGCAGGGGATGGAGGGAGGGGAGCAGAGAGAGGAGACTCTGAGCTCTCCCACAGAGCCTGATGCAGGGCTCAGACCCACAAACCGCAAGATCATGACCTGAGTCGAAGTCATATGTTTAACCAACTGAACCATTCAGGCACGCCTATAAATTTTTAATATTTGAAATTTTTATATGATTTTTAGAGATGATACTTCAAGATTTCTTTAATAAAATACTAAATTACAGTGTGATTAATATGGAAAACAATCTTCGCATCACCACCATCAACTGTAATTCACCCACCTTGGTTAGATGGTTCTTATTGATGAGGTATGTTGTCATTCATTTAGATGCTGCTTTACAGCTTGAAGCCCATGATGTCTACTGACCGTTATTGTGTTACAGAAGGCAATTTGGGTAATTCCATCCTTGAATTGTTACTTAAATATATACATTATTCTCTTACACTATCCATCTTACCAGTCATAAAGTAAACTGGGAAAGCTGTGCATTTAAAATCATATGTGGAATGGGGCACCTGGGTGGCTCAGCTGGTTAAGTGTCTGACTTTTGATTTTAGTCTGCATCTGGCTCTGTGCTGACAGTGTGAAGGCTGTTTGGGATTCTCTCTCTCTCTCTCTCTCAAAAAAAACAAAAATCATATGTGGAATTCTTTTTTTTTTAATTTTATATTATAGTTTGGTATTTTAGTCTGGAAGAATTATATAAACTTGATAAAATTTCCCAATTTTAATATTATTTATGGCATTTTCTCAGAAACTTTAAGATCGTATTGAATTTTGTGAATTTATATTTATTTCCAATAAGAAAATTTATGTTTCTCTTTCTCAATTTTAAAAATAGTTTAAAAATCCCTCTTCGACCTATTCAGATTTCATTTAGCACAATTTCCCTGATTCTAAGAATACTTTGAAACTTAATAGTACTATCTGAATCTTGACAATCATGACAGAGATGCCTGGACATCCCAGTACAAACTAAGTGATTCCTCACTTGACTTGTGGCAAATAAAACTAAACATTTAATTTTAGAGAATATTGTTGTTTTAGCTGTATGCATGAAAATCTTGGCAGATTTTTAATTAATTCTAAGGATACGCTTTGCCAATTTGTTTTGATATTTTGGGAGTAGGCCATCATTTTTATCTTTGTTTTTATATGGACAAAGTATTGAATGCTATCTCTGCAGAATATGTTACTACTCATTTCAGAGCAACATAAAGAAAAAATAAAATATAATATCAGCCCTTTTTAATATGAGATGTAAGAAGTTGTAGTCTCAGAAAATATGAGATGATTGTTGAACCCATGATCAAGACACTTGTGTGTGATTTTACTTTTGGCAGTAAATGAATTTGAAATAGCTTTGATGTCAGAAAAAGCATTGTTACTACCTTTTGTGTATAAGACACGAAATGTCTTACATGATTTTTAATGTATACTAAAGAGTGTATACACTTGTATGGGTACGTAGATAAAATAAGATAATGAATTAATGCATTGAGCACAGTATCGAGCACATAGAAGATAATTGGCAAATATTAGCTAACACCAGCCTCATTAGTTATATTAGAATACTTGATCTTTCACTGAAAAAAATTTTTTGATTAGATTAAGCATTATTTGATCTTATGTAGTTTTGCTAAATATTCAGGGGAACGGTGTCCACAGTTTTGTTTTGTTTTTCCTCTCTCCTGTTATTTCTTAACCATCCATTGGCCTTTTTTGTTTGTTTGTTTGTTTGTTTGTTTTTTTCCTTTATTCACTCTCTAAAATTTCTGGTTTCAAACCTAGAGTTTTCCATTCCTGACTATTAATCTCAATGAAATTTTATATTTTGTTTAACCAAGGGAATCTAAAACTGTAATGTAATTTGACTTTTATGTCCTAAGACATCCTTCTAATTTTGAAATAACAACACATTCTTGTTCACTGTTGAAAATCACTACCTCAAGATCAGGACAGCAGAAACAGGACTTCTAATTTGAGACTTTGTTTCATGTGGCAATTTAGAATGCTGTACTTCTTAAAGGGAGAAGTTACATACTGGCTAATCTGTATTACTTGAAGCTGTTGTCAGGTACAAGACTGTAAAATTGTTAACCCACCAAAGTAATTAGCCACTGTATTAGGTCTTACCAGGCTGTGGTGCATAGAAGATTAAAAAGCATTTGTGAACAGACTGGAATCTGCAGCTGAACAAAATTCACTCTCTCTCTTGAAAGATTAGGATGGGGAACATTTCTCTGGGGTGAATGCTTCTGAAAAATAATTCATGTTCACAGTCCTCCCAAAGTCCAGGGAGCCTGATTTCTCACAACGGTCTTTTGAGTGGCAGTACTTGAACTTCCCATTCCAATACTAATGATTAATGTATAAGAGTTGTGCAGTTTAATATCATTTTTTTTCTCCCTGAAGCTTCTTGGATCCTGATTTCAGTAACTGATTTAACATATAAATTGGTCCAAACTTGGCAAAAATCAAGAATATTTAACAGGGCACAGATGGTACAGCAGAAAGCAATATCTAGAGATTTGGTGACTTGAGTGCTCTCTAACCCTCCACCAGCTGCTCTAGCTCAAGTGTGAATAAAGACCTTTTAAGAATCAATGAAAATGTCTCATGTTGTGCCTAAGTATTGCCCACCCAACCAAATTGACACCAAAAAAAGAAACAACCATATGGTTTTAAGTGTATTAGGGGAAAAGTAGGCCACAGCTTGATACTTAAGATTAAGTATGTTAAAGTATTTCTGCCGATTGCTTGCACATTGCATATTTCTAAGAAGTAAATACTCAGCTCTGACACACTAGGTGATCTCTTAGTTTTCCGCTTTAAATATAGAAGAAAGTAAAACAGATAACCATTGTCCAGGACCAGAGGTTAATACAGAAGACATTGCAGGGGTTTCTTTAAGAATGGAAATAAAATAACAATCAATATGTTTTTTAATAACTGTGGGTTGATACCTCAAGAATTGAACACTTAATTATTTTCAGTAGATAGAGGTGCTCGGTATGGTTTCTTCAACTTGCAGGGATGATGACTATGCACACTAATTACACTTAACCTGTGAACTTTGATACCTCTTTATGTAGCAGAAGATCTCCAGCAACAGCTTTCGTTTTCATCTGGTAATATTAAATAAATGGATCATATTTCTCTAAATATGCATTAAAATTCAAGTGACTGTGTTTTTAATCTAGAAAATAAAACATTTATTTAGGTCAGAATTTTATATTTTTCTAGGACATTTTATTAATCACAGAGAGTTAACATATGGAAAGAATTTGCTAAAGTAGTAGAAAATAAAAGAAGCATTATTTGTGGTGCCTGGGGGGCTCAGTCTGTTGAGTGTCTGACTCTTGATTTCAGATCAGGTCATGATCCCTGGGTCATGGATTTGAGCCCTGCATTGGGCTATGTGCTGAGTGTCAAGCTTGCTTGGGATTCTCTCTCTCTCTCTCTCTCTCTCTCTTCCTCTGTCCCTCTCCCCTGTTTGCATGCTCTCTGTCTCTTTAAAACAACAACAACTCCCTCCCCCCAAAAAAACCCAAGCATTATTAAAATGATGGTTGAAAAAAAAGAGTGGATGTGAACTTAATATGTACAGAAAATTATTGATTTATACCACACACTAATATATTTGACTAAAATAATACAATTATATTGTCTTTATTTTTTAAGTTTATTTTGAGAGATACAAAAGATAGAGCTCAAGTGGAGGAAGAGCAGAGAGAGAGGTAAAGAGAGAATCCCAAGCAAGTCTGTTGTATCAGCATGGAGTGCTTGCTATGCAGGGCTCCATCCCATAACCATGAGATCATGACCTGAGCCAAAACCAAGATTTGGACACTTAACGGACTGATCCACACACTCCAAAACTAAGTGTTTTAAATTACCTAGTTGCCATCATAATTGTATATATATATGATGATTTATCACAATTGTGTATTTAAAATGATATATTATTTGGATATATTTAAGAAAAAATAATTGCATATAATTTCTCCTCATTCCTAATTGGATTATTTGTACAAGGTAAAATAGGAACATACTTTAAATGACTATTTGCTGTTCCAAATACAATTTTATATTTTTTTAGTTGAATGCTCTTCTTGAATATCATAGTGAAGCAGTAGTATGAGCCTTATCTTCAAGCAAAATAGTGTAAGATTTAGGGGCGTCTGGGTGCCTCAGTCAGTTGAGTGTCCGACTTCAGCTCAGCTCATGATCTCACAGTTGGTGGGTTCAAGCCTCACATCATGCTCTGTGCTGACAACTCAGAGCCTGGAGCCTGCTTCGGATCTGTGTTTCCCTCTCTCTCTCTCTGCCCCTCCCCCACTCATGCTTTCTCTGTCTCTCTTGTTGGGTGTTTATTTGAGGTCTTTAACTGAATCCTATTTATAAGTACCTAAAAAATTATGTGATGAAATATTTGGGGCTATAGTGAATGAGAAAATAGAGGAGACAAAATAGGAGATCTCACTCTTAAATTTTCATTGGAAATTAGCCAAGTAAATAAAGGTTATTTAGGAGGACAAAGAGCAGAGATAATAGAATTAAGAATTGAGGATTAAATAGGCAGCCATTGAGGGTGTTGCTTCATTTATGTGACTAAAAATTTTATAATAGAGGTGATAAAATCTGTAGTCAGCTGCTACAAGGGAAAAATTGCAAACTTTCCTTTACTTTTTAGACCCAATTCTGTAACCAGACCCAAAGCACAGTGATTAAAGTGGAAGCTGGGTTCTTTGAGGAGGAACATTTCAAAGCCTTTCAATCCTTCCCCAAAGAAGAACACTTGGGGAAAGAGGAATGTCAGATATTTTGTCTGTTAAATGCAATCACACTAAGCACTGATACCAGATGTCCTGAATTGCTGTTATGGCTTCATTGTTAGAGAGTAAATTTTGGGATAAGATAGTATATTGAATTCTGGCACAAAGATCTCACATTGGATACAATTAGTGCTTATTAACTTCATATTTTAATACATATTTAGAATGGACATATGTAGCTGGTGGAAGAGTTCTCATGGTGGTTTCCTAACCTGAGATATAGAAAGGTGATGTTTGAAAAGCCAAGTTGAAGTCCCCCCAAATACCCCATCTCTCCCTACCTAGTTAGCAATACTTCATCCTGGAAGAAACTGTTGAAATTTTAATGTAATCCATAACTTTAAAAGATGCAGAGGTTTTTGATTTCCATTATATTTCCTTTACTTCACTTGGTTATCTTCCCTTCTTGAAAAAAAAATGCAGTAAACTTAGTCAAGTGGTATTTCCAGCTAGTCATGTGTTGTCTATACTGGGAGAGTTTATACAAATCCTCCATTGGTATCGTTTTTCCAGGTGATCTGAGTTACTTGATTTCAATTTAATTTGATTATATCCCTTCTATCTTAACAAATTAGTAATTTGTAGTCACCAGAATTAATAAGTAATACAAGTAAGGTTTTGCCTTTCCTGCCTGAAGTGTCTTGGCCAACAACAGTGTCTAAAGGCTTACAGAAAATTACATTTACTGACATAGAAGTTCACATAATATTGTCCCAGATCAATGTGCTTTTTTAATGGCAAAAGTAATGCCACTATTGGCATATGGCTGTGGATGACTATTCCTACCATACAACACATCGCTAGAAACAACAATACTAAAAAAATGGTAGAATGGCTTCTAGAAGGGTCAGCTAAATTGCCACCTCAGGGAAAACACCTTGAGAGATTAAGACATTCTTGTAGTAAATACACTTAGTCAAATGCAGATATATGATGTTTTCACTTCAGTGGGTATGTTGGGGGAAAAATGGAAGTAGGGCTGTCTTCCATCTCACTCACTCACATTGATTCTGTCCTTAAATATATTTTTCATTCCTGATGCTCTATGTCCTAATGGATTAGGTGTCCTATTTTCTAGGCAGAACCCTTGCCCCAAGGAATATAGTAAAGATTGCTTGAACCTGAAGTAATGACTTTTTTCTGGTCACTTTGGGTACTATAAACTGATATATTAAAAAGAAGAAAAAATGAGTTATAATGCTGGCATGGGTTGCTAGGTATGGAGTTACACAAAAAGACCTATGAGCATATCTAGAGCTCAGGTTTCACTGAGAAATCTCTTGGTCATGATCTATGATATTCTTGAATGTGTACTTTGTGGAACCATTTCACAATAAATCAAGAAAAACCAAGTCTTAGACCCTTCTGGAATAAAGGATGTGGATCACTCTATCAAGAAACACACCAGACTAGCTAAAGTAATAACCAAAAATGAAGATATCCTAGAAAGGGTTGTAGAGAAGGGAGTAAATGAAAATCAGTCAAAGCAATGCAATCATTTATGGACTCAGGACTAGTTGTAGCAGCACACTGAAAAACCAGTCACAGAGAAGACTTATAATGGAGTACAAATTATCTCAACAGTAAGGGATCTTTTATTTCAGATGTTTATTGTGCTGTGACTCACATTGTCTCTGCTTTAAATCTGATTTTTGCTGCATCTCATGTGGAGAGTTCCATGTAGCAAAAATAAAACAAAAATAAAATAGAGGCCAATTTTACTACATAGTGAAACAGATATCATAAGTAACTATTTGAAAACTATTAGAAATGTAATTCAACATTATCTAATGGAATTAATTCAAGAAATGTAAGGTTGTGGCTGCCTGGCTAACTCAATAAAAAAGCATGCAACTCTTGCTCTTCGGATTGTGAGTTTGAGCCCCACATGGGGGTGGAGATAACTTAAATAAATACAACTTTAAAAAAAAGAAATGTAAGATTGGATCAATAATAGAAAATATCAAGTAAAAACATTGAGGTGTAAAATTCATAGAAACTAAATAGATACGTTTTTAATATTTCAAAAGTAATTAAGTGAAAAGACATGCACCCTAAGAGAGAAAGGTGTACAAAGAAATAAATTGACAGTTCACAAAAAAGAAATAAAAATAGATGTTATACATTTGAAAATATTGTTGGCTTCACACATATTTAAGGGTACTAATAACAACTAGATTATTTTTATTACCACTAAAATTGGCAACCATTAAAATGACTAATAATAAGTTTGTCAAGATCATGAGAATACAATTCTCACATACTATTGATATTTTTGTAAAATGTTGCAATTTTTAAAGGTTATTGCCAATATGTTATATAAGAAATTCACATTATTTTTGATTAAGCAGTTCCATTTGTAGGAATTTATCTAGTATAATCACAGGTTGTAGAAAATACAATAATGTGTGTAAAGGAGTGCTATGCAGAACTCCTTTGTAAGAAAATTAGAAGAACATTGTAAGAAAATTAGAAGAACATAAATGTCCACTGATAGAATATAGTTTCAATATGAAATCTCATATCTATATGATAGGATTATTGTTATGTTAGAGTATGAGATCAAGTAATATATCCTAACAGATAGAATATATCTGAGAGTATAAAACTTGCAATATAAAGTTTCATGATAAAATGACCACATTAGTACCCATGCATGTGTAAAACACTTTTAGTAAAACATTAGACATAGTTAATAGTGATAATTTCTAGGGACTGTGGAAGAATTTTGGGTACCAGGAGAGGTCTATTTCCACTATATAGACTTTTAATTCATTTGAACTTTATGTAGCATATATTTATGTTAACCCTGTAACATAAATTTTGACTCTACATTGAAAGACAAGTTAAGCCCTTTGCAATTACATTTACAGGCTAAAGGCAAAAATTACCCATAAACTTAGGACACATATTTAAAGTAATTAAACTAGTAGGTGTAGAAGATGATGTATTCAAGATAAATATCCCACATTTTTCATGGAATTTTGTGCAGACATCTGTTCATACGAACAGTAACAATTTAATAAGAAAAAGTTTTCTTCATTCAAGGAGTACTTCCTAACTGTTTGACATAAGGCTGGCCTTCTGGGTAGATGAGGTAGACAAGATAACCTCCAGGTTTACTTTCTGCCCTCAGTTTCTAAAATTGTCTAGTTTCCAAGAAACTTAATTTCATTGATCAATGTCACAAATAAAGTAGCTTAAGAAACTGTCAGAGGTATTTCCTTTAAGAAAGGCTATTGTGTTCATTACATTTTCAAATTATATTTTCATTTTTAATTGGATTAGAAAATCAACCCACAGGCTGGTCTAAAGGGAGTGCTTTCAAATCAATAATATTGTATATTTTACATGTTCTGTTCTAATATTGTGGCTTCCTTAAAATAAAGTTGAGGCATCTGTAGCTACATTTTTTTGTGTGTATTTCCCATTTTCCTCTCTAAAGAATCATTCCTGTTCACATCTTGAAGGTCAACAGTACGAATTTATTCACCCTGACATTAGAAATGTGAATATAATGGTTATTCACTTTTCGATTAAAAATGTATACCCAACTACTCAAATGTACATTATTATATAAATCTTTCCCCAAAATGGAAACTTCAGTGTTGCATTTTACTTAATGAGATTAATGCATAATAGCTCACTTAGTATTTAACCAAAGAGAGAGACCTCAAATGATAATAGTACAATTTGAGGTTAACAGCAAATTGAGAACAGATCAAAACAAGATCTACAAAATATCCTTGTATACAATTTCAGAAAGTAATAAAATAAGTTCAATCAATTCTAATTAAAAGATATTAACTATTAGTTAAATTATTCTTTACTCATAAATTTCATACTAGCTTGCTTTCATTTTTCTTTGGTTATGTGAACACTGGGACAATGCAATTTTGGGTAACTTGAAAAGCTTTATAGTGTCTGTATTACTATAGATATTAAATGTAAATTATTCAGAGTTCTTTTTAGTAAACAAATAGCTGGGGCTCCTGGGTGGTTCAGTCAGTTAGGCATCTGAATCTTGATTTTGGCTCAGTTCATGATCTCACAGTTCATGAGACTGAGTCCCACATCAGTCTCTGCACTCTCATAGTGTGATTCTTTCTCTTCTCTCTCTCTGTCCCTTCCCCCACTCTCTCTTTCTCACTCAAAATAAATAAATAAATATTTAAAAAAGTAAAGAGCTATTTTATAATCCAAAGAAAGAGATAGTCCTTGGCAATTATACATGTTTATTATATCTGAAAACAGCCTGTTCTTACGTCATTATAATAAGGTAATTTTCACTGATACACATTTTTATTACAAAAAATATATAATTCATGTTACAGATATTTTTAGAGAAAATTGTAAATTTATCACCTGAATTTTGGAAATAGGGTCCCATTCCTAATTGTTTAAAATCTAACTCTGAAATAACACTTTATTTTGACTGGAATGCAGCCCCCAGCCAGAACAGCACTTCAAGGGATCTAGGATAGGACGAGTGGCAAATCTTGCTAACACCACCTCCATGCTGCCGATATTCTCTTTACGCATACTCCTTCAGAGATGGCCCTCCTGGATACCACTAACACCACAGAGAACAAACACAAAAGCCTGAGAGTCAGTGTAGATGACTACACAAAAAGAGAAAATTTCTCAAACACCAAGAAAAGGGCACAAACAACATATATAGAATACTAACCTGAAGTACCAGTTTCTGGTAAATAGAAGACATTGCATTGAAGGGTACTACAGAAACTCTTCTTAACAAAGTCATGATTTCCAAGACCAGAAGACATAGCTGACTTTCCTAACACAGAGAAACAGAGAGAGGCAGACAAAAAAGTGGAGATAGAGAAAATCCCAAAGGAAAGAACGAGACAAAGCCACTTTCAGAGAGTTAAGTGAAATTGATATAAGTAACATGCTTAATAGAGAATTTAAATCAATGATCACAATGATACTCACCCGACTTGAGAAAAGAGTGGAAGACATAAGTGTGAGACACTTAACATCATGATAAAGGAATGACATAGCAGAGATACAGGGCTCAATAAATGAAATGAAAAACACACTTGATGGAATGAACAGCAGAATGGAAGCAACAGTGGAATGGATTAGTGACCTAGAAAACAGACTAGCAAAAAAGTCATCAAGCTGAACAAAAGAGATAGAAAAGAATTATACAAAATGAAAACAGACTTAGGGAACTCAGTGACTCTATCAAACATAATAATATTTGTATTTTACGAGTTGCTCAAGAAGAGAGAAAAGAGGGCAGAAAATATATTTGAGGAAACAATATCTGAAAACTTCCCAAATCTTGGGAAGGAAAGAGATATCCAGATCCACAAGACACAGAAAACTACCATCAAAACCAACAAAACCAGATTCAAATCAAGATATATTATAATTAAATTTGCAAAATATAGTGATAAAAAATTAAAACAGCAATACAAAGAAGACCCTAACTTATAAGGGAAAATCCTTAAGTGTACCAGGAGATTTTACAGCAGAAACTTTGCAAGGCAGAGGAGAGTGGCATATATTCAGAGTGCTGAATGGGAAATTTCTACAACCAAGAATAGTCTATCCAGCAAGGCTATCATTCAAAATAGAAGAAGAAATAAAGAGTTTCTCAGACAAAAACTAAAGAAATTCATGACTAGTAAACCAGACTTGCAAGAAATATTAATGGGGATACATTGAAAGGACGAGAAGACAGTGTGGAAGTACAGTGCTTTTTACAAAAGTAGTAAAAATGAATATTTCTATAAAAAATCATTTAAGGAACTCACAAAATAAAAGATATAAAACACTACCTAAAACATGGGAAGAAGAGGAATAAAGAATGGGTTCAACTTAATATAGACTGTTATGGGCAGAAAAGGTTATATACAAACCTAATGGTAACCACGAATCAAAAAACATTATTAAATAAGTAAAGAATAAAGACAAAGAAATCCAAATATATCACTAGAGAAATTCAGCAAACCAGGAAAGAGAGAAGGGCAGGAAAGGATCAGAGAATATCTTCAGAAATGTCCACAAAACAAATCTAAAAAATGACAATAAATACATATCTATCTATAATTACCTTGAATGTAAATGGATTAAATCCTCCAATCAAAAGACATAGGGTGACAAAATGGATTAAAAGAAAACAATAAAAAAAAAAAAACGAGATCCACCTGTATGCTGGTTAGAAGAGACTCAATTTAGACTTAAAGATATGTGCATGGGGAGAGAGAGTGAAGATGGTGGAGTAGTAGGGGGACTGTATGCTTGCCTCATCCCTCGAACACATCTGGATGAATTTAAAATTCTTCTGTACATCCAAGAAATCGTTCAGAGGACTGAGGGAACAAACAGCACAACTAGAGAGAAAATTGAGGCTAGGTCCCAGAAAATAGGAAGTGAATAGTTGCGATTTGTGATTTGGAGGAGAAAGGAATCACAGGCACTGTGCAGGGGAGGGAGTCCTGAACATAGAGACATAGAAAGGAGAAGAGAGGAGAGGAGAAAGAGAGAGAGAGAGAGAGAGAGAGAGAGAGAGAGAGAGAGATTAAGCATAGTGCAGGGGATTGCACACACACGCACACAAAACTCCCCCAAAACCATTGACTGTAAAAATGAGAGGAGCTCATTATCACACATTTTTACAAGCAACAGAGCTCAAAATATGATCTTTTAGAATTCTGCACTATAGTGAGTTTTGAGCATCGCAGGCATAGTTGTGCTCCTTTGGAGAAGGAGGGCAGAGGCCCTGAAGAAGACAATGTGTTCTGAGAATCCCCAGCGTTACACTAGAAAAGACATTTCCCCTTCTTGGAATGCATTTGGGAAAGGCAGCACCAAAGGCAGCACTGCTTCTCAAAGGACAAAAGAGTCTGCAGGCACCATTGAGCTACCCCATTCATTAGCATACATTATCATAGCAGCAGGGGTACTTGATGAGTGCAGCTAACCTGGACACTGGCTTTTTGCTGCACTTTACTATAAATTCAAAGCCCCTGAATGGTCATGTGATTGCTTTTCTGGGATAGACTAGCACTAGCCACAGCATGGCAAGACTTTCCCCCAGAGGATCAGCACAGGTCTGCACTGTGCTCAGTCCCTAAAGTTTGGAGGTTTGAAACCCAGCCATCTACCTGACATAAAACACAAGCACTGTACCACTAGGTGAGAAGATGGCTCAGGCACAGACAAGATGAGAGTAGGGCTCTAACAGAAGCCTGGTACACAAAAGGGGAGATTGTTCACTTTTCAGTAAGGACTTCCTCAAGAGTGGTAGATGTGAACTCCCCTCTTTGGGGATGAGAGTGGGCCAATGCCATTTTCAGCCCTCCCATCAGCATGGAAAGACTTCGGTGAGTGGCACAACACTCACACTGGAAGCTTGAACTGCTTATACTCCAAGCCACGCCCCCTTGCACTCTGCAGGTGCCTTTTTTTAACAGGGTAAGTGTGACTGAGAGACGGTGAGCCACCGGGCCCCTCATCCAGAAAATCAGCACAAATCCTCTGCATCCACAAGATCTGATCATAGAGTGCTCAAAGCTTTAGCTCTTGTGGAAATAGGATCAGGCTTATTTTAATAAGCAGATAAAAGCACATGTAAGTTAAAACCCACCATACACATGATAAGGTCCAAAGACTCTCCACTGCAGGCAAGGAGAAACTTGATAGAGGACTGATTTGAGGGAAAGAACAAAACAACAGCAGAGTGCACACAGCTTATACCAGAAACACTTCCTGAAGAGCCAGACCTTGGACAATATATGATCTCTTCTTAATATAGCCATTACTCTCAAAAGCAGGAAACATAATAAGGTTTCTTAATGCACAAAAGATAGAAGCCTGGACAAAATGCCAAGATGGAGGAATGAACTCCAAAAGAAAGAATAAGGAGAGCTCAAGGCCAGGGATCTAATCAAAAACAGATATAAGTAATATGCCTGAACCAGAATTTAAAACAACAATCAAAACATACTAGCTGGGCGAGAGAAAAGCTTAGCAAAAACCAGAGAGACACTTACCACAGAGATAAAAGACCTAGAAACTAGTCAAGCTAAAATAAAAAAATCCTATAACCACGATGCAAAACCAACTGGGTGTGATGACTACAAGGATGGATGAAGCAGAGGAATGAATAAGTGATATAGAAGATAAAATTTTGGAAAATAATGAAGCTGAAAAGAAGAGGGAAAGAAAAATATTGGGTCACAAATGTAGAGTTAGGAGCTCATTGACCCATAAAGAGTAATAATATTCGTATCATAGATGTCCCAGAAAAAGAGAGGGAAAACGGGAAGAAGTTTTATTTGAGCAAATTATAGCTGAAAACTTCCTTAAATTGGGGAAAATAACAGACCTCCAAATCAGGAGGCACAGAGAACGCCCATCAAGATCAATAAAATCGGTCAACATCAATAGATATCGCAGTAAAATTTTTAAAATACAGACGTAAGAAAAGAATTCTGAAAGCATCAAGGTAAAAGTAATCCCTGACCTATAAGGGAAGACAAATAAGTTTAGCAGTAGATTTTTACACAGAAACCTGGCAAGCCAGCCAGGAGAGAGTGGCATGACATATTCAATATGTTGGAGGGCAAAAATATGCAGCCAAGAGTGCTTTTCCAGCAAGGCGGTCATTCAGAATAGGAGATATAAAGAGTTTCCCAGACAAACAAAACTAAAGGAATTTTTGACCACTAAACTAACCCTGCAAGAAAAACTAAAGGGGACTCTTTGAGTGGGAAAGGAAGACCAAAAGCAACAAAGAGTATAAAGCAACAGAGAAAATCTCCAGAAATGACTTTACAGGTAATACAATGGCACTAAATTCATGTCTATAAATAATCACTCTGAATGTAAATCCAATCAAAAGATATGGGGTATCAGAATGGATTAAAAAACTAAGACTCCTCTATATGCTGCCTACAAGAGACTCATTTTAGACCTAAAGACATCTCTAGATTGAAACTGAGGGTATGGAGAATCATTTATCATGCTAATAGACATCAAAGGAAAGTCACAGTAGCCATACGTATATCAGACTAACTACATTTTAAACCACAGACTGTAACAAGAAATGAAGAAGTGTACTATATCATAATAAAGGGGCCTATCCAACAGAAAGATCTAACAATTATGAATACCTATGCCCCCAACTTGAAAGTCACCAAATATATAAATCAATGAATAACAAACATAAAGAAACTCATAGCCAGACTTTTCAAAAAGAAAAGAGAAAGGGACCAAATAAATTAAATCATGAATGAGGAGAGATCACAACAAACATCAGAGCAATACAAACAATTATGCCAAAAATGGGCAATATGGAATAAATGGATAAATTCCTATAAATATATGAACTACTCAAACTGACAGGAAAAAAATAGAAAATTTGAACAGATCCATAACGAGCTAAGAAATTGAATCAGTATTCAAAAATATAAAAATAGCAGTCCAGGGCCCAATTGCTTCCCAGGGAAATTCTACCAGACACTTAAAAAAGAGTTAATACATATTCTTCTCAAACTGTTCCAAAAAATAGAAATGGACGGCAAACTTCGGAACTCATTCTATGGGGCCAGCATTCCCTTGAATCTAAAAGCAGACAAAGACCCACTAAAAGGGAGAATTACAGGCCAATATCCCTGATGAATCTGAACATAAGAATTCTCAACAAGATACTAGCAAATTTAATCCAAAATACACTAAGAGAATTATTCACCACAATCAAGTGGGACTTATTCCTGGACTGCAAGGGTGGTTCAGTGTTCCTCATCAATCAACATGATACACACATTAATAAAGAAAGGATAAGAACAATATGATCCTTTCAAGAGACGCAGAAAATGCATTTGACAAAATACAGCATCCATTCTTGATAAAATCCCTCAATAAAATATGGATAGAGGGAACATACCTCAACATAATAAAGGATATGCATGAAAGACCCACAGCTAATATGATCCTCAATGGGGAAAATTTAGAGTTTTTCCTGTACAGTCGGAAACAAGACAGTTATGTACATTCTCAGCATTTTTATATAACATAGTACTGGAAGTTCTAGCCTTAGCAATCAGACAACAATAAGAGATAGAAGGCATCCAAACTGGCAAAAAATAAGGCAAACTTTCACAATTCACAGGTGATATGGTACTCTATGTAGAAAGCCTGAAAATCTCCACCAAAAATATTGCTAGAATTGATACACAAATTCAGCAAAGTTGCAAAACATAAAATCAATGTATAGAAATCTGCTGTGTTTTGATACAACAATAATTAAGCAGCAGAAAGAGAAATCAAAGAATGGATCTTATTTACAACTGCACCAAAAACCACAAGATACCTGGGAATAAACCTAACCAAAGAGATAAAGGATCTATACTTTGAAAACAATAGAAATCTTTAAAAGATATGAAAGATTACACAAAGAAATGGAAAATCATTTTTTGCTCATGGATTGGGAGAACAAATATTGTTAAAATGTCTATACTACCCAAAGTAATCTACACATTTAATGCAATCCCTATCAAAGTGCCACCAGCATTTTTCATAGAGGTAGAACAAACAATCCTAAAATTTGTATGGAACATAAAAGACCCTGAATAGCCAAAGCAGTCTTGAAAAAGCAAACAAACCTGTAGTTATCACAATTCCAGTCCTCAAGCTATATTACAAAAGTACCGTCATCAAGACAGTATGGTACTGGCACAAAAACAGAAACACAGATCAGTAGAACAGAATAGAAAACCCAGGAAAGGCCTCACAACTATATGGTTAACTAATATTTTACAAAGCAGGGACAAATATCCAGTGGGGGAAAAAAAAAGTATCTTCAAACAATGGTGTTAGGAAAAATGGACAGCAACATGGAGAAGAATGAAACTGAACCACTTTCTTATACCATACACAAAAATATATTTAAAATGGATCCAGCAATTGCACCAACAGGTATATATCCAAAGGATGCAAAAATACTTATTAGAAGGGGCACGTGCACCTCACTGTTTATAGCAGCACTATCAACAATAGCCAAATTATGGAAAGAGCCAGAATGTCCATTGACTGATGAATGGATAAAGTAGATATGATATATATGTATGTATGTATGTATATACATAATGGAATATTACTTGGTGATCAAAAAGAATGAAATCTCTCCATTTGCAACAATGTAGATGTAACTAGAATGTATTATGCTAAGTTATGTAAGTCATTGAGAGAAAGATAAATATCATATGATTTCACCCATATGTGGGATTAAAGAAACAAAACAGACGAACATGGGGAAGGGAAGGCAAAATAAGATAAAAACAGAGGGAGGCAAACTATAAGAAGCTCTTAAATACAGAGAAGAAACTGATTTTTCTAGAGGGGTATTGGGTGGGGGGATAGGGTAAATGTATGTTGGGTATTAAGGAAAGCTCTTGTTAAGATGAGCACTGAGTGTTATAAGTAAGTGATGAATCACTAAACTCTACTCCTAAAACCATTATTAACACTATAGGTTAACTAACTTGGATTAAAAAAAAAAACTAAATGTGAGACAGGAAACCATCAAAATCCTAGAGGAGAAAACAGGCAACAACCTCTTCAACCTCGGCTGTAGCAAATTCTTATTGCACAGGTTTCTCGAAGCAAGGGAAACAAAATAAAAAATGAACTATTGGGGCTTCATCAAAATAAAAAGGTTCTGCACAAGAAAGAAAACAATCAGCAAAATTAAAAGACAGCCTACATAATTAGAGAAGATATTTGCAAATGACATATCTGATATGGGGTTAGTATCCAAAATCTATAAAGAACTTATCAAACTCAACATCCAAAAACCAAATAATCCAGTTAACAAATGGGCAGAAGAGATGAGTAGACATTTTTCTAAAGAAGACATCCAGATGGTCAATGGACACATGAAAAGATGCTCAATATCACTCATCATCAGGGAAATACAAATGATATTTTACTTCACACCTGTCAGAATGGCTAAATTTAAAAACACAGGAAACAATAGATATTGACGAGGACGTGGCAAAAGAGGAATCTTTTTACACTGTGAGTGGGAATTCAAACTGGTCTAGCCACTTTGGAAAACAGTATGGAGTTTTCTCAAAAAGCTAAATATAGGTCTACGCTATGACCCAGCAATTACACTAATAGGTATTTACCCAAAGGATATGAAAATATTGATTCAATGAGGCACATGCACACTGATGTGTATAATAGCATTATCTACAATAGCCAAATTATGGAAAGAGCCCAAATGTACATTGACTGATGAATGGATAAAGAATAAGTGGTATATATATTCAATGCAATATTATTCAGCCATCAAAAAGAATTATAGCCTGACACTTGCAATGATGTGATTGGAGCTTGAGTGTATTATGCCAAGTGAACTAAGTCAGTGAGAGAAAGACAAATATCATATGATTTCACTCATATGTGGAATTCAAAAAATAAAACAGATGAAAATAGGGGGGCAGGAAAATAAAAGAGAGAGGGAAGTAAACCATAAGGGACTCTTAAGTATAGAGAACAAAGTGAGCATTGCTAGGGGGAAGGTGGTGGGGGATGGGCTAAATAGGTGATGAGTATTAAGGAGGGCATTTATCGTGATGAGCACTGGGTGCTACATGTAAGTGATGAATCACTAAATTCTACTCCTACAACCAATATTACACTGTATTGTAACTAACTAGAATTTAAATAACAATTTGAAATGTGAAAAGAATAAAGACACCTGCAGATTCAAAGTGAGGGAATGGAGAAACATTTATTAAGCAAATAGATGTAAAAAAAAAAAAAAGCCATACTAGCAGTGCTTATTCTGGACAAATTAGATTTAATTTTTTAATTTTTAATTTTTGATTTTTAATTTTAATTTTTTTTGAGAGAGATACAGAGTATGAGTTGGGGAGGGGCAGAGAGAAAGTGAAACACAGAATCTGAAGCAGGGTCCAGGGTTCAAGCTGTCAGCACAGAGCTCAATGAGGGGCTTGAACCCATGAACCATGAGATCATGAATTGACCCAAAGATGGATGCTTAACTGACTGAGCCATTCAGGCGCCCCTGTACAAAATAGATTTTTTTTTTTGTTGTTACTCCAATGTGAACACTTTATTAGACAAAAGACGAGATAAAAAAAATAATGAGTTAATGTGACCTGCCAAAGAGTTGACATTCAACGTACAGAATTAACAATGAGACTCTTTGAAGTATGGATTTATATGTAGTATTATTAAGGATAAATCCCTTTGAAAGTGTCTAAACTCAAACTCAATAATAAATAAATAAATAAATACACTCAAAATAGATGAAAGACCTGAATGTGAGACAGGAAACCATCAAAACCCTAGAGGAGAAAGCAGGAAACAACCCCCTTGACCTCAACCGCACCAATTTCTTACTCGACACATCTCCATAGGCAAGGGAATCAAGAGCACAAATGAACTATTGGGACCTCATCAAGATAGAAAGCATCTTCACAGCAAAGGAAACAATCAATAAAACTAATAGGCAACCAACGAAATGGGAAAAGATAGTTGCAAATGACATATCGGATAAAGGGCTAGTATCCAAAATCTACAAAGTACTCACCAAACTCCACACCCGAAAAACAAACAATCCAGTGAAGAAATGGGCAGAAGACATGAAGAGACACTTCTCCAAAGAGGACATCCAGATGGCCAACAGACACATGAAATGATGCTCAATGTCACTCATCATCAGGGAAATACAAATTAAAACCATTCTGAGATACCACCTCATTCCAGTCAGAGTGGCTAAAATGAACAAATCAGGATACTATAGATGCTGGCGAGGTTGTGGAGAAACGGGACTGTTGGTGGAACTGCAAACTGGTACAGCAGCTCTGGAAAACAAGGTGAAGTTTCCTCAAGAAAATTAACAATGGAACTACCCTATGACTCAGCCATAGCACTTCTAGGAATTTATCCAAAGGATACAGGAATGATGAGGCATAGGGGCACATGTACTCCAATGTTCATAACAGCATTTTCAACAATGGCCAAATTATGGAAAGAGCCTAAATGTCCATCAACTGACGAATGGATAAAGAAAATGTGGTTTATATATACAATGCAATACTACTTGGAAATGAGAAAATGAAATCTGGCCATTTGTAGCAATGTGGATGGAACTCGAGGGTATCATCCTAAGTGAAATAAGTCAGGTAGAGAAAGACAGACTCCATATATTTTCACTCATATGTGGATCTGGAGAAACATAACAGAAGTCCATAGGGGAGGTCTAGGGGGTAAAATTTACAGAGAGGGAGGGAGGCAAACCATAAGAGACCGTTAAACACTGATAACAAACAGAAGTTTGATGTGCCGTGGGGTAGAGGGTAAAATGGGTGATGGGCAAGGAGGAGGGCACTTGTTGGGATGAGCACTGGGAGTTGTATGTAAACCAATTTGACAATAAATTATATTTTAAAAAAAGAAAACCCAAAAGCCTCCACCAAAAACAACTGCTCGAACTGATAAAGGAATTCAATAAAGTCACAGAATACAAAATCAATGTACAGAAATATGTTGCATTTCTATATGTCAATAATGAAGCAACATGAAGAGATACTAAGAAAACAATCCCATTAACAATTACACCTAAAATAATTAGATACTTAGGAATAAACTTTAAAAAACTGTAAAATACTGATGAAAGAAATTGAAGGTGACAAAAAGAAAGAGCAAGATATTCCATGCTCATAGAATGGAAGAACAAATATTGCTAAAATGTCTATATTACCCAAAGCAATCTACACACATATGGCAATCCCTATCAAAATACCAATAGTACTTTTCATAGAATTAGGACAAATAATACTAAAATTTTTATGGAACCACAATAGACCCCAAATAGCATGATTTCAAGACAATCATGAGAAAGAAAAGCAAAGCTGGAGACATCACAATTCCAGACTTCAAGTCATAATATAAAGCTGTAGTGATCAAAACAGTGTGGTACTGGAACCAAAATAGACCTATAGATTGATGGAATAGAATAGAAATTCCAGAAAGGAACTCACAACCATATGGTCAATTAATCTTTGACAAAGCAGGAAACAATAACCATTAGGAAATAGAATTTGTCTTCAACAAATGTTATATGAAAACTGGATAGCAACATTCAAAAGAAAGAAACTGGGCCACTTTATTATAACATATAAAAAGTAAATGCAAAATGGATTAAAGACCTAAATGTGAGACCTAAAACCATAAAAATCATAGAGGTGAACATAGGCAGTAACCTCTAATGACTTTAGCTGTAGCAACTTGTTTTTTCTAGATATGTCTCTTGAAGCAAGGGAAACAAAATTAAAACTAAACTTTTGTGCCTTTGTCAAAATAAAAAGCTTCTGCACAGTGAAGGAAACAATCAACAAAACTGAAAGGAACATATGGCATAAGAAAAGATATATTTCCAAATGACATATCTGATAAAGGGTTTGTATCCGAAATTATATAAAGAACTTTTATATGTATAAAGAAATATATAAAGATACTACCCAATACTAAAAAACACCTCCAAATAATCCAATTAAAAATGCACAGAAGGGGCACCTGGGTGGCTTAGTTGGTTAAGCATCCGAGTCTTGGTTTCAGCTCAGGTCATGATCTCCAGGTTTGTGAGATCAAGCCCCACATCAGTCTCCTTGGGCAGCCTTCTTAGGGTTTTCTCTCTCTCGTCTCTCTGCTCCTACCCCTGCATGTGTGCTTTAGATATCTCTTTCTCAAAATACATACATACATACAAAAACAAACATACATTTAAAAAGTGGGCAGAAGACATGAACAGACATTTCTTTAAAGAAGACATACAGATGGCTAACAGACACATGATTAGATGATCAACATCACCTAGCATCAGGGAAATGGAAATCAAAACTATAATGAGATGTGATTATTAGCAATGAAAGAATGAATGAAAATAATATAAATAAAATATATTTCATTGATTATAAAATAGTTGTTATAAATCTAATGAATAGTAATCATGAAGATTCATGTATTCATTCAAGAATAAATGTATTCATATGTTCAATCATTTATTTATGCAAAGAAAGCTCTGTATATGGTTTCTTTACTATTTCTTCCAGGTTTCACCTTTCAAAATGATCTCTTCCTAGATATTCATATAACTCAATTCTCTTATCTCCTTCAAATTTCTCAAATATCATGTTTCCTTTGAGGCATTTTTTTCTCTTTAAAAATTTAGTTCTTCTATCCTGAAAATATCTATTCCATGTCCCTACTTTCTTCTTAGTCCCTGGTGCTTGTAATTTTTATTTTTATTTTACTATGTTATTTTATTTTATTTTATGTTTTTGGTTCTTGTCATTGTGTTTGGCACAGAATAGTTAGTTAAGTAAATGTGTAATGAAAAAGTGAATGTATTAGATGGCTTAGGAAGATAATATAGCTGGAAATACAAGTGTAACCTTGAAGGAAAGAGAAAATGTAAGGGTTACATAAAAGAGTAACAGCTTCCAAAAAAGAGATACTTAAGTCAGATGTGTGGGCTTAAAGCTCAGAGAATTATTCTGTTAAGTACGCAAAGGGAAGGGATTTTTTAAAGAAGACAGTGGTCAATATGGCCAAGAGGTAAATATCTAAAGGAAAAGGATTAATGAAATGTCATGTGTGACTGTGACATTGAAATTATTGATAAATTCAGTGGGAGATGTTGCATCAAAATTGTAAAACCTGTTTGAATTAGGCTTCTGAATAAATGAGAGCCACATAAATGGAGACTCAGATTCAGAAACGCTTTCAAGAATGTTTGAATGCAAATGGAGGTAAGAAATGTAGCTTCAGAAGATTAAGTGCTTGAATATGGGATTTATTTTACACAAATGGGACAGATGTGAGAATATTTAAAAGACAATGGGAAACCTCCATATCTTGGTTATTCTAAATAATGTTGCAATAAACATAGCAATACATACATCTTTTTGAATTAGTGTTTTTGTTTTCTTTGGGTAAATACCCAGTGGTGGAAGGATTGGATCATATATTATTTCTATTTTTAATTTTTTGAGGAAATTCCATACTATTTTCCACAGAACCTTTACCAGTTTACATTCTCAAAAACAGTGCAGGAGAGCTCCTCTTTCTCTACATAAATAAATGGAATCTTATGCAGCCATAAATAAGGATGAGATCTTGCCACTTGTGACAACATGAATAGATCTGGAGAGCGTTACACTCAGTGAAATAAGTCAGACTAAGAAAGACAAATACAATATTATTTCACTCATATGTGTAATCCAAAATATAAGACAAATGAATAAACAAACAAAAAGCAGAATCAGACCTATAAATACAGAGAACAAACTGGATGGTTCCTAGAAGGGAAGGAATGACATATTGATAAAATAAATGAAGTGGAGTGGGAGATATAAGCTTCCCATTATGAAATGAATAAGTCATGGAAATAAAAGATAAAACATAGGGACCAAAGTCAATGATATTGTAACAGTATTGCATGTGATGAATGGGTGCTACATTTGTGATGATCATAGTATAATGTATAGAGATGTTGAACCACTATATTGTACGTGCAAAATGAAAGTAACATTGTGTGTCAACTATACTCAAATAAAAAAAATAAAGACAAAGAAGATTCAATTATATAGCTGGGGTAAACCTAAGAGACAAAGAATATCAGTAGTATAAACTTTTTAAGACATAAAAGTACATGATTTCACAGGCTCTGATGGTTACTTATCCAATATCCATTCTCTTCTACACAACCAGATTCTCAATTTTTCCAGCATGGTGATATTCCCAATTAAAAATATTCATCTCCCATGATTTTATTATTGTTAAGTGCGATCTTGTGATCCATTTAACTGAAGATATGTAAAGGGAAGTCATTGTTTAGGGTTCCAACAATGTTTATTAAAAAATCAAAGCATATATTTTACTTGGAAAAGATCCCTTGGACTGAGAAGATAAATAATCCAATAAGAAGAATATTAGATAATTATCCATGTGGACACTGAATGCATCCAGGAAGAAAACATGGCTTGAGATGAGAAATGAAAAGCGTTGTTGAAAACTTTAAAGTCAGGGCACCTGGGTGGCTCAGTCGGTTGAGCGTCTGACTTCTGATCAGGTCATGATCTCCTGGTTCACGAATTCGAGCCCTGCATCCGGCTCTGTACTGACAGCACAGAGCGTGGGGCCTGCCTCAGATTCTGTGTCTCTGTCTCTCTCTCTGCCCCTGCCTCACTCATACTTTCTCTCTCTCTCTCAAAAATAACTAAAATATTTTTAAAAATTAAAAAACTTTAAAATCAAATGTGAAGATTTTGATGAATAAGAGTAATAAAGATACTGACAAATAATTTCTAGGAAGAGAAAGGTTTGTATAGCCAAATAAACATCAAAGGGATGAACATGGGCATCAAAGGAACAGAAATTATTTTCAATGAAACGGTGGAAAATAATAAATTATAAAGGCATTGGGGAGCAAGGACACCTCTGTTAACTCTGAAGTATATAAAGTATTAGATAATAAAAACTTCAATTTAAGAGGAAAACAATGGATATGGCATGTTCAGAAAAGAACTACTGATCATAGTTTTTCAAAAATGTTTTGGAATAAATTGAAGTTTGGTGCTTCTGAAGTGGCACATTCAAGAGATATAGCAAAGGAGTATTTTGGGTGGAGTGAGTTGTGAAATCAGAGTTAAGTGTAAGGAAATATTAACATGAATGATGATGACTCAAATAATAATAGTTGGCTGATAGTCTTCTATCCCCCGATTTCTAATGTTTCAACTAAGATTAAAAATTTTAAATGTGGCATTGTAATTATGAATAATATTTCTTCCCATTTATGTTTTTATCTTTTTCTTATATTATGCAGTCTTTATTATAGAATAAAAGAACAAAAGTAAAATATTGGATCTTTGTAATTTTGTCTCATTTGAGTCTTTATTAATTTTCTAAAAACAATATACCATTCCTTTTTTACTTTTTAATTTACTTTTTCTCTATTCCTTGTGATATATTTCATCTTACCTTTTTATTTGTAGCCTTTACGGTTTCCTTTATTAACATAATTACTCTTCCTTTTACTTGTAATTTTCCACTATGATCTTCTCTCCACTGGCACTCCTCCCTTGGGGCTCTTTTGAACTTACTTTGTCAAAAAAATTGATTTGGGGTGCCTGGGTGGCTCAAGTGGTTGAGTGTCCAACTCTTGATTCTGGCTCAGGTCATGATCTCCCAGTTCAGGAGATTGAGCCCCACATTGGGACACACAGCATGTAACCTGCTGGGAATTCTCTTTCTCTCTCTCTCTCTCTCTCTCTCTCTCTCTCTGCTCCTCCCCTCCCTTTCAAAATATGTAAGTAAACCTTAAAAAATAGAGAAAATTTAAAAATACTTGGTTCCCTTCAATTCCCAAACTTTAGTATTAACCAGAATCCACTGTGGAAACATAATTTTAGCTAATACTTCCATTTTCCTATTTAGTTTAATATATATGTGTGTATATATACACACATATATATAAAGATTCAACTGCTTTCTTTTATTAAAAAAGAATCAACTTTTAATTCAGTGGGTCTACATTGCCAGTAACTACCATGCATATTCAGTGTATTTCAGCAAGTATGTATTATGGACTAAATATGTGAAAGTTTCAAGACTAGGTACTAAGGAAGAAAAATGTGAACTCTTTTTCAAATCTTCAATGTCTTCAGTAAGAAGCTCATGTCTATATAAAAATTCATAGCCTAGGGGAGGAGCACATGGGTAGCTCAGTCAGTTAAGTGTACAACTTCTGCACAGGTCATTATCTTAAGGGTTATGAGTTTCAGCCCCACATCAGGCTCTCTGCTGTCAGAACAGAGACCACTTAAATCCTCTGTCTCTCTCTTTTCCTGCCCCTCCCCCTCCCATGCACGTGCTATCTCTCATAAATAAATGAACATTAAAAAAATAAATTATACCCCAAGGGAGATGGTGATTTTGCCATAAGAATAATAAAAGCACAGCCTTAGATTTGCACAGAGAGGTGCAGAATTATTTATAATAAGGCGGTTTATTAGGAAACGAATTGGGTATCTGAATAAGATAACAACTCTGATGAGATAAAGAAGGAGGAGAAGGATGAAGATGAGAAGGAGAAAAGAAGATTAATAGAAATATGGCATGGGAAAGGAGGAGGGGGTAAGAACTCAAAATAGAAAAAGGAGAGAAATGGCAATTCAAGGAGTAAAGACATTCAACAAATTCATAGTCATGAAAGAACAAGCCACTTTCAGGCAGTGGGAAGGGAGTAGTTGTGGCAGGAACACAAGGGGTATAGAGAAGAAACAATTTTAGAGAAACTGGGAAATATTTTGAATGTCCTTTTATGGCATTTGACAGATTTTAATACAGTGGTCTTAGGTTTGCCAAAATAAAGCAAGCCATTATTAAGAACACAATATATAAAGAGAATTCTAAATGTAGTTTGCAATCCTTTAAGCCAGCTCTTGGCATCTCTTTTAATCATTGGATAGTAATTTTATTTTTGAAATTGTGATCTATGAGAACATCATTATAGTACACAAAATTAGAAATAAAAAGCAAGTAGCATGAATCATATATACTCTTCTCATTCTCTAAAAAACAAATACTTATAAATAATGGTTATTCCATTTAATGTTTAAGAGATTATTGCTTTTGTTAGATGAACAGAGATGAATTTAATACATTCAGTTAGGGAGCACTAATTTTTCACCTGCTTAGTGCTGTTACTATCATATTAGGTATGCTAATTTATACAATTAACCTTATATAATTGGTTTAAAGACCTTGTCTAACAGGGCAGTATATTAGTTCATTGATGGAATAAATGAAGAAGTCTCAAACCTGAAGAAACTTCTTAGAAAACTCATTATTATTACAATATACACTTTCTTTTTTTTTTTCTCTTTAGGCATTTAAAGTTGTTATTTAAAGAAAATAAATCCTAGCAGTATTGTTCAGAATCTCCCAAATAAATTTAATTTCTTTCTCGTTAGCTATATAGTTCATATTATTCAAGAAGAGCAAGTACTGGAAAGTCATTATTCAAGGTAAAAACTGGTTTATTTCAATCTTCTCAATTAGAGCCTTTTAGGAAAAGAAAGACAATAAATGCAGTAGTAAAGCACTATATATTTGTGTATTAAAATTAAGGCACCATATGCAATTTTTGTGCTTCATTGCCCAACACATGCTGATGGAGAGAAAAAAAAAATAGTGAAAGGCATTAACTGGGTAATAGGTTCTGGAAATACTGGCTTGGTGACAGACTACTAGATCAATCAACTCAGCACAACAAAAACATTGTGTTCTAAAATAAAGCCAAGGTAATGAACATGGACAAATTAAAATATAGCATTATTTTAGTCACAAACTTCTATCAGATCATCTCCTAGGTAATCGAGACTCTACATATGCAGAACAGAATTTATTATCTCTTTTTCAAAAAAAAATTCAATTATTTCTACAGTATTACTTCCTCCCAGAAGAGCTGCTATTCGAGAAGAATTTTAGTCAGGGAACTTTGAAGTCATAATCAGATTTCACTCTGGCTCATTCCTTACATTTAACTTATTATCAATTTGTATGTTATGTTATTTTATGTTATGATGCTTTTTCTGTTTTATTTGATTCTATCATATCCTCATATATTCTACTTTGTATGCTTTAACATGTCATTTATTCTTTCTCATTTCCATGGTTCTACTTCTAATGTGCCTTGGAATGTAACTACAAATTAATATGGATTAAAAATCTCTTTATGTCCAGCTGCCCCTAATCTCTGCTTCCTGTGATGCTCCTTAACACAAACTTCATTCTTTTACTATTTTACCCAAAATAAATAAATGTTTTCATTCTTCTTAAAAAAATCCTTGGTAGGGCTTTTAGATCTTCTGTTATGACATCTTGCAAGCTATCTTTCTAGACTCATCTTTTTCAATAAATTCACTCAAAGACCTCCAGAATCCTACACTAAAGATGTAATATATCATTTCAACCTCTTGAAAATGCCAACTTCTGTCATACTTCATATTTTGCTTCTCTGTTTTGCTTGCCTAATTTGCTATGTTATTCTTTTCTTTAAGAATGTTCAATGTCTTCGATGCAAAATTGATTTCTGTAACTGATAGTATTCATGTCTCCCCCAAATCCATACTTGCTTTCAGAGCTTTATTGGACATAGGGTTTGTCTGTTAGAAACTACCTTTCCTGACTTCCTTTGAAGCTTTGTGTGCCACATGAATAAATTCTGGCTAATAGGATGTGAAAAGAAAAAAAATGTACACAATTTCAGTGCCATATCATTAAAATAAAATTCATCCTCTATGTCTTCTTATCCCTTCTAATAGTGAAAGATGTATAATGATGGTAAGCCAGTTTTAACCATGTGGATTAAATCAGCACTCACAGTGTGGCAGAAGAACAAGATAGATAATATCTGGGTCCTGTTGTTATTGCTTGAACTGACCTGAGCTTCAGCTCTGGACAATTGGTTGTTTTTACAAAGTTATTTGAAAGGAAAAAAGCACATCTTATTTAAGACATTATATGTTGAGGTCTCTTGATTTTATAAGATGACTGAATCCCCGAGTATTTCTTTTCTGCATTCTTTTTAGTATGTATATAATCTTATAACATTCAAGTTGTAATAGTAAATGTTTAAGGGTTTGAAGTGGAAAATCTTTGCCCTCTTCATCATGATTTTCCTATTTATTTTTCTAATGGTTGTTCTGGGTCTTAGTGTGCAATATTATTCTAATAGCTATCAGTTGCTGCATAGCAAACTGTCCAAAAATTAAAATTTTACAACAACACACACTTATGCTACAATATCTGTGGGGCAGAAACCCACATGTGGCTTAGGTGAGTTCTCAGACTCAGGGACTCTCACAAGCCTGCAATCAAAGTGCCATCCAAGATGCAGTCTTATCAGTATTTGATATTGATAGGTTCCAAGATCCACTCAAGTACAATTGGTAATTGTTGACAGCATTCAATTCCTTGCAAGTTTTTGGACTGGAGGCTTCAGTTCCTTGCTGGCTATTTGCTAGAGACTGTCCTCAACTCCTTGTAATGCAGGGCTGCCCATAATGCAGCCTAAAACATGGCAGCTGGCTTCATCAGTTTGAGCAAGTGGGAGCAAACAAGAAAGAGAAAGTGAATGTGAACAAGAAAGAAATCACAATGATTTACAACCTAATCCTGAAAGGGCATTCCATCACAGTGGAAAACACTAGAAGGGAAATGATTATACAAAGATTGAACTACAAGGAGGTGGAGATCATTGAGAAACATTTCTGAAGCTAACACAATGATTTTCTGAAATTCTTGCTAAATATGAAGATTCCATTGCCTCATTCTCATTGATTGCATTTTCTCATAGGGTAGAAGTATTGGCCATCCCAACGAATTATGATGGAAAAAGACCGATTATACAGTGCTCTAATTTTAAGATGTTCAAAATTATTAATAAAATTACTAAAATATACAATTCCCAAGCATGAATGAATTTTGATTCTCATAATGTATTGCAATTAAGCAACAATTATAGAGCTAACAAAAATCAAGAGCTCTATTTCTCTAGCTTACTTCTGGGGAAAGAAATATCTCAATATCATACTATTATTGGCTACATTTAGTTTTCTGCTCCGCATAAAAATTAAATATATAATTTTCAAACAATGCTTTGTTCATTCATTGTAGTGATTATACATTCTGGAAACTGAAAATCTATTATTAAGAAAAGCACAAAAGCAAGTTTTAAAAATAGCACACAATGAAGAAAATTTCAAAATTTTATGAATATATCTGAGATTTTCTTTGTCAAACAGTGCGTATCACTGTTTTCTTTGTCAAACAGTGCGTATCACTGTCAAAGAAGCTTCCTGTTTTTCTCTATTTTATAAGTTCCAGAATATATATATTTGCATAAATCAAAACATATACATTAATATAAAGTATAAATATATAGAATATAGATAATGACATCTGAAAAATCACATGAATCTGTCCATATGTAAACAAAAGCATTCTAATCTGTAACCAATTCTAGGATATTTCTAAAGGCTCCTTGATTTCTCTCCTTCCATTTCTTTATCTTCCCTTCCTTTCCCTTCTCTTCTGACTCTGCACATGCCATTAGCAGTATTATCCACCCCCATTATTGTTACTACTATCTTTATAATCATGACTTAAACTCTATCTTCAACCCAAAATTGATTCATAAAACCAGTTATTCAGCTCCTTGCACCTCCATCTGGATTTGATTGAAGATTCTGCTTCTACTTTTCCTAGCAACTTTACTAGTTGCATGTATGAATTTCTTATATATGATGTTCTAAAAAAATCTACACAACTTGCAAATGTAATAATAATCACTTACACATCATTGTCTCATCCACATTTAAACATACAGAAGTAAACTTGTCTTGAATACAAAAAATAAAACAAAAAAATCTAACCCAAGCCCCCATGGATCTTATTACTGCTTCCAATTGTCACTTTATTTCTTTCATTTTCTTTATGAAGAAACTTCTGAAATAAGCATCCTCTATCATCTATGTCTATGTTCTTAACTCCTACTACAATCTAATTCTCATTCACATCACACAACTGAAAATTATCTTCCACAAGTTACCAACAGCTTGTCTTATTAATTTTCCAAGAATGTAGATTTTGGAACTATTCCTTTTGCTTTTTCATTAAGACTTAATTCTTCTAACCTTTGCTGTCTTTTGAATTACTCTTCCTGATACCTTCTATTTTTCCTCCTAATTTATTTTCGCATGTCAGGCACATTTTCATCTTCTTATGTTCTGACCTAGCTTATTGAATCTATTATTCCTGCTTATATTTCACTGGTGGAAGCAAAATGGATAGCCACATCTCATTTCAAAGGGAGTGAGGAAGAGTAAACTAGCAATGTTCTCAGAAGATAGAGTGTCTGCAACACCACTCTGTTAATAATGCACCCTGCTTCAGTGGACTATCAAGTCTAAGTCAGAATTGTAATCTTAAAATGGTTTTAAGAATCTTCAACTTTCTAGGTGGTGCCTGGGTGACAAAGTAAATTGAGCATCCGACTTCAGCTCAGGTCATGATCTCGTGGTCTATGAGGTCATGATCTTGAGGTCTATGAGTTTGAACCCTGCATCGGGCTCTGTGCTGACAGCTCAGAGCTTGGAGCCTGTTTCAGATTCTGTGTCCCCCTCTCTTTCTGTGCTCCTCCCCCTCCCTTCCTCTCAAAAATAAATAAACATTTAAAAAATCAAAAAAAATAATCTTCAACTTTCTGTCTCTTTATTAACCTTATTACACTTGCAGATTGAGAGTCAAAAAGAACTTAATAACTTACTAGGCTATTGAATTACAACGTGATAGATCTTCTTCCTTTCCAGTTAGCAAACACCTGAAAGCTCAATAACAACAAAGAAGCTTTCCATGAAAAACATAATCCTCAATTTCTTAGTGCCAGTTTTGCATCAGAATCTTCTGGCTACCTAGGAAAAGACTGCTGCAACTTCCCTGTTGTGGATGAGCCTAGAGGTAAACCATCAGGATCGCAGATATTGTCTGGCTTTAGCATAGGCATATGATTTTATTCTCTCAAACTCGATATCTCCAAAACTAGGTATTTTCACTAAGGACATATTCCAAGGGAAAAATATATATGTGCAAATATATTTATTGTGGTATAGTATAGACAAAATCTGAAACCATGCTACATGTTCCAAAGCTGGAGCACAGCTACATAAATACCTACAAACCTAATTAATGAAGTATTGTTAGTCATATAAGTGATCATTGTGGAGAATTATGTGAAACAGTTCATTATTTTTGATATATTAGGTAAAAGAGCTAAATAAAGCAATATCTTACACCAATTAAAACATGAAGGTATCTGGAAATAAACCATGACGAATGCAGTTAACATCTTATAGTTCTATATATTTATTATATAAAATTTACATTGCAATTGTTATGTTATGCATGATGAGTAAAACTAGAAAGAAAATAAATATTAGATATTTGGAAGATGGCTATTAGAGATAGAGCTAAAGTTCTGCCAATGGGAGCTGTTTTCCTGGAATTATTTATGTGCTTATTATTAAGACCACAAAGAGGGCATAAATGATCAGGGAATGATTTTAAAGAAGCTACCAAAATCATGAAGATAAAAAAAAAATAAGACTTTTCAGTCAGGAAAATTTAGAGGTGATAATATTCTCTGTTGAATTCTTCAGATATGGAGCTACAGAAGGCAAAATGGGGTCATAAGTATTACCAAATATCACATTTTTTTTCTTGTACCTGATTACTGATTTTATGCTTTTGGTGGCTGATAGTAAATTAGTAATGAATAATTCTTAACTAGGTTTGACAGTGTTAAACAGGTAATTGGAAAGGCACAGAGAGAATACCAAGACATTATAATGTAATAATTGCATGAAACACTTGTCACCAATGGGACAAAGGAAGTGGTTTGGATTAGTAAAACCTAAGAGCTTGGAGAAAGGGTCCTGCACAGCTGAAACTCAGATCTCTGAGAAGGTGTGTTTTGGCCAGCTGCTACAAGAATCTCTGAGCTGGTAGGAAATCATATTTCTGAAGATAAGGTGTTAGTCTAAGTCTCTGATGAGCAATGATGGTATATTTGTGACTTGTTAAAAATCTTTAGATTAGATTCAAATGCTACTATTGAAAGTATTAGCTGCTATGATGGTGAAGAAACAGGGTTGCTAAAAAACCCAAAACAAACAAACAAACAAACAATCAAGGGCCTTCCTCCCACCTCCAATTTCTTAGATTTTCTCAGGTGTTCATTATTGGCAGAGTCTTGAAAGGGAGCAAGAAGGCAGAACAAAAATGTGGTGAGCAAATTCCCATCCCCAGAATTGTAAAACAAATTGCTGAGCGACGGAAGCTTATTAAATAGTACCAAAGGAGTCCCCAAAGATCACTGGCCAGCGTATATATACATTAAGTTATTTATGGATTTATTTGAATATTTAGTGCTATGGACATCAATATGCATTAATTATAGGAAAAGAAAATTGTTCATCTCCTCCTATATAAGTGTGTTTCACCAAACTCCATATGATTATTATTTAGTGGTTAATTTGATCCTTGGTCCTAAGTTATCATCTGAATTTATATCAGTCAGACTGACATTGCAGTTAGCCTGACATTGTTACTAATTTTATCATATTTTCCTTTCAAAAGAATCCCAATTTGGATAGGAAATTATATGGTTACTGAATACACAGCTTACACATAAATAGACATTGTTTAATAGACATTAATTTGTGTTTTACTAGCAACAGATATAAAAAAGTATTAGTGATGAAATGAAGGGAGCGCATAACTATATTGGTACAGAGTGCAAATGATGTGAAAGGATTTTTAGAGGAAAAAATGCAGATGATTAGTGTAAGTTCACCATTATCTTGAGACAAATAAGGACACTTCAAATAGCAGAGACAACATCAGACACATGGGAAATACATCAAGTTTTAACCAAGACAGGGAATGAATTTTCAAGTTCATATGAAGACATAACCAATCAAAGGGATCTACTGCTGATTGTGATGTTGATAATGCCAGGGACATTGCAGATATTATTTTATTGGGAATTGTGAGAAACAAAATCATGGATGTTTCCAGTTTTTCACTATTATTAATAAAACTTTATAAATGTTTGCGTACCATAGATCTTCATTTATCTTGGAAAAATGCCGAGGATTATAATTGCTGGTTTGATGATACATGATTTTCACTGGAGTATTTTAGCTGTTCTGCTTATATATCTCTATTTTATTTCTCATTTCAGCATTTGAATAACTGCTGTAATCCTTTATTTGCACTTGGCACGGTATGTGACTGACTAATGCTCATACATGTGTGCATGAGTGTGTGCGTCTGTGTGTGTCTGTGTAGAAGTGACCTTCACGGAGGAAGTACTTGCCAAAGGGATTATAGTTATGAAAGAAAAGAAAAGAGAAAGCTTCCACAACACGCTTCAGGAATTTTTCCAGGTCTAAATATCTGGTGAATGGATGCTAATAGGAAACTTGCTATTGAAAAGAACATGTGCAAGGAAAACACTAGACTTTTCTTCCACAGATTTCAGATAGTATCTATCTTTCCTTGTTTAGGGACATATTTATTTCTTTTACACCAGTACAAATAAGTACAATGATGTTTAGACATATTGGAGATACCCATCTGGGTATTTTTTCAGGGAGAAACACACCTGGGAACTGAATAATGCTGCATATCACTAAGCTGTAACACTAATAGTGTGGGGAAAGCCATACCGAATGGGTCAGGTTTTAGAGAATGCTGCTTCATGTGGTTCTCCCGTCAAGCTATCCACTTGTCATTTGTGCAGCTGCCGACAGATGCCTTCATTCATCGGGTGTTAGAAAGCAGTATTCCTTTGGAGGACAGGGATTAGTACAGGGGCTTGAAAATAAAATACCTGGAGAAATGACCTAGAGGAGAGTTCTAATTCATAACTCTTGTAGATAGCAAAACATGTTGTAAACTGAGTCCTATGTAACAATCTCATGGAGACCAATGAAAGACATGCAAAACAATGGATGCTAGTTTCAATCTCCTCAACAATACCTAAGAAAAAATTAAAAGCTCTTATTTGATGTCTGAACATTTCTCCTATACATTTGATATTTTCCAGCAGCTTTTTCTTTTTCAATTTTTATTTCATATAATCTTTCAGTTGAAATTTGTATTTTAAGCTTCCTAGATGAAGTGTGTGATCTAATTAATTGTCAGTCACTCAAGACAACAATATTAAGCATTTTTGGAAAGATAAAACAGTCACTTTCTTAAATATCTGTTAAAGTTTAATACAGATAAATAAAAAACCTAAGAAGATAATTTAAACAAACACAGCGATGAAACATTATTTGGGGAGTTTAGGAGTTGATCAGGCTACTCAGTTAGTAGAAATAATTTTGCTTTATCCTAAAAACTCTTGGTATAAATATAAGTCATACACTCTTTGGTATAAAAATAGTATTTACTTGAAAAATATACCCACAGTATCATTAGTACATTTAGAAATTTTAAATCTATCTTATATAAACAATTGTTATTTCAACATAAAATTTTTCTAAAGATTGATATTTTTTAAAATCTTTATTTTCAGAAAATGGTTTAATATAGCAGATTTTAAACACACTTAGAAAGAATATACTAAAGCTTCACATTGATTTTTACTTCCATGTTTAGTCTTGAGAGATTTTATTCAACAATCTCTTTGCTGACAGGTTATTTTTTTTTATGTTTATTTTTGAGAGAGAGAGAGACAGAGAGAGACAGAGCATGAGTGAGAGAGGGGCAGAGAGAGAAGGAGACCCAGAATTTAAATCAGGTTCCAGGCTCTGAGCTGTCAGCACAGAACCTGACATGGGGCTCGAACCCACCAACCATAAGATCATGAACTGAGGCGAAGCTGGACTATTAACCGACTGAGCCCCCCAGGTGCCCTGCTGACAGGTTCTTTAAAGGAGTTATGTATGTCTCCCTCTTATTGATGTATATTATTCTATATTACATACACAATGTATATTATTCATAGTAGTGACCACATACTCATGGTATATATTCATACCACATCTTATAACAGACTATAATGTCCACATATTGTGCTGTGCATAATTCTCTCCAAGATAGTTATGATTTTATTGTATTATTTTTAAGAGACCACATAATGATTCAAACTAATGATAATGAAGCAGTTATTAGCAAAAGCACAATATTGCATGTTAATATTATAATTATTATTAATAATCATTTATAACACATCTCAGAGCTGATCATGACATACCTGCATCAAAATGTAACAGATTAAAAATACTACTTTTTAGAAAGTATTTGCAAATATACACATAATGATAACTGTGGCAAATGGGAAAGACCTTACTTTAGATATAAACACGCATTGGGCAAAATTTTTGTAAACCTCTTGTCAAACTTTTAAGTTATATATTCCTGTTCTCTCAATTGTGGTTTTTAAACTACAAATTATTAGGGAATGCACATTAAATAGGTGAATTTTTTTCAATATCAATGTGATTAATTAGAGAGATGATAACTGAGGAAAAGATTCATTGGATTGAGAAGTTGACTTCTGTTAGAGACAGGTGTGGCCTTAAAGCAATGCCAGTGCTGCATGTTATATCCTATAAATCAGGGATGGTATGATCGTTGTAGAAATATGTATTTTAAACCTTCTCTGTATAATGAGAAATTTGAAAATGCTATTTGTATGGATTTGTTTGATTACTACATCTAGAATATTTAATTCTTCCAAGTAAAACATAGTATATAGATATTAATCAAACATTTTTAAATGGGATGATCCTGACATAATAGCTCTGTACATTATCTAATGGTGCATAGTTTTATATATCTATGGAAATACTACCCATTATCTTTAGGTATGTTTAACCAAATCTTGTTATAATTACCCAGCTTTAATTGTTTTGTTACAATAGAAGTATATGTTCTATTTTTTTCCATAGGGGATTATTAATTTGTATATTCATCAATTATCTAACATTCTAAATCACTGAGCTCAGTGTGATTACATTTTATTCAAATATATTATGTATAAGTTTAGAAAGTGATTATGTATTTTAGTTCAAAAATGTGTCAATAGTTTGTTTTGTGAGACTAAACATTCCATAGATGGAAACCATGCATTGTTTGAAGGACAGACAACACCACAAAATAAAATGATACTTTTGATCTCTTGAAAGTGAAACACAAAGAGAAAATAGGTGTATGAGAAAAAAAGTATTTTTTAGTAATTAAAGTTTAGACCTGGGTTTTGTTCTCAGTACAGTCCCCCACCAACACATATATATTTTTTAATTTTTAAAATTTGTGCTATGAACACATTAAATAAGATCTATCCTCTTAAAAAGATTTGTAACCATATAATACAGTATTGTTATTATAGGCCCCATGTTGCACAGCACATCTCTAGAACTTGTCTTGTATAACTGAAACTTTGCAACTCATCATTTTCTCTGCTAGTCAGCCCCTGACAAGTATCATTCTACTCTTTGCCTCTTTAAGTCTGACTATTTTAGATACCTTGCATGCAGTCTTTGTTTTTCCCTAACTAGAGAACTTCTTTTAACATTTTTCCCAAGGCAGGTCTACTGGCAAAAATTCTTTCAATATTTGTTTATCTGGGAAAGTCTATTTCTCCTTCACTTTAGGAGGATAATTTCCCATTGTACAGAATTCTGGATTGGTGGGTCTTTCAACACATTAACTATTTCACTCCATTCTTGTATTGCTTGAATTGGTTTCTGGGGAGAAGTTGGATATAATTTTAATCTTTGTTCCTTTATAGGTAGTATTTTATTATTTGGCTTCTTTCATGATTTTTTTCTTCATCTTTGATTTTCTGTAGTTTGAAAATGTTATGCCTATGTATAGGTTTGTTGTCGTTGTTTTTATTTTTTCCTGCTAGGTGTTCTGTTCTCTGAGCTTTCAGGACCTATGATCTGTGGATTGGTGCATTAGATGAATCAGGAAAGATTCATATCCATATTGTTCCAAATAATTCCTCTGTTCCTTTCTCTTTTCTTCCCCTCTTGTGTTCCCATTACATATATGTTACACCTTTTGTAGTTGTCCCACCAAACTTGGTTATTCTGGGTTTATTTTTTTTCCTTGCTTCTTTGTTTATTTTCTTTACTCTTGTTCTTTTAGCTTTTTAGTTTTGGGGAATTTCTATTGATATATTCTCAAGCTCCAAATTCTTTGTACAGTCATAATAACCCCATTAAAGACATTCTCCATTTCTGTTAACAGTGTACTTGATCAATAACATTTTTTTTAGGATTTCAATCTCTATGCTTATGCTGTGTATCTGTTTTTACATGCTGTCTACTTTATTCACTCTCATCTTTAGCATGTTAATCATAGTTGTCTTAAATTCCTATTCTGATAATTCCAACATCCTGACATATCTGTTTCTTATGCTTGCTCTGTCTCTTCAAAATTTGTGGGCTATATATTTTTCTGCCTTTTTGTATGACTTGTAACTTTTTCTTGGTAACTGCAATGATGTGCTCCAAACAGAATTCCTACAAATGAGCCTTCAGTATCGCATGGTGTGATATTATGGGGGCAGGAGGAAAGTGTTCTCTACTCCTGTGATTAGGTCTCAGTCATCCAGTGAGCCTGTGCCTCTGTACATTGAATTTCACAGGTTTCTATTTTTTTCTTCCTCATTAAGTGGGACAGGATGGGTAGAGTAGGCTGGAGTTGGGTATTTCCCTTCTATGACAGGGAAGCCCAGAGACAGCTGAAGTTGGTTATTTTTCTTCCCCAGTTATCAGCCTCTGATAATACCCAGCTGATAAGACTGCAGGTAACTAATTTCCCCTGTGGGCAGGGCTTTTTAAGAATGGATTTCTCTGGGGGCGCCTGGGTGGCTCAGTTGGTTAAGCTTTCGGCTCAGGTCATGATCTCACTGTTCCTGAATTGGAGCCCTGCATCAGGCTCTGTGCTGACAGCTCATAGCCTGAAGCCTGCTTGGAATTCCATATCTGTGTCTCCCAATGCCCCACCCCCGCTTGTTCTCTCTCTCCCTCCCCCATCTCAAAAATAAAAAAAAAAATTAATTAAAATAAATAAACATTTAAAAAGTTAAAAAGAATGGATTGCTCAGGGGTATTTCGATATGATTCCTGTTCTCCTGATCCTGCCAGAAGCAGGAGGGTATTTTTCTTAGATATTTACTCTTAGGAACCTGGTCCAGCTCTTCGGGGCAAATCTCACAATGTTGTTATGTGCTCCCTGTGACTGGGTTCCCCTGGAGATTTTAATTCTCAAGGTTGTTCAGTCTGAGCCTCCAGAAATTTATCAGTTACAGTTTGAATCTTCCTTCCCCAGCACTGGTGTCACAAACAGCTTCTCCCAAATCTATGCTTTGGTAAACTATGAATCTTTATGTGCCTGTTTCTGCAATCTTGAAGTAGTGGTTGCCCTGAGTCTTCCGTCTTTTCTAAATCTAAGGAGAGTTGTTTATTTTTAAAACTCTTTATCTTTTCACTTGTTGGAATGGAGTGGCAACTTCCAAATTCTTTACACACAAGAAATGAAAACTTGAAAGTCAAAGGTTTGTTTCTGAGGTGATGAAGTGTCCTAAAATGGACAGTAATAGTGGTATACATACCTGTGAATATAATTTAAAAAATATTGAATTAATTACTTTGATGAATTTTATGGCATAACTATATTTCAGTAATGCTATTTTAAAATGGTTAGTATAAATGCATTTTTGTTTGAAACTACTTTTCAAAATCCTATGTGATTTAAAAGGCAACTGCAAAAAGCTATAATAATATTTTTTATTGAAGCACAATGTATACAGGTAAGAATTGTGACAAAACAGAGTGAAGGAGAATGGAACAAAGTATATACATGAAAGTTTTTGTACACTATGTAATTTGTTATTGAAATGAACTAGAATCTTGTAATTGTAATCCTCAGTGCAGCCACTTATAAAGTAACTCTATATAGTAAAAGAAAAAGAAAATTAAAATGGCACTGTATGAGATATTTATTTAACACAAAAAAAGGCAGTCATATAGGAACTTTGGAACAAAAATGTAAAAGCTATGTTGAAATAACAAATTATATGAAGTAATAAAGAAAACAACTTGTTGCATTTTAACATATAAATTTATTATGTATAACAACAATAGCACGGAAAAGTAAGGCAAAAGGAACATAGTTATAAGAGAGTGGCTATTATACATTATACATATCACTGTATTTATATTAGCATAAACCAGATATTAGATTTTGATAAAATAAGTTGTATATTGTGAGCCTTACAGCAAACACTAAGATATTAAGTAAAAATTAAGTCATGAAAAAATCCTAAAGGAATATATTCAATAGAGGCAAAATGACATATTAAAAGGGAAAAAGAAGAAAAATGAGAGATATAATAAAACAAAACGTAACATGGCAGATGTGTACAGCTCTCTCATAGTTACTATCTCAGGGGGAAGACAACTTTCCAACTAGTATGCAGTGTTTATGTACAGTTTCTTTTGCTTTAACCTTACTTCACACATTTCCAAAGTTACTTATGCTTACATTTTCTCCCTAGTCCTCTAGAGAGATTGATTAATACATTTCTAAAATGGATACTTTTTTTCTGCATTCCTTCCTTGGATCCTCTGGTCTTCTAACTGATTATTATTTTTAAATTTTAGACTCCTTAAGTTTTATTCTTTGTATTTTCAAATTCCATGAATTTTCACTAATTCAAAATATTGTGTGACTACCATTACAGTAATATACAGAATAATTTCACTGCCTTAAAAAACCCCTGTGCTATATCTATTCAGTCCATTCTCTCTCTACCCCTCTGGTGCCTCAACAACTACTGATTATTTCACTGTCAGCTTTGTGTTTTCTGTGTTGTCATAAAATTGGAGAATAATATAATAGGCAGCATTGTCAGACTGGCTTATTTCACTTAGCAAATAAATTTAAACCTCTTCTATATACATTTTTAAAAATTGTAGTTCATTTTTTTCTTTTTTTTAAATCACAGAATGGTATTGTTTCACAGGTTAATACAGCTTTTTTATTTTTATCCATTCAGCTGTTGAAGAGCATTTTAGTATTTTTGCATTCTCAGTGAATATGAAAAAAGAGTAAGTTGCTATAAGAATTTGCATGTTTGGTCTTATTTTGGGCATAGGTTTTGACATTGTTAGATAAATACCTAGGAGTATGATTAGTTGACTGTATGGTAAGAATTGGCTACATTTTGTAAAAAAAGCCTGCCAGAAATTCTTCCAGAATGCCTGTGCCATTTTGTATATTCACTGGCAAATGAGTGAGAGTTGTGTTTGCTTTGCATCTTTGCCAGTAGATTGAGATTGCATTGAATCTATACATCAGTAGTTGAAATTCAGCCATTCTAATACATGTGTAGTGGTATATAATTTATGTTGCATTTTTCCAGTAACAAATAACTTTGAGCATATTTTCATGTATTTGTTTTTCCTCTATCATCTTTAATGATATGACTACTCAGATCATTTGCTCATTTTTAAATTAGACTTTTTGTTTTTCATTTGTTGAGTGTTAAGCATTCTTTGTATACTTTGGATATGAGTCCTTTATAAAGTATGATTTTTTGCAAATATGTTTCTTCAGTCTGTTGATTATCTTTTTGTCTCTCATTAGCTTAACATTACATTTTTTGAAGCAGAAACATTTCATTTCATAAAATCCAAAGCAATGTATTTTTTTAATTGTTCATGGCTTTCGTTTTGTATCTAAAAATCATTACCAAACCCAAGATCATAATTTCTTTTATTTTCATCTGGAAGTTTTATGAATTTTATGTTTTGCATTTAGGTCCTATGGTCAAAAATTTTGAGTAATTATTATGAAAGGTGTAGGTCTGTGTCTACATTTTGGTTTTTTTTCTTGCTTTTTTGTATGTTATAGTCCAATTTCCCAGCACCATTTGTTGAAGGAGTATCTTATCTCCAGTAAATTGTCTTTGCTCCTTTATCAAATGTAAGCTGATTGTATTTGTGTTGGTGTAGTTCTAGGATCTTTATTGTGTTACATTTAACTGTGTCCATTCTTTTGCTAATAACATTGTGTTCATTATTGTAGCTTTATAGTAAACCTTGAAGTGGACTTGTGTAAGTTCATTGACTTTCCTTGTCTACTTTAGTTTTTATTGGATGATCTGGTCTTTAGCCCTCCCATATAAACTTGAGAATCAGTTTGTAGATATATACAAAACAGCATTCTAGGATTATGAATGAGATCGCACTGAATCTATACACCAAAATGGGAAGATTTGACTTCTTACAGACTTTTCTAATACATGAGTACAGAATATCCCTCCATTTATTTATATCTTATTTTGTTTCTTTCATCAGAGTTTTGTAATTTGTGAAAATAGATCTAAAAATAAAAGCACATAATGTAGTACATTTATATTTAAGTGTTTTAGGTGCAATGCTAAATAGTATTGTTTTTATTTTCAGAATTCACTGGTTAATTACTGATACATAGGAAAGCAATTGAGTTTTGTAAAATAACGTTGCATACAACAAATTTATTATAATTACTTCTTAGCCTCAGGAGTTTTTTAATTGATACTCTAGGATTTCAATATAGACAATCATGTCGTCTATGAACAAAGGCAGTTTTACTTTTCCTTCCCAATCTGTATATTATTTTTCTTTTCTTTTCTTTTGTTTTCTTTTCTTTTATAGCAGCATTTGCTAACACTTCCAGTATGATGTTGAAAAAAGAGTGGTAAGATGGGATATATTTGCCTGTTCCTGATCTTAATTGGAAAGCATTTCATTTCTACCATTAAGTATAATGTTAGCTGTGGGTTTTTATAGGTGTTCTCTATCAGTTTGAAGAAGTTCCCCTCTATTTCTTGTTTGCTGAAGGTGTTTATCATAAATGGGTACTAGAATTTATAAAATGCCTTTAAAATCTATTAATATGATTATATGATTTTTTTCTTTACCCTAATGATATGATGAATTATATTAGCTGATTTTTTTTAATGTTGAACAAGCCTTGTATATGTTAAATAAATCCCATTTGGTCATAGTTTATAATTCTTGTTATATATTTTTAGATTTGATTTGCTAATGCTATGTTGTAGATTTTTGCATCTTCTCATAAGGTATATAGGTTAGTAGCTTTCCAGTCTTGTAATATCCTTACTGGTGTTGGTATTAGGGTGATGTTGGTATCATAGAATGAGGCAGGACATATTTCCTCTGCTTCTATTTTTCTGGAGGAGATTTTAGAGAATTGGTTACCTATCTTTTTTTTAACATTTGTTAGAGTACACTGTGAAATCATCTGGGCCTCATGGTTTTGTTTTGACAGGGCATTAATTAGTTTTGTTTGTTTTTTATTGTAAGAACATTTAACATGATATCTACCCTCTTAACAAACTTATATGTGTACCATAGATCATTGATAACTATAGGCATGATGATGTACAGCATGCCTCTAAAACTTAAATCATTTTCATAACTGAAACTTTTAACCAGTTAAATAATAATTCCCTGTTACCTTTTATCCTTGGCTCCTGGTAACCACCATTCTACTCTCTGCTCCAAAGTCTTTGACTATTTTATATACCTCCTGGAAGTGAAATCATTTGTTTTTCTATGACTGGCTTTTTTCACCTAATATAATGTCCTCAGTGTTCATCCATTTTATCACAAATGGTAGGATTTCCTTTTTTTAAAGCTGAATAATATTTCACTGTATGTATAGTACATTTTCTTTATGTGTTCATCCATAAATAGACATTTAAGTTGTTTCTACTCTTAGCTATTGTGAATGATGCTGAAATGAACATGGAAGAGAAGATACCTCAGCAAGATTCTGATTTCAATTTTTTGATAAATACCCAGAAATGACATTGCTAGATCATATGGTAGTTCTATTTTTAATTTTGGGGAATCACCAGAGTGTTTTCCATAATAGCTGCATAGTATTACATTTACATTTCCACTAATAGTTTACAAGGTTCTGATTTCTTCACACTTTCCCCAACATTTGTCATCTTTTCTTTGTTTATAATAGCCACCTAATAGGCATGGGATGATATCTCCTTGTTATGTCTCTTTTTTAGTATTCATTTTCCTGATTAGTAATGTTGAGCATCTTTTCATATAATGTTGTTATTTGTATGTCATCTTTAAAGAAGTGTCTAGTCAAGTCCTTTGCCCAACTTTTATTGGGTTGTTTTAATAACAACAAAATATGTAGTTAAAAGAGTTCCCTACATATTTTGAATATTAATCTCTTCTCAGATATATGGTTTGCAAATATTTTCTACCATTCTATAGGTTACCTTTTTGCTCTTTTGTTTCCTTTGCTGTGCAGAAGCTTTTTAGTTTAATGTAATCCCACTTCTTTATTTTTGCTTTTGTTACCTGTGCTATTGGTGTGATATCTATAAAATCATTACCAAGACAAATGTGAAATTTTCCTATGTTTTGTCCTAGGAATTTTACAATTTCAAGTTTTATGTTCACGTTTTTAAGCTATTTTGAGTTGATAGTTCTGTATGCTGTAAGAGAATGGTCCGATTTCATTCTATTGCATGTGGATATCCAGTTTTTCCACCATTTATTGAAGAGAGTATCATTTCCCTATTGTGTATTGTAGACACTCTTCTTGAAGATTGGTTGACTATATATGCATGGATTTATTTCTGGGCTTCTTATCCTATTCCATTGATCTAAATGTCTGTCTTTATGCCAGTATCATATACTGTTTTAATTATGTGGCTTTGTAAAATATGATGAAATTAGGACATGTGATACCTCTAGCTTTGCACTTCTTTCTTAAAATTGTTTTAGGTATCCAGGGTCTTTTTGGTTCTATATGAAATTTAGTATTTTTTGCTATTCTTGTGAAATATGCTTTTGGAATTTTGATAGTCACTATAAATCACTTTAGATAGAATGGACATTTTAACCAAATAATGTCTTCCAATCCATGAATATGGGGTGTCTTTCCATTATTTATATCTTCTTTAATTTCTTTCATCAATATAATGTAGTTTTCAGTGTAGAAGTGTTTGACCTCTTAAATTATCCCTACATATTTATTATTTTTATGTTATTGTTATTAGGATTGTTTTTATTCTTTCTTTATTTAATTTATCATTTTTGTTTAGTTAACATATAGTATTTTATTAGTTCCAGGTATACAGTATAATGATTCAATAACTCCGTACATCACTCGGTGTTCATCATGACAAGTGCACTCCTTAATCCTCATCACCTATTTAATCCATCATCCTCCTTCTGATAACCATCACTTTCTTCTCTATAATTAAGAGTCTCTTTATTGATTACTCTCTCTCTCTCTCTCTCTCTCTCACCTTGCTCATTTATTTTGTTTTATAAATTCCACATATAATGAAATTATGATATTTGTCTTTCTCTGATTGACTTGTTTTGCTTAGCATTATACTCTTTAGATCAATTCATGTTGTTGCAAATAGCAAGATTTTATTCTTGTTTATGATAATAATATTCCACTGTATATATATATATATATTACCTCTTCCTTATCTAGTCATCTATCTATGCTTTCATAATTTGGCTATTGTAAATAATGCTGTTTAAACATGAGGGTGCCTGTATCACATTGAATTAGTGTTTTCGTTCTTTGGGTAAATACCCCGTGGTGAAATAGCTGGACTGTAGAATATTTCTATTTTTAACTTTTTTTTTTTATTTTTTTTTATTTTTTATTTTTTATTTTTTTATTTATTTATTTTTTTAACTTTATAGTTTATTGTCAGGTTAGTTTCCATATAACACCCAGTGCTCTTCCCCACAAGTGACCTCCACCAAGACCATCACCCCGCTTTACCTTTTCCCCTTCCCCTTCCCCCCTCAGTTTGTTTTCAGGATTCAAGAGTCTCTCGTGTTTTGTCTCCCTCCCTCTCCCTAACTCTTTT
>CM053568.1:54192819-54211955 GCA_028646485.1 Cryptoprocta ferox | reverse complement strand
CTGGATGGCAGCAGAAAAGAAGGAGAAGCAAAGAAAACAGGAAAGAAAAAAAAAGAAAGAAAAAAGATAACTCCCCTGTGCGGTTGGGCGTGGTCTGGCGTCAGGTCAGGTCTCGGGGGCTGCTTTCTCCTAGGCCCCGCCTTGGTGGTTGCGGGGAGAAGTATGGCGCCGCCTCAAAGTTTTGCTGGAACCAATCGTTGCAACCGCCCCTCTGAGTCCAATCTCCCTGTGCCGCGGGCGAGCCAAACTGTATTCTCCAAGCTCCGCCTCACTTCCAAATCCCAGTCTGTGCAGTTCAGCACCGTCACCGGGGATGAGATGCGTTCCCGCTGGCCGCTGGCCTCCTGGCCCGGCTTGCGCCGCCTTTTTCGCGGAGCCACCGCCGCCACCGCTGCCGCTTTTCAAGGCGCCTTTCTTGGCGCTGCCGCCACCGCTTTTCGCACCGCCGTCGCTCCCGGTGCGGCTTGGAGTGGATGCCGCTGCCGCTGCGCCCAAGGAAGAACTCGCTGGTCAGATGGGATGGATTTCTCTTCCGGCGCCAGGCAGTTATATATGGGGAGACGGGCGAGTTTTTCCTCCCTTAGAGATGGTTCTAGGTGCGTTTTCCGTCTCTCTTTCTCTTTCCCTGGTCTCCCCGGGGCACAGCGCGCTCTCCCTGTGTTGGGCTCGGAGGCTCCTTTCCCCTTTACCACCGGGACACCCCCATCCCCTAATTTCCCAGATCACAGTCACTCACTCAGGCATCTTTGAGGTTGTTTTCTTTCTGGTGTCTGTTTCTTCTTTCCCCCACTTGCAAATCCAAGTTTTATCCCTTCAGTCCTTCTCAGTTCAATCCATAGGGGCATGCGCAGATTACAGAGCTCCCTGCTTCTCCGCCATCTTGTCCACTCTCCTTTTTCCACATTCTTAACTGGAAATTTAGAGTATTAGTTTTCACATGGAAACATGGTGAGGTAAATAGAGCACCATTGTCTAAAGCTTTCATTTCTAGACTCTTATTTTTCTAGTTCTTTAACTAGAAAGAGGTTTTTTTGTCCCCTCCAGGCTCACAGGCATATCCTGTTGTTAATTTCTTTAGACCCCAGTCTAGGATATAAGAGGGTAAAGGAAAACTAAACCTTTTCTTGGATCCCAGGTCTTTCCTTGGGCCTCAGGTGTGTAGCTTGTCTGTCTTCTTTGTCTTGTCTTTCAGAAGTCTTCATATGTCTGTTTTCTATATAATGTCTTGGGTTTATTGACTTAAATTATAGGAAGGATAGAGGAAAGTACATTAACCCCATCTCCTGGAAGTAGAAGACTAGAAATTTATTTTTTAATAGAATTTTATATTAGTAACAAATGTTTGAGGCACTATAGAATTCCATACAATAAGAGGTGAAATAAAAGCAGAAAATGATCAATTATTGCAACTAACCATAGGACAAAATACTAGACCAACTCTTTAATAAATTTACTCTAAGGAAGTTTTGAACTATTAAACCTCTGCAAAGACCATTATAATAGACACCACTGTGTGTGTTTACATAATGGAATTATTAAAATTATGTGTATGACAAAAGAAGTAATCAAAGAGAGAAGAATTAAAAAAAAACTATTATAATGTATAGTGCAAATGATTATGTTAAAAATTCTTTCTTACTGATTTTTAGTTTTATAGGAATTTTTTCACACTGATTATTATTCTACCACAAAAGTTACTTATTTCAATTACCCCAAGTTGTATATGAATTACTTCATTTGGTCCTTAACTAAAGAAACAAAAAATTGACTCTGGTACTAATGGAAGAAATGACTTTAATTAGATTTCTAAGAGCAAGAATGCCATTCTCTGTTGTGGTGCATTCTCAAGCAAAATTTAAGATTAATGTTGATTATAAATTAATTTTACTGGTTTTTATTATTTTGGAATCTAGTCTGTGTTTATCCAAGTCATGATTTTAATAGTGATGTATAGTTTCCTTTCTTGTCTTAAATTAATGCGCTTTATATTTATGGAAGAATGAATTCTCTGCTAAACATTCATCTAGGAACTAGAAAGTACTAAATTTGTTTCAAAAGACCCTAAGAAGCTCATCAAAAGCATTTATTTTATTTTCACATTTGCCAAGAAACTTTATCGCACAGTGATACTCGGTATTTGTATTATACATACATGCATACATATAAACATATGTATGTGCATAAACACACATAAACTCATGCATCAAGAAGTAGCTTAACAGATAATCAAAGGAAAATATAAAATAGTAAAAATAACATTGGTATAGTATCATTTTCCTAGAGTCAATCTGTAAGATCTCAGGGTTTCTTAAGAAGGTGTCACTATACAAAAGCATAGTAATATATTTAAGGTTAATTGTATAAGTCACAAAGAAATATTTAAACAAGTTCAGCATATTTTTAAATAATAAAAGTAATTTAAATTCATTAATTCAATGTGAAATAATTGTTTTTCACTTTATCTTATTCAAGAAAATATTCTAAGTAACTAATAATAGCATATAAAATTCAAGACACTATTTGTTAAATTAAGGAAATTACATTGAAAAACATACCTGGCAATAAACTGAATCTAGGAATTAACTTTAAGTGCCAGGGGTAATGTGTGTGTGTGTGTGTGTGTGTGTGTGTGTGTGTGTATTTACTTATCTATTAACTTTCATTTATTTTTGTATTTGCTTATATTCTTATTTATTTATTTTTGTTTTACAAGTTTGTTTTTAAGTTTTGTACTTTAACAGGATCAATATTAAGGTAAATTGAAGTTATTTGGTAAATAATTTATTTTTTATATATGTTTTTAGTGTTTATTTTTGAGAGAGCAAGAGACAGAAATTTGTGCATGCACACGAGTAGGGGAGGGGCAAACAGAGAGGGAGACAGAGAATCTCAAGCAGGCTCTGCGCTGTCAGCACAGAGACTAAGGCAGGGCTGGAACTCATGAACTGTGAGATTTCAGTCCTGAGCTGACATCAAGAGTTGGACCTTAAGTGACTGAACCATCCAGACGCCCCAATAAATATTTCAAATAAGAAATTGTTAGTTCCTTAATTATAATAGATGAAATATTTATTGATACACTTAGATTTGAAGTTTTGATACGTGCATGAAAAATGCTTAAGCATTTATATCTTTATTGTTCAACAATCCACATATATATACATATGTTGGAATTCCATTTATATTCATTAATGTAGAAATATTTTCAAAGAGATAATCTTCTTAATCTAATTATGAAATAAATAGTTTTTATGTCCTACAAATATACTGTAGTTACTAAGATACAAAAAGTTTATACATAAACAGATAGTACAACTTATTTTAACTGAATCTAAATTGTCCTTATTATATAATAACACCTAATCTCTCTTATCTACTTACAAATGTTTATATTTATGTTTAAATTATGAGTGAATATTTCTCCAGGTTCCTTGTGTAAACTATGACACACTTATACATAAAATAAAAATAATATCTACCTTCATAATTTGTAATCTATGTTGATACTTGAAAAATCTGGTTCAGTACTTAAGGCTTGACTGAATTAGGAGGAATAGTTGTTGAGGCTAGAGGCTAGTTAATGATGTTTCTTGTTTGTTTTCTAAAAAATGAGCTAAATAGCTAGAAAATATAGAACATTCCCAAGAGTTTAGAGAACCCTTAATTCATATCTCTGGTGTACAATAAATCTCTTCTTTGAACACATTTGTATCTCTTATCAAACAAGCCTTCACATAATGGATAACATTGGTATAAAACAGTGACCATGTTGTGATAGACATTTCTAGGTGCAGGAGTCATCTCAGCGATGAACAGAAGAGAGACCCAGGATAGCACAAGTGCCCAGGACAGGTAGACTTTAAAGAAATAATTTTCATTTAACTTTGAGAATGATTTAGGTCTTTATAAAAGTACAATATCCCCCATTGATACACGGTTGGGAAAGGGTGAATAGGTGTTAAGAAATCTTTCTTAGGCACATCAGCATGAGCCCTGCATCAAGAGCTACAGTCCTTCTATTACAGGTGTATGAACAGGTTTTTTCCCCTTATAAAAGACTGCTTTTCTTAGCGTGTGTGCTGTAGGTGTTATGATAAGGGGAGAGGGAAGGGTAAAAAACTTGAATAAGGATAAATTTAGCCTAATTTAGTGACATAATGTCACTTCATCTTTGATTTCTTTCTCTGCTTTGGCCTTAAGCTGAATTTATAGTAGCTATAGTTAAGCCTCTAAACTTTTAAAAGTTCAATTTTTTTTTTAAAAGAGAGAAAAAGAGTTGGTGCTGACCTGCAGTGACTGGGGTAATGGATTCTCAGGCTTAAAATCTCACAGGCTCTTGAACAGAGTTCAGTTCCTGGCACTTTGGTCAGAGCAGTATTACCAGGACAGACAGAGAGAAAGAAAGAAAGAAAGAAAGAAAGAAAGAAAGAAAGAAAGAGATCTTTCTAATGATAAATTTAGTTCAGGGTATCTCCCAGTGCAAGCTCAAATGTGACAGAAAGGGGCACCGTGCCTCTTCCTATTGACTCACAAACTTCTCTGGAATCATGCAGTTCCTAAAGCAGGAGAAACTTTTCAAGATGATCCATAGTACATACTTGAATCACTTCTAAGGTACTATTAGAAACAAGAAAATTATTCTCAGCCCAGAGACAGAAATGAACCAATACACAAGAATGTGATTCAAGCCTGCAAAGTATTGAAAGGAAGCTAAGGTTTTGGATCAGTAGTTTTGGAGAATATTGTCATTTCTGTGCTGCCAATTTGGGAAAATTGTAGCCATTTTTACCAGGTATGCAAAATAATATGTGGAATATATTAGTCTTTTCATTAAAAAAGAGAGAGAGAAAACTGAGACTTACGACTATAGACATTTTCTTGTAAGAAATACCATTCAGCTATATTAACTCTGTAGTACAGAAAAATCCCCCATTTGTCCAGGGTGGAAAAGACAGGAAATATTTTCATTGTTGCTTGCTTCTAAGGGTCATTTAAATTGGACAGACTATGGTAAAAATTATTTTGAAGACATTTTCTAAGTTAAATACAGGCACAATTTATAAATTTGAGTGAAATACTTTTTAAGATTACAGCTGTGGAATTGGTTGCTTAAAGCAATCGCTTGAAGGATTTAAAACCTAAGGTAATTGAACAATGTGTGTACTTAAAATATGAAAAATGAATTGGCTCTTTCAGTAAATCAAGGTGGAAAAATTATCTGTAAATGATAAAACATTTGATAATGTATTAAAGTCCCCAGAAAAGGGGTTGCCTCCCTTCAGGATCAGGGATGGGGGGAGCCCTTGAATATGTATACTTTGGATAGTCATTTTCTTCTCTTATGATACTTTACTACTCTGGGTTTAGGTTAGAGAAGTATGTGCTTGGAAGTTCTTGTAGAGAAAATCAGTGTCTCAACTATTCCCATTGGAATAAAGTATAACAATCAATGTTGACATGGCATTGAAATGCCATTTGTGAAAGTTACCCTTTTTTTCTTTTTGGGAATACTATTACCAAACCCATATACATTAAAAGGATAAGAAAAAGGGAATAGCATATATAAGCCATTAATATTTTCTGGAGATGCATGAAAAAAATTCACTTGCAAACACTGGTTTGTAAGTTAAATGCACTAAAATATGTTAAATCCAATATTTGTAAATATGGAATAAATTAAAATATTTGAAATGTCAATGCAATGGAGAAACTTATGGAATACATGCACATCTTATCCTTTTTATAGGTATGTGGCAATCTAGTTTGAGTATATTCAGTCAAAAAGAAAGTAAGATGGGTGACATCAGCATCATGGCAAAATAAAACCTCCTTCATTTTTGTCCCCTACCAACAGATTTCAACATCTATCCACATATCAAAGTGCCTTTGAGGGATCTGTGGGATTCAATGAGAAATACCAACTGACCCAGGGGGAGTCTTGCCAACTCATGCATCAGATAATAGTCAGACAAACTTCAAGGTAGATTATGGACACTTCAGTGGCACATGAACCAGCTCTGGCCTGTCTGTCATGGTACAGGAGCTCTTGGAGAACACTGACTTAAACAGTCACCCTAACACAAGAGATTTTGTGGAAGTCCAGGCTACCAAAACATGTTCCAAAATTGCATGAGATTAAAACAAAATAAAGCATGGGAGTAAGTAAAAGGAACATTTTGACTTTGCACATCACCCATGCCCCCAAAATAGCACAGCTTAGAGCCAAGAAAGAATTTCCCTGGCCTGTGATGTATTCCACAAGCAAAAAAGGGGAGCGTGTAAGTGGGTACCTGTTTTGCCCAATTATGTGGGACACTGACAAATGGCCTCATTTCATTCTCTCTTTATCCAGAGTATGAAATTGGAAGTTTCATTACTGGGGAGTAGAAAAGATCTGGGAACGTGGCAGATAGGAGACTCAGAGGATATCAAAAGGATGTGGATCCCAACTGCACTGTAGATTCCATTTAATAAGCTCATCTATGATCTGCTGGGAATACCTCACTGATGGATCTTTCCAAATGGCCCACAGGCATCCTTAGTGTTCCATGTACCTCACCCACACACCTTACCCCTCATTACCCTGTGGCCAGATCTCTGTGCATGCTTTCAGTGGTGACACAAGAGGATTTTGGCAGATGGCAGGTGAGCCTGGGAAGAAAGTTGGAAGAATCTGGTGTGTTGCAAGACCCAGTGAAGGCTGATAAATTTAAAATCCTGCCGCAAGAGGAAGCAGGAAGTGTGGAACAAGTCCATCTGTAGAAGGATTGAAAAAGTCTTAGAATCTTGATCAAGGTTGACAGAAGTTCTTTCTTTCCAGAAGGCAGTTAGTAAAGACTGGAGGAGGTGACTACTATTTCACATCCAATACAGCAACACAAAACTAAAAGGAATGTGAAAAATCAAGGGAGCATTATGCCACCAAAGTATTGCAATAATTTTTTGGCAACTGAAACCAAAACCATGAAGATCTCTGATTTAACAGATGAAGAAATCAATATAGTTGTTTAAAGGAAATTCAACAAGCTAAAAACAGATACATGGACAAAACCCAAACCATAGAAAGATAATTCAATGAAATTAGGAAGAAAAAAAAATCAGAAGCTTAACAAAGAGATAGAAGTCATAAAAGGGAACCAAACAAATTCTGGAATGGGAATACAATGAATGAAATTAAAAATGTAGTAGAGGCATATTTGAATAAGCAGAAAAAAGAATCTGTAAGATTGAAGATAGGAACTATGAAATAATCCAGTTAGAGGAGGAAAAAAGTAAAAGGATGAGAAAGAATAAATAAAACCCTCATGAACTATGGGATATCATTAAAAGGACCAATTTACAAATCATCAGAGATCCACAAGGAGAAGGGAAGGAGAAGGGGGCAGAAGGCATATTTAGACAAATAATGGCTAAGAATTTCCCAGATCTGGGGAGAGATTTGGATATTCAAGTTCATAAAGCTCATATAGGTCACCAAGCAAAATCAAATTGAAGAGATCTTCTTGAAGGCACATAATAAAACTATCAAAAATCAAAAATAAAATTAGAATTTTAAATGTAGCAAGAGGGGAAAAAAGCTAATTACTTATAAGGGAACCCCCATAAGGCTATCAGTAGATTTTTTCAGCAGAAAACTTACAAGTCAAGAGTAAGTGAGGTAATATGTTTAAAGTGTTCAAAGAAAAAACTGCCAACCAAGAATACTACATATGGTAAAATTATCTTCCCGAAATGAAGAAAGATAAAGACTTTTCTGGATAAACCAAAACTAAGGAATTTGAACACCACTGAACATACATTACAAGATATGCTGAAAGGAGTTCTTCAAACTGAAATTTTAAACAATGCTAATTAGTACCATGAAAATAAACTATACACCGGTAATGATAAGAATATGCTGAAATTCTGAATAATCTAATGCTGTAATATGATAGTGTGTTAAGTACTTAATCATAGTATAAGGTTTAAGGGACAAGAATATTAAAATAACTATAGTTATAATGATTTAATAAATATAAAACATAAAAAGAAGTAATTTTTGAGGTAAATAATGTAAAAAGGGGGAGGAATAAAAGGATAGAGTTTTTGTATGTGATTGAAGTTTGTTATTAGCCTAAAATAGACTTCTGTATCTAAATGGTATTTTATGTAAGCCTCTTGGTAACCACAAAGCCAAGGTGTACAATAGGGTCAAAAAAAGATAAAGAAGAAAGGATGAAAGCATATCCCTGTGGAAAATCAGTTTACAAAGGAAAGCAGTTAGAGGGGAAAAAATGAGCAAGAGATGTAAAAAAACGGCCAGAAAACAGATAATAAGATGGTATTAATAAATCCTTACCTATCAGCAGTTACATATACATGACTTAAATTATCTAATAAAAAACATAGAGACACAGGATGAATAAAAAATAAAGCCCATATGTGCTACCTCTGAGACACTTACTCCAGCTTTAAGGACACATAGGATCAAAGTAAAGGGATAGAAAAAGATATCCTATGCAGTTGGAAACCAAACAAGAGCAGAGTTAGCTATACTTATATTAGACAAAATAGATTTTAAGCCAAACAGAAAAAAACACACAAAGAAGGTCACCGTATAATGATAAAGGTGTCAATTCATCAAGAAGATATGATAATCATAACTATACAGCTGACCTTGAACAATATGAGGATTAGGGACATTGACCTGCTGCACAGTTGAAAATATGAAAATATGAGTATAAATTTTGACTCCCCCAAATATTAAGTACAAATGGTCAACTGTGGACTGGAAGCCTTATTGATAAAATAAACAGTTGGTGAACTTGTATTTTTTATGTTATATATATTATATACTGTATTCTTACAATAAAATAAGCTAGAAAAATGACAATGCTACTAAGAAAATCATAAGGAAGAGAAAACATATTTACAGCACTATACTGTATAAAAACATCTGCCTATAAGGGGACTCACACAGTTCAAACGTGTTGTTCAAGGGTCAACTGTCTATGTATCCAGTATCAGAACACATAAATGTATTGAAAACAAACACTAATAGATCTAAAGGGGAACTAGACAATACAACATACAAGAGAACTTCAATACCCCAATATAAACAGTGGTTATATCATCTTGACAGAAAATCAACAAAAGCATTGGACTCAAACCATACTTTAGTCCAAATGGATCTAACAGATGTAAACAAAACATTCCATCCAATAGCAGCATAAGACACATTATTCTCAAATACGGAACATTCTCTAAAATAGATTATACATTGGGACATAAAACAAGTCTTAGTCAATGTAAGAACATTGACATTATAGCGAATATCTTTTCTAATCAAAATGGTATGAAAATAGAAATCAGTAACAGGAGGAATGCTGGAAAATTCAAAAATATATGGAAATTAGATAACATACTCAAACTAATACATCAAAGAAATCAAAAGAGAAAAAAATATATTGAAGCAAATGAAAATGAAAGCACAGCATACCAAAATCTGCAAAGGCAGTCTAAGCAGGAAGTCTATAGAGACAAATACCTACATTAAGAAAAAGAACAATCTCAAATAAACTAACTTTAAATTACAAGAAACTAGAAAAAAAAAACTAACACCAAAGTTAGAAGAAGGAAGGAAATAACTAAGATCAGGGAAGAGATAAATGTAATAGAGACCCTAAAAATCAGCAAAAAAGATCAACAAACTAAAAGCTTTTTTTAACTAAATAAAATTGGCAAAACTTTAGAGAGATTTCCCCAGAAAAAAAAGAGAAAAGATTCAAATAAATAAAATCAGAAATGAAAGAGGAGACATTATAACTGATGGCCAAAATACAAAGATTCCTTAAAAGAATAAAAATAGAACTGCTATATTATCCAGCAATTTCACTCCTGGGTATATATCAAAAATAAAAGAAAACAGGACCTCAAAGTGATATTTTTCCTCCCATGTTCATTGCAGGATTATTCACAATAGCCAAGATATGGAAACAACCTTATCAGTCAACAAATGAATGGATCAGTGATCCACATCTTACAAAAGAAAACATGAGATATATGTGTGGGTGTATGTATGTATTTATGTATGTGTGTTTGTATAAAGGAATATTATTCATCTGTAAGAAAGAAGAAATTTCTGCCATTTATGACAACACAAATGGACCTTGAGGACACAAATGGACCTTGAGGACATTACACTAAGTGAAATAAGTCAGAGAAAGACAAATAGTATATGATTCCACTTACAAGTGGAATCTAACAATGCTGAACTTTTAGAGACAGAGAGTAGAGTGGTGGTTGTCAGAGGCTGGAGGGTGTTGAAAGATGTTGGCTAAAAGTACAAACTTCTAGTTATAACACAGATAAGTTCTAAGGAACTAATGTATAGAATGGTGATTATAGTTGATAAAACTGGGTTATCTACTTGAGCTTGCTAAGGGAGTAGATAAATGTTCTCGCTACAAAAAAGGAAAAAAAAGGTAATTATGTGACATGACGGAGGTTTTAGGTAATGCTCTGATGGTAATCATTCTGCAAAATATACATGTTCCAGATCAACATGTTGTATGTACACTGTAAACTCAATTTCATATACCAATTATATTTCAATACATCTAGAAAAAATGTTAAAAACAAAATGAAAATATAAATGTCTTAAAAAATTTTTTTTAATGCTTATTTATATTTGAGAGAGAGAGACACAGTGTGAGCAGGGGGAGGGACAGAGAGCAGAAGCAGAATCAGAAGCCGGCTCCAGGTTCCCAGCTGTCAGCACAGAGCCCAAAACAGGGCTTAAACTCATGAGCCATGAGATCATGACCTGAGCCAAACGAAGTCAGACACCTAACCAAACAGCCACCCACGTGCCCCAAGTTTTCCCTATATTATTTTCAGAAAAATAAATTTCTAAAATAAAAAAGTACATCTTCCTTTCTTTTCCCTTGATCTGATATATCTTTGCTAATAGCAAACTTAATATATACACATATATATGTGCTTATATGTATATATGTATGTGTGTAATATATGTATGTGTTTATATATGTATATGTTTTTACATTTAAATAAAAGCATAACATATCTTTTATCCAATTCCTAAATAATCAAATGCACAATTGATTTCTGTTTTTCCCCTCACATACATACTACACTGAAAAGGATCATTTTATGAGCAACACTGAGAAAGTGTTAACATTTTAAAACTCGAAGTCAAATTTTAAAATTAATGGAAAAAGTGTATCTTTAAAGTCAATGAACAGTAGCCTATTGCTATACTTTCTGGGATAAGAATGTTAATATAAATTTATAATTTCTCTTTCTCACTTGATGTTCAAACAAGATTGTAGAATTTCTGGCTGAAAATTAGTCAAGTGAAGTGGCCTTTTGTTTTTCATCATATGAGACTCATGAGAAAGTGAAAAACAATACTCATACTTTATCTTTGGGCAGTTAGGACCACATATTCAGGATAAGAAATGTAAAATATCAGGCTTCAATCAATACTTAATAATAGTTCTTACTATTTTTCTCAGCTATTCCTGGTTCATATGTTTGGCTGTGTTGAAAAAAATAAAAATTATTGTTTTTAAGATTTCTTCAGAGCTACCCAAAGATAAAGTCATGACATATACTTTTCTACTTATCATTGATGTTTTTAAGTATGCTGAAAATTCTACTTAACCTTTTCATATGTTAATTTATAGCAAATAGAATAAGTATAATTGTAAAAGGAAGTTAGAGAGTGTTTCAGTAACATATATTCAAACTCGAAATGTAATCTTAGTCATTTGGATGAGATATGGTTAGCTTATAGTATATAACATATTAGAAAACAAATTAAGCTACATTTTGTTGGATAACTGTAAAACACTTTATTTCATTTACCAGACTAAATATATTGTCTACCATGTTCTTGGCACTATGCTAGCCATTCACTATAGAGTCATAAAAAAATGTTCCCTGATCTCATAGAATATATATTTTAATATTTAAGTATATAAGTGTGTCCACTTGGTAAAGAAACATACAGGGTGCTTTAAGAAAACAATAAATTTTGAATATAGAAATTTGAAAAAAAAATAAAAAACATATTTGAGAAGTTGCATTAATATAATGTTTACGAGATGAAGAGAAGGAAAACTAAGTGAGTAGAGAGGCAGTAAGAATAGCATAGTAGAAACTTAAATCATTGGAATATCTTCTGGAATTCTTATGGTGTTGAAAGACAAAAATGGTAAAAAAGAATGAAAAGAAGTAAGATTGCATATCTAAGAAAGAGATATTATAAGTATTTTATTCCATAGGAAGGAGTTTAGAAACTCAGAAGGATAGAGCATAAATATAATATATTTTTAGAAGTGAATAACCATTTCAAAAAGAGAGGATGAAGCATAGAAAGAAGAAGGATAGGGAGGATATAAAGGAAGGAAGGGAGGGAGGGAGGAAAAAAATGAAATGGGAATCTAAGGTCAGCTTTGAAGTTTACACACACATTTTCACTCTTATTTGTTAAAATGCAATCAAAGGGCCCTATATAAATGCAACAGAAGCCAAGAAAAAGTGGCAAGGGAAGAAATAAACTCGGTAATCGGTACATTCTGCCACAATTACCTGTTGCATCCTAGTTTGAAGCATTGTTGTAGTCTTAGAGAAAGATTTTATATCTTTTTTTCTCTCAGTTTTCTCTGTCACTTCAGTCCCATTTTTTAAATATATATCTGCTTGACTAAGGCCTTTGTGTCTCTTTTTCATCACTCTGTATAAAGAGACATATCCATTTTATATAATGCATATTCTGTATGTTACATATATATTATATAGTACATATGTAAATATGAACACGTGGTTTTTATTTAAGTATTTTTAAGATAACAAACCAGCCCTAAACTTAGTGCTTTGAAATAAAACAAATGACCTTTGATGTTTCCCATGTGTATTGCAGTCAGTAGTTGCTGGGCTTTGAAACTATCTGAAGGCCTAGTTATGCTGAGTATTTTCATTCCCATCTCTCATTCTTGAGCTGAGATGGCTGGAAAACTGTGAGCTGGCTGGTTAGCTTTGTTTCTCTTGAGAAGACATCTCCTCAGGGCTATTCTGGCCTTACCCCAAATGTCACCATCTTGTGTTGGGTTTCCTACCTAACCGTGACCTTTTCTTGGAGACCCAGCTGAAACCTAGAAGGTTTCTTAACACCCAAACTCAGAAGTCTCAGAATGTGAATTTTTCCACATTCTTTTGGTCAAGAAGGTCACTAAATCTACAGTATATTCAAGGGGTGGGGGCAAACCCAATTTACCTCTATTTGTGAGAGGTAGCATATAGATACGGGAAGGAAGAAATTGATGGTGGTCCTCTTGGAAAACAGTTTTTGCAACATATGGAACTATAAATATGCATGTATATTATGTTTATAGTCTTCCACTATATTATATTAAATGTTTTTTAGTCATTATTCTTTTGCCAGTGACTTGTGCAGTGCTTCATGTTGAATGACTTATTAAAAATACCTACTTAACAAGTGCATGTTGAAATAACAATCAAACATTAGTGAATATCAAAGAGTATATTTTGCAAAAATGTCAAGAGAATGATAAAGAAATAGTAGCAAAAGAAATAAGAGATCTGGGGAAAATTTTGTTTCCAGGTTGTTAAATGTCCTTTTCTACTAAATTATCAGTTTAGAGAAGGTTTCGGACTTCCTGAAGTGTGAATGCTTATTTCAAAATCTTTGTATTAAGTAGTAGCAATAACTCATTCAACTACATGCAATAATCTGACTACTGACATCTTAGGTCCCAAGAATAGAAAAATTAAAGTCATCACAGTAAACTAGGAAATTACAGTAATCAAATCAAGAAAAATTAACTTTCAGACTAAAGAAAGAGATCAAAAATTGTTAGAAAGTTATTAAGGAATAATCAGAAGGAAATGAAAGTCGCATCTCATAAAATTTGACAGATTAAGGATTTGTAAATGTATCTCAATATCCCTTAAATATTTGCGTGCAGTGATGCGATCCTATAAAGATAATTTAAAAACTTTTAGCAATGATAACCTATAATGTCAAATAATTAGTTTAGTTAAATAATGTACAGATTTTAGAAAATTTGACACAAAATATGATAAGTGTAGTTAAATATATTAAACATTTTATATTTTGTGAAATTTAATTATTATAGATTTCAGCAGATTAATAAAATTGGTTTATTTTTAAGGGAAGAGTAATATTATAGGCAAATACAGTTCTTTCTAAATTATAAGTATCAAAAGTTGATCAAGCAGTGTCATCTTAGTATTTGTAGCATGAAAAATTTTGAAATTATTTTTCATTTCAAGAATATAATGTTATGTAAATCTTCTAAATTTTAATTGTATCCAACAGGCGTATCAAATATTAGATATTATAAAAACTTTATTTTTCTAGAACATGATATCAAAACATTTCACAAATAAAACCTCAGAATTATGAAATGAATTATAATTAGTCAAGTGTGATTAAAGATAAATTGCATACTATGCTATTTTTAAAATATTTTATTTATATATTTTGAGAGAGAAAGAGCACAAGCAGGGAAGGGGCACAGAGAGAGAGAGAGAGAGAGAGAGAGAATCCCAATCAGTCTCCACACCCATGGTCAGTTCAGAGTCCGGTACAGGGTTTGAGCCAGCCCACAACCGTGAGATAATGACCTGAGCCAAAACCAAGAGTAGGATGTGTAACTGACTGAGCTACCCAGGTGCCCCTATAATGCCTTTTCAAAAGTACTTACTTAACTGTCAATAATCTTAAAAGATTTGTTTAAAACCATAGATAGCTTCATTAGGTAAAGTGATCAATTTGAAAAACACTAGAGATAGATTTTTTTTTTTAATTACCAGTTCTGGAGCATTTAAGGATAACTAGTAACATAAAAATAGTGAATATGTGTCAATCATTTTATAGATATTTAAACATTTGGCATGCTGTAGAGTTAAAGCATTTCCAAATCTTAGCACACATAACTATTGCAGAAAAATCTGCTTCCTATATGTAAAATAGGTATGGAACATGGTATGTTAATGACAACTTGTGTTTTACTAACATTTTTCAAGGCAGTGTAATTTTTGAATACATCCATTGATACTAGTCAATCAAGAGGAATATTTAGTGCACACTCACATACTCTCAATCGCAAAGTTCAAATTTTGCAAGCAAACATTAGATAGCTGTAAAATATTTGGTCCTCTGATGAGAACTGCAAACATTTGGGCTCAGTTAATTTATCTACCTAAAGGCATACATAGTAACCTGACTTTTAATGATTTGCTGCACTTATATGAGTACAGTGGAATCCTTCTCAACCAGCAAAAATAAATTTTAAATACTACTGTAGAAAATGGAAATTGTACACATTATTATATTATAGTTAATTTTCTTTATATCTGCATCTTATTTAAGAGCCAGTTTAACCATATGCCCTTTGCCATTTGTATTGGAATATTCCTGCACCCAGGCTCTTGTTTTTTTTTCTGTGTGTGTGTGTGTGTGTGTGTGTGTGTGTGTGATTTACTTAAATCTGTTCATTACAGGGGCACATGGATGGCTCTGTCAGTTAGGCATCTGATCAGTTCAGGTCATGATTTCACAGTTTGTGAGTTCAAGTCTCACATCAAGCTCTGTGCTCACAACTCAGAACCTGGAGCCTGCTTCAGATTCTGTGTCTCCCTATCTCTTTGTCCCTTCCCTGTTCATGTTCGCTCTCTCTCTCTCTCTTAAAAATAAATAAACATTAAAAATTAAAAAAAAAACTTAAAATCCAGTAATTACATTTCTGATCCAGAGTAAAAGTTTATATCATTCTCATTTCATATATATGAGATTGGCAAAGCAGTAGCATACTATTAGAAACTATTTCTAGAATATTTTTTGCCCTGAATATTCCTATCACATGAAGTTTCAAAGACTTTTGTAAGATTTGATAAAATAAAGCTGGAGAAATGACTGCATTTGGTAAAAAATAGTAATATTCAGGGACATGTATAAATACATATATGGTATTTTAAGTTGTCATTGTGTTTAGTAAAAGGATTTCTAAAATGACGGTAATAATCTTGCAAATATAGGTGTTTGGAAAGTACTAAGGTGTGCTGTTTCCAAGACAAAAAGAATCATTTGTTTTTACGTAGCAGGGTTGGTAGAAAGAAATGAGAAGCAAAGGGGTCTATGCTTAGTTTCAGCCTCTGACATAAACCAAGAAAATGCCTGGAACCCAGCTAAGAAGGCAGGAGATCTTGACCAAAGAGGGACTGCAAACCACTGCTCTTGAATTCCATGGTTTTTTACAGTTCTCACTCTTTCTGTTAATGAATAGCATAATGAGGAAATTCATGTCAAGATAAATCATCACCAGGTGCTTAGTATCACATGTAAGCTCATCTTGTAAGAACAATGGGGTAGAAGTTTGGGAGTCATTTTTGAAGTGGGCAAAATATAAGGTATCAGAAAAGAATGATTTGGTTATGAAACAGAATGCACTCAGCCTTGTATACTCTGTGCTCTAACTACATCTTTCACATGGTCAGAGTTGGTTCAAATGGTCAGTACTTTGTTAAAGCACATTATCCCATTCAGTGTGTCTGTCTACGTCTGAAACGCACTCTACTTATGACATTAGCAAGTTGTCTGGAGATGTAATTCATTGTAGAAGTCTGATATTCACATTGCTTTTTACCCCCTAACTAATGCAAAGAAGATTCCAGTCCATTCCAATACCTTATGAATAAAACTAGAAAATCAAAACCTTGAGTAAAGAGGGACCATGAAGAAATTCATGCTTCTTCAGGGAAACAAATTGAAGTAAAATTGGAACATGTTCTCTCAGTAACCTTCTCATATCAGACCCAAGGTGGAATTGTAACAAGTAAGCAAAAGTTTTACTAATATGGTGATTTTCTTTTTCTATTGCAACACAAAATAAAGCATTACTGAAATCCTTTCCTTCATTAGAAACAGCTGATATAATCAGCTTTGCAATCTTTTCGGACTCCTTACACATATTAACTGCTATTTTAAAATACAGACCCATGATATTGATTAGCCCCTTGGTATCGAAGTATGAAAAATAAAGGATCTCAGAACAACTCAGATTCACAGAATTAAAATTGCATTTCAATAAAATTTTAGGTTAACTGCATAGATTAAGAAATACAAACTAGGAGGGAGGGGCAAGATGGCAGAGAAGTAGGGAGCTCTGTAATCTTCGCCTGCCTGCATCTATTGAACTGAGAAGGACTGAAGGGACAATACTCTGATTGCAAGCAGGGAAAGAAAAGATACACTCTCCAGAAAGAAGACAACCTCAGAGATGGCTGAGGCAGTGATTGTGAAGTGGGAAATTTGAGGATGGGCCGGCCCCGGAGGTGCAGGGGGTGGGAGACCCAACCCAACACAGGGAGAGTGCACTGTGCCCTGGAAAGACAAGGGGAAGAGAAAGAGAGACTGAAAACGCTCATAAAACTGACTGTAAAGAAGAGAAAAAAATCACCCCAGGACAGAGAGAGATATTGTCACCCCAGATATAACCACTAGGCACAGGGAGAGAAATCCATCCCATCTAGACGGCGAATTCTTCCTTGGATGCAGCAGCAGCAGCACCCACTCCAGGCAGCAATGGGAAAGAAGGCCCTCTGTCCCCTGTGTGATCCCGGCCGGGAGGCCGGCCGCCAGCAGGAGAGCATCCCATCTCCAGTGGTAGTATTAAACTGCATAGACTAGGATTTGGAAGCGAGGCAGAGCTTGGAAAATACAATTTGCCTCGCGTGCAGCACAGGGAGATCGGACCCAGAAGAGCGGCTTGCAACCCTTGGTTCAAGCAGAGCTTGAAGCGCCGCCATTCTTCTCCCCACAACCACCAAGGGGGGTGCCTCAGAGAGCAACGCCCGAGACCTGACCTACCTACACCAAACCACGCCCATCCTCATGGGAGAGCTGCCTTTTTTCCCCATTTTTTCTTTACTTCTCCTTTTTTTTCTTTTGCCATCCAGATATATTTTCCCTTATCTCATTCTTATCTCTCCTCCAGGCTGGTTATATACTTTTAGACGGTCCATAGTCTTTTGCTGTCTCTGTACCCACTTGCTTTTTTCTTTTCTTTTCTTTTCTTTTCTTTTCTTTTCTTTTCTTTTCTTTTCTTTTCTTTTCTTTTCTTTTTTCTTTCCTTTCCTTTCCTTTCCTTTCCTTTCTTTACTTCCTTTCCCCTTTTGGTTTGCTTGTTTGTTTGATTCTTGCTTTTGTTCCCTGTGTGTTAGTCTGTTTTTCTTTTCAGGGCTACCTCAAGAAACAAGCCAAAGTACACATGGTGGAGAGTCCCAAATATAACTGACTAGGGAAGTAAAATAATCAAAGGCACAACAAGAGAAACCGAGAGACACCATTAAAAGAACACTTTCTGAAACAACAGGCCCTGGAAAGTCAATGAGCCTCCTTTAATAGAGCAACACTAACAGGAGCACAGTGCATAAAGAGCTTTTAAAACTGACAAGAGACAAAAAGCTAGCCAAAATGATGAAACTAAAGAATTCTCCTCTAAAGAAACTCCAGGAAGAATTCACATCCACAGAACTGCTCAAAACAGATTTAAGCAACATAACTGAACAAAAATTTAGAAAAATTGTCATAAAATTAATTGCTGGACTTGAAAAAAACATCAAAGAAGCTATAGATACACAGACTAGGGACCTTCAAAATAGCTGTGACGAGTTAAAAAAGCCTATAAATGAGGTGCACAATAAAATGGAGGTGGCCACTGCACGGATTGAACAGGCAGAGAGGAAAATAAGTGAATTAGAAGACACAGTTATAGCAAAAGAGGAAGCCAAGAAAAAGAGAGAGAAATTGATACAAGAGCACGAAAAGAGAATTCGAGACCTGAGTGATACAATCAAACAGAACAATATCCATATCATAGGAATTCCTGAAGATGAGGAAAGAGAAAAAGGTCCTGAAGGGGTGCTTGATCAAATTATAGCTAAGAAATTCCCGAATATAGGGAAAGAAATAGACACTGAAATCCAAGAGGCGCAAAGAACCCCCTTAAGTCGTAACTTGAATTGACCTCGGCACAACATATCATAGTGAAACTGGCAAAATGTAAAGATAAAGAGAGAATTCTGAA
>CM053568.1:54114024-54192319 GCA_028646485.1 Cryptoprocta ferox | reverse complement strand
AAGAGGGACTCTATGAGGAAAATGTTTCAAGGAATACAAGGTACCAGAGACACAACTACAAACATGAACTCTACAGAGAACACAATGAACCCAAACCCACATTTTTCAATAATAGCACTGAATGTAAATGGACTGAATGCCCCAATCAAATGACACAGGGTAGCAGAATGGATAAAAAAACAAAATGCATCCATATGCTGTCTACAAGAGACTCATTTGAGACCTGAAGACACCTTCAGATTGAATGTAAGGGGATGGAAAAATATCTATCATGCGACCGGTAGTCAAAAGAAAGCTGGAGTAGCCACACTTATATCAGACAAACTGGACCTTAATGTAAAGGCAGTAATAAAAGATGAAGAAGGACATTGTATAATAATTACAGGGTCTCTCCATCAGGAAGAGCTAACAATTATAAACATCTATGCGTCGAATTTGGGAGCACCCAAGTACATGAAACAATCACAAACAGAAACAATCTTATTGATAAGAATGTATTAATTGCAGGGGACTTTAATACTCCACTTACAGCAAGGTATAGATCAACCAGACAGAAAATCACTAAAGAAACAATGGATCTGAAGGACACATTGGAACAGATGGAATTGAGAGATATTTTTAGAACTCTGCATCCTGAAGCTAGGAAATTCAACTTCTTCTTGAGCGCACATGGCACATTCTCCAAGATAGATCACATACTGGGGCATAAATCAGTCCTCCATAAATATAAAAGAATTGTGATTATACCATGCACACTTTTGGATCACAATGCTATAAAACTTGAAATCAATCCCAGGAAAAAGTCTGGAAAACCTCCAAAAATGTGGAGGTTAAAAACCACCCTACTAAAGAATGATTGGGCCAATCAGGCAATCAGAGAAAAAATTTAAAAATATATGGAAACAAATGAAAATGAAAATACAACAATCCAAACTCTCTGGGATGCAGCAAAGGCAGTCCTAAGAGGAAAGTATATTGCAATCCAGGCCTATTTCAACAAACTAGAAAAAGCACAAATTGAAAATCTAACAGAGCACCCACAGGAACTAGAAGGGGAGCAGCAAGAGAACCCCAAACCCAGCAGAAGAAGAGAAATAATAACGATCAAGGCAGAAATAAATAATATCGAATCCAAAAAAATATTTGAGCAGATCAATGAAACCAAGAGGTGGTTTTTTGAAAAAATAAAACAAAACTGATAAACTTTCAGTCAAGTTCCTCAGAAAAAAAAGAGAGAACACCCAAATAGACAAAATCATGAATGAAAATGGATCTATCACAACCAACCCCTCAGATATACAAGCAATCATCAAAAATTACTGTGAAAAATTATATGCCAACGAACTGGACAATCTAGAAGAAATGGACAAACTCCTAAACACACATGCACTACCAACATCCAAACGGGAAGAGATAGAAAACATGAACAGACCCATAACCAGTGAAGAAATCGAATCAGTGATCAAAAATCTCCCAATGAATAAGAGCCCAGGGCCAGATGGCTTTCCAGGGGAACTCTACCGGACATTTAAAGCAGAGTTAATACCCATTCTTCTCAAACTATTCCAAAAAACAGAAATAGAAGGAAAACTTCTGAACTCATTCTATGAAGCCAGCATCACTTTGATTCCGAAAACAGAGACCCAACAAAAAAGAAAACTAAAGGCCAATATCCTTAATGAATACAGATGCAAAAATCCTCAACAAGATACTAGCAAATCGAATTCAACAGCATATAAAAAGAATTATACACCATGATCAAGTGAGATTCATTCCTGGGTTACAGGGCTGGTTCAATATTTGCAAATCCATCAATGTGATACATCACGTTAACAACAGAAAAGATAAATATCATATGATCTTGTCGATAGATTCAGAAAAAGCATTTGAGAAATTACAACATCCTTTCTTAATGAAAACCCTCAAGAAAGTCGGGATAGAAAGAACTTACTTAAACATTATAAAAGCCATTTATGAAAAGCCCACAGCTAATATCATCCTCAATGGGGAAAAACTGAGAGCTTTCCCCCTGAGATCAGGAACACGACAGGGATGTCCACTCTCACCACTGTCATTTAACATAATGCTGGAAGTCCTAGCATCAGCAATCAGACAACAAAAGGAAATAAAAGGAATCAGAATTGGCAAAGATGAAGTCAAACTTTCACTTTTCACAGATGACATGATACTCTCCATGGAAAACCCGACCGACTCCACCAGAAGCCTACCACTACTGATCCCTGAATTCAGCAAAGTTGCAGGGTATAAAATCAACATGCAGAAATCAGTTGCATTTTTATACACCAATAATGAAGCAACAGAAAGAGAAATCAAGAAACTGATCCCATTCACAATTGCACGAAAAACCATAAAATACCTAGGAATAAACCTAACCAAAGATGTAAATACCTGTATGATGGAAACTATAGAAAACTTATGAAGAAATTGAAGAAGACACAAAGAAATGGAAAAGCATTCCATGCTCATGGATCGGAAGAATAAACATCGTTAAAATGTCACTATTGCTCAAAGCAATCTACACATTCAATGCAATACCAATTAAAATTGCACCAACATTCTTCTCAAAGCTAGAATAAACTATTCTAAAATTTGTATCACAAAAAAACCAGAATAGCCTATGTAATACTGTAGAAGAAAACCAAAAAGGGGGGCATCATAATCCCAGACTTTCGACTCTACTTCAAAGCTGTCATCACCAAGACAGTATGGTACTGGCACAAAAACAGACGCATAAACCAATGAAATAGATTAGAGAGCTCAGAACTGGACCCACAAATGTACGGCCAATTAATCTTTGACAAAGGAGGAAAGAGTAGCCAATGGAAAAAGATATCATCTTTATCAGGTGGTGCTGGGAGAACTGGACAGCAACATACAGAAGAATGAATCTAGACCACTCTCTTACACCATATACAAAAATAAACTCAAAATGGATGAAGGACCTGAATGTGAGACAGGAAATCATCAAAACCCTAGAGGAGAAAGCAGGAAGCAACCTCCTTGACCTCAACCACAGCAATTTCCTACTTGACACATCCCCAAAGGCAAGGGAATCAAGAACCAAAATAAACTATTGGGACCTCATCAAGATAAAAAGCTTCTGCACTGCAAAGGAAACAATCAACAAAACTAATAGGCAACCGCCGGAATGGGAAAAGATAGTTGCAAGTGACTTATCGGATAAAGGGCTAGTATCCAAAATCTACAAAGAACTTACCAAACTCCACACCCGAAAAACGAATAATCCAGTGAAAAAATGGGCAGAAGACATGAATAGACACTTCTCTAAAGAGGACATCATAATGGCTAACAAACACATGAAACGATGCTCAGCATCACTCATCATCAGGGAAATACAAATCAAAACCACACTGAGATATCACCTCACACTTGTCAGAGTGGCTAAAATGAACTCAAGTACTATAGATGCTGGCGAGGGTATGGAAAAACGGGCACGCTCCTACACTGTTGGTGGGAATGTAAACTGGTACAGCTGCTCTGGAAAACAGTGTAGAGATTCCTCAAAAAAACGTCAATAAAACTCCCCTATGACCCAGCAATAGCACTGCTGGGGATTTACCCAAGGGATACAGAAATGCTGATGCATAAGAGCACATGTACCCCAATGTTCGTAGCGGCACCTTCAACAATATCCAAATCATGGAAAGAGCCTAAATGTCCATCAACTGATGAATGGATCAAGAAAATTTATATATACAATGGAATACTACATTGCAATGAAAAGAATGAAATCTGGCCATTCGTAGCTAAGTGGATGGGCCTCGAGGGTGTCATGCTAAGCAAAAGAAATCAGGCGGAGAAGGACAGATACCATATGTTTTCACTCATAGGTCTAATAGGAGTAACCTAACAGAGAACCATGGGGAAGGGAAGGAGGATAAAGAGTTAGGGAGAGGGAGGGAGACAAAACACGAGAGACTCTTGAATACTGAAAACAAACTGAGGGAGAAAGGGGGAGGGGGAAAGGGGAAGGGGGGTGATGGTCATGGTGGAGGACACTTGTGGAGAAGAGTACTGGGTGTTGTATGGAAACCAACTTGACAAAAAACTATAAAGTTAAAAAAAAGGTACAGTCAAATAAATAAAATTTCGAGCTTAAAAAAAAGAAATACAAACTATATATCCTACAATAATGTAATTTAATTTTCTTAGTATTTTAGGTAAAATTTCTTCTGTGTATATTTTCTAAATTCCTTGATAAATAAATCTCTGTATTAATATATTTGGTCTCAGTATCAAGACATAACAAATTTCCTTTTCAATAAATACTCATAGGATGGAATAAAATTGAGTTGAATTTCTTCTACTTCTTGCATTCAGTATTTTTTGTTCATTTTTATTGTTCTATTAGTATCCAAATACTTTCATCAAGACTCGTACAATGGATTGATCTAATATAAGTAGTAGAATTTCAGCTGGAACAAATATAAAACAATGCAAAAATATTTTTTCAAGAATATGCTGGACAGTAAATTATCAACTTTTTAAAGAGACAATGACTTATTCGTGTGCACACCACTCTTGATATAGTATCTTTTGTATTTTATGCCTCTGAACTTTTGCCCTGTTCCAGAAGATCCCGCTTGATTTTTAATGATGCTTTCTACTAATTGCTTCCCTTCAAAAGAGTCATAAACCTTAATTATTCTGATAATCACTAGGGATCTAACCCAAATATGAAACAAATGTATGGAGGAAAAACCATCTTGCAGGACAGGTGCATGTTTTTCATCTGGCACTTAGAAAATCTGTTTTTGTAGTATAGATTAGACATTAGTTCATGAAACCATGCAATAGTTTAGGTAAAACAAGAACTTAAAAGTGTAGCTTTAGTTTAAATATTTATTATTTGTTTTCACTTTTTATTATCTAGCTTGAAAAGTCTATGTATTTTTCTTATGCTCTGGACAAATAAAAATCTCGAGTGTCCTCAGGTTTCAGTAAGATAAACAGAAATCCTGACTGATGATGGACACTCATACAAAGTGTGTTGGTTTCAAATATACCAATGATGATATTTCTTATCTGTAGGTATATTTGTTAATCTTTTAAACATTTTAAGATTTTAAATGAAGTATAGTCTTAATACATACGTTTTGTGATATGTCAGCTTTTGAGGTTCAGAACAGAAATACTATTATTATTTACTGAAAATGTGTCTCAAAAGTCTCTTGTATTGTTATTCATTAATTTAATAGGTGTTGAATGCCTACAGTATGCTATGCACCATTCTGATTATGCATATTAATTTGTTCTATGGCTTAATGGTGCTTATTCTCCCACAAATGACATAGAAATACAAATATCTAATGCTTCTAAATGAGATGAATATTAGAGAAAATTTTCCTATACGTACAGTGATGATGCCTACACGCTGAGGAGTAAAATTAAGTCAGTGTGGAAAAAGAAACCTTTATTGATTTGAAAGTTATGAAAAAACATTTAGGATTAAAAAAAGAAAAAAAATGGAGCCAGAGGAAATCTGAGAACAGAAATTGTTTCTCCTGCTCCAAATACATGAATGAGTGATAATAAATGTTAAGCCTTTGTATTGTTGCTTCATTATTGTTGCAGATAGCGAACTGAACAGAGTGGAAAAAAATAATGGGTACCTTCCTTACGAGAAATACTAAAGAAAATCTTTCAAGCTGAGATAAAATAGCACTACACAGTAACTAGAATGCACATGAAGTTATATGGAGAACAACTAAGGCAACGAACTACACAGATAGATTCCCAAATATGTTTATACTTTTATACTTATTTCTTCTATATTGTAGAAGGCTAACTGCATATAAAACTAGTGTTGATGCCCTAGTAGTATATAAAGGCATATGTAATTCATAAGACAATTACATATGAAGGAAGAAGGCATAATAGTATAATGAAACACAGATTTTTTTCTAACTGTAACTAAATAAATACAACTCAAAACAAAATTATTTCAACATAAGCTGCTAATTGTAATATCCAGGGGAAAAACTAAGAAAAATAACTCAAAATATAGTAATAGAAATAAGGAAGTTAAAATTGTACACTAGAGCATATCTATATAATAAAATAGAAGGTAAAGGTATAAAAGTATGCATTAGTAAAATGGTAGATAGAAACCTCTACTTATTAGTAATTACATTATATATAAATGACTTATATATGACAATTAAATAGTAAAAACTTATATAATGAACTTAAGAGAAAGAGGTTCCTAACTGTAGATGTTTACTAGATGTTACTTCAGATTTTTTGGACCAATAAGAAAAAGAAAATCTTGCTAAATGTTACTAACAAAAGAGCAACCAAAAGAGTGTGGGAATGACTCTAAAAATGTTGGGAAAATATACCTCAGGTCAAAATTTGTCAACAGAAACTTTTTTTTATATTTAAATTTTTCTTTAATGTTTATTTTTGAGAGAGACAGAGACAGAGCATGAGGTGGAGAGGAGCAGCAGCAATCTGAAGCAGCTTCAGGCTCCCAGCTGTCAGCACAGAGCCCTAATCAGGGCTCAAACTCATGACCGTGAGATCATGACCTAAGCCAAAGTCGGATGCTTAACGGATTGAGCCACCAGGCAGGCGCCCCAACAGAAACTATTTTAACAAGAATATTTGAAGCAAAAGCTGAAGGAGTTCAAGAGAGAAATAGACATTTCAGCAATAATACTTGGATATTTAAATACCTCATCTAAATAATAGATTATAATTAGAAGTTCAACAAGAGCTTAACACTCAAACAACACTATCCACTCACTAGACCAACAGATATACACATATTTTATTCTCGACCCAAAATCAGAATACACATTCTTCTAAAACATACATGCAGTATTATCCATGATTGACTATATTAGACCAAACAAAATCAAACCACATAAATTTTAAATTATTAAAAAAAATATATTCTCTGACAACAATAGAAATAAATAGAAAACAACAAACAATGTTGGGATTTATAAATATTTACAATTTAGACAACAAACTTAAAATTTCATACATGTCAAAAATAAGTCAAAAAGGAAATTAGAAAATACTTTGGGAGCGTCATCAGCTAGATGGCAGAATAAGAGGAACTTCACTCATATCTCCCCTCAGCAACAATGATTTGGCAGCTTCCTTTAGTAAGTGGATGGACAAATAGACTGTGGTACATCCAGATAGAATATTCAGTGCTAAAAAGAAATGAACTATCATGCCATGAGGAGATACACACACACACACACACACACACACACACACACACACACAATAAAACCTTAAAAGGATGTTACAAAGTGGTAGAAAATGACTGAAAAAACTATTCAGTATATGACTCAAACCACTATTACATTTTGAGGAAGCCATGACTATGGTTTAGTAAACAGATCAGTGGTTGTTAGGGGCTGGAGTGAAGGAGGGCGGTGAGATGAATAGACAGACCCTACATTATTTTTAGGGTGATGAAACTATACTACAATGGTGGGTATATGTTATTATACATATATGTCAAAGAATGTACAACACCAAGATATTACCCTAATGTAAACTGTGGACCTGGAGTAGTAATGATGTGTCAAAGTAGTTTCATCAGTTGTAAAAATGTATTTCTGAGATATGAGAACAGTAGCAACCCAAGAAAATACTGTGAGAAGAGAGAGAAAAGAGGAATAACACAACCATCACTACCAAATGAGTTACAAAGTCAAAGGCATCAATCTTTTTTGGAAAACAACATAAAAATCAAGGCAACAAAGAAGTATTTTTTTAAAAAAATTTAAATATCAGCTAAGCTCTCCTTCATTTATCAAAGCCATATGAAACAATTTCCAGTGTACAAGAACGGGAAATTTGACATGTATGAGCTCATTTGAAGAATTTTTTAGAGGAAAAGCTTTTGTTAAAGCAGTTGATTATGGGCAAAACATAACCAAAAAAGTGATGGAGAATATTTTAATATATAAAAATGGAGTTCTAAAACATAAATAAGAAATGTGGCTAACAGTAAAAGACTAATATGTAATGTTACATAGTGTGACAGAGTAGAGCTAATGCAACCAAAAGAGAAGTGGAAAAGAGGAAAATGAAATATTTTCATTGTTGGTTGATAAGGCAGTAGTTTGGAGTGAACAAAATTATTGAAAACTGACAATCCAAATACAGAAAGATAAATACGAAAAGGGGCACTACAGGAACTAAGAAAGGTACAATACTAAGCATTAGAAAAAAATACAAGCATTCTTGAATATTTTTATTTTTTAAAATATTAAATAGAAAATACTCAAATCTCACAGAGAAGTAATGAATGGGTGAATAGAAATTATGACACGATGGTTAAGGGGAGTAGGGATATTTCTCTGATAACATTTTTTTTGTATAGTGTGACTTTTACAATCACAATATTTTACATGCCTCAATAATAAAATGTTAAAATTATCTTAGATATATGGGAAACACCAATTCAAGTAGTAAAGGATGTACCTATATGCATTACAAATAATTAATGTAACCACATTGAAGGTCATGAACAAGATAAAAAGTAATATAAATTACTTAACCAAAAATTATATGTTGATATATGGTAAGACTAAAGACAAAAAAAATTATACCCAAATATTGTATTCTGGTTAGTAAGTTTGTTTTTCACAAGATATGAATTGGTAATTGTAAAACAAGTTTATGTGTGTTCTGAGATTGAGCAAATAGGTAAATATAGTGTAGAGGACCAGGTTAATCACTATCTGTGAAAGTAGTTGCAAACAGGAATGGGGAAAGGATAAAATGAATTCTGCTATTGGTTTGGAAACTTAGGTATCAGTATAAACTGTTTTTAACACATGCACAAATGAAGATGTACAGAAAGAGACACAGGTATGTGTATAGATGAATACATAAATATATACACACATGTATACATACACACAAGTGTGTTTGTTTATCCTAGATTGGTGGCAAAACAGTGGCAATAAACAAGTCTAGTACCTAGATATTGCTCTTAATACTGTTCTTCCAATGAAATAAGTCAGAACTCTGAAAAAATGCTGATGCCAGAGCAAGATAAGCCTGGAATGTTTAGTAGTGCCAGAAAATAAGGAACTACATTTTCAAAAAATTATCCTGGCATGTCTAACGACAGAAACCAACTTGAAAAATCTCTCACTAGCCAAAATCTAGATCAATCTTAGCAATTAAAAAATTGAATTGTTAACAGAATAAAATAAGCATTTTAATTCCATAACAATATAAATAGTTGAAGAAATAAATACATTGGGTAGAAGAGCTGCTTTTTCTTACAGTAAAAATTTCAATAAAGAAATGGAGAAAATCATCTTTGGCAATCACTACAGTAATAACTTCCATAGGCAAAAATCACAGTGGATATTAATATTAATGGAGCAAAATATAATAAGATATAAGATATTTGCAGAATCTTGAATTTATCTTCCCATAAAATACAGAGTATTTAGTAATCTTTATTACTAAATAAAAGATTACTGTAGGTTACTAAATCTTGAGTGTTATTTAGTGGTAATCTCACCAAAACCACGTGACTTGAATCTATTCCTGACAAAATATCAAACAAATCTAAATTAAAGTAAATTCTGCAAAATAATTGGACAGTACTTTTAAAGTATGCCAAAATCCTAAAAAACTGGGCATCTTTACCACATAGAAGAAGATGCGGTGGGGTGCCTGGGTGGCTCAGTCTGTTGGGCGTTTGACTCGATTTCAGCTCAGGTTGTGATCTCGCAGTTTGTGGGATGGAGCCCTGTGTGGAGATCTGAGCTGGCAGTGCAGAACCTCCTTGGGGTTCTCTCTTCCCTCCCTCTTTCTCTCCTTCTCTCTTTCCTTCTCTCTCCTTCCCCTGCTCATGCTTTTCTCTCTGAATATATAAACTAAAAAAAAAAAAAAAGAAAAAGAAAGAAACAAAATGGAAGAAACGTGACAATTAAATATGATGTGGGATCCTGAATTGGATCTTAGACCAGAGAAAGGACATTAGTGGGATAATTGGTGAAATTTGAATAAGGTCTATAGACTAACATTGTAGAAAATTAATTTCCTGTTTTTGCTAACTGTACTATGATTATATAAGATGTTAACATGTGAAGAATTTGTGTGAAGAGCATACAGGAAATCTTTTTACTATTTTTATAAATTTTTTAAATCTGAAATTATTTTAATTTTATAAAAGAAAAATATTAAAAAAATTTTTTTAAATTTTTACTTATTTGAGAGAAAGAGTGCGTGCACACACACAAGTGGGGGAGGGGCAGAATCCCAAGCAGGCTCTGTACCATCAGCACAGAGCCCGATGTGGGGTTCAAACCCACGAACCATGAGATCATTACCTGAGCTGAGTCAGACACTTAACTGACTGAACCACCCAGGCACCCCAAAGAAAAAAATATTTAAAAATTATTGTATAGATCATAACTGTTAAGAATTCAGAATAACAAATAAAATTGACAAGGAGAGAAATAAGGTAGAAGGAGTCAAATATTCAGGAATAGACATATTATAAACCCTTATTTTTGCTAGACATTTTTTCATTTATCTCATTCCCATAAAAAAAATCCTTTTTTTAAATATAGTTTATGGTCAAGTTGGTTTCCATATAACACCCAGTGCTCATTCCAACAAGTGCCCTCCTCCATGCCCATCACCCATTTTCCCCTCTCCCCCCTCCATCAACCCTCAGTTTGTTCTCAGTATTTAAGAGTCTCTTGTGGTTTGCCTCCCTCCTTCTCCTTAACTATTTATCCCCCTTCCCCTCCCTTATGGTCCTCTGTTAAGTTTCTCCTGTTCCACATATGAGTGAAAACGTATGGAATCTGTTTTTCTCTGCCTGACTTATTTCACTAAGCATAATACACTCGAGTTCCATCCACGTTGCTACAAAGAGTATCCAATGGAAAAAGGATAACCTTTTTAACAGATGGTTCTGGAAGAACTGGACAGCAACAAGCAGAAGAATGAAACTTGACCACTTTCTTACACCATCATAAAATCCTTTAAAAAAACAGTATTATTCTAATTTTGCAGGAGACAATATTATCTATTAGCTTTTCTGTTTGTTGGGTATATTTAATCTACAGTAAGAAAAACAAATAAGGATTATCAAAATTTTCAGACTACAATTGTGTCAGCCAAACGTAGTAAGGTAGTGACCTTGAAGAAGCTTAAGACAAAACTGAAGAGCCATCAGTGTTCTCTGGATCTCGTCTGTTTGATCTCATTTGCATAATTTAATCTATGCTTCTACATCTTTTTAAACTTACTTTTTCTACTTAATCCATACTCCAGAATAGTGAAGCTCCAACCTCCACAGTTATAGACATTTATAGAGATTAACTAGGCAAACCCCAATTTCAATTTGAAACTTCACAGTTGTACAAATATACTTGCTTTGGATTTGGAACTGACAAAATACAGGTGCTATATCTGGCTTTTCTTACCTCTGGTTCTGTTTGTATATCGGTTTTATATTCCCTTTTCAGACTATCTCTCTGTAGTTTAAAAATTATATTATGAGGGGCTCCTGGGTTGCTCAGTCGGTTGAGAGGCCGACTTCGGCTCTGGTCATGATCTCACGGTTCCTGGGGTCGGGCCCCACATCGGGGTCTATGCTGACAGCTAGCTCAGAGCCTGGAGCCTGTCTTCAGATCTGTGTCTCCCTCTCTCTCTGACCCTCCCCTGCTCGCGCTGTCTCTGTCTCTCAAAAATAAATAAAAAGACATAAAATATTAAAAAAAATTATTATGAATGCCCTTCTCTATTATCCCCAACTCCCCCACCACACATATGTACACACATATATACACATATACATAACACCTAAGGCTCTTTTACTCAATAAGAAAGATCAGCTTGTGCAGGCATCCACAGAGGTTTATCAATTGTGACCTGGGAGACTGCACTTAGAAAGTGCAAATCACAGTTGCTGAAGGCCACATGTGTATTTAAACCTGGAGCATTTTGGAAAGAAAAGGGGGAGGGAGGGACTGGTAAGAAAGAACAGGTCAGACTGATTATTTGAATTCCAGCTCCATTAATTGTGGGCAAATGACCAAGGGAGGGTTGTTTAACCCTGCAAAACTATCTTACTTATTTTTCGATTTCAGATTTCTTTTTAGGTAGAATGAGTGATACATCTAAAATCACTTATAGAGGCACATCGGTGCCTCAGTTGGTTAAGCATCTGAGTCTTGGTTTTGGCTCAGGTCATGATCTCAGGATTCATAAGATTGAGACCCAAGTCCTGTGTTGGGCTCTGTGCTGAAAGTGCAGAGCCTGCTCGGGTTTCTTTCTCTCCTCTTTCTGCTGCTCCCCTTCCTTCAAAATAAATAATAAAAATAAAATAAAATCACTTATAAACGTTCCTGAAGGTACAAAGCACTGGTAAATATTAGTTATCTATTTAATAAGGAGAAAGTAGGCATTCTTGGTAAAAGTACAAGACATGAGAAAATAAGTAATGCAAACAATACCAGTGAGAATGTAAGTTTGAATACAAAGAAACTAAACCTCTATTTGATTAAGGGAGCAAAGGGAAACAGAGTGTGGTCAAAAATACAGGAAAGGAAGACTATAAAGATTCTGGAGAATGTCATAGATAAAGAAGCTCTCTCATGCCACCTTTAGCCTCAAATATCACTTTGGATATAAAAAACATGAACAAGCCTGAGTAAAAATGCTGTTCCAATGTAATCTATATAAAGAGTCTATATATTTGCAGAGAATTATTGGTTGCAAAAGTAAAGTGTCAGCTTCAGCCTTTTGGAAGAAGAGACCTATTTGTTTATTTTTTATTGGTATTGTAGCTACTAGATCATCATGTTGTCCGACTTATCTGCAATGTCCTTTCTGGCCTTGCATTTCAGGCAAATGTAAATCAAAAGCCTTTAGAGTTATGGATTCTGATGATTCACAAGGTAATCTTGCAAACACAGCAGGGAAATATACGATTTGCAAATTGCTTAACTGACATCTCTGCTATTATCTTAAAATATTGTTGCAGTAGAACTCATTTTATAATATTTCAGCTTGATTATATTTTAAAACTTTACCTTTCTCAAGATAAATATATTGCCTCCTATTTGCATACTTTTATTCTGTTAAATTGTATGTGTATTGAAGAGCAGGATGCTTTATTTCTGGATGACCAAAAGTTTTCCTTTTCTATGAGTTATTTTTAAGTTTGTTAAACTTTTCCTATTGAATCTTTTAAAATTTCTTTGCAATAGACTTTCTTACAATTATAAATTATGATTAAATTTGCCTATAAATTAACATTACAACATTGTTAAAGATTTTCAATTTTGTATTATACTTATTTCATGAAAAAATGCCTATTGAATGTGGAATTCTTTGAAACTTTCAAATGATGATAATATCTTTCTAACTTACGTTTTTCATCAATCTAATATACTTTTCTACAATAAGAATTAAAATGTACTTACCAATATTACACAAGGCTCTTTTCATTCATGTACCTCATGCTGCAAAAATGTAACTGTAGGGCTACATTCTCACAGACTTTTATTAATTAAACTTAGAATTCATAGTGACTTTGCAATTGTGACTTCAATGCGGACATACACCTGCTTTAATACACATTTAAAGAATAGAATTGAAATTATTTTCATATATTAGAAAATATTCTAGCCATCCATATCTTGTCAAGTAAGTATTACAAGGTTTAATTGGATCGATGCTATTCAGAGTAGAGTAGTAGACTAGAAGATGGTTCAGTAGCAAATCATTTAATCTCTTAGAGATAGAAAAAGGGGATTGATGGAAATCATGTCTAAGAATGCTGCTAGTTTAAACCATTAATGGATGCTATTTTTAACTTCAATTACAGAATAAGAAACATTTACTTTTATTATATATATGTGTATATATAATTAAAGTCAGTATTTTGAATCTTTATTTAGTTATATATTTTAAGTCTTATATAATCATAATGAAATAAGAGAAGATAAGAACATAAGTGGTAAGAAATGTCTCCTTGATGTAGAGAAATATTTTCCATTAAGGAAAAAAAAAATTTGTTTAAAGACAAAATTCTTCTTATCTGCAGACATTTCCCCAATTTAATCTGAATTATGTCAGTGTAACAAAGGAAAACCAATTTGATTCACTGATCAATAGAATTGACATCAATGTGAATAAGTATTCTAAAAAGAGGAGAGATAAAGGACTTGAAGCATATATTCAGAATAACCCTGAGATATATGTCTTACCATCAATCTAAGACTTTTACAGAATGCATAAGAGATACTGTGTTAGAAAACATCTATCAATGGTGACTGAAAAGCATTTTGTTGATCACCTGACGTACAAAGTCATTTACCAACATGAAGCAAACCAGGGATATTTCTCTGGAAGAGAGGGAGGGGTAGAAAAAGAAAGAGAGGGAGAGAGGAGGAAGAGGAGGAGGAAGTGAAAGAGAGAGAATTTTATTATCTGCTAAATGTATTCCTTCTATCTAGTCTTTCAACAATAGCACATCATGTTGATCACATATTGAAAGATAAATATCAATTTACTTTTATCAATACCTTTTGGAGAATATTATCTTAGAAAAATAGCTGTATAGAAAAGATGCTATCAGAGTTTTCTATTTGAACAATATATCTCCATATTTACAGCGTTTTAAATTTTAAGATGTATTTCCCCCTCTGCTTGGGTTTATGTTATTCATTAATAAATAACTTTTATCTAATATATAAATAAAATTCTCTATTCTTTTTTTCTTAAAATTTCTAATCCTTATCAATACAGCATATCAAAATGAAAATTGGTTTGAAAGAAGCTAAAACAAATGTAATTTATATATTTACCTTGGGGAAGAGGTTTGAACCTAGAAAATTTGAATACCTTTTCTACTGTTCAAATATTGATTATATGTCATATGTAATTTTTATGTGTCTGCCCTCCAGTATCTATAAATTATAAGTGTAGTTTTAACAAATTACATATTTGAACACAATCTTTCATTTATGTAAAAACAAGGGAAAATGAGTATAGTACAGCATTTTCAGGTGAATGAAACTGTGTTTTATATCAATCGGGAGAGAAAATAAGGATATTCATGATGCTAACATGATGTAACTAATAATTAAGATCCTTAATTACAAAAGTAAATATAATAAAATTGATATCAATAGACAAAATTTAAACACAGATATGTACAATATTTAATTAAGGTTGAGATCAAGGAACATGTTTTTTTACCCCTAAACAATGTGCAATTATGATTGTGATTTGGCCTACAGATATTCAAAATAAATATGTTGTCAGAATTAAGAGGACTCTAAGTTCCTCATAAAATTCATATAAGTGTGAGAAGTGAGTTGCAATAAATGGGCTTTCTGCAGTTCCACAATTCTTTCTGAAGCTTTCTGAGAACAATGAAGTAGAAATGTACAGAAAGAAAGCTTAATTTCTCCATGTAAGGAGTCAAAAGAGGGGCACCTGGGTGGTTCAGTCATTTGTGCTCAATTCATGATATCACAGTTTGAGTTCGAGCCCCTCATTGGGCTCTCTGCTGCTAGTGCAGAATCTGCTTCAGATCTTCTGTCTCCCTGCCCCTGCCCCTTCCCTACTCTCATGCTCTCTCTCTCTCTCTCTCTCTCTCTCTCTCTCTCTCAAAAATGAACATTAAAAAAGGTAAAAAAAATAGGGCACAATTTTAAAACGAAAGGATATTTAATTATAGAAAAACATAATATATGGTACATTCTGTTGATCCAAAAGCAAAGAGTATTCTGAAGGAAGAAGAGGGAAAAGGAGAGAAAAATAGGGGAGAGCATGGAAGTTAATTCTCTTCAGAAAAGAAAATTCTTTGCAGTTTTTAGGTGATCCTTGCTCTTTAAACCTTGTCTTTGCTACTTTTATGTAGCAATTACAAACTTGTCATCGTGAAATATCTTGAAATATTAATGCACCATGACACCATTCATCAAAGTTCCTTGTTGGGGCCTTATGGAAAAACTAAATAGAAACATATTGAAGAAGCAGAATATGAAAACTATGGAAGAGAAGACTAAAAATAAAAACATCAGGTTCACTGAACATAGGCAGAGACTGGAAAATAAAAATATAAACAATTGGACACATGGATGAGAGTTCAAATTTATGTTCATATAGAATATTGGCTTGCAGCATTGCATATTAACAAATGCAAGCCCAGTTTGGGAAAGGAGCTGATTTCCTCTATGCATGTCCAATGGCGGGGGCAGGGGAGGACAATGTCTCAGCAGATATAAAAGAATGCATACTTTAAATCTAGTTATGAGTTATTGAAATAAATGTCTGGTGTTTTTGTTAACAATTTTATTAATTAGCATTTTAAATAATGCCTAATGCACCTCTGAGATAATTGAATGAAATATGATTTTAAAAAGTAATTTATCTACCCTCTTATTCTCATTATTGAATGTCAGAGTACAGCTTCAATAATTATCTTGCTTTCTGAGAAATTCTATTTGATTGCTATCTTCCTTCATCATATTTGAAGAGGGTATTTGAGTGTGCACTCCTTAGAGGATACACAGTTTTCAAAATCTTCTCTTTGCTTTCAGAGTGTTTTAAGGCTCCCTGAATAATCACATGCTTTTTAGTCTGGGTTTGTGATTTCTCCACAATCAATTTTTTCAAAAAGTTCTCTTTTATGCTGTTTGTTTCACTTCCCTGTTAAATCAATTCCATCTAAAATTCTTTGCTAGATATTTTTTCAAAATTACACTATTTCTTTGACTCTTGGCTCCCTCATATCTCTATTTAATGACTATATAGAAAAATATTTAATGGCTGAAGCCAGATGGAACAATAAATGTAAACATCATATCTTTGATCTTTTCTTTTCCAGAAAGCTGAAGGTACTTTGATTAGCTGAAAAATTTCACCAGGCCTATGTAACTATCTCTCTCAGGAATCTGGAAACATTTGGATTATCCAATATTTGGATACTGCAAAATTCTAAGCCTGCTTTTTTGCTTCATTTCTATTTGCAGAATTGTCCAATTCCTTTTGGATTTTATCTCTTTCAAGTGTTATCTTGCCAGATACAATCAATAAAAGCTAGTACACATTACTAAAATGTTGTTTTCCAAATTATTCCCCTAGAAATACAAGTTAGTAGTCATATAATCTAACTTCCAAGTTACCACAGGTGATTTTTTCCCCAAATTCTTTGGCAATGTATAGGTGGATTTTGAGCATGACAGCCTTATTTATCTTTTTTATGCACTGCCTTATGCAAGGATCTTATGCCAATGTTACAAGTTTTGAACTTACTTTGTCACTGTAGGCTAACTGCTCTAATGAGCGATTCCAAAATCTCACTGGAGTTCTTGCACATGTCACAGCTCAAAGCTGTACTGTTTCTCTTTTCCAAGGCATGGCCAAGGGATCAAGGCTCCTTCCATGGCATTATTAAACATTTTGGATCAAAGGAAGCAGTAATGTCTTTCAGTCAACTGACAAGGAAGATGAAAGAGTAAGGCGGGAGAGAAAAAAAGAGAGAGAACATCCAAAAGACCTGTAAGGGACACATTACTTTATCACTTCAGCTCATGTTTAAGGCTAAAAATTAATTTTATGCATAAATATTTTTCCAAAGAAGATATAAAGGTGTGTAACAGACACATGAAAATATACTCAACATCACTCATCATCAGGGAAATGCAAGTCAAAACCACAATGGAATATTACCTTACATGTGTTAGAATGACTAAAATAAAAAAGACAAGAAATAACAAGTGTTGGTGAAGATGTGGAGAAAAAAGAACTCTCATACACTGTTGGTAGGAATGTAAATTGGTACTGCCACTGTGAAAAACATTATGTTTTCTTAAAAAAATAAAAATAGAAACACCATATGATCCATTAATTCCACCTCTGGATATTTACCCAAAGAATGAAAACACAAATTCAAAGATATACTGTGCACCCCTTTATTTAATGTAGCATTATTTAAAATAGCTAAGATATGGAGCGACCTGTGTATATTAATAGATAAATGAATAAGAAAGATATGGTATATATGTACAATGAAATATTATACAGCCATAAAAACAGAAGAGACAGTGCTACTTGTGACAGTGTCAGACTGAGAAAGACAAATACAATATTATTTCACTTATATGTGGAATCTTAAAGAAAACAAACAAACAAAAAGCAGAATCAAACATGTATATATGGAGAACAAACTGATGGTTGTCAGAAGGGAGGATGTCGGGGGATGGGAAAAATAGGTGAAAAGGACTGGGACATACAAGGCTTCCAGTTATGAAATGAATAAGTCATGGGAATAAAAGGCACAACATAAGAAATATCACCAATAATATTGTAATAGCATTGTATGGTGACAGATGGTAGCTACAATTGTCATGAGCATAGCTATTGTATAAACTTGTCAAATTACTATGCTGCACATCTGAACCTAATGTAACATTGTGTGCCAACTATCGTCAAATAAAATTTTGTTTAATTAATTTTCTGACTCCATCAAGAAACAACGAGAACCTGGAAATATAGTTGATCACCTAAGAATAGAAAAATGGTTTGAGGTGTACATACCATTTTTGCATATCTGTGTTCTTTTCAGCAAATATTCATTTCTTACTTGGACTTACACATAGAACACATTTACTTTCCCATGCCAGACTAAGATAAATCTCATTTGGGTCACTCTGTCCAACCTAAATACAGAACCTCCAAGTGTTCTGGAATTCTTGCCACATGGTAGCTGGTTCAGATGTGATCCCTTCGGGTCCTATAACCTATAAGTAAATGAGAAAAGTTATTTCCCAAGCCATATGTATATGTAATTATATATAATACATATATTAAAATATATATTTAAAGTATAACATGTTATATAACACATTATATAATATATATGTATATATAATATACAACAAATTAAAAACTATTTTTATAAGAGAAAAGACTGTCATATCAGAACAAAATGGTTCATAGTGACATAAAATTATTTGAATCAGGCAACATGAAGTCTTTCTACATTTGTAGAGGGGAAAAATTAAGTAATTATAAAAGTTTGAGGACTACAACTCTTTAGGTTGGGTTGATAGTTTTCCTCAACCACATAATTCTCTAAAAAAAAAACTTACTCGCTTCTGATCTATTTGCTACCAGTTAGTCCCACATGGTAGTTACCATCACGGTAGTTAGGTCTATCAACATAGTTCACAATTTTTTTTTTATTCTCTTCTCCATTTCTTTCTCTTTCTGTCTCCTTTCATTCTACAATTTAATGGTGGCTATTTTGGAGATACCAGGTTTAAAAAGGAAGGAAAGTTTATTTTTACATTTTCCCCTAGGCTGATTCTTAATGCACTCTGTTGGCTTAAGAATTTCTCAGTTCCTCATATCCCACCTATTATATGGGATTTAAAAGATATCTATCCTTTCAAGGTGGTAATTTCTGAGCATTGTAGATTCCCTTTCTTCTGGCTACTTCTCTCCCAAACACATTTATTTCTTGAATTACTTTGCAAAATGCAGTTAATAGTAGGTAGAAGCTAATATTTGATCCTTTTCTACCACTTCTCCTAAATAGAACTGATATCTATTTAGTAGGTATATGGTCTACCTACAACATTAAATAAAAGGTGGCATTACCAAATATTTTTTTTCCATTTGCATTACCTTCCTTCCTTCAGGGAAAATTGCCTTGTCATTTTCCTGCTAATTAAATGTTATTTGTAGTCTTTATTTTTGGTACCAGTGTTTGCATTGATCATAGTAATTATGTCTCCCTTTGTATCATATAGCACACAAAAAAAAAATCTCAATGGTTTAACAATGTGCTTTTCTCCATATCAGGATCAAATGCAGAGAATTGGGTTTGGGGTAGTAGATGCTCTGTGTTCCATACAGTCACTTAAGACCTAGTATTATTAAAAGGAACTCTACCATCCCATTTGATCTTAAAATTATCAACTAAATCCTCTTCATCTATCTGGCTGAAAAAGGCAAGGACAGTTTGCGAGACTCATGGGAGAGTTTTCAGAGGTCAGGCCTTAAAATAGAAAACACTTCTTTCAGTCCCCCTTCAATGAAAAGCGTTGGTCACATGATTCCTGCTTAGCTAAAAATAAGAACTTTCTTCTGTATGCTGAAGAAGTAATTGAAACATTTAGATGAACTCATAGTATTGTTGCCATCTCATGATGGAATATAGAATTAGATATGTAGGGTATCAAGGAGAAGCCAACATGGCAGAGAAGTAGGGGGATCCATACTTCCTGGGTCTCTCAAAGAAGGGCTGAAGCCAAAGGACTCTGAACCCCAAGAGTCTGGGAGGAAAAGAGACAGAGTCTACTAGGGTGAAACTGGGAAAACCGGATGGCCCCATAGGTGTGTGATTGCAAACTGGGGGAGATAAAATGGGGTGCAGAGGCATGAAGGGGAGGGGTCCCCTTCTGCGGAGAGACAAAGGGAAGAGAAAGAGCAGCTGGGGAAGCATAGGACTGTATCTGGATGACAGAAAAACCTCGGACAGCAAGGAGAGGGATCCTATCTCTAACTTCAGGGCTTCCTCAGACTGGGGCCATTTGCCCTGTTCGCATACCTGGGGAGGAGGGGAGCCACTGCTGGGTTCAGTGGTAGGTCTGTGGCACAGTCTGCAACAGGAGAAACCGGTCTACTCCCCTGAAGTGCAGCAGAATAGGACAAAACCAGCTGAGGGAACACATTTTGGAAGGCATCGAGAGGCACTTCCCCATTAAAGCACGGAGTGGTAGTTTAAATCCAGCTAAGTGCAGATCATGGGAGACTGTGGAACAAGACAGACTGCCTCATCGGTGCCCGTGGCACAGTGAGGACAGATCCAAAGGAGTGATTTGAGATACCCCGTCTGTGAAGAAGGGATTGAGGGGTCGCATTTTCCTCTCCACCACCACCACCAAGGCGGGGCCTCAAGGATCAGTCCATAGGGCCCACAGTGGAGGCGGGACCTGCCTACAGCAAACACGCCCTTGGAACTGCTTATCTACTGCAGCCTGATAGTCGCTGCGGAACCAGACGGCCTCCTCCTCCAGACCAGCACTGTGGCATTGCCTGGATTAATTCTAGGACAGTTCTTGTTATTTAGATATATTCTCCGTTTTCTCCTTCTTATTTCTTCCCTCCTCTAGGCTGGTTACTCTGATTATTGGTTTGCTTAAACAGACATATTTAACCCATTCTCTTGATGCATGTTCTACACCTCCTTCTTTACTTTGTCTCTGTCTGGAAAATCAGGCCATATAGATTTTCTGGGTAACTTTATCTACGTTCCTTTCTCCTTGTCGCCTTCCTTATTTTCCTTCCTCTCTCTCTGCATTAAGCCTTTTATTCTCTCTGCCTGGTCAATGTTCATTTTTTTTCTTTTTCTCTGCCCGTCATCTCTCTCTTTGTATACGTACTTCCATCAGGGTGGATGCTGTTCTTTACTTGTAGCTGATGTTTCTTTTTTTTTGCGTTTAGACTGTTTTTTGTTTTTTGATTATATTTGTTTGCTTTTTTGTGATATTTCTTTGTGTGTTTGCATGGTTTTTTTCCTGTTTGTTTTCCTTTCCAGGGCTACTGACAAATGAAAGCACACCTGGTGGAGGGTCCAAACATTCACTATGAGTAGGGAAATAAAATAATCAAAGTTACAAGAACAGAGAGCAAGCAACAAACTCCAAAAAACAACTCCTGAACAGCCAGACCCTGGACAGTGTATGATCCTCTTTAATATAGCAGAACTTATAGGTGCAGAGAACATAACAGCTTTTAAAACTTACAAAGGACAGAAAACTAGCCAAATTAATGAAACGGAAGAATTCTCCTCAAAAGAAATTCCAGGAAGAAGTGACAGCTAAAGAATTGATCAAAAAAGATATAAGCAACATAACTGAACAAGAATTTAGAATAATAGTCATAAAATTAATCGCTGGGCTTGAGGAAAGCATAGAAGACAGCAGAAACTCCATTGTTGCAGAGATTAAGGATTTTAAAAAAGTCATGATGAATTAAGAAATGCTATAAATGAGGTGCAAAATAAAATGGAGGTGGCCACAGCATGATTGAAGACACAGAGGGGAGAATAGGTGAATTAGAAGATAAAATTATGGAAAAAGAGGAAGCCGAGACAAAGAGAGATAAAATGATCCAGGATCACGAAAGGAGAACTAGAGAACTAAGTGCTGCAATCAAACAGAATGATATCCTTATCATAGGAATTCCATAGGAAGAAGAAGAGAGAGAAAAGGGCTAAAGGGGTGCTTGTACAAATCATAACCGAGAACTTCCCCAACCTGGGGGGGGGGGGAAACAGGCATTGAAATAGAAGAGGCATAGAGCACTCCCTTGAGACATAACTTGGATCGATTTCCTGAATGACATATCATAGTGAAACTCGCAAAATACAAGGATAAAGAGAGAATTCTGAAAGCATCTAGGGATAAACGGGTCTTAACATACAAATGTAGACACATAAGGGTAGTAACTGACCTATCTACAGAAACTTGGCAGACCTGAAAGGAATGGCAGGAAATTTTCAATGTGATGAACAGGAAAAATATGCAGCCAAGAATCCTTTATCCAGCAAGCCTGTCATTCAGAATAGAAAGAGAGATAAAGGTTTTCAAAAACAAACAAAAGATGAAGGAATTCATCACCACTAAACCAGCCTTAAAAGAGATCCTAAGTGAGACTCTGTGAGGGAAATGTTACAAGGAACACAAGGTACCAGAGACACCACTATAAGCATGAAACTTACAGATAACAACATGCCTCTAAATCCATATATTTCAATAATAACATTGAACATAAATGGACTAAATGTTCCAATCAAAAGACATAGGATATCAGAATGGTTAAAAAAAACAAGACCCCTCTATTTTCTGTCTACAAGAGACTCATTTTAGACCTAAGGACACCTTCAATTGAAAGTGAAGGGATAGAGAACTATCTATCCTGCTACTGGAGGTCAAAAGAAAGCTGGAGTAGCCATACTTATATCAGACAAACTAGAATTTAACCTAAAGGCTATAACAAGATATGAAAAAGGGCATTATATAATAATTACAAGGTCTATCCATCAGGAAGAGCTGATAATTATAAATACTATGCACCGAATTCAGAATCACCAAAATATATAAAACAATAACATAAGCAATCTTATTGATAAGAATGTGCTAAATGCAGGGGAGTTTCATACTCCACTTACAGCAATGGATAGATCATCTAAACAGAGAATCAGTAAAGAAACAAAGGCACTGAATGATACATTGGACCAGATGGACTGGACAGATATATTTAGAACTCTACATCCAAAGTAGTGGAATACACTTTTTTCTTGAGTGCACATGGCACATTCACCAAAACAGATCACATACTGGGTCACAAAACAGCCCTCAATAAACATAAAAGAATTGAGAGCATACCATGCACACTTTCAGATCACAATGTTATGAAACCTGAAATCAACCACAGGAAAAAGTCTGGAACACCTCCAAAAGCATGGAGGTTAAGGAATATTGTACTAAATAATGAATGGATCAACCAGGCAGGTAGAGAAGAAATTAAAAATATATATGGAAACAAATGAAAATGAAAACACAATAATCCAAGCCCTTTGGGATGCAGCAAAGGCAGTCCTAAGAGGAAAATACATGGCAATCCAGGCTTATCTCAAGAAACAAACAAAAAAATCCCAAATATAAAATCTAACAGCACACCTAAAGACCCTAGAAGCACAACAGCAAGGCACCCCAAACTCAGAAGAAGAAGAGAAAGAATAAAGATCAGGACAGAAATAAACAATACAGAATCCAAAAACAAAACAAAACAAAACAAAACAAAACAAAACAAAACAAACAGTTGAACAGGTCAATGAAACCAAGAGTTGGTTTTTTGAAAAAATAAACAAAATTGATAAACCTCTAGCCAGGCTTCTCAAAAAGAAAAGAAAGCCCAAATAGATAAAACCACGAATGAAAGAATGAAAATGGATTCATACAACCAACCCTTCAGAAATACAAGCAATGATCAGTGAATACTATGAAAAATTATAAGACAACAAACTGGACATGCAGGAGAAATGGACAAATTCCGAAATACCGACACACTACCAAAACTCAAACAGGAAGAAATAGTTAATTTGAACAGACCCATAACTAGGTCTGTTATGAAATTGAATCAGTTATCAAAATTTTCCCAATAAATAAGAGTCCTGGACGAGATGGCTTCCCTAGGAAATTTTATCAGACATTTAAAGCAGAGTTAATACTTATCCTTCTCAAGCTTTTCCAGAAAATAACAATGGAAGGAAAACTTCTGGACTCATTCTTTGAAGCCAGCATCACTTTGATTCCCAAACCAGACAGAGACACAGAAAAAAAGAGAGCTACAGGCCAATATCCCTGATGAATGCAGATGCAAAAATACTCAACAAGATACTAGCAAATCGAATTCAACAGCATATAAAAAGATTTATCCACCATGATCTAGTGGGATTCATACCTGGGTCACAGGGCTGGCTCAATATTCAAAAATCCATCAACGTGATGGATGGATGGATGGATGGATCATTAACAAAAGAAAAGATAAAAACAATATGATCCTGTCAATAGATGCAGAAAAAAACATTAGACAAAATACAGCATCTTTTCTTAATAAAAACCTTGAAAAAGTCGGGATAGAAGAAACTTACTTAAACATCCTGAAAGTCATTTATGAAAAGCCCACAGCTAATATCATCTTCAATGGGAAAAACTGAGAGCTTTCCCCCTGAGATCAGGAACACGACAGGGATGTCCACTCTCACCATTGTTGTTTAACATAATGTTGGAATTCCTTGCATCAATAATCAGACAACAAAATGAAATAAAAGGCATCGGAATTGGCAAAGATGAAGTCAAGCTTTCACTTTTTGCAGACGATATGATACTCTACAGAGAACACATGACAGCCTCCACCAAAAGTCTCCTAGAACTGATCCATGAATTCAGCAAAGTCGCAGGGTACAAATTCAATATACAGAAATTGGTTGCATTTTTATACACCAATAATGAAGCAACAGAAAGAGAAATTAAAAAAAAAAACTGATCCCTTTCACAGTTGCACCAAAAACTATAAAATACCTAGGAAGAAACCTAACCAAAGATGTAAAAGATCCCTATGCTGAAATCTATAGAAAGCTTATGAAAGAAGTTGAAGAAGACACAAAGAAATGGAATAACATTCCATGCTCATGGATTAGAAGAATAAATATTGTTAAAATATCAATACTACCCAAAGCAATCTACACATTCAAAGCAATCCCAATCAAAATTGCACCAAGTTCTTCTCAAAGCTAGGACAAACTATCCTAAAATTTGTATGGAACCACAAAAGACCCCGAATAGCCAAAGTAATACTGAAGAAAACCAAAACAGGAGGCATCACAATCTCAGACTTTAGACTCTACTACAAAGCTGTAATCATCAAGACAGTATGGTATTGGCACAAAAACAGACACAGAGACGAATAGTATAGAATAGAGAACCCAGAATTGGACTCACAGGTGTATGGCCAATTAGTCTTTAACAAAGCAGGAAAGAGTATCCAATGGAAAAAGACAACCTCTTTAACAGCTGGTGCTGGGGGAACTGGACAGCAACATGCAGAAGAATGACACTAGACCACTCTCTTACACCATACACAAAAATAAACTCAGAATGGATGAAGGACCTGAATATGAGACAGGAAACCATCAAAACCCTAGAGGAGAAAGCAGGAAACAACCTTCTTGACCTCAATTGCAGCAATTTCTTATTTGACACTTTTCCAAAGTCAAGGGAATCAAAAGCAAAAATGAACTATTGGGACCTCATCAAGATAAAAGACTTCTGCCCAGCAAAAGAAACAATTAACAAAACTAAAAGCTAACCAATGGAATGGGAAAAGATAGTTGCAAATGATATATCGGATGAAGGGCTAGTATCCAAAATCTATAAGGAACTCACCAAACTCCACACCCGAAAGATGAATAATCCAGGGAAGAAATGGGCAGAAGACATGAACAGATACTTTTCTAAAGAAGACATCCAGATGGCCAACAGACACATGAAACGATGTTCAACGTCACTCATCATCAGGGAAATACAAATCAAAACCACACTGAGATATCACTTCATGCCAGTCAGTGGGGCTAAAATGAATAAATCAGGAGACTATAGATGCTGGCGGGGATGTGGAAGAATGGGAACCCTCATACACTGCTGGTGGGAATGCAAACTGGTACAGCTGCTCTGGAAAACAGTGTGGAGGTTCCTCCCAAAATTAACAGTTGAACTCCCCTATGACCCAGCAATAACACTGCTAGGAATTTACCCAAGGGATACAGGAGTGCTGATGCATAGGGGCACATGTACCCCAATGTTCATAGCAGCACTTTCAACAATAGTCAAATCATGGAAAGATCCTAAAAGTCCATCAACTGATGAATGGATCAAGAAGATGTGGTTTGTATATACAATGGAATACTACTTGGCAATGAGAAAGAATGAAATCTGGCCTTTTGCAGCAATGTGGATGGAACTCTAGGTTATTATGCTAAGTGAAATAATTCAGGCAGAGGAAGATGAATTTCAAATATTTTCACTCATATGTGGATCAGGAGATACTTAACAGAAGACCCTGGGGGAGGTGAAGGGGGAAAAAGGTTACCGAGAGGGAGAGAGGCAAACCATAAGAGATTCTTAAATACTGAGAACAAACTGAGGGGTGATGGGGGTGGGGAGAGGGGAATATGGGTGAATGGCATTGAGGAGGGCACTTGTTGGGATGAGCACTGGGTGTTGTATGGAAGCCCATGTGACAATAAATTATATTTTTAAAAAATATGTAGGGTGTCTTTAAAATCTAAGACATTATAAATTAGGCTATGAAACAAATCTAGTTAGTGAACAATAAGATGTCAGAGATTTTTCCGAATTGTCTCTGTAGCCTAATATAGCATCAGATTGCATATCTGATTAATGCATAATTTCATATCAAATAAATTTATACATGTTAATCATAAATAGTTATATATTGAAATATTTTAATTGACATATGTGTTATATTAATCATTCAAGAATAAGATCAACAATTTTGTTAGAAGAAAACAAGTAAGAAATAAAATGGGGGACTTCCGTTCTGGCCGCAGTGGGGGCAGGTCTTATTTCACAAGCAGAACACTGCACATCTTCCTGCCCACAATAGGCAAAGAAAGCCTCTGCATACAATTTGACTGAAGAAAAAAGAGGCAGAGATTCAATAGCCGAGCACATGCAACATACATAGGGACACTCTCTGAAGTGCTGGGCCTGGGAAACAGGGGGCACTATGCTATAGGTTACTATAGGACCCATTCCTCTTAAGGCTATTATTATTAAGAGCAAGAGGAGTAATTTGCATTCCTAAAACAGGGAAATAGTGATAGGAATTCGGACAAAGTGAGGAGACGGGAAAATATCCCCCAAATGAAAGAACAGGATCAAACCACAGCAAAAGATGGAAGTGAAGCAAAAATGAGTAACAAACCTGACATAAAATTTAAAGTAAAATCATAAAAGTACCCACTGGACTGGAGAAAAGAGTGGAGGGCATAATTGAGACCTTTAACACAGAGTTAAAAAGAAACTATCAGAAGTCAAGAACACAATAAATGAAATTAAAAATATACTTGATAGAATAAATATCAGGCTAGATGAATCAGAGGCATGAATTAACAACCTGGAAGACAGAGCAATGGAAAAGTAACAAAGCTGAGCAAAGAAGAAAAAAGAAAATTATTTAAAATAATAATAGTCTTAGTGAACTCAGTGACCCCATCAAGCATAATAACATCCACATTATAGGGATCGCAGAAGAAGAGAGAAATAAGGGGGCAGATAATTTATTTAAAGATATAGCAGCTGAAAACTCTCCTATCCTGGGTAATGAGACAAAAGCTAGATCCAGGAGTCACAGAATCCCCCCCCCCACCAAATTTAACCCAGGGAGGTCCACAAGACACATCGTAATTACAAAGACAAAAGGTAGTGAAAAAAATTAAAGCAGCAAGAGAAAAGAAGATAGTAACATACATGGGAAATGCCATAGTGCTATCAACAGACTTTTTAGCAGAAACTTTGCAGGCATGAAGGGAGTGACATGATATATTCAAAGTGCTGAGGGGGGAAAGATTTGCAGTCAAGAATACCATACCAAGTATCTTTTCTGACCACAATGCTATGAAACTAAGTGTTAGCCACAAACATAATATGGTAAGACCACTAACATATGGAGGTTAAAAAAATTAGTGGATTAACCATGAAATCAAAGAAAAAATTTAAAAATTACATGAAAACAAATGAAAATAAAAACACAATGATCCAAGATCTTTGGAATGCAGAAAAGTGGTTCTAAGAGGGGAGTTTATAGCAACATAGACCTATCTCAAGAATCAAGAAAAATCTCAAATAAACAACCTAACCTTATACCTAAAGGATTAGAGAAAGAACAATGAACAAAACCTAAAAATAGCAGAAGGAAGGAAATAATACATATTAGAGCAGAAATAAATGATAAAGAACCTAAAACAAACAAAAACAAAACAAAACAAAAACAACAACAAAAAACACAGTAGAATAGATCAATAAAACTATGACCTATTTCTTTGAAAAATAATCCATATAATTGAAAAACCTCTAGCTAGATGTATCAGAAAAAAAGGAGAAAGGACACAATTAAAATCACAAATGAGAGAGGAGAAATAGCAACCGACACCACGGAAATGCAAATAATTATACAAGAATATTATGAAAACTGTATGCCAACAAACTGGACAACCTAGAATAAAAGGACAAGTTTCTAGGAACATATAAGCTGCCAAAACTGTAACAGGAAGAAATAAGAGACTTGAAAAGACTGATAACCAGATAAGAAATTAAATAGGTAATCCAAAAACTCACAACTAAACAAAAATCCAGGTCATATGGCTTCACAGGTGAATTCTACCAAACATTTAAAGAAAAGTTAATGTCTATTCTTCTCAAACTCTTTCAAAACATAGAAAAAGGAGGAAAACCTCCAAATTCTTTCTATGATGCCAGCATTACCCTGATACCAAAATCAGTAAAGACTCCACTAAAAAAGAGAACTATAGATCAATATCCCTGATGAACATAAATGAAAAACTCCTCAACAAAACACTAGCTAACCAAATCCAACAATACATTTAAAAAATTATTCACCATGATCAAGTGGGATTTTTTCCTGGGTTGCAAGGGTGATTCAGTATTCAAAAATCAATCAATAGTATAATTACATCAATAAGAGAAAGAATAAGAACTACAAGTTAATTTCAATAGATGCAGAAAAAAAATCATTTAACAAAGTACAATATCCATTCATGATATAAACCCTCTGAAATAGTCCTACAGAGAACATACATCAATTTAATAAAGTCTGTATATGAGAACTCCACAGTCAACATAATACTTCATAAGGAAAAACAGAGATTTTCCCTAAGGTCAAAAGAAAAGAATGTCCACTTTCACCAATTTTATTCCATAGAGTACTGGAAGTCTTAGCCACTGCAATTAGATAAGAAATAATAATAAAAGGCATGCAAATTGGTAAGGAAGAGGTAAAAATCTCACTTTTTTCATGATATACTATGTATAGAAAACTCTAAAGACTCCACCAAAAAAAACCCTACTAGAACTGATAAATTAATTCAGTAATGAAGCAGCAGAAAGTGAAATTATGAAAATGATGCCCATTTGCAATTGTACTGCACACAATAAAATATCTAGGAATAAACTTAACCAAAGAGATGAAATGCCTATACTCTGAGAAGTATAAAACACTGATGAAAGAAATTGAAGACAATGCAAAGAAATGGAAAGACATTCCATCTTCATGGGTTGGAAGAACAAATATGTTTAGAATGTCTAGTTCATATACTAGAACAAAAAAACTAAAATTTATATGGAACTACAAAGACCCTAAATAGACAAAACAATTTTGAAAAAGGAAAAAAAGCTAAAGGTGTTACAAATCCAGATTTCAAGTTATATTACCAAGTGGTAGTAATTAAAACCATATGGCACTGGCATAAAATTAGATACATAGATCAATGTTCTAAAATAGAAATCCCTGAAATGAACCCACAATTATATGGTCAATTAATCTTCAACAAAGGAGGAATGAATAGCCAATAGCCAAAAACAGTGTCTTCAACAATTTTTTTTTTTGGAAAACTGGAGAGCCACATGCAAAAGAATGAAACTTGATCACTTTCTTTCACTATACACAAAAATAAGCTCAAAAAGTTTTAAAAACCTGAGTGTGAGATTTGGAACCATAAAAATCCTTGAAGAGAACACAGGCAGTAATATCTCTGACATTGCCCATAGCAATATTTTTCTAGATATGTCTCCTGAGGCCAGGGAAATAAAAACAAAAATAAATTATTGGAACTACATTAACATAAAAAGCTTCTACACAGTGAAGGAAACAATCAACAAAACTAAAAGGAAACCTACTGAATGGGAGAAGATATTTGCAAATGACATATCTGATAAAGGGTTAGTATCCAAAATATGTAAAAAAAACTGATATAACTCAATAACCTAAAAACAAATCCAATTAAAAAATGGGAAGAAGTCATGATAGGCATTTCTCAAAAAAAAGACATCCAGGTGACCAACAGACCATGAAAAGATGCTTCACATCACTGATTATCAAGGCAATGCAAATCAAAACCACAATGAGATATCACCTCACAGCTATCAGAATGGCTAAAATCAAAAACACAGGAAACAAGTGTTGATGAGGAAGTGGAGAAAAATAAACCACATGAGCCATAGTTGGACACTTAACCGACTGAGCTACCCAGGTGCCCCACATTATTATTAAATGAAAAAAATAAAAAAACCCTCTAATTCAAAGGGATATATGTGCCTTTATTTTTATTACAATATTAATTACAGTAGTCACATTATGGAAACAGCCCAAGTGTCCATCAATAGATAAACGGATAAAGAAGATGTGGTATATACAATGGAATATTATTCTGCTATAAAAAAAGAATGAAATCTTGCCATTTGCAACAACATGGATAGAGCTAGACAGAGCAGAAAGAAAACATGATTTTAGTTAAAGATAGGATAAACATATTAATTTACTTTCTTTCCTATTCCAAATTCATGATATTTAAAAAATATTTTTAAAAGAAGAGGAAAAGAGAAAGAGAATCAGGCATGTTAGAGGAAAACAAATGAGACAATTTGTAATCATGTTAGAAAAAAAGGATTCATGCTCTTACTAACAAAGACAATTTGAGGAGTTCTTATTAGATAGCGTATTCAGTCAGGGTTCTTCAAAGAAAAAGAATAAGCAGGATGTGGGGTGTGTATGTGTGGTGTGTGTGTGTGTGTGTGTGTGTGTGTGTGAGTTAGAACTGTCTTATGAGATCACAGAGGCTGCCAGTCCCCTAATACAGATCTGACAAATTGGAAATACAGGAAAACCAGTGGTATAATTTCAGTCTGAGAGCCAGAGTGTTGAGACTCAGGATAAGCCAATGCTTCAGTCTAAAGGTAGGAAAACATTTGATATCCCAGTAGGAAGGTGGTCAAGCATAAGAAGTTTCCTCTTATTTTTCTTTCTGGCCCTCAGCTGCTAAGATAGGGTCAACCTACATTTGAGAGGGAAATAAGCTTTACTATCTATCCATTTCAGCATTAAACTCATCCAAAAGCACCCTCACAGAACCACCCAGAGTAGAGTTTGACCAAATATCTGGGAACTCCATAGCCTTGTCAAGTTGACACATGAAATTAACCATGGTAGAAAGAAAGTAGGCAAACTGAGATGACTTATAGAACACAACTGGAGGAAACCAAAATTCAAAACATATTTAGGAGAAGACTGCTAAGAAGGTGGAAGCAGTCTAGGTGACTTAGGACCCAGGATTACATACTAAGGTAATAATGGAGGAGCTATAGTCAATGGATTTCTGTAGGCAGCAGCAGTTTTGCTAGAGGCTAAAGCAGAAAATACTAATGCCAGTACTAGGGATCATAGTTTTACCAGACCTGCAGTTACTGACTCACAAAAGCAGATATTCTGGACACCAAGAGGGCACCATGCTGGATGGCATATCTCTCCTTCCTTGAGGATCATGGGAGCTAGGCAACAGTAGAGATCCTGGTGAACAAACTCAATCTGACATGATGAGAAATCACCAAACTTTTGAGGAAAAAAATCCCACAGTGAGAAGTACACTCTAAACTTAAAAATATATTATATCATAAATATATTTTATATTTAAAATTATATATAATATAATATAATATATTTCCTTATAATCTCTCTGCCTCACTGTCCTTTGTCTTTCCCTTCACTTTCAGTCTTTCTTTGACTGCCTGTCTATCATAAGCAGACTGCCTGCAGAGAACAGTCCAGTGGTTTGTCCAAATACACCAGTAACTTGGTGCTTTTTTTTAATGTTTATTCAATTTTTGAGAGACAGAGAGAGACAGTGTGAGCAGGGGAGGGGGGTAGATAGAGAGAGACGGAGACACAGTATCTGAAGCAGGCTCCAGGCTCCCAGCTGTCAGCACAGAACCCAACGCGGGGCTCCAACTCACAAACTGTGAGATCATGACCAGAGCCAAAGTCAGACGCTCAGCCGACTGAGCCACCCAGGCGCCCCAACTTGCTGCTTAAGAATGTTTATTTCAATGGTGAATTAATAGAATCTGTGCTTGGCTGGAAACCCAAATACAAGCTACATACAGCTTCTTATCAGTAAGATAGGGAATATTTTGATCTCTGCCTGATTACTTTGTCTAACCAATTGTCAAAAGATTGAGAAGAGATTACTTAAATCATATTCTAAAACTCTAAAAGTGGCACACTGTTAAAGAATCTTGACAGATAAGAATTAGTAAATAGAAAGTGAGACTTTTGGTGTAGACCTGGCCTGAAAGTCATTTGGCATTTATACTGGTCATTGTACCTTATGGTAGTTTTATCTATATGTAGGCTACATGGTTTTAGCTTACTTTTGCAAGTAAACCAGATTAACTATCTAATAAAATTTTTGAGTATAGTTGGCACAAAATGTTACATTACTTTCAGATGTACAGTGTAGTGATTTAACGTCTCTATATGTTATGTTATGCTCACCACAAGTGTAGCTACTGCCACCATACAATGCTATTACAATATCATTGTCTATATTCCCCATCCCACATCCCTATGCCTTTTATTCCCATGGCATATTCATTCCGTAACTGGAAGCCAAAGCCTGTATCTCCCAATCCTCTTCACCATTTTGCCCGTCCCTCCAACCCTGTTATATCTGTTAACCATCAGTTTGTTTTCTGTATTTATAGGCCTAATTCTAGGGACACCTGGGTGGTTTAGTCAGTTGAGCATCTGACTCTTGGTTTCAGCTCAAGACATGATCCCAGGTTAATGGGATTCAGTCCCTGATGGGCTTCTCACTGAGCATGGAACCTGCTTAACATTCTCTGTCTCTGTCTCCTTCCTTCTCTCTCTCTCTAGTGCATGCTGTCTCTTTCTAAGAAAAGAACATATAAAAATTTTAAAAAAAGATTTATAAGTCTAATTCTACTTTTTATTTGTTTTTTTCATTTGTTTTGTTTTTTTTTATTCCACATATGAACGAAATCATATGGCACTTGTCTTTCTCAGTGTGGCTTATTTCACTTACCATAATACCTTATTGGTCCATCTTTGTTGTTACAAATGGCAAGATTTCATCTTTTTGAAGGCTGTGTAATAGTCCATTATATATGTGGCATATACATACATACATACACATGCCTATGTTTAATATATACGTACACATACCACAGCTTGGCCAATCAAGCATTGCAAGGGGGGCTGAAACAAGCATTCTAGTGTTTTCAGTATTAGAAGGAAGATTTTTTTTTTTTTTACTCTGTTTTTTCAGCCAGGCTTGCAGTCATTAACATTGAACCTGTGTTCCATCTATTCAGGCTTACTTCTGATATTTCATTCCTTTTAAAATAAAGGCATATTTTTGATGCAGTATTTAGTGGAGATCCAGAAACTAGAATAATAATTGGAACACTAAAGATAAACATTTGTTGAAACAAGTTAATACCAAATGTCACCATGGATAGAAATTGCATTTTCTGCAGCAGAGCAAAACAAAAGCTGTTTTTATTTGTGTGGAAAAAAAAGCTTCAAAGATATAAAGTGGACAGTACAAAGAGACCTTACACAAAAATATATCATAAATTTGATGTTTTCTGTAAGCAATCAAAAGACAGTATCTGAAATTAGTCATTTGATATCAGAATCAAATATCCACCAAAATATTTTAAACATTTTTTTAACAATATGAGCTTATTAGTTTGGCAAGGTATAAAACAATTTGAATTCTTGAAAAAATGATGGTCGGGGTGCCTAGGTGGCTCAATCGGTTGAGTGTCCAACTTCAGCTCAGGTCATGATCTCGCAGTTCGTGGGTTTGAGCCCCACCTCGGGCTCTGTGCTGACAGCTCAGAACCCGTAGCCTGCTTCTGATTCTGTGTGTCCCTCTCTCTCTGCTCCTCCCCTGCTCATGATCTGTCTCTCTCTGTTTCCCAAGAATAAATAAATGTTAAAAATTAAAAAAAAAGAAAAAAATGATGGTCAAAGAAAGTGTAAATAATGACTATTTCTGTCATTGAAATTTTGTTAGAAACTCATGAAATAAAAAAATTTATAAAGGTATTTTATAATAAATTGAAGATCTTCACTCAAACCACCAATCTGTTATAGAATATAAGATTTTTAAAAATATTCAAATTCATTGAATAACTTTGAAACCTCATCAAAAATCAATTTATTCAAAGTTTAAGAAGTATTAGGAACTTTTCTTTTGGTTTATGTGATGCTGCAATGTATGAAATATTATAAAATTATCGTATTCAGTATATTTTGTTTCAAGGGGGTCTCAAATCTGCTAATATTTAAGCATTTTCTCAAAATCCGTTAACAACATTGAACAATTACAGACTTTTTAAGGTTATTTACGTTTATCACAAAATATCAAGCTAGATGTGAAAAAACTTAGTTACTATCATAGATCTGTATTCCAACTTTGTTAAGTAATAATCTGAGTTAATTGGCATTGTAAAACATAGGACTGATTTTTCTCTTATTGAAAATATCTCTTACTCTACTCTGCTAAATATTGAAAATATTTGTGCTCAGTTTACTGAAGCATACTCTGGAAAATGTCATGGATGTAGTTGTTAAAACTGTTCAGTATTGTGCAGTTTATGTTGTTGATGAAAGTATAAGACAGTGACTTTAGTGACAGTTCTTTGCCAATGCTGAATGGTTGTGTAGGGGAAGAATTTTACATAGATTTACTCTACTATTAACTAAAATTCAAAATTATCTTAAAAGGAATGTTTGATTTAAAAATTATTTAATTAAAGACAAAATACGGTCTTGTGGTTTATATTCTCTCACAGATATTGCACTACAAATGAAGAAGTTCAGTTTAGAGCTACAGTAGGAAAGAAACTCCTTATTTTTTTAAAAAAATGGTTTTGATGATTATTTATTATTGAGACAGAGAGAAGCAGATACAAATGGGGGAGGGGCAGAGAGAGAGGGAAACAGAATCGCAAGCAGGCTCCAGGCTCTGAACGTTCAGCACATAACCCGACGTGGGGCTCGAACCCACAAACCGTGAGATCATGACCTGAGCCGAAGGCAGATGCTCAACAGATTGAGCCACCCAGTCATCCCAGAAACTCCTTATTTTTGACCTAGACAGAAAGGTACAAGAATTTTATTGAAAATGACTTTGAACACAATGAAATCAATAACGATGATTTTCAACGTCTTCTTACATTAATTTGTACAGCGATTTAGTTCTTGACAATTTTATGTAAATTGCTATAAAACTAAGAAAAATTTTAGAAAATATTTTTATACTGATAAATTTAAAGTTGCTTTCCAACTTACGCAACACACTTTTGAAGTTGGCATTAATAGTGCTAAGTTTACTCTAGAGTTGGTAATCTACTTAGATGTAATTTTGAAATTGATATATTTTTGCTTAAAAATTAAATACTTTTTTCTCAGGTAAATGAGAAAGTTGTGTCAATGTTGAATCAAATACTAAATGAAAATGATCTTTTGTCCTCAGTCTAGTTAGTGGAAATTTTGTTTGTTTGGAAAAAATTTGGTATGTGTATCTTTTTCCTACTGTAACTTTTATGAAAACTGAAGGCAAATACATTATCATAGAATAAAATATTGCATCTGAATGAGGTGAACTGTAAGTGTAAAGTATTCACTTGTGTGGAACATTCAGTATGAGGAAAAGTTGTGAACCACTGCATTAATAATTCTTGTTGTTTATATATTAAAATAATGCTTTGATACATTGTGTTAAAATACATTATTAAAATGAATTCCATTCATTTTATTTTTTAATATGACTGCTGTAAATTTTAAATTACATATGTATCTCACATTATGTTTCTATTAGAAAACATTTATCTAGAGAGTTTAATATGCTTTGTTTCATATACACCATCTTAAAAGATGACTTCATGTTCTTTAAGCTTTTCATTTGTGCCTTTTTTAGTCTAAAATGTCTAAAGATATTTTATCCAACTATTCTCAATTCATGCAACAGCTCATTAAATATATTCACCCACTGTTTTATATACACTGTTATGTAAAAATATACTGATTTCAGTTATATCTTGTGTGCAGTTTCTCTCTGTATATTCACTGTCCACTCTGCAAAATACTTCATACTAAAAATATCTCACTATCAAATTTTAGAGGAACTCCTGCTCTCCTGCTTTTCTATTATTAGCTTATGATGAACAAAAAACCCCTGGGAACCCAAACATGTTTTTTTTTAAATATGTCATTTATGATCTCATAGTTCTTAAACTTACCCCTCATTGTTTATATTTGGACTGATACTATATAATTCAAGTATTTAATATATTGAAAATATTGTGTTATCCTTTTGCTAAGCCCCAAAATATCTGCAGGTAAACACCCGGTTCTTAATATGAAAATACAAGTAAATTACAAAACACAAAGTAGGGACAATTAAAATGTCCTACATATAATTATAGGGTATTAGTGTCTAGTACTGTATGTACTCTGCTGTTGATCTAAGTTTTCCTAAGAAAGCAGATCTTAAAAAAGAGAGTATGCACAGTTCCATAATTGCTACTTCCCTAAGGAGAAAACACCTGCAAAAGTTAGGAACATTCATGTAATTAAAGTGTGAACTGCACAAATGACTTAATGTGTCTTTCTTTTGTTGACCTGAATTTAGCTATAGTGCACTAAATTTTTCCTTTCACTAAAGCTGCTTCCAGGTACTTAAAGATTATTCAGTCGCTATTAATGGCCCCAACGACATAAGGAGGGAGAATATAAGTATCCTGAATGCAAAATTAATCCTTTAAGTTATTATGCCTAATGTCCAAAAGTCAGATGTCAAGTGGATAATTAGAGCAAGATCACTGTGTGTAACAATAACTGTGGTCATCAGCTGCACTGAGAGTAGGAATGATGATAGAATATCATAGTCCCTTCATCAAGGAACTTGAAGGCTTAAAGCTTACTATATACAACTGATTGCTTTCAGCTTCTGACAGGAAAAATCTTTATCTTCTAATTTAATTCAAGTTGATTTTCCAGCAAATGATATTTCAAGTTGATGATCAAGACTCTGGAAGGCTTCCAAAAGGTAAAAATCAAACATAATAAACAACTTAGTATTATTATACTTTAATATAATAGTTTACTTCTGATCGCCTTTTTACTAAATTGCTTGATTGCTTGGATTAGCTTAATAACTAGTGGTTATTACTAGTCCATGTGTCACCTACAGTGTAAAAGTTATTTTCATTTGTCACTATCAAATTTACCAATAGATATTTTGGGAAATTAATGAAACAAAACCAATAAAATCTAATTGCATCTATTTAAAATAGATACAATAAAATGATGAAGCCAAAAGTTTTGTTTAAATCAATTCTCCTGAGTGTAGAGAACAGAATTTAATATATGTGGTAAGAATGAATAAAGCTAAGTTTAAAATAGGTTTGGCAACTTTAGGATTTTAATGCTAATCTGGAGGAAGACTTGATAGGGTGGGGGAAATCATCTCCTAGCATTATTGGGGTTGAGGACTTTGTAAGATTTTCCAAACCAGTTTAAACTTGGCCTAAAAAGTACCAATAATATGCAAGAGTGAGAGATGCAAGGTACTAAAAATAAGATGACATTAAAATATCAGCTGATCTTTTAGATAAGAATAAAAGTATCCATCTGTTGCTTCTGTGAATTCTGCTGGCATAGTAATGTCTTGATCAATGATGCAAATATAGTGAACACATGGAGTTCCCAATTCACATAAGGAATGAGAGTCTAGATTTTTTGCCATCCGCTTGCTATACAAATTTGGACTAGATATTTTCCTCCTGAGTTTATTCTATCAAAACCTTGAAGTAGTGTTGCATAAAATAGCAAATTCCTGATGTAAACATTTGTCAAGGCAGTGTTTACTATGATAATCAATAGAGATTTTGTTTTCTTTTTTTAAAAGAGATTTTGTAAGACTAACACTAAGGCACTAAGACATCTGCATGTAAGAAGTAGCAAAATTGGTGCTGTCCTGTAGCTGATTGTAATTTCTGATATACTCAACTCAGAAAAGCAACTGTTTTCATCTCAAACCTGCTTACATCAAACACTTTAACACTTCCTGGGAAAAAAATGAAGAAGAGAGGACAAGGACAAATATTCCTGGAATCTTATCACTTCTCTGTCAGCTCTTCTATTCTTTCTTAATTTAGTATAAGAAGGAAAACCATGTGCCAATTCACTCTACTGTAAATTTCTTTTTCTAATCTTTATTTATTTTGAGAGTGACAGAGACATTGGCAAAGTGCAAGGAAGGGAGGGTCAGAGAGAGAGGGAGACACAGAATCCAAAGCAGACTCCAGGCTCTGAGCGGTCAGCACAGTGCCCAACGCGGGACTCAAACTCCCGAACCAGGAGATCATGACCTGAGCCGAAGTCTGATGCATAACTGACTGAGCCACCCAGGCGCCCCTGTACTGTAAATTTCAAATCAGCATGCATTCAATATTCAAGTCTAATTCGTTTGTCTATATATTTGAAAATGAGATAAGCTAATTTAACAAAATATTTTACAAATTTTTTGGAAGGGAAATCCATTCATTCAACAATGTTTAAGCAAGCACCTACTATCTTTTGGACATTGTTTTAGCTACTTGTGAAATATCAATGAATAAAATAATGACTAATGTGCTGTAAAACTTACATATTAGTAGAAAGCAAGGAGACTATAAAATACAATAAATACATTAATTTTCAACATAGAATATTTGGAGATGAAACTGATAAGGAATAAAAATAATATAGAGCAAGATAAGGTGAGGAATGTCAGTGTGGGTGGGAATTAAGAAGCTGAATTAAATCCGGTAGAGAAGTTAGATTCTTCTTTTTATGTTTATTTACTTCTTTTGTGTGTGTGTGAGAGAGAGAGTGAGAGAGCACATGAGTGAGGGTTGGGGGGCAGAGAAAGGGAGAGAGAGGATCCCAAGCAAGCTCCTCACTGTCAGCATGGAGCCTGCCATGTGGCTTGAATTCACAAACCATTAGATCATGGCCTGAGCCGAAATCAAGAGTTGGACCCTTAACCAATTGGGCCACCCAGACCCCCTGTTAGATTCATTTACATGGTGAGGTTTGGGCAGATATTTTAAAAACACAAGAATGGTAGAAGAGTGAGTTCGGAGAAAAGAAAATTTAAGACAAGGGGAATGACTAGAGTTGTGCTCACCACTATGGTAGCCATTAACCACATGCGGCAACTGAGCACTTGAAATGTGGCTAGTGAAACTAAATATATAAATTTTTAAATTTTATATGTTTATAATTACAATTAAGTTAGAAAAACAAATACTTCACGTGATTATTCACAAACTTTTAATTATGTTTGGGACGATTCAGTTATGTAAATCTTCTTTTCAAGTATAAGTTTTATAAAATACATGTAGACTACATATCACCTTTGAAAATTTAGCATGTACATTGAGATGTGCTCTAAAGTACATATCAGATTTAAAGATTTAATACAAAAATTAATGTAAACTCAATAATTTTATATTGTTATGAGGTAAAATACTATTTTGGATGTATTAGATTAGCTAAATATATTATTAGATTAATTTCACATATTATTATGTGGACCTTGTGAAGAGAATTAGATACAAGGGAGATGATAAAATTATACTTTAAAGTAAAATAAGATGTTTATGTATGATCAGAGTGTTAGCACCTTCTGAACATGGAGATGGGCTTATATTTATGGATAGGTCGAGAAATTTCGCAGACACCAGGAGAAAACAGCCAGCTGTGGAGAACACCTAAAAATTGGTGGGATGAATAAGAATCTATAAAAGTCTCAATGGAAAGACAAACGGTTTAGTTACAAAATTTCTTACCCTAATATTCTTTCCCTTAGAGTTCTGTAAGAAAGCGACAGAAAAATAGGGAGTGAGAACATATGTAAATCGTGTATTTCTGTAAACTCTCATGGTAATTGGGTTCTAGGACTCCTGGAGTAGAATCTAAAAAGGAACCAAAAATAGCTGATATTGCTGCCAACTTTCTCCCAATCGGAATAATGAGAAAAAAGTACAGTTTGAGATTTAGTGTTTTGCATTAATCAGAGATAAATTTAATTATGATTAAAATGATGGTGTAGCTCTGGCTCAACTTGATTCTAAATTGAAACTGTATGATAAACCTCTCATCTTAACTACCCCATGATGAAAAGGGTTTGGCTTCTCTGGAAACAATTTACAGTGAAAGAAAGTATTAAGCTACAGGTTTCCCAGTTCATTTTTACACAATGTCTGAAATATAATTTAAAAATAAAAAACACACAAGGAACCAGGAGAATGTATCCAAAAATCAAGAGAAAACACATTCGATAGAACCAGATGATACAGGTATTTTAATTACCAGACAAGTTCTTAAAAAAAAGTTTTATGGAGTTAAAAATAATTTTTAGGAATAATTTTTCTATCTCTGCTCCTTAGTCATACCAAATAAAATTCCATGTTAACATTTTTCACTCCAAGAAGGCAAACATAGCTCACTAAAATGTTACAGTATTAAAGGTTGATATGGAAATAATACTGGAAGACTAAAAATATCACTGACAATAACAAAGAAGCAAAAATAAAATCCATGACGTCAAGTATCTCTAGTTTTTCAGAAAATTGTATTTAGAAACTTTTTGATAGAAAAAAAGAGAATTAAAAGATAATTACAATGTTATTTGTGTGGTAGCACTCAAAGAATTTTAAAGATAGTTTGTAAGCCTACGGCAACCTTCCTTTATAGCATTTTTCCATTCCCTCCATCCCCTTCCTTCCTTCCTTCCTTTCTTCCCTCCCTTCCTCACCTCCTTGCTTCCTTTTTTCCTAAATATCCCTTAACCTCTGCAACTACTCCAGAAAATCTTACTAGAGAAAACTTATAAAGTCTAATTTATAGACTTCCAGATTTTCTATGACTCTATCTCATACTTCGTTTGCTGTATTTTTTTTTAATTTGGACATAATGATTCTGACTTAAAATGTTTATTTCATTCTGCTCATTTCTCAAACTCCCTGGAAGAAAGAATATCATGGGATTTACCTGACAAACAAGAATTCTTTCCCTATTCCAAAGACTAGGACTCGTTTTCTGGAAACAACTGTTCCACTGGTTACACTTTCCGGGTTATCTTAGTACCAGTGAGGGCTTTTATTAATCTCCATGTTAGAAGTTATTTTGCATCTTCGTCATTTCTATCTCATGAGTCCATGCAGTTGTCATATTTGACTACTGAAATCTCACCTAATTAATGAACAGAACAACCTTCTATACAATACGCCACATAGTACATTGTTATATATACAGAGATTGGTTGGACAATAAGAGATAATATTTATCAAAAAATTTTATGTGCCTAGCCCTGTTCTAAGATTTTTATAAGCATCAACTCATTTAATTTTTACAATAATCTTATAAAGTACAACTTTTTGATATCATTTCACATATGAAGAAACTGTGACACAGGGAGGCCAGTGTTCATGTACACTTATATGATGGAGCCAGGAGAGAAATTGGGGAAGCCTAGTGACTGCTTAGTCTAGTTGGTAAGACACTCAACCCTCACTATGAGTCTTGGATTTCAATTTTTTTCATGCATGATAATTTTTATTTTTTACTTTTTGGGATAATTTTTATTTTAATATATTTATTATTTAATATATTTAATATTTTGCAGACAGTCCTTAATGTTTCCTATGAGGAATGAGCAGGTAAGATTCCATGGAAAAAATGAGAATGATGAAAAATAAGACAAAGTAAAGGAATATGGATATCATTAAAAAAAGAAATATAAAAAAACAGGAAGAAGTAATAATAATTTTACATTAACCAATTTAATCTATAATAGGAAAATTTTACTTGCACCCTCCCACATTTAATTATTATCTATATTTGCTTAGTAAAAGAATTTGCTTGCTATATTCATGTACTAAATTGAAGCATTAATTTTACATTCTCCATACAAATCTCAAGGAAGTTTTATCTAACCTCCTTGGTCTCGTCTTTCATCATTATTTTTTATTTCCTTCCACCTATTTTCACTTAGAAACTGCAAATGTAAATTGCCTTCCTAGTTCATGAAAATTGGATTGGAGCTCTCTTGCTCACTAAGAGTTCAACAAACAGTGATTTCCTTCCCTTTATCATACACAGTTGCTCTGAAATGACAGTTGTTTTGAAACTACTTTTTGAAGGCTATGTAAGATGGTGGTTCAAGCATGGACTTTGGGATTAAAGAAATCCATTGTAAAACACAGCTTTTTTCATAGCTAAGTAAGAGCCTCATTTTTGATTTGTAATCTTTAAAAAATTTAAATATACTAAACATTAATCATAAACCTATATATACAAACATATATCAGCATACATCAATATTATGTACATATTAAGCATGCATTCAGTTTAAATGAAGAAGGTACAAGTGAATACCAACACAATCATATATTTTAAGAAATAGGAGTTTGCTAATATATTTGAAAAACTATGGTCATGGTGGAGGTCCCTTTTGGGGAAGAGCACTGGGTGTTATATGGAAATCAACCAGACAATAAACTATAAATCTAAATAAATAAATAAATAAATAAATAAATAAATAAATTTAAATTAAAAAAAACTATGTGTGCCTCTTTTCTATAGCATCTCCTCCCTTTCTTTCTCCTCAGTGTTAATTACTGAATTTTTTATTAACTATTTCCTCACTTTGTTTAGAAAAATTAAGTTTACCACATTCATATGAATCTAAAAGATATTGTTTCATCATTTTAATTTTTACACCATCCAGTAACATTATATTCTTCTACAATTAACTTTTTCCCTTCACTCTGTGCTTTGAAGTTTCAGCTATGTGGGTATGTTCACTAGTATTTCATTTACTTTTATTGTTGAGTAGAATTCCTTTGTATGACTAGAGCAAGTGACAGATTCCATTGTTCATGGAAACATTGAATTATTTTCACATTTTTGCTATATTGAAGAATGTTGTAATCATGCTTCTCATTGTATGAGTATACTTCAATTTGCTTATCCATTCTCTTTTTGATGTATATTGGCATTGTTTTCAGATTGAGAATATTAGAAATCATGGTACTATAAACATTCATGTAGGAGTCTTTTTGGACTCCTAGATATTCTTTTATTCTTGGGTAAATACCATAAGAATGGTATGCTTGGGTCCTATGTTAAAGCACATGTTTATGAAAAATGATTCAACTGTTTTTCAAGGCAACTACAAAGTTTGCTTTTCTGGCACTGTGTCAGAGTTCTAAGTGCTCTACCTCTTAGTCACATTTGGTACTAAATCATTTGTTTTATATCCTTTCCAGTGATTGGGTATTGGTATTGTGTTGTAGATATAAGTAGCATTTCTAAGTGGCTAATGATGTTGGTCATCTTTTCATGTTCTTATTGACTCTTCTTAGACATTCTTCCAAGATGTCTATTCACATATTTTGCATATTTTGTGGAGTTGTTTTTCTTCTTAGTATTGCATTTTAATGGTTTTTATATATTCTGAGTGCAAGTATTTACCTGACATACATTTGATAAATATTTACTTCCATTTGTGGCTTGGATATTGATTGGGATTGTGTTTAGCAATTAGATTAATTTAGGAATAATTAATATGGAAATTGACCAGGCATCCTGCATTTCATATATTGCACTGTCTGGAAGCAGCTTTCCTAAAAGAGAGCTAGATGGCCTAAGGGAGGTAAAACTGATGTGCCAGCTTGGAGGCATCTTGCAAGAATGAGGTGCCATCCTCCAGGATGCAGTACAGTATATGTACAGAGTCAAAGATACCTGCATGATACTGTTTCCAATAGGAAAAATTATGAGTCCAGAAAACAAAAGGTAAAGCTGGAGTTGCCACTGATACCATCACTATCAGTGACTCACTGGAGAAACTGTGCTTAATTGATAGTGATATGCTTCAGAGCTCTTTTTAAATCAAGGGTGATGATTGAAAATCTTGGCAGTCTTAAATTCTTATCTGAGTTTTAGTAGCAAAATCCTCTTGTCAACCCACAGGAGATATAAATATAGTTTTATAAATGAAATACACAAACCTTAGTTGTATTCAGCTTCTGAGGTTTTCGGATCCTTTGTTACTGCATTATAACTTGTGTTATGCTGCCTGATACACCTGTACTTGGTAGGTATTTACAAATAAATAAATGAAGTGAATATGAATAAATAAATAATAATAATTGAAATAGAGTGGAAAGTCCCCTTTCCTGAGCTGAGATCAAGAGTCAGATGCTTAACCTACTGAGCCACCCAGGCATCCCAGATTTCACTATTTTAGAGCATTAGGAACACTACACAACTTGCCCTAAAGCAGACAGCTATTATTTGCTGGGTTATTTTCACATTCAGAATTATCTAATATCAAGATGCATTATGTATACTATATATATTATATATATTATACGGTATATTTGACAAGATAAAACAGAGGATAGAAAAAGGCAAAAAGTTCTTTTTTCAATGTTTATTTATTTTTGAGAGAAAAAGGGGGGAGAGGTGCAGAGATGGAGATAGAATTTGAAGCAAGCTTCAGGCTCTGAGCTGTCAGCACAGAGCCCAATGCGGGTCTCGAACTCATGTACTGTGAGATCATGACCTGAGCCAAAGTCGGACACTCAACAGGCTGAGACACCCAGGCACCCCAAAAGACAAAAGTCTCTTAATAAGTAATGTTTCTAGGAAAATAACATCAAATGAAGACTCAGGTATGAGAGGAAATCTAAAACAGAGAAGCAATATCACTGATATGGCTAGACAACTTTCTCTCTCTTGTCTAAGTTTCCTCACCTTTAAAATGGAGGGGATGGAGACAAGAACTAAGTTTTATGAACAGAAGATAATTTCCAAAAGAATTGGTGAGATGAACAGATAAAATGTAATTAAAGTATATCAGCTAGAGAATAGTGATTTGGTGAGAAGTAATCAGTAGTGAAGTAAATGGGGCATTGGATCAAAATAATGTTCATGTGATTAAGTAATTGTACAGTCAGAAGAGTTCTTTAAGGTTTATTGGTTAAACCTACAGAAATTTTATAGGTTTTTTAAAATAGAAATTCTAATATGCTGTGATGAATAAACAAGATATCAAGGCACAAAGAACAAGACAATAAAAGTTGACTGGATACTAATAGATCCTAAGATTAGTCAAGGTTTACCAAAACAACTAGAAAGATTTCTAGTTAAGAATGCTGCCATTTTCTAGGTGCCCTAAATGAAACTTAGAAATGAGAGGCTAGAATGCATCTCTGAGTTGAAGTTTGGTTGCAGTAAGTTTATTAAGAAGTTCTCTTGGAATTGACACCTGTATAAGGAAGCAAGATTGAGCAGCAGGAGAAAGAGAAGTCAAGCCATATTGCAGACCTAAGAACAGCTCAACTAACTCCATGAGAAGTTCTCCAGTTTACATATCTCTTCAGAGTTGTCCTGGCATTGGGCTGGATGGCCCAAACTTTATATTCCAACATCAATTAATAATAAATATGGGCTGTGGAAAGAGGGCACAGCAATGGCGAGGGAGCTCTCTAATGTTGAAGAAATCCCTGAAGAGTATTATAGTGAAGTTTGTCTTCTGATAACACACTCACCAGTAGGGCAATAAGTTTGCTGAAGGGAGATCTGGAAAGCCCATTACTGTGTCCTCCATGGGTCATGCTGGACAGTACTCTGATTCACTTCTTCACTCTGGGAGTAACTTCTCCAGGATTATAGTTGACTTCTACTTTTGGATGAACTTAGAAGAGGAAGATTCAAAGAGTATTCTACATTGATCAGTGCAGCAGCTGATCTTTGGATGCAGCGAATTCTCATTGCTTCTTATGTATTTTAGATTCCCCTCATCCTCATCTAGCAATCCTACTGGTCTTTGTGGTTTACCTAGTCACTTGATCCATGAGGTCTAAACACTGCTCTTCATTCATGTCTTTCTCTGGTCAGAGTTACTATTCTTGTCTTTATTGTTATAGTTGGGCAAGACATTGTTGATAGATGTTTAAAAAAATGCTTCAGTGTTAAAATACAATAGCCAAATTATGGAAAGATCCCAAATTTCCACCAACTGATGAATGGATTAAGAAGATGTGGTATAGAGGTGCCTGGGGGCTCAGTTGGTTAAGCATCTGACTCTTGGTTTTAGTTCAGGTCATGATTTCATGGTTTGTGAGTTCAAGCCCCACATCGGGTTCTGCTCTGTCAGCGAGGGGCCTGCTTAGAAGTCTGTTTCCCTCTCTCTCTGCCCTTCCCCTGCTTGCTTTCTCTGTCTAAAAATAAATAAACAAACTTAAAAAAAGATGCGGTATATGTATACGATAGAATACTACTCAAAGATGAAAAAAATGAAATCTTGCCACTTGCAACAATGTGGATGGAACTGGAAGGTATTATGCTAAACGAAATAAGTCGGTCAGAAAAAGACATATATCATAAGATTATGTATGTATACATACAATTAATAATAGGTTTTGATTGCCTATTGTGAGTCACACACTCTCCAAGGCTATAGCAATGAACAAAAAAGAAAGAAAAGTATCTGTCTCATGGAACTTGCTCAGTGAGGAAGTAGGCAGTTTAATAATGTACGATTAATTGCATGGGTTGTAATTCTAAGTTCTGTGGAGAAAAGGGGTACATAGATGAATAGAAGAACATTTGAGGATGTTATAAGTATGTGTTAAAGTGTAGAAGTTACCGTACTTATTATTTTACTGATAAGAAAAATGAGGCAAAAAAAATAAATTACTGAAGTTCAAACAGGTAAGTGGTGAAGCCAGTATAGAAACCCAGATAATTACGGCTTTAACATCCTGGCTCTTAACACTATACAAGTACTATAAATGTTCATCAAGATGGGTTTGGAGTAATCACAAAGGTTGTAAGTTTTATTTCAGGGAAAGAGGACTATAATCTTTGAGTTTCTGGTGCTGCTGAGGTTAATGGCAAACTCAGATAGATATCAATAAAGCAACAATTTTGTTACTATTTTGTATTCTTTTTAAAGAGATCTATTCCTTTTTATAGAGTAAGGTATCTTACTATATAGATACATATATATATATAGTGTTCTCACTATATATACATATGTGTGTGTGTGTATATATATATATATATTTATAGTGTTCTTATTTATAATGTGTTGGATGCAAGTAATAAGATATGTGTGTATGTATAAGATATGTATATATGCGATGTCTCTATCTGTATATGTCTCTGTACATATGTGACCAGAGTTGAAGGGAGAGAGAAATATAAAAATAAGTATTAAGGATACAGAGATTAACTATTTAAATTATTGATGATTCTTCACATTGTACTGCTTATTTCAAATACTTAATGAAACTAGTTTCTTACTTGTCATTTCTATCAATAAGGAATCAATTTGTACTTTTATTAGGTTTAGCTCTTTTATGTGGGAGAAAAACAAATAAAGTCAAATTATTACAAAAATAGGTCTCATGAGGATTTTTTAAATGATACAATATACAGATTTTTTTCCTTATAGTCATAAAGTATTGATGAAAGAGAAATTTGTTACTAAGCAACACCTCCACCCCACCCCCACCTTATTTGGCTTCATGTGCAAATTGAGTGAAAAATGAATTGCCAAATGTTTCTAATTAACATGGGCCCAAATCACAAGGAAGACGACCATCTAACCAAAGAGGAAACTCAGGAAAAATACTATTATTTTCTACCATATTACATAAAAATCAATTTGCATATGTGTTGTTCTGAATACATACTGGTTGATTAATTATCTCTTTTAGGCAGTGTCACTTAGTGGATTTCAATCAGAAATTTAAACTTCTGTGGCTCTATATATTCTATCCTTTGTTACAGGATAAAATATGAGAAAACGGTTTTTTCAGCACTCTCTCTTTAAATAAAATATCTTTTGTTTTGAAATAGAATGAGTAAAACTTGGGGCCCCTAAGTGGCTTACTCAGTTAAGCATCGACTCTTGATTTTGGCTCAGGTCATGATCTCATGGTTTGTGGGTTTGAGCCCTGCACTGGACTCCACACTGACAGTGCAGAGCCTGCTTGGGATTCTCTCTCTCCCTCTCTCTGGACCCCTCCCCCACTTGCATGTAAGCTCACATACTCTCTCTCAAAATAAATAAATAAACTTTAAAAAAAATGAATGAAACTTTATAGTCTGTGCCAAATGTTTAAAATTATAATATAATATTTGGCCAACATATTTGATATTACACAATTAATATTTTCTCCCTAGATTTATTGGCATATCATTGATGCACTAATATATAACACTGTGTAAGTTTAAGATGTAAAACATGTTGATTTGAAAAACATATATATTGTAAAATGATTACAACCACAGTGTTAGCTAAAACTTCCATCACATGATGTAGTTAACACTTCAGTTTTGTGCCAAAACATTTCATATCTATTTTCTTAACAACTTTCAAGAATATAATACAGTATTGTAATCTAAAATCACAATGCTATGCATTAGAACTTATTAATCTTCTACTGGAAGTTTGTACCGTATGCCCAGCATCTCCCCATTTTTCTCAACCCCCAGCCCATGGTAACCACCATCCTATTCTATTTCTCTGAGTTCAACTTTTTTAGATTCCACACTTAAGTATTCATATACAGTATTTGTCTTTCTCTATCTGATTTATTTCATTCAGCATAATGCTTTAATGGTCCATTCATGTCACAAATAGCAGGATTTCTTTCCTTCCTATGGCTGAATAATAGTTCTCTGTATGCGTATGTGTGTGTCTATGGGTGTGTATGATATATATCACATCTTCTTTATCTATTCATTTGTTGATGGACACAAGTTGTACTTACCATGGTTATTGTGAATAATACTGTGATATACATGGGAGTGCAGATATCTGTTTGAAACTCTGTTTTCATTACTTTCAGATACATACCCAGACAAAGGATTACTGAATCACATGGTAATTCTATTTTCAATGTTTTTGAAGAACCTCCATTCTGTTTTCCATAATGGATGTAACATTTTACATTGCCACCAGCAATGCACAAGGCTCCCTTTTCTCCACATCCCCACCAACTTTTATCTCATCTTTTTGACGACAGCCATCCTAATAGGTGTGAAGTGACATCTCATTATGATCTTGATTTGATTTCCGTAGTGATTAGTAATATTGAATATCTTTTTCATGTACCTCTTGGACATTTGTATATTTTCTATGGAAAAAAATGTCTATTCAGTCCCTCTGCTAATTGTTTAACTGTATTTTTGATATTAAGTTGTATGAATTCTTTACATACTTTTGATATTAATCTATCAGATGTAGTTTGAAAATATTTTCTACCATTCCATAAGAATTGGTTTTATTTTGTTGATCGTTCTTTTTTTTTCTGTATTGTACTTCTTTTATGCTGTGCTTTTTAGTTTGATATAGTCTCACTAATTGATTTTGGTTTTGGTGTCATATCTAAAAAATTTTTTCCAGACATGTGTCAAGGAGCTATATCCATGTTTTCTTCTAGGAGTTTTAGCAGGTCTTACATTTAAGTTTTTATTTCATTTTGACTTAATTTTTGTGAGTGACATGGGATAGGGGTCCAATTACATTTTCTCTTGTGGTTATTTGGTTTTACCAATACCATTTATTGAAAACACTGTGTGTTCTGGGCTTCCTTGTCAAATATTAGCTGACAATATATGTTGGGGGTTATTTCTGGGCTCTCTATTCTGTTCTATTGGCCTAAGCATCAAGTTTCATGCCAGTACCATACTGTTTTGATTACTATACTCTTGCAGAAACCTTGGCATGAAGTGTGATGCCTCCAGCTTTAGATTGCTTTGTCAGGATTGTTTTGACAATTTGGGATCATTTGTGAAAACATACAAATTTTAGGACTTTTTTTTCTGTTTTTCTACTTCTGTGAAAAATGCCTTTAGAATTTTGATTGCATTGCATTGAATCTATAAATGCTTTGGGTAGCATGGACATTTAACAATATTAATTCTTCCATTCCATGAACACATCTTTCCATACAGCACATTAGAGTCTTTTAACACTCATTGTACAGATTGTTCACTTCTGCAGTTAAATTTATTACTAAATATTGTATTGATTTGGTGCTATTATGAAATACAATTGTTGCTTTATTTATTTTTTTCATATTTTGTTGTTAGTGTAGAGAAACATAACTGATTTCTATATGCTGGTTTTATATCTTACAGAGTTACTGAATTGATTGATTGGTTCCAACAACTTTTTTTTGTTGTTGTTAAATCATTAGGATTTTCTATGTATAAGGTACCTAATCAGCAAGCAGAGACTATTCTAATTTTTTATTTCCATTTTGGATGTGCTGCATTTCTTTATCTTGTTTTGTTGTTCTAGCTAAGACTTTCAGTACTATGTTGAATAAGAATGGTGATAATGGGCAAACTTGTCTTTTTCCTGATCTTAGAGGAATTTTTTACCTTTTGCCATTGAATATTCTGTTAGCTGCATGTTTGTCATTTCTGGTATATATTATATTGAGATGTATTCCTTCATTCCTAGACTACTGAGGGTTTTATAATGAAAGGATGTTGCATTTTTTTCAAATGCTTTTTTTTTTTTGCATCAATTGAGATGTTCATTTAATTTTTGTCTTTCACTCTATGATGTATCACATTTATTGATTTGCATATGTTTAATGATCCTCATGCCTTAGGGATAAATTCCACTTGATTGTAGTAGATGATCCTTTTAATGTGCTACTTATTTTCATTTGCTTCCTTTAAGATTTTCTCTTTTTCTTTTGTTTTCAACAATTTTATTATTAAACCCACAGCATATTTTTCCTTTGTAAAGTTTGAAAATTTTAGTTAACATATCTTTGAACATTGCTATTTTCCCACATTTCTTCTTTCTTTCTCTTTCTAGAGACTACGTATATTAGAATCAGTCCCAGTTCTCTCATATGGTTATCATGGTTTTTACTGTATTTTCCATTTTTAAAAATTGTCTGTCCCTACATCTAACATATTATGCAGCCAGGGCAAATTAGGCATTTAAAATTTTATAGAGTCATGCTCCCCAAAATAATGCACAATGTTTTCTGCTTCATCTATTTGTTTAGTATTGGATAACTTTGTCTCCGAAACTAAAATCCACATAAAAGTAAGAAAACTTGCCACCTTGGAGGAACATGTCATATTATCAACAATAAGGTTTAAAGACTTAATCAAAGAGATAGAATCTAGCTTGAAATGGTGACTATATTTTGCAAAAAAGTATTAACAGTGAGTAAGAAATATATAAAAACAATCTCAGAGATATGAAACTACATTACTGTTTTGAAAGTAGAAAGTAACAAGTAGTGAGAGAATGGTGAATGTTACTGAAAGTTTAGTATATGATTGAATTGTTAGTAGCTCTATATAATATAGAAGGAAATTTTCAATTTGCTGTATATTTTATAGGGACTCATCAAAGAATTTTGAAGGGAAAAATAGCATACTCCTTTATTTTTCTATGCACAGTAGTTTAGAAATTTACTATAGTTCGTAAGTCAAGTAATAAAGGATTTAACTAGAGAAGTGAAATGAAAAACAAGGTCTTGTGGCACCTGGGTGGCACAGGCAGTTAAGTATCTAGCTCTTGATTCGGCTCAGGTTATGATTTCACCATCGGTGTGATTGAGCCCTGCATGGGGCTCTGCACTGACAGCATGGAGCCTGCTTGGGATTCTCTCTCTTGCCCCTCAACTCACTTGCAAGTTTTTTCTCTCTCTCAGAATAAACATTTAAAAACAAAAAGAAAACAAGGTCTTGTAATTTGGGAGAATTATGATTAGTTAATACAAGAAGAGGTAGCCCAATAGAGTAATTTATGGATGATTCAGTGTTTTATGTCTAAGTTATTGGTAAAAGAGTGATATATTAATTAAGTAAAGAAATAGAAATCAATTTGAGGGGAGAAGAAATTAGATTTTAATTTCTATATGTGGAATTTGTGTCAGTCATTGGTGTGGGTAATTTCAACAAAGTTGAAATTTGAATAATATTTTTCACAGCATAGTCATTTCACTCTTGATCATAACATTATTCTCTATTTAGACAAACTATTATTTTAAAAACACCAATGCATGATTTAGGTACAGCATCAACTATTTTTACTTATCTATTTTAACCACTCCATTTATTGATAATGTCTGATTTATGAAGGGCAAGTATGATGTCATACGATATATATTTTTCTAACAAATTGTTATCATTTAATTGCACCTTCCCCAGCACTGGGTGTTATATGGAAACCAACCTGACAATAAACTATAAAGTTAAAAAAAAAGAAAAAAAAGAAAAGTTTTGAATTGTTTCAAAATTAAGAAAAAAATAATTGCACCTTCCCTATATTGCCAAAAATCCAATTAGATTTATGTCACTTAAGGCTTTTTCTTCATAGTTTTCTTTTAGTGCAGGAGTTTTTGGTGGCAGTGGTAAAAAAATTCAGGTCACATTTTCTTCAAAATTTAGTAATTATTGAATTTGGAATCTTGTTTTTTGTGAATGTTATATTATAAACTGTATGTTTGATGTTACTAACTTTTTACAATTCCATAAGAAATGTAATTATCTTCCATTTTTTTCCGAAATAGAACTCAAAGAATTCTTGCACTTAGCGCTCAGACTGAATTGTTTCATGAGCTGAATTAAAGATGACGTACCACTGACTAACCAATAATATGTATTTCAAAGTTTGATTCTATTTCATTAAAGTATAGGGAAAGGAAAATTTCCATTTAAGTCTGTTCATGCTAATTTTTGTTTGTGATATTAATCTGGACATAAATTATTTGTAAATTTCAAGATTTAAAATATTTGATTATTTCTATAACAAAATCCTGGAAACTTAAAAATTTCTTTGCCCGTTGCAGGCAATTACTATAACTCTTTTTTTGGCTTTTAAAATATATTTTGTGGGGGCACCTGGGTGGCTTAGTTGGTAAGCAACCAACTTCAGCTCAGGTCATGATCTCACAGGTTCGTGAGTTCAAGCCACACATCGAGCTTTGTGCTGACAGCTCAGAGCCTGGAGCCTGCTTCAGATTCTGTGTCTCCCTCTCTCTCTGACCCTCCCCTACTCATGCTCTGTCTCACTGTCTCTCAGAAATAAATAAACGTGAAAAATTTTTTAATTATAAAAAAGTAAATAAAATATAATATATTTTGTAATGCATATAATGTCTTCTGAGTTATTTTTGTAGGTAACATGGAAACTAATTCTGTATTATTTAATGATTTCTTAATTTAACTTTATCTGTCAATTACTGAGTTTAGCTTCCCTTGAAAAGATGTTGGGTAGTATTTCAGAAGAAAAATTTACTTCCGCACGTGTTCTTTAAGTTGATGGTTTTCCTCACAGTATCCACAACATTTAGGACATTCAGTAACTGCACTAAAACAATTCTTTTCATATGCATATTTTGCTAATATATATAAGGCTTAATTAGATTATGCTATTAAGTAAAATATTACATCTAAATTAAACAGTTTTGTGTATAAACCCAATAAACACCTGGTAAGGCAGCAACCAGTGCAGATATAATAAAGAGTAGCCCTACCAGCCTATTAATGTTCTACAAGTTGAGTTGAAAGCATTAAGTAATCTGTAAAATCAGTTTGGTAAAAGTCAGTTAACAGAACTTGTACCTCATTTCTGATTTTATCATTGATTCGTTAAAATTGGTAACTTCAATCTCTTTCAGAGGAAACAATGTATCTAACAGTATGATATGTTAGAAAAAGAATGGGGTAAAGAAATGAATTAAAATGAATTACTGGGGGCTACCTGGGTAGCTTGATAGGTTAAGTGTCTGACTTTAGCTCAGGTCATGATTTCACAGTTCATGGGTTTGAGGTTCTGAGTCCAGCTCTGCACTGACAGCTCAGAGCCTGGTGCCTGGTTCAGATTCTCAATCTCCCTCTGTCTCTCTCTCTCTCTCTCTCTCTCTCTCTCTCTCTCTCTTTCTCTCTCTCTCTCTCTCTCTCTCTCAAAAATAAACATCAAAAAAAAAAAAGAAATGAATTACTGGTGTCATAGATAATTCTACTGGCAGCACCCAAATTAATGTTTCTTAGGATCCCAAGGATGAGAATACCAGTTTCCTGTGGAGTGATAAGTAGAGACTGCAGTGAACAGAGAAAAGGAAAAGAAGATGGTAATGAGGGCACTGCTTCCTTAACAAACAGATAGTGTTTGGTGCCTTCTCACTAGGAAATCAACTATTGCTTGAATGATAAACATCAGCATGTGTATTTGGAGGTGGTATGTGTGTTATTATTTAGTGCTTCCAATTGCTATACCAATGAATATAGCAGTGTATTAGTAAAAACATTTAACTTTTGCATTGTTAATGATAACCCTGCTAATCATCTTCTAAACACATAGAGAACCAAGTTCAATATTTCTTGTATGCCAAATATAAAGAAAAGAGAATTTTCCTACATTTTACTAATCCTTTTTGTTTGTTTGTTCATTTGAATATGCCGATGACCAGTTGGGTAATATGCACTTTTACAGCAGCACCTAACAGCTCACCTTGAGATAAATGCTTTCTATGAATTTTCAGGATTTAAATGAATGTGACTGATTTCCTGTTGCTCTCATTTTCAGTGAGTTGACTGTTTGTTTATTTCACTCTCTCAGCAGAGGTATAATGTAACCTTTGCAATAATGGAACCTCCCTCACTGTCAGAGAATAGAAATAATCACCCACTATTTCAGGGAAAACAACCACCTTTCTTTTAAAAATGTATCTTAAACTCTTTTCATTGTAATTTTATTAATATAACTGTATGATATCCCTGAATAAAAACACTTCATTCTTTGTTTCAGAAAAGAGGCTAGTTACTGTAACATTGAAGATGTTGAAAGCAAGATTGTTTCCCTTTTTTGCATTTTACCATCTATTAAAATATGCATAGGTGAAAATTACCATATAAAGAGAAAGATTCAAATTCTACAGTATATTTACTCATATCTACCTGTAACTAATGATTTAAACCATTGATTAATTCATGGCTGTAAAAACAAACACAAATATTAAAACTCAGATTTCATACAGACTATTATCAACCAGAAAAAAGAAAGCTTGAGTAGATATTTAAATTTTAATAATGATTATATTAGATAAGAGGTATACAGATTCAAGGAAGCAGATGACCTTATCTGAACTGTGTCTCAATTGTAGTAAATTGGATAATAAGTCAAAATTAATTTAAATATTGACCATAGCTAGAGACCCATTGCACTGAAAAAAAAAAAAAAACAGGGAATAGATGTGGATTTCAGAATTTACAGAAATTAATACATTCTAGTTGAGTCCCTTATAGGACTTCCAAGAATCCTTATTTAGTACATATCTGTATGGGAGGCTGGCTACAAATTTTAGACTTGGAGCCTAGATATTCTTTGGTAATGGCAGTTACCAAATAGAAGGGTTCAGTGAACTTTTTCTCTAAAGTGGCTAATTGTTAACAGCAACTAGTAAAGTAAATATTTTTAGGTTTTGCAAGCCACACACAGTCTTTGTGCATGGTCTTCTTTTTTGTACAACCTATGAAAGAATTAAAATCCATTATTAGTTACCTGTGTAAAAAAAAAAAAAAAAAAAAAGCCAGGCCAATAGGTCAGTTTGATCTCCTGTGTAATAGTTTGACTAACCCTACTCTGTAGGAAGACTGATGAGAAAATATAGATAAACTCTAAGGTAGCAGAGATGATTTTAAAATTATCACAAAGCTCTTTCATTAAAAAAGAATATTGTAAGATAATTCAAATTCAGGGCTGATGATGGGAGAGAGAAGAGCAAATGCATCCTTGTTGGATAATGTTGGGAGGACAAAATATTCTAGAACATCTAAAAAGCCTTATGAGGGGAAATGGCAAGGGGCATGAAAGATAATTTTAAGGTCTTTACCTTTGACTTGGTTATAAAGAGAAATAAATCTCTTTTTTGAAAAGAATTCATACTATTAGTTCAGGTACTAGTATGTGGGCCAAATGAAAGTTTATCACATCCAGAATTTCTGACTGATACTTTACAGGTGTATTATAAACCAAAGGGTGGGTGCAATTTTAACAGAAGAAATGATTACATATGAATGGATTTATAGAGGAAATTTTCTAAAAAGGGACTGGAGATGAACATTGAAATATAATATTGCTTCAAACTCCAACTTCTATAATGAAGACTATTAGCGATCGGATTTTCCAATAGCCTGTATCTATATGAATAAGACATAGCAGCAAAGAATAAAGTGATACTTCAGGCAAAGGGATAGTATAAGTAGAAGCAGAAGATAGAATTCACACACAAAAAATCAGAGAGGTTTAACATCTCTGAGGAGACCTGGGTAACTTTGTGTTCCACCTATCCAAGTTGACAGGCAGGTGGACGATTAAAGGGAAGGAGTGGCAAAAGAATCCTTTTTATTTTTATTTTTTTGTGTTTGCCCTTCAAGGTCTTTCAAACCTCGCTGTATTTTTTAAATGTTAAGACAGGTTAGTTTACATAAGATAAATTTCTTTATGTTGTTCTTTTTTTAAGTTTTTAATTAAATTCCAGTTAGCTAACATACAGTATTATAGTAGTTTCAGGTGTACACTATAGTGATTCAACAATTCCATACACCACCCAGTGCTCATACAACAAGTATGGTCCTAATGCCATCACCTACTTCACCCATCCCCCCACCCACCACCTCTCTGCTAACCATGTTTGTTCTCTATAGTTTAGAGTCTGTTTCTTAGATTGCCTCTCTCTCTCTCTCTTTATTTCCTCTTTTATTTTTTTTCTAAATTCCACATATAATTGAAATCATATGACATTTGTCTTTCTCTGCTGTATTTCATTAGCATTACACTCTCTAGCTTCATCCATGGTTTTGCAAGTGGAAAGAGTTCATTCTTTTTCATGGTTGAAGAATAGTCCATTGTAATATATGTACCACTTCTTTATCCATTCATCAGTTGATGGACACTTGGGTTATTTCCATTATTTGGCTCTTGTAGATAATTCTGCTGTAAACATCAGGGTGCATGTATCCCTAAGAATTAGTATTTTTGTATTCTTTGGGTAAATACCATGTGATTGTTGGATTGTAAGGTAGTTCTAATTTTAACTTTTTAAGGACTCTCCATACTATTTTCCAGAACAGTTGCAGCAGTTGCAATCCCGCCAACAGTGCAAGATGGTCACCTTTTCTCCACATCCTCGCCAACACCTGTTGTTTCTTGTGTTTTTTTATTTTAGCTGTGCTGACAGGTTTGAGGTGATATCCCATTGTAGTTTTGATTTGCTCTTGTTTTAATTTTTAGGTTTATTTACTGATTTTCAGAGAGACAGAGATGGCATGAGTGGGGATGCAGAGAGAGAGAGAGAGAATGAATCACAAGCAGGCTCTTCGCTGCCAGCACAGAACCCAATGTGGGGCTTGAACTCATGAAACATGAAATCACGACCTTAGCTGAAATCAAGAGTCGGACACTTTACCAACTGAGCCACCCAGACATCCCTGATTTGCTCTTTATGTTGCTCTTGGTGGGCTATTGACCAGCAACATTTGGACTACTGCAGCTGAGAGATCATCACTGCTTGGTTGAGTGTAAAATGAACAGATAATATTACAGTTGAAATAGGCAAGATACCTCCTTGTTTCCAATAATAACTAGTGAGAACTTGGCTCCCACCTCAGTTGCTTGGAGCCAAGAAAACAGAGTGCTCATTCTTTTGGGAACTGTAATGTGGACTCTACTTGTGCTCATTAGTCCCTCCAGACCCATTTACTTATTCTAGCTAACCCATCCATCTATACCCTGGATTATGTCTTCTTTCTCCTTTTTCACTACAGCCCCAGCATTTCTTTTTTATCCTTGTGAAGGAAGAATAATCTGGATCTTCCTCTATTTTACTGGAACTTTGTTGTTCATGATATATACCTTAGCCGTAGGTTCTCAAGCTCTTCTAATCCCCAGAGTCTTTTATTTAAAATATGTAGTCTTTAGCTCCTCAAAACTGAAAGTTTAACCAAAATTCAAAACTGAGCTCTACACTCTTCTTCTTTCACATCTTTTTATAAAAACAAACTTACATTGAAGGCAATACATATAGAAAGCTCTGTTGCTCCCTAAGTGAATGTAGTCAGGTAAAAGACAAGAAGAATAAAGAATACAAGTAGAAAAAAAAATGTGTTGGAAACAACAAATAATTTAATGTGAAAATATTTTCCCCATACATGTATTAAATAGTGACTCACATGGATTAGTTCTCTTATTAAGAACATGTAGAGAGATAATAACAGCTGAACTTGGAATGGTTAATTGAGTCTATAAAGTAAAAATTTTCATTAAAAACTAATCTCCCCTTGTCTAAAAGATAATTGGGAATCGCTGAAAGTTTCCCAAAGTGATCAAGATCTAGTCAGTTTCTTCTAAACACAGATCAATTTAGAAGAGAAAGTAGGCTGGATTGACAGGATAGGAAAGGTAGAAGTGGTGTTACTACATATATTCACTGACCTGTGACAGTCCCATTTGGTGCCTCCCAACATATCTACTTTCAATTTTAAAAAGTGAACCAACATAAATGATATTTGGCCATCTTAATTAAGGACAATGGTTGACATAATATCATAGAAAGGTAGAAATAGGAATGCAATGTTAACAAATTCAAAGAAATCTTTGAAGCTATTTGATGATCAGAACAGCACTGTCTAAGACCTTTCTCATGATTATGGATGCTGCCCTTTCCAGTTTATAGGATATAGAGTGGCAGAAACCAGTCAGGGGATGTGGTGTGCTTTCAAACAACTCACACTTCACTTACTGACACAGTAGTACAATACATTAAAATCAAATTTCTCTTCTACTCTACATTCCTCACTGTTATTCCTTCTCATTGTAATAACTATTCATTCCATGTTCTCAAAGTGAAGCAATTATTTCTCAAAAACACTCAGAAAGAATTTCTCAAGGGAAGGCATCCCTGACCTTTCCCCAAATAGAATTGATATCTCCTTCATCTTGTGATCACTGTACCTAATACATTCTTTGATCATTAAGCTTCTGGCATTGTTCTTTAATTTATCTCTTTCTGTATCTCTCTAATACGTATTAGGTTTCTTGACAGAATGGACTGCTTTTCTATTCATCCAAGTATTTGAAGTACTTGACAATGTGTCAGTGTATCAAAATACATAGTCTACTATAATATTAGCTCCAGATATTTTTAACTGTTAACAAAATAATTCTTTTATAATTGATTTTAAGCATTCTTAAATAATTATTTTTATAATCAGTGTACCTATGAAAGTTGCCTTATCTGCATTATTTTCCTTGCCATATCTATATCATTTCAACCAAACAGAAACCAACACATATATTTTAATTGCAATTGGCTTAATTCTTTTTTTATTTTTTATTTTAAATTCAAGTTAGTTAACATATAGTGTCTTTGGTTTCAAGAGTAGAAATTTAGTGATTCATCACTTACATATAACACCTAGTGCTCATCCCAACAAGTGCCCTCTTTAATGATCATCACCCATTTAGCCAAACCCGCACCCATCTCCCCTCCAGCAACTCTGTTTTCTGTATTAAAAAATCTCCCTCTTTGTTTTTATTTTATTTTTCCTTCCCTTCCCCTATATTTGTCTGTTTTGTCTCTTATTCCACATATGAGTGAAGCCATATGATATTTGTCTTTCTTTGTCTGACTTATTTCACTTAGTATAATATACTCTAGTGTTCCATTCACATTGCTGCAAGTGGCAAGATTTCATTCTTTCTGATTGTCAAGTAATATTCCAGTGTGTGTGTGTGTGTGTGTGTGTGTGTGTGTGTGTGTATACCACATATTCTTTATCCATTCATCAATCAATGGATATTTGGGCTCTTTCCATGATTTGGCTATTGTTGAGAGCACTGCTGTGAACATTGGGGTGTCTGTGCCCCTTCAAATCAGCATTTTTTTTATTTTTGGGATAAATAGTAGTGAGGTTGCTGGGTTATAGGATTGTTCAACTTTTAATCTTTTGAGGGTCCCCCATATTGTTTTCCAGATGACTGCAAAGTTTATATAACCACCAACAGTGCAAAAGTGTTCCCCTTTCTCTGCATCCTCACCAACATCTGTTGTTTCCTGAGTCGTCAATATTAGCCATTCTGACTAGTGTGAGGTGGTATCTCTTTGTGGTCTTGATTTGTATCACCTGATAATGAATGATTTTGGTCATCTTTTTATGTGTCTGTTAGTTGCCTGGATGTCTTCTTTGGAAGTGTCTGTTCATGTCTTCTGCCCATTTTTTTTACTGGATTATTTATTTTTTGGATGTTGAGTTTGATAAATTCTTTATAAATTTTGGATACTAATCCTTTATTTGATATGTCATTTGCAAATATCTTCTCCTATTCTATCAGTTGCCTTTTAGTTTTGTTGATTGTTTCCTTCACTGTGCAGAGATTTTTATCTTCATGAAATCCCAATAGTTAATTTTAGCTTTTGTGACCCTTGCATTCAGAGACCTGTCTAGATGAAGTTGTTGTGGCTGAGGTCAAAAACATTTATGACTGTGTTCTCCCCTAGGATTTTGATGGTTTCTTGTCTTACATTTAGGTCTTTCATACATTTTGAGTTTATTTTTGTGTATGGTGTAAGAAAGTGGTCCAGTTTCATTGTTCTGTGTGTCACTATGCAGTTTTTCCAGCAACATTTGCTAAAAGGACTGTCTTTTTTTTTCTTCCATTGGATACTCTTTCCTGCTTTGTCAAAGATTAGTTGGTCATATACTTGTAGGTCTATTTCTGGGTTCTCTATTCCATTGATCTATTTGTCTGTTTTTGTGCCAGTACCATACTGTCTTGATGATTACAGCTTTGTAATAGAGTTTAAAGTCTGGAATTGTGATGGCTTTAGCTTTCAATTTCTTTTTCAACATTACTTTGACTATTTGGGGTCTTTAATGGTTCCCTACAAATTTTAGAATTTCTTGTTCTAGCTCTGTGAAGAATGCTGTTATTTTGATAGGGATTGCAGTGAGTGTGTAGATTGCTTTGAGTAGAATAGACATTTTTACAATATTTGTTCTTCCAATCCATGAGCATGGAATGTTTTTCCATTTCTTTGTGTCTTCTTCAATTTCTTTGATAAGACTTTTGAAGTTTTCAGCATATAGACCTTTTACCCCTTTGGTTAGATTTATTCCTAGGTAACTTATGATTTTGGTGCAACTCTAAGTGGGATGGGTTTCTTGATTTCTCTTTATGTTGCTTCATTATTGGTGTACAGAAATGCAACCAATTTCTGTACATTGATTTTATATCCTACAACTTTGCTAGAACTTTGCATGTTGTCATAGCTAGTAGTTTTTTGGTGGAGTCTTTGAGTTTTCCATGTAGAGTATCATGTCATCTGCAAAGAGTGAAAGTTTGACTTCTTTGCCAATTTGGATGCCTTTTATTTCCTATTGCCTGAGTGCTGAGGCTAGGACTTCCAGTACTATGTTTAACAATAGTAGTGAGAGTGGATATCCCTATTGTATTCCTGACCTTAGAGAAAAAGCTCTCAGTTTTTCTCCATTGAGGATGATATTAGCTGTGGGTCTTACATATATGGCTTTTATGACGTTGAGGTATGTTCCTACTATCCCTACTTTCTTGAGTGTTTTTATCAGGAAATGAAGCTGTATTTTGTCAAATGCTTTTTCTGTATCTATTGAGAGGATTATATGGTTCTTATACTGTCTTTTATTAATTTGTTGTATCACCTTGATTGATTTGTGAATATTGAACCAGATCTGAAGCCCAGGAATAAATCCCACTTGATCATGGTGAATAATTCTTTTAAAGTACTGTGGATTCAATTTTCTTGTATCTTTTTGAGAATTTTTGCATTCAGGGTCATCAGGGATATATGCCTGTAATTTTCCTTTTTAGTGGGATCTTTGTCTGGTTTTGGAATTAAGGTAATTCTGGCTTCATAGAATGTGTTTGGAAGTTTTCCTTCCATTTCTATTTTTTGGAACAGTTTGAGAAGAATAAGTATTAACTCTTTAAATGTCTGGTAGAATTCCCCTGGGAAGCCATCTGGCCCAGGATTCTTGTTTCTTGGGAGATTTTTAATTACTGATTCAATGTCTTTGCTGGTTTAGGTCTGTTCAAATTTTCTATTTCTCCCTGTTTAAGTTTTGGTAGTTTGTATGTTTCTAGGAATTTGTGCATTTCTTCCAGATGCCCAGTTTGTTGGCATATAAATTTTTATAGTATTCTCTTAATAATTGTATTTCTGTTGTGTGGGTTGTGATCTCCCTTCTCTTATTTGTGGTTTTATATATTTAGGTCCTTTTTATTTTTGATAAATCTAGTTAGGAGTTTGTCAATTTTGTTATTCTTTCAAAGAACCAGCTCTTAGTTTTGTTGATGTATTCTACTGTTTTGTTTGTTTGTTTCTATATTATTTCTGCTATGATCTTTATTATTTCCTTTCAGCTGGCTTTAGGCTTTATTTCCTGTTAATTTTCTAGCTCCTTAGGTTTAAGGTTAGATTGTGTAATGTGAGACTCTTCTTGCTTCTTGAGAGAGGCCTGACTTGCAATATAGTTTCCTCTTAGGACTGTCTTTGCTGCATCCCAAAGGGTTTGGACTATTGTGTTTTCATTTTCATTGGCTTCCATGTATTTTTATTTAAATTTCTTCTTTAATTTCCTGGTAATCCCATTCATTCTTTAGTAAGATGTTCTTAACCTCCATGTATGTGAGGGCTTTCTGAAATTTTTCTTGTGGTTGACTTCAAGTTTCATAGTGTTGTGATCTGAAAATATGCATGGTATGATCTCGATTATTTTGTACCTCTTGAGGGCTGACTTGTGACCCAGTATGTTATCTGTTCTGGAGAATGTTCCATGTGAACTGGAGAAGGATGTGTATTCTGTTTTAGGGTGAAATGTTTTGAATATATTTGTTAAGTCTATTGGGTCCAGTGTGTCATTCAAAACCATTGTTTCCTTGTTGGTTTTCTGCTTAGATGATGTGTCCGTTGCTGTAAGTGGGTTTTTAAACTTCCCAATTGTTACTGTAGTCTGATGAGTTTCTTTATGTTTGTGATTAATTGGCATATATTGGGGTGTTCCAAGTTTGGTACATAAATATTTACAATTGTTGATCTTGTTGATGGAGACACCCCTTATTAATGATATAATGTCCTTCTTCATCTCTTGTTACAGAAATTTGCCTAATTCTAGGTACAATATATGCTTGCAAGCATTTAAACTACATTAATTTTAAAATACATATTTTTAAAAGGCAATTTTAAAAAGTAAGTTTTAGGAGGCTTTGTCATACTTGAATCTGGATAAGACAGAAATTAAAATGGAGGACTTTCTTTAGATTTGTGAAGACTTTAGCCTATTGCACACTAGCCTAATTCATACTAATTATGAAATGCACATTTTTGGTTACCTCAGTACAATTTGTTTTTTAAATGTCCTGTGTTACACACTCAATTCTTATGATATTGTCTCCCCACAAAATTAATTTATTTTTTTGTCTTTTAATTTCCTACAATTTTAGAAGCATATAATTTGACCAATATATTTTATAATATTCTTAGTGAAATTCCTAGGTTAAAAAAATGGATATAAGAACCATGAGCTTCATCTTTATTATGAAAAAATTAATGAATATTGTTTCTTCTTACATTTATAATATTTTATTTTAGGTGTCTTTTTTTCTAATGTGACCTTTAATTTACTCTTTTAATGTTTTTTTTTTCCATTTACACACTTCTTAGGATGTCTTATATAGATTAGATGCCTGATATATCTTATGATTTTTCTTTTTTTAAATCATTATTTTCTAAAACAAGTGTTAAATTAATGTATACTCTGGCTGACTTGTTTTTTCAACTATAAATAACTTTAAGGAATAGAATATTGGTTAATATATACATTATATCTTTAGAAATTAATAGGTAGTAATATTTATTGATATTTTTGGAGAAAGGTTTATAATAGTTTGTCCAAAGTTTAATAACAGTTAAAATTTATATATTTTTCTTAGGTTAAACCAAAGAAATATATAATATTCTATTAATTTTGGCCAAGCTCACTAAATTGCTGCTTGATTTCTATAATATACTACTAGATGTATAAATCATCAATGTATAGATATGATTACTCTTATTTTGTAGGCATCTTATTCTCTGTTAGTGTAATAGAGAGTCTTATCTTATGTCAAGTTTATTTTAATCTTCTTTATTATTTACATCATTGAGTTCAATAACCAAATAGGTACCATTTTTATTTAGATAGCACCAGATTATATAATACCTTGTGCTAATGGTTTAGAACCATATATTTGGTTCGACATTTTTATCACTTCCTATAGTAGATTACCATTAATGAAGTGGACCAAACAGCAGTTAGATGAATACAGTAACATAATGCACATGTATGGCAACATTAAATGGCAGGTATATAGCTGACTGCTCAGAGACATTTTGATATTTTATATACACTTTTCTACTACAAATAGATCTCAGTGACAGATTTAATTTAAAACCAACATTCTTTCTGAACATTGATTGCCACCTCATGGATCAGCCATTTCAAATGATTGACAATAAGTTTTCAAAATGGTTGGTGCCCCTGTTTTAGCTAAAACTGTGATGTATTGAGACTATGGGGATATTTCAAGTTCCAGCTTTTCCTTAAACACTTTCTTTCTACCTTTCCCAAGACATATAGTATTACAATAGGAAAGCCATATATCCATTGAGGTGTATTGACTTATATCCTTGAACCAGGGTAATGCTACCTCCAAGAGAAAGGGACATTAGAGAGACAGACAGAAAGAAAATATGTTACCCAGTGAATTTCTATGACACAATAAACTCAAAAGTCCTTGAAAGACTGATATGCTTACAGTCAGATTCCACTGATATGCTTACAGCCAGTACTTCACTAAGCAGTGTGTATGGTCTTAGAGAGGACTTGGAACTAGGCAAGATCCTTTTGCACTATTAATGTAAAACAAACATCCACTGAGTGACATAAAACAATCAGTTTAAAAAATAATTAAAAAATCAATTTATTATACTTAAATTGTGTCTCTCAGGAACTCAGGCAGGGCCTAATGGGATGACTTGTTCTTCTGCATTTATTTGGTGTCTCAACTGAAAGGATTTGATTAGCTGGGAATGATATAATCTTTAGGGAGTTGAAATTATCTGGACATTATTGTTTTGTACATGGGCTGTGAAGATATGAAAGCTGGTTTCACTTAAGTCTGTCAACCAACATGCCGACACATGGCCTCTTCATGTGACTTGGAAGTCTCACGTTGTGCCAGCCACGTTCTAAAAGGGAGCATCCTAAATGCAAATGTTCAAGGAGAATCAGGCAGACTGCATAGTGTTTTATGACCTGCTCTCAGAAGTGGCAGGTATGCTCTACTAAACTGGTCAAAGCAGACATACATTAGACTTCCCAAATTCAAGGGAGAAAATATAAATCTCACCTCTCATTAGGAGGAGTGTCAGATATATGATTTATTTTTCTTTACTGACATGGAGATCTGAAGGTCAGTTTAGAAAGAAAAGATTACGTATGGTTAAGCCAGGGACCTAAGTAAAACCCAGGGTCCATATTACAAAGGTCATGGAAAATCATAGCGCTAAGCTCATAAAAGATAATTATTGGTATATAGAAAAACCATGGCATGGTTGAGTAGATTCATCCAAAATTGTTAGAAAACAAAATAAAAATCAGAAAACAGAGTGAATTAAAAGCAAGATGTATAAATTCAAGCTTCACGTAAAGCACATAAATAATTAATGTGTAACAAATTTGGGGGAAAGAAATGTACAGATGATGAATACATGAGTATTTAGGAACCAAGATCCAGAGAAGTTTTTTTAGAAATGAATATGTGCCAGGTTGCCTGGGTGACTCATTCGGTTAAGCGGCCGACTTTGGCTCAGGTCATAACCTCGCGGTTCGTAGGTTTAAATCCCGCATCGGGCTCTGTGCTGATGGCTTGCTGATTCAGATTCTGTGTCTCTCTCTCTGCTCCTCCCCTACTCCTGCTCTGTCATTCCCTCTCAAAATTAAATAAACATTAAAAAAAAGAAATGAATATGTGCCTGTCTCACATATACAGTGTTCTCACCTTGAAGACAATTATGGTGCAAATAATGACATTAATAATGCATTTGTGGAGATTTATATACTTATAAAATATTTAGTCAGACTCAGTTTCCACATTATGGGAGGAGGTGTGTTAGATTTGTTGGGAGTACACTACACTAACATTAAATAACAAAGGTAAATGTGTAGGTGAATATTATTTATTACTTATCAGAATATTTATGTTATGTTAATTACAAGGCACTATGAAATATCTAGCAGGTATAACAAGATGGTTAAATATAGCCACATCTGACCAAACACTCTTAGCTTACACATACACAGCTTACAAGTTAATGAACTTAACAGTAAGGGTATGCACACACAAAATCTTTGATACCATAATTATCTGTCTATATGCTTTTCTTTAAACACACACACATATGCAGGTAGATATATAAATTCAAATAGCATATAGCCTAATCATGATGAAGCACTAAGTATTGACAGTATAGGTGTTGATACGTTCTGATCATGGGATTTAGAGATAGAAATTGGATCAAAGCGTTAAGTTTCTTTAAAAAGTGAACTTTCAAGTGGCTCAGTTGGTTAAGCGTCTGAATTTGCCTGAGGTCATGATCTTGCAGTTTGTGGATTTAAGCCTTGCGTTGGGCTCTGTGCTGACAGCTCAGATCCTGGAGCCTGCTTCAGATTCTTTGTCTCCCTCTCTCTCTGTTCCTCCCCTGCTCGTGCTCTGTCTCTCTCTTTCAAAAATAAAAAATATTAAAAAAATAAAAAATAGATAAAAAGTGAAATTTCTGTACAAACTTCATAATTATTTGGGATTCAGCAGGTTTATTTTTGAGTGGTAATCTATCCTTAGAAAATAACAATATAATTTAGTACAATAATCAAGATCAATTAGATATGTTTCTTTTCCTTACACATTCACTTGACTAACAAAGTGGAGAGCTATAAAAAATACCTAAGTTTTTCATATATTCTGTTTATAAAAATCATAGTGAAGGAAGAAAGCATTTCCAGAATGATGGAGAAAAAAAAATAAAACTCTAAAAATCCGATCCTCACATAAGAGAAACAAGAACACTGGCAAAAATTGCCAAAACAACCTTTTCAAATTCTGGAAATTAATCAATGATAGAAACAATGGAGGAGTGTTTATTCAATGAAACAGCTGAATCACAGTAGGGATAGTAAACTTTGTGACATTTTTCCTTTTCCTATCCTCATAAGTTTCTTTCTAGTTCTGCAGTAGATTTAAAAATCTGTGGTCTTATAACCTCAGCAGCTCTGAAAGTCAGAATAGAGGAGGATAGAATCAATTTATAGCTCACCAAAAAGCCCCTTTCTCAAGAATTGTCACTATTTCTTTCACATGTCTGAAGTCTCTCTGGACAATCTTGATTCACACAGGTAATATATATTTACCTTAACCAAACTCCTTCAGTACTAAAAAACCTATTTTCAGGGTGTTTGTCAAAAAATCAGGGCAATTGTTTAATATCACAACTGCCCGAAGTAGCAATTTACCCAGTGGGGCAAATGAGAGGCTGGCTGAAAAGCATGAAAAGAAAATGTGGTACAAAGGGTGTCAGTAGAAGGCTTTGAAATTCTTCAGTTTTCAAAGGAGTATTCCTGAGAATCTGAAAGACCATGTACATGTATAGAGCTCTGTGAATGCTTATGGAAGGTATGAAAAGACCTTAATCTCCCAACTCTGTCTGACCTTGAAACATTGTGTAATGAGAAAGTGAAGGCTAAGGCAGAGTTGTATATTGAATGAACATTAAAGGTGTTCTACAACACATGCAAAGCCTTTCAGCAAGGTGTGGAAGGTTTATTGATTCATTGCCTTTAAGAAAATTCTTATCTGTACAATATCTGACTACTAAGTTAATTGATCAGGAGTTGTACTACCACACACAAAATGAGAAAATATAATTTAGGGCATTAGATCAGGAAAATCACTCAACAGAGAAAAAGAAACATGACAAGCTGCAATAGTAAAAAGCAACAACAACGAATCTTAGAGAGTAGATCTATGATTTCTAGGTTTGCCATATTTCAATATTTCAGATTGTGTATATAATTCTAAAAATGTGTAATATGGAAAGAAAAAATATTGCCCTATATATGTGGAGGAAATAAATAAACAAAAATAAACAGACAATAGAAATTGTCCATTAGGACCTGTATATTGGACTTAGAAGACAAAGATTTTATATCGGTAATTATAAATATGTTAATTAAAGGGAAACAGTTCTAAAGATCTAAAGTAATGTCTCACAAAAGAAAGCATATCAATAAAGATAAATTATTTAAAAAACAAATAGAAATTCTGGAATTGAAAATTGTAATAACTGAAATGAAAAATTCACATAGAGATTCAGAGTCAAATTTTAATTGGAAGAGGGAAAAATGAACAGACTTGAAGATAGGTCAATTAAAAGCATCCTGTCTAAAAAAATAAAGGAAAATTAAGAAAAATGAACAGAAACTCAAAATATATGAGGCACTAACAACTGTACCTATCAGAAATCAGAGTGAAGAAAAAGATGCAAAGATTATTTGAAGTAATAGTGGTCAAAACTTACCAAATTTTAAGAAAAACATTAATTTACACATCTGAACATCAGGTACACTAAACTCAGAGAAACAGTCATAAGTGTATCATTATAGACAAACTAAAATATACCAAAAATGAGAATCTTGAAAGCAGCAAGAGAAAACAACATAAATACAAGAACCTCAACACAATGAACAGTTGAATCCTCATCAGAACCACAAATGTCAAAAAGCAGTAGGATGACATATTCAAATTGCTGAAAAACTAAAAATGAAGAGTTCTATATCTAGCAAACTTCCATTAAATATAAAGGAATCTTGCAGGATACAAGATCAAAATACAAAATAACAGTTGCATTTATATACCATCTGAAAACAATTCCATTTACAATGTCATTTAAAAATCTACTTAGAAATACATTTAGCAACACATGCAAAATTTTGTACACTGAAAACTGCTAAATATTATTTAAATAAATTACAGATCTAAATAAATGGAATGGTATCCCATGTTCATGGAGTGGAAGAATTAATATTGTTAGGATGAAAATATTCCCCAAATTAATGTACAGGTTCAATGCAATCCTTTTCAAAATTATGGTAAACTTATTTGCAGAAATTGATGGCTGATCAAAAAAGAGATGGCAAGAAGCGGTATAAAATACTATTGATAAACTACAGAATCAAAAACATTTAACATGGCTAAATATGATGTCTCCTTAAAGTTTCATGTCTTGGTCCAAGGTCCTACAAACTTTCACTCAAGGACTGATGACTGGAAAATTAATCAAAGTGCATATAACATGTCAAGGATGAGGACAAATATATATGTACATAGGGTTTTCCATTAAATAATATTTCATGGTAACTTCTCTAAAAAATATCTCTATATGAATATGTCTTGCCTGTAGTTGTGGATTTTGACAATTTAAGGTACTGAAAGTTTTATATAGAAATCTATATCCTAAAACTTTTTCTGTTCTCACTTTAGTCTTACATTGTATGTAGACACACATAGACAGAGTCAAGGAAATGCAGTGTGGGATGTGTCCTAGAGTCAAATGCATTTGAAGAAGGGTAATACCATTAATGATTCCTGTAATTTTCAAATGACAGCATGCTACTTATATATAATGCCACCACATAGTATTAAGTAGCTTTATTCAGTGTATAAGGAATAGGTTAATAAAATATTCATATACTTTAAATATGATATATTTATGTTACAAATAGCATATTTAGTTTTTTGAATCATAATTTATATCAGCTCCTTGACCCCCAACACACACAAAACAACACTATATTTGAAAAAAAATCACTGGAGTCGATTTAGAATTGAATCATTCCACATCTTTACAAAAAGTACTATCTGCAAAAAATCTTCAATATAATATGAAAAGATAAGATTTTTCAAAAACGTTTGCTCCCCACTATTATAAATAAAGGTTTTATACCTTTAGCAGTTATCAGGTTACTAATGTAAAAGCCATAATCTAGACTTGAGGCATCAAAGTTCCTAATGATATACTTTAAAGGGTTTGAGTTTACTGAATCATTATGAAACTACTACACATGGGAGGCTGCAGATGTGCTCTATGCTCCCTTTCTAGATTGATGACTTCTTCTATGCTTAATGTTTTAGGCTACAACTGCCCAGTTGAAATCCCCAAAGGAGAGTTTTGTTTTGTTTTGTTTTGTTTTTTCAGTGATAGGGTTCTGGGTCTGGCATGGAATAAAAGAAAGCTGTCACTCAAGTGATGAAAATGAATTTTCACACAAAACAACCTGACTTGAAAAGTCTCTTGTTGGGGGTGCCTGGGTGGCTCAGTCGGTTGAGCTTCCGGCTTCAGCTCAGGTCATAATCTCGCGGTTCCTGGATTCAACCCCGCATCAGGCTCTATGCTGACAGCTAGGCTCAGAGCCTGGAGCCTGTCTTCAGGATTCTGTGTCTCCCTCTCTCTCTGACCCTCCCTTGCTCACACACACACTCTCTCTCTCTCTCTCAAAAATAAATAAAAAACATTAAAAAATTTAAAAAAACCCAGAAAAGTCTCTTGTTCAAGTTTGTGAAAGTTGTTTTAATGCTTAAAAATAAATCTACATGGCTGAGTAATTAAAGCCATGCCCTACTAACATGATGTTGATGTTTTAAATTTGCAAACCTGTTGACCCTAACTTTGCAATTATCATTGACCCAAAAGTGCTAGTCTGAGAAGTAATGAAATAAGTTTTGGCAATAGAAATGTGACAATTTTGTCTTTCTCTCTTTTTCCTATATAGACTGGGGCTGGAAGACTTTTCTCTCTCTGGTTACCAGATGAATAGAATATAGAACTGAAACTTTAGCTCTATTCAGTCCCCTGCAGTATCACCATCAATTTTGGGGTTCTGCTAAGGGATACCTTGATAATATTGCACTGTGAAAAGAGGTATTCACTTGTATTAATATGATGAATAGGTGTTTTTTTGCATTTATACAGATCAGTGGGAAAAACACCTTTTTTTCACAGAGTTTCTTATTCAAAGATCTTAAATCCCTCAGATAAAATATTTCACTTTGAACATGGGGCATGTCGTGCTTTTCAAAGAATAAATTTCAGTAACACTTGGAATGAAGTAAAAGCATGCTGTACAAACCAAATTAGTTGCAGAATGCTGACATGAAGAACAAGCAAGAAACTAAATGGTTCTAATATTTTTGTTTTGCTAAATTACATATCTGAAGTCTCTTTCTGGGAAATAAAAATGAGAGATGAAGTTTTAGATAAACAAAGAGGGTTCCACAAGTCTCCTTAGTAGTTTGATAGTAACAGTCTCTTCCCTATATAATAAAAGCATAGCACACTGGTGCTTCATAATTTGACCTCTTTCCACAAATCCTGCCTCATCCTTGCTATGCCTACTTCCATCTTTGTTGACCTAGCTCCAAACACACAGAATTTTATTTGTCATTCTTAGGGTGTTTCATGGTTCCTCATGCTTCTATGAATTTATTGATGCTATTATTCCCTCTACCTCAGAAGATGCTTCTTGACCCCATCTCACTGGAGAAGGTCTATTCTTCAAGACTCTGCAAAATTTCACCTTTTAAAAGGATATTTCCACTCTTAAAGGCAGAACAAAGCTTTCCCTCTGATAATTCCAGACTACCCCATACAGTCCCCTAGTAAAAAAAAACGTTTGCACAGTATATTATACTTACACTTCAGTTTAGAGCCTTGAAAAGCAGGAAACATATTGTTCTTAGTTATAAATTCTCTGAACAATTTTTGGCACTTAACAAGTTCCCAATAAAGTATAAAGAATTAAAATAATAACACATAAGCATGCATTGCTTTTAAGCATGCCTTTTTAGATAACACATGTAACTCCAGAATCAAAGTTGGATATACAGGAATTACAGGGCAAGAATGGCAAAACTTGAGTTTTCCATCATGCAGCTATAAGGATGAGATGGAAATGATGGCTTCTTCATCTTCTGGATAAATTAAATCTCCATTTCTTGTGAATGTTTATGCTGATGTTCTCCTTCCTCAATCATCTCTACTTTTTGTCACTTTTCCTCTTTAACACTGTCTGATATTACCCCCTCCCCTTGTCAGGTACACACATCATTGCTCCATGGGAAATATTGGCCATAAGGAAGAAAAGTGTAATCAATTCAGGTTTTCTCTTGCCATTTATTTTTAACTCCAATGCTTTTAATTGATTGTTTCCTTTCATTCTTGCTCATGTCTCCTTCATGTGTTCTTCATACCTTTAAAATAGCTTAGACAGAATAAGGTTAAATTCTAAATTTTTAATTTTAGGTTACAATATTGTCAGAATTATTAAAATATGCAATACATGTGGCTACAAAAGGTGTTGGGGAAAATCTACAATGAAATAAAGTACAATATGCTGATGATTTTGCTACAATGTAAAATTAAAAAATCTATTTTCAGATTCTATGTGCAAGATTATACACATTTTGTCTGGAAGAAAAATACAAATTCTGTATATTCACCTCACACAATATCTGTATAGAATTTTTACTTTCATGTGGTATCTATTCCTATACAGTTATTAACAATATTTTATTAAATGGTTACTATGTGCCATGTACTATGTTATATGATTTGCTGATTTGCTAGGTTAGATTTGCAGATGTCAAGATATAATTAAGGGTAACACATTTAGTGTGGGAAATGTATGAGAAAGATAAAGAGTTAGGGCAAGGAGCAGGTAAGGATTTTTTTCCCCCTGATTGCTGTATGGATCAGACAGCATGAAGGAGAGAGGAAAGGAGGAAGCTTGAGTATGAAGTAAGGCCTGCAGGTCTAAGAAGGTTTAGCCAGCCTATTGGAGTCTTGTAGCCATAGTCTCCAGTAAAGGAGTCTTGTTCCTCTCAGGAGTGAGGCTACTATGGCTTTTTTTTTCTTTTTATATTTATTTTTTTTAATTGAGTATAGTTGATACACATTTTACATTAGTTTCAGGTACACGAAGTAGTGATTTTACGAGTTACAAGTGTAGCTATTGTCTGTCTCCATATGACTATATTTCTTATAGCTGTTCTTAAACATTGTCTGGAGCAGCTCTTAGGTAGCATGGCCTCACACACAGACATCATGTGCATTCAGAGGGGCAGCAGGTAGGGGCCTTTGGTCAATTATTGTCCTTGTAGTGCAGAAATGAATGGTGCATTTTGTCTTTTATTTCCTAGAATAACAGCTTTCTGACATAGGAAGCATTGCAATCTTCATTTTACAAAAAAGGAAATGGAAGCTCAGAGAGGCTAAGTAATTTTCCTCTAGTTTCACAGTTAAGTAAGTGATAGTGGTGGAATTCAGATTTATCTCACCTTTGAGTTGGAGCTCTTTACATTTCTTTTCAAATTGTTAGGAAGACAGTAACAGAAATGACATCAGTGTCATTATACTTAACCCTAAATTTTGGTACTAAATTATAGTGATAAAATTATATTTAGTTAAATAGTTTATATAGTTTTAGTTTTTGCATCTGCAGTATATCTCAGAATATCAAAATAAAGGAAATCTCAAAAGAAAAATATGACAGCTACTGGCCAAGAACATGGGGTTATTATTTTCCAAATAAATGAAATGAAGCAGGTGTAGGGTTTTCTACATAATTTTAAAAAATAGACTTCTTGCTTTAATCTCTGCTCACCTCCCTCCTTTCTAAACTTTACAAGGATATTGTACAGTCCCTGTGGTACAGTTACATTTGGTGACTAAGAACATAGTGGAGAAAAAACATTGTTCCCACATTTGAAAGAATGTAGGAGCATTAGGAATGCCTGTTCATACAGTACCCTGTCCAGTCCTCCTTAACTTGCTTCCTTAACTCTCTTTAGTCCAGCCAATTACCAATTACATTGAAAAAAACTAATATAGCTGACCAAAATATTTAGAAAAATTGTAATATTTATTTATGTGTGAATTTGGTTGTATATGTGTGCATAGATATTACATTCATTAAAACAGAGTATGTATAGTGGATATGAGAGTTAACTGGCAGGTGTAACCTCTAAGGAATGATGGAATTCCTTTTAAGTAACATGATATATTGTAGAAGATAGAATAACAATAATAATGGCTAATGTGTAATAGTTTTACTATGTTCAACACTGCTTTTAAGTCATTAAAACTATTAATTCACTTAATGCTAACTATTATACTATGATGTATATGATATTTCCCATTTTACACAAGGAGAAACAAAGAGGCTCAGAAATCATATCATATGCCCAGATCATAGTGTATATTAGAGTCAGGATTTGAAGCCAGGTAGAAAACTAAAGAGAGGTCTTTTTGAATAATGGGAAAACACTCCCAAACAATACTCATCTCAACATATTTATTCCCACTGTTTTAACTAATTCTTTAAATCTATCTCATATAGTGAAGACAGAACACAGGAAATTCAATTTTTCTGCGGATAATAGGAAACTTCCTTAGTAAAGTAGCACTTTCTGCAGTTTCAACTGTCTAGATTTTATTTTATTTTTTCCCATTAGCAATTAGGAACAGAAATAACAAGGGCAGTGGAAACATACTGGCTGAACTCAGGGGAGTTGAGCCAGGAAGCGTTTTCTTAAATCACTGAAGTTTAGCAAGTAGTGGACAAAGAAAATGATAGCTCCTTCAGTTAGAAAACTAGTGCTGATCCAGGAAGAGGCCTGTCCAGCATATTTTACTGTGGAAGGCAGAAATCAGAAATAAAAGACTGACAGAAGAAAGGCAAGAACATAAGAAGAAAAAGAGACCAGGAAATTCTCTATCTCCATGTTCTTTCTGAGGATGAGCCATTATAACAATAAGAAACACAATCAACATAAAGGCACAGTAATGGTGCAAAATTAAATAGAAAAAATGTCACGAATACCACAATGCAATATTTAGAACTCTGATTTAGTGAATATGGTTGAGCACTTAGTAGGTTCTGACTGCTTGGGATATATAGCTTTATCTGATTATTTTAACAAAGCCATTCAATAATACTTTTTCCATTATCTGATTTCTCATTCATAGATAAGGGAAATAAGGCTTAGGGAATTTATTTTATTTGCTCAAGATTAAATATCTACTTACTTATCGAATTGGAATTATAATCTTTATCCTCCAACTCGAATCATATGGAGACTCAAGTTTCCACTGGGCTAAATTTTCTCAGAAACCTAAATCTAGTGAAGTTTCCAAAAGATAAGAACTAGTTCAGTATTCTCTTTTTATTAGATAGATACTGATTCAGTGGAACCTTATCTAATTTACACCTTGAGTTCGTGTGGCTGCTGCAGTTCTCAGATGAACAATTTTCATAACCTAAGCCCACTTCTATGAGTAACTTTCCATGGAAACTTTAGCTCTGAATTTGGAGAGTGATGCCTTCCTGAAATATTCTGTACAAATTGTTTGCTGCTTGTTGCCTTGGGCTGTCAGAATAATTTACAACCCATGTGACACCTGTACTCTTTATTCTACTGGTAATTTTTTATAATTTATCATAGTGTCATTCCTGGAACTTGTCTAGCTTCTATTGAAAAAAGCATAAAAGGAACAAACCGATGATATTTTTATTTAAAGCTTAGACAGTCAACTTGATCTAGAACAAAGGGGGCTAAATAAATCTACTTTAAGGTTCAGAGAATATAATCTCGGGATAAAATCAAAAGTTTCTTTGGGGATGACATCATGTTCAAACTATTACATTTTGATGATGGGAAAGTACTTGTTCCTGGGAGTCTTAAGTATTAACAGTTGTCTCTCTAGTGCTACAATACAATTTTAGGGTCCTGTAGGTCACCAATTAATATACTCATATTGTTGCCTCTGGCTCTGCTATTTTCAGTGTCACTCCATCATGGATTTTTCCAGTACTCTTGGTCGACATCTCATATCTGACAGATTTTCAGCTGGTGCAGGACAGTGAGCACTCAGGTTGTGTGGCAGAAATGAAATGATCTTTCTTAACCTGTTTCAAACTTAGTGTTTCAAAGAAAATTTTTCCCAGAAGTTTTCTGGGTCCAATTAGCCATGTAGCAGGTTATTCCTAAACCTAACTGATACCTTGTATTTATAGAGTGATTTACCATTTTCAAAACTGTTTGATATTTTTTCATCCTCATAGCAATTTTATAGGATTGGGGAATGAAAGTATTATTCTCAGAATTTTTGCAGATAAGGGAATAGAAGTGTCATAAAGTTAATTGGCAAAAAAATATACAATTCTTAGGTGGCAATGTTTTAACTTGAGTCAGAAGTTTTTCTTGCCTCTGTATGATAATTTTTCACAGTAATTTTTGAGATTTATATATCATTCTGCCTGCCTCCAGCAGGCTTCAGTGAACATGTAAAGACCTTTGATTCATAGACCTTTTCCCTAATAATAACTCCTAACACATTTGCTGTGTCAGTGGGCGACCAGGTATAGTCTCAGTCCCATGACTGGATTTGTAGTAATATTTCCTCATTTCTTCTTAGATTATTTTAAATGCTTAACCAAACATCCTGGCCAGGCTGGTGTTTTATATATTCTTAGAGTCACTGTCAAGTTTCAAAATTGAAATTTGTTAAATTCCTGTATTCCTCTGGAAATATAAATATATTTTCACTCCATAATTAAAGTTAATATCAGTGCAGAAATTCTTAATTAAAAAAAAGCAATTAATCCTGAGAATAGAAATAATCTAGATCATGGTTTCTCCTTTATTTAATATATTAGAAAGCATAAAGTTTTTAGTCATAAATAAAGAAAACTCATTAATCTGGTTCCCAATCTGGATTAATTTCCCTTAGTAAAAGGTCTAAATTGTAATTTTTCTTTTTTAGTGAAATGCAGGTTTTTTTCAAAATGTATTTTCAATACCCTCTTATATACTATAATTGGAATTAGACTAACAAAGCACTAGAGTTCTGAAGCTGAAGAGCCTCAATGAATAGATAAGAATGAATCAAAATTAGCTCATCAATTGCTTGTATGTAAATGATTTCTGGAGTGTTTGGACACCTGAAAACAGGTCGTTACATTCTTTTCAGTTATTTTGATATTCTCTGGGCAAGTATTAATTTTCCTTTCAACTCTTTCATTATAGATAAGTAAAAACTCGAGACATTTTATAACAATTTAGTAAATGCCCTAAATGAATTACTCTGAAGTGTGAATTAGTGAAATTCAAATTAATGAAAGTGCTCCATTGTAACTAAAGATACATATCTGCCTAGCTTTACCTCCCCCATCTGAATTTATAACATTAGGTTTTCATGGTTTCATTACAGACACTATCAAAATTACACAC
>CM053568.1:54079024-54111524 GCA_028646485.1 Cryptoprocta ferox | reverse complement strand
CCCATGATCTGAATTTAAAAATCACCATGAGCAAGATTTTGTCATTAAGATGCTTTTTTTCATTTCTTTTCGTTTGCTTCTCTTTTTCAATTTCAGCAACATATTTCTCAATTTCTTCAAGATTTAAAATTTTGAGGGGTTGGTCTCATCTCAGGACAGCCAGGTCAATGTTTCTGCCACCATACAGAACCACTTCCAGGACAGCCTTGATAACCAGCTTAAAAGTCGGGTCTTCTGTCTCTATGGTTTTGTCGGAGTAATTCTTCTGTAGAAATTCACTCACTGATGGCACTCCAGCCTATGACATTGACCTTCCAGGAGCAGTAAATCCCCACAGGGTCAGTCTGTTAGAGCCTGGGGTGCCATCTAAGTCTAAACTCACAATAAGGGCAGAGATACCAAAGAGCCTGGGCCTGTTGCTCTGCCTGTTACACTGTCTCAAACTGGCGGTGTAGACAGCTGATGTTCTACATGGTGACCAGGTCGTCTGTGGTCAGTTAACTCCTCTGGCACTCTGCCCAGGCCCTGTTGATGACTGCCTTCTACTCGGAGGTGAGCCCTGAGAATGCCATGCAGACATTGTCACCCAATGCCAGCTGTACCTGTTTTTTTTTTTTTTTTTTTGCTAACATTGTTTCTAGGAATAATAATGTGACCAGTGCTATATTTGATTTTAAATTTATCATCTTACAATAAGCTTTTTATTTGTCCTGTTTTATGATTCTTTCCTTCCCCTTTCTTGATTTATTTTTACTATTCTTTCATTTTTTCCACTTAGTTTGGAAGTTATACACTTTACTATCAATTGGTCATAGGCTAAAGATTATACCATGAAAGCCTGACTGATCAAAGTTGATGTTTTTTGGATCTTTTACTCCCTTTCATGCATTCATAAACACTATAGTAGTTTAACTATTGGATCTAAAATGAAAACTATCTTTGTTAGGTTTCTACAGAGACATATCTTAAGATTAGGTATCATGTATTAGTAATGTATTAAAGAAGGGCTTTAGGAGAAACAGCATAGATGTGCAGGAAATAGCAAGGAAAAGGAAAGGGAAAAGTCTCACCAGGTAACTCTGGAGTGTTAGCAGTGCCTCAGTGTTGCTTTGACCCATGGAAAGCACATAGGTTTTTATGCTCTAGTGACAAAGAATTTTTGTCTAAGAATGTCAGGGAATCAAGACTGGAGGCTAACAGACACAGGGGGAAAACGTATCTGGGAAAACAGAATGGAGGACAAACACTTCTGGTTTTATGCATCTCCTCAATTTAAATACTATTTTCCTATTTTTATTCTAATCCTTTTTAAACCCTATTAATGCATTACCACTACAGGTAGTTAGCCAATGCTCATTTAGATTTACACTTATACCTTTTTTTTAAAAAAATTAAGACTCTTTTTTAGAGTGGTTTACTGCCTTCCCCATTATCAACATCTCCACCAGAATGGTACTTTTGTTTTGGATTGGTGAGCCTACACTGACATTTCATATAAACATCCAAAGTCCATTATGATCTTACAGCTCATTCTTGGTGGTGTACATTCTATGGGTTTGGACAAGAATATAATGATATGGTATCCTCCATTACGGTATCATACAGATTATTTCCTCTGACCCAAAAAAAACTCTGTGTTACAGAAGTTCATAACTTATGAGAGGCTATTTCTAGTTTTTCTATGCTGTTTCATTGATTTATTTGTGTATTACTTTGCCAACAGCACACTGTCATGATTTCTGTAACTTTAAGACTAGTCTTGAAGGTGGGTTGGGTCTGTTCTCCAATTTCATTCATCTTCAATATTGCATTGAATATTCTGTGTCTTTTGCCTCAGAGTTAGTCAATATCCACAAAATAACTTGCTGGGATTTTGATGGGGACTGCATTGAATCTAGAGATTGGTTGGAAAGAACTGACATCTTGACAGTATTGAGTCTTCATATTCATGAACATGGAGTATCTCTCCATTTATTTAGTTTTTTTATTGTGTTCATAGGGGTTTTATAGTTTTCATCATGCATATTTTGTGTACACTTTGTTAGATTTGTGCCTAAGTATTTGAATTTGGGGGGTGCTAATGTCCATGCTAATGTAAGGTGTGATGTTGAAAAACAGTAGTGACTGGAGGCATCTTTGCTTTGTTCCTGATCTTAGTGAGAAAGCTTCAAGTGTCTCACCGTTAATTATAATGTTAGCTGTATACTTTTTAGATACTCTTTATCAGTGTGAGGAAGTTTGTTGCTATTCCTACTTTACTGAGATTTTTTATTGTGAATGGGTGTTATGTTTGGCAAATGCCTTTTCTGCATCTGATTATGTGAGTTTTCTTTTTTTAGCCTGTTGATGTGATGAATCTATTTAAAGATTTTCAAATGTTGAACAAGACCTGCAAACCAGGCATAATCCCACTTAGGTGTGTTTTATAATTCTTTATATACTTTGTTGGATTCAACTCACTGCTATTTTTTAAGGATTTTTGCATCTATTTTCAGGAGTAATATGATCTGTTGTTTTCTTTTTTTAATGTTTTTGATTTTGGTATTAAGTAAATGCTGGCTTCATAAAATGAGTTAGGAAATAGTCCTTTATCTATCCTCTGAAAGAAATAGTAGAAAAATTGTATTTTTTCCCTTAAATCCTTAATAAAATTTAATACTGAAGTCATTTGGGCCTAGTACTTTCTGTTTTGGAAGGTTATTAATTATTGGGTCAATATCTTTAAGATATAGGCCTATTCTAGTTGTTTATTTCATATAGGAGTTTTGGCAGATTGTACCTTTCAAGGAATTTGTCCATTTATTTAGGTTATCACATTTGTGGATATACAGTATTTGTGGGTATAAAGTTCATTGTATTCCTTGATCATCCTCTTAATGTCCATGGGATTTGTAGTAATGTCCCCTCTTTCATTTATGATCTCAGTAATTTGTGTCTTTTTTTTTCTTTGTTAGTCTGGCTAAAGACTTGTGAATTTTATCGATCTTTTCAAAGAAAAGAAGTGGATTTTAGTTTCACTGATTTTTCTCTATTGATTTCCTGTTTAAATTTCAGTGATTTCTGTTGTTATTATTTGTTTTCTTCTGCTTACTTCAGATTTAGCTTTTCTTTTTCTAGTTTATAAAGGTGGGAATTTAGATTGATTTTATATCTTTTTTTCTAATACATGTTTTAAGTGCTATAAATTTCCCTCTAACTACTGCTTTCACTGCATCCCACATATATTGATAAGTTGTGCTTTCAATTTCATTTTGTTCAAAATATTTTAAAATTTCTTTTTTGATTGCTTTGTTGATCCATGTGTTACTTTAGTAGCATGTTGTTTTTTCTCCACATATTTGGGGATTTTCCATTTTTCTGTTATTATTTCCTAGTTAAATTCCATTGTGGTCTGATATCAGACATTGTATGATTTCAATTATTTTAAGTTTGTTGACGATTGTCTGATGGCACAGAATTTGAATATCTTGGTGAAAGTATACTTGCTCATTTCTGTTGCTTTCCATTCCTTTCTGCATTTCCAAACTGACAACTGAGATGATTTTTCTTCTTCCTGAAGAAAGCTCTAAGTATTTATTTTATCACAGGTTTGCTGATAATGGATCTTACCAGAATTTGTTTATCTAGAAATGCCATTTTTTCACATCCATTCTTAAATACTATTTTTTGCTATTTTTAAAATTTATGGTTGGCAATTATTTGCAATCTATGTATTTAAAATGTTATTCTCGGGGCGCCTGGGTGGCTCAGTCAGTTAAGAGTCTGGCTTCAGATCAGGTCACGATCTCATGGTTTGTGGGTTCGAGCCCCGCGTCGGGCTCTGTGCTGACAGCTAGCTCAGAGCCTGGAGCCTGCTTCAGATTCTGTATCTCCCTCTCTCTCTGACCATCCCCTGCTCACACTCTCTGTCTCTCAAAAATAAATAAAAAACATAAAAAAAAATTTAAAATGTTATTCTCCTGCTGCCTTGCTTCCATTCTGCCATTAGAAGTCATCTATGAACCTAATGGTTGTTAATTGTTGCTAACTTAAATGTAATCTGTTTTAAAATTTCTTTTTGTGTGTGATTTTCTTTAGGTTCAAATAAGTGTTTGTATATAGAGTTTACTTACTGCTTTGGTATTCATTTTGCTTCTTGAATCTACAGATGCTCTTAATCCTACTTATTGAGTTCTTAGTCTTGATTAGTGTATATTCTATTTTTAAAATTTCTAGTTGGTCCTTTTGCAGATCTGCAATGTATGTTTATATTTTTTAGTGCCTTGGTGACATGTTTTAATTCTACTTTTCTCCCCAATAGAAAGAATGTCCTTTTACTACAAAGAATTTTAATGAGTTTATATCAGATGTCGATAATTTCTCTTGGTTCCCAGACACAATGATTTACTTTATTTTATGCCTAGATTATTTTAATGTGTATTAGGCAATGTATTTTAGAAGTTTTTGTGACATATTTTGAGAACTAGAACAATATTACATTTTTTTCAGGAGAATTTCCTTTTGTTCTAAACTCATATGATGGAATGTGTAATTTAAAATCACTGTAAGCCAATTTCACAACTTGAAATTTCCTGAATTATCAAAGTGTCTTGAAATCAGGATTCTGTGTCTGCAAGACCTACTTCAATTTTGCTTTAGGTTTACTTCTAGGGAGCAGGTGTGCAGTTTATATAATGAGGTGTAAGTAGAGGATTGTTTACCAGATTCCCAACCTTATCTTGTACTTCAACTTTTGCTTTTCATCTCAAGGCTCTCAAATTGCTTCTCAGCCTCTTAGCCCTGAGCAAAGCAATTTTATATTATTATGTTGTATTCCCTGTTTATTTTTCTATGAGATGTCCATCCTTAGCTATTTTATTTATAGTTTTTAAGGTTAGTATTTTTGTTTTAATGGTTACTATTATACCTTCTTTAAACTCTTGGTCCTCAGTTCATTATTTTTTGTTTGTTTTATTTTAAGTTTAGTTGACAAACAATGTTACATTAGTTTCAGGTGTACAACATAGTGATTGGACAGGTTTATACATTATGCTATATTCACATGTGTAGGTACCATCTCTCCCCATACATCACTATTACAATATCATTGACTACATTCCTTAAGCTGTGCTTTAATGCCGTGACTTATTTATGCTATGACTGGAAGCCTGTATTTCCCACCTGCTTTCACCCATTTTACCCAACCTCTTACACCTCTGGCAACCGTAAGTTTGTTCTCTGTATTTATAGCTCTGATTCTGCTTTTTGTTTGTTCATTTTTTTCTTTTTCACTTCTACATGAGTAAAATCACATGGTATTTTTTCTTTCTCAGTCTTATTTCACTTAGCATAATACCCTCCAAGCACAATCTTACCTTTCATCTGACTGTCAGTGGGTACTTATGTTGCTTCCATATCTTAGCTATTGTAAATAGTGCTGCAGTTAACATAGGAGTGCATATCTTTTTGAATTAGTGTTCTTGTTTTCTTTGGATAAATACTCAATAGTGGAATTATTAGGTCCTATGGCATTTATATTTTTTGAATTTTTTGAGAAAACTCCATACTATTTTTCACTGTGGCTATACCAATTTAGCAAAAAATCATTAAAAGCAGCTTCAGCTTGAGCACCCGCATGGCTCAATTGGTTAAGGATCCGACTTCGGCTCAGGTCATGATCTCATCATTTGTGGGTTTGATCCCTGTGTTGAGCTCTGTGGTGACAGCTCAGAACCTAAAGCCTGCTTCGGATTCTGTATCTACCTCTCTCTCTCTCTCTGCCCTTCTCCCTTTTGCACTCTGTCTCCCTCTCTCTTCCTCTCTCTCTCTCTCTCTCTCTCTCAAAAATAAGCATTAAAATATTTTTTTAAAGCTGGATTTAGCTCTTGATTTTTGTCTTTTTCTGGATTTTGATATATGCATATAAAAATTTATGTATGTGTGTGTGAAAATTTGTATATACATATATGTACATAATTTTATATATTTAAATGTATATATTTTTTATCTTTATACTCACATAAATACATTTTAGTAACATTTCTCTTTTTTCCAGGATGAAGATTATTCTGTGTTACTGCACTTCCATTACTGAATTTTATACTTAAGGACACTGTTTAATAATACTCAGAAGGTTTGGCAAATGTCTTTGGAAGTGGCACCACAGTGTTCTAAAACATTTTTTTCCCACTAAAATCCGTCAAGAACTTTACTGTAACTAAATTGTCTATATGCATGCTTTATGGTTATAATCCTTGTCGCCATTAAATGGAACTTACATTTTTTGAAGTAAGTGCTACATAGTTCTAAAAGTGTCACCTTAATAATTTTAGGGTGTTAAAATAATGCATAAATTATTCAATGCATAAGTGAATGCCAACATTACCTCTGGCATGAGAACACGACTTTGGACTCTGACTTTTTCCAGTGGAAAAAATAAAAAGATAGAAATAAAGTATTTTGAAAATAAAACAAGTTTTAAACAAAGGGAATGCAAGTTGACAAGTTATTACAATCTCATCTCTGTACTTTGCATTTCTGACAGGCATCTGTTATAGAAAGAAAGTCATGGATAAACAAAGAGTATAGGATTTTATAATGTTTTCAAAACCATAAGGTCTGGGTGCCTGGGTAGCTCAGTTGGTTAAGTGTTGGACTCTTGATTTCAGCTTTGGTCATGATCTCAGAGTTCATAAGAGCCCTGTGACCAGCTCCATGTGCTGACAGCATGGAGCCTTCTGGGGGTTCTATCTCTCCCTCTCTCTGCCCTTGCCCTGCTTGCTCTCTCTCTCTCAAAGTAGATAAATGAACTTAAAAAAACTGATAAGGTCAAATCTGAACTAATTATTATAGAAATTATAGAAAATATAGAACATGTTTATAAAATCAAAATATTTGCTGCTAATTTACTGATAAACAGATTATATTCTTTCTAACATGTAACAAATTCATTATTCATTGTTATAAGCAAAGAAAAATAAACATCAATATTAGTATCCATAATAAACATACACTAAACATACACTAAAAAGACCTTGTCCAAAGGTTATTTTAAGGTAGTCCATGATATATTCATGCAAACTGATAAATTTTAGTTAATCAGTTTATAATTCTATAATCATATAATCAGGCTCTGGTCCTGGTATTAACTTAACTGTGGATACTATTTAAATCTACTTCCTATTTTTCCTGATGCTTAAAGACATTTTAATGAAATGATGATATAAAAAGTATAAGTCATTTGATAATCAATAAAATGACTATGTTTTAAAGGTAAATGAGGAGGGGTGCCTGGGGTGGCTCAGTCAGTTAACCATCCAACTCTTGATTTTGGCTCAGGTCATTATTGCAGGGTCATGAAATTGAGCCCCACATCAGGGTCCATGCTGGACATGGAACCTGCTTGAGAGTCTCTCTCTGTCTCTGTCTCTGTCTCTGTCTCTCTCTCAAAAACTAACTAAATTTCAATGGAGAAATGCATTCATTCTCCTTCTCAATGTCCTATGTCATTCCCAAATACCTTCCTCTGAAGTATCTTGAGCTGGCTGTGTATCTCATCATTTCACCAATTACACATTTAAAATATATTTTCACAACATACAAGTATTTACAAACAATTATATTATAGATTTTTTATGTTTTTAAAACTATGCAAATGATATAATTGGCACAAGTTATACTTCAACCTTATTTTCTCACACATATCAGTTGTTTTTAAAATCTAATCGTGCTAATGTCAGTTTCCAACAAACTAGATAGCTATCAGTGAAAACAATTGTTATTTTCCCTGTCAATTAAAATAATTAGGAATTATAGAGACAACAAAATGAATAAAAGAAAACAACGACAAGAATAAAACTTCAACTGTGTATATTCTGGCAAGATAGAAATCCTGACTTTAAAAAAATAAAGCATGAATCTAGACCTTTAATCAGAGAACTGAAACTATTTTTCATTTCTAACATATTTGCCTAACCCTAGTGAATATGATGATTTTCTTTTGTCATTAAAGACCAAAGAATATAGGAATATTAAGCCTTGATTCCACTTAGGGTAGTTAGCAAGTCCAGCTGGGAAACATCTGCATGAAGCTGAATCCTCAAAGGACTATGCATTCAGTTGAGAATAATTTTAAATTAAATTACCACTTAATCATTTACTATGAGGAAAGAACAATGATAGTTGCACTTCTAGAGCTGTGGTTAAGAGGACAGATATCCTCTCTCTCTCTCTGCATATATAGATATAGATATATATACAGTCTTCTAAAAAAAAAGAGGACAGATATCTCTCTCTCTCTCTCTGCATATATAGATATAGATATATATACAGTCTTCTAAAAATTTATACTCATCATATGAATGCACACATTAGTAGTGTCAACCCATAGTACCTTGGTATTATGAACACCTAAAAAATATCTAAAGCCAAAATTCTATTTCAAAATAGAATCAAGAGTAGAATGCTTGCAAATAGTAAGCACAAGCTAAATTTAATATTTTCTGGAAACATCACCTTTGCCAAAGCTTAATAAATCTCACAACACCTCCAATAAATATGAAATAACTTTCCCAAAATCAAGACATGAAAATAAAAAATAGTATAAAATGCCAAAAGCAGTATCAAATCAACAAGATCTCAACTATTTGAATTATAAGACATACAGTAGAAATTATTAGTCAAATATTTAATGAAATATAAGTAGGGATTAAAATGTAAGTGAGGAGAAAGAGACTATAAAACATTAATAAAGCAATTTAAAAATTATAAAGTAGAACTATGCATTTCTTAAATAATTAAAAATTAATAGATTAAGGGGTGCCTGGGTGGCTCAGTTGGTTAAGCGACCAGCTGGTGGTTTTGCCTCAGGTCATGATCTCACAGTTCCTGAGTTTGAGCCTGGCATTGGGCTCTGGGCTGACAGTGTGGAGCCTGCTTAGAATTATCTCTCCCTCTCTCTCTGTCCCTTCCCTACATGTGTTCTCTTTCTCTTTTTTTCTCTCTCTCTCAAAATAAATAAATAAAACTTAAAAAAAAAAACTAATGGATTTAAATGAGAGTTTTGACAGAATTGAAAGGAGAATTTAACTATAAAACCAGAAGACAACAATAACTTAGAATTTCTAAAATACATGTAATCAGAGTTATGGAATAAAGAAGGGAATGGAAAAGAAATATTGCATGAGAATTTTCCAAAACTAAGAAAATCCAACAATTCTTTTTTTAAAAAAATTTTAATGTTTATTTTTGAGAGAGACAGAGTGTGAGTGGGGGAGGAGCAGAGAGAGAGGGAGACACAGAATCTGAAGCAGGCTCCAGGCTCTGATCTGTTAGCACACAGCCCGACATGGGGCTTGAACTCATGAACCAGGAGATCATGACCTGAGCCAAACTTGGACACTTAATGGACTGAGCCACCCAGGTGCCCAAAGCCAACAATTCTTAAATTGCAGAAGCCTAATGAATTAATTCAAGTAGGATAAATTAGAGTAATAATAATAATTCTACTTCATTCAGAATTGTGAAACTCAAAACAACAAAGAATAGACACTGTATGTTTGAAATAGTGCAACAGAAAATAGATTATTTTTTTAAATGACTTTTTTTTTTAGAGGGCTAATGTCAAAACAAGAATTGCTCTAGACAAAGTTGAATAATTAAGGAAAATTTTATTCACAGCTATTTCAAAAAAGAGAGAGAGGTAATGAAGAAACACTGTTGGTTTTTAAGAGTTGGGGTTTGAGGGAGAACATGGACCATCTGTGTTTGCTAAATGATTGTACTCAAATGAAAAGTAAACTTCCTCATACTTTCATGATAGGAGGTAGTGTTACAATGTGTAGTAACTTGCCAGTTGAATTCAGGTTCCTATCCTTTCACAGAAATCTAGAGGTTATCCTTGATGATTATATTTTATAGAGATAGTTCCCATTTCCTTAAGAAAAACACTCCTGAGTGGTTAAATTGGCAAGTGGCCTTTAAACAGTTTTGTATCTCAAAGGAAGCAGATAAAAAATTTACTATGACAAGTTTTCTAAAGTAAATACTTTTTTCAAAAGACAAGTGAGGGACTATAGTCAGGAAGAAGCCCATCTAAAATTTAACCCAGCTAAGAGCAACATGAAAGAAATCTTGGTCATGCATTTATATTCTGGATTAATGTGAAAAACAAAGTCTTAATGTTGTTGAAAGTTAAAAAAGAGAATCTTTATGATGCTGTGGCATGGAAGGAGATGTAAGAGCACAAACCACTTTCAATAAAATATTAAGAAATTGATAAACCACAATTCATTAAGAAATTCTGTTCATCAGCATATAGTGACCATAAAGAAAGTGAAATTACACACTAACAACAGAGAAAAGAATCCATGATATATAACCTATCAAGAATTTTCAACCAGATATAAAGGATTTAAAATATCTGTGGAATAAACTCAAACAGATACAAGTAAAATGGACAAAAGACATAAACCTTCCCAGAAGAATAAATAGGAATTACCAATAAAAATAGGAAAAGATGCTTAACCTTAATAGCTATCCCAGAAATGTAATTAAAACTAAAATGAGGCACTATGGATCTAATGAGAAAATTTTAAAAGGTGGAAGCTTTTGTAGTATCTAATATTAGCATGAATATGCACTCCACTGCTGTTGGATATAATCCCATTAGTTTCTAACGTTAAAAATACACATGCTCTAAGATCCAGCAGTTCTCCTCAGAATGTATACACTAAGGACACCTTTCATACGTGCACCAGCAGAGTTTTACATGAATTACTGGCAGGACCCCTTATGAACATAGGAATTTTGTAATGATATATCCTATGGAGAGTAGGAGCAAAACAAAAATGACACCAAAACAATTCCCTAAAGAACACAAGTGTGTTAGATTAAATATGTGTGTATCCAAAATATATAAAAAACTTATATAATATATATTATAATCCAAAATATGTAAAAGTATAAATAACTTATAATACTAAACTCCCCCCACAAAAAATAATTTAATTAAAAATGGACAGAAGACATGAAAAGACATTTTTCCAAAGAAGACATACAGATGGCCAATGGATACATGAAAAGATGGTCAACATCACTCATCATCACAAAGTACAAATCAAAACTACAATGAGATATCACCTCACATCCATAAGAATGGCTAAAATTAATGGCACAAGAAAGGACGTAGAGAAAGACTCTCACTGTTGGTGGCAATGCAAACTGGTGCACCATTCTGGAAAATGGTAAGAAGTTTCCTCAAAAAGTTAAAAATAGAACTATCCTATGATCCAGCAATTGCACTACAGAGTATTTACCCAGGAGTGCTAATTCAAAGGAATACATGAACCCTGATGTTTATAGCAGCATTATCAACAAAAGACAAATTATAGAAAGAGCCCAAATGGAGGCTCCTGGGTGGCTCAGTTGGTTAAATGTCTGACTTGAGCCCCATGTCCGGCTCTGTGCTGATAGCTCAGAGCCTGGAACCTGCTTCAGAATCTGTGTCTCCATTTCTCTCTGTCTCCATTTCTCTCTGCCCCTTCTCCGCTTGCACTCTCTCTCTCAAAATAAATAAACATTAAAAAAATTTTTTAAAGAAAAAAAAAAAGGAAGAGCCAAAATGTCTGCTGACTGATGAATGGATAAAGAAGTGGATATATATATATATATATATATATATATATATATTCATATATTATTCAGCCGTCAAGCCATTCAGTACATCGTGGTATACTATAGTATATACTAGGTATATATATATAGTATATATTATATATTGTATATAGTCAACTATTATTAAGCCATCAAAAAGAATGAAATCTTGCCATTTGAAATGATGTAGAAGGAGCTAGACTATATTATGCTAAGTGAAATAAGTCAGTCAGAGAAAGACAGGTACCATATAATTTCACTCATATGTGAAATTTAAGAAACAAAACAAATGATCAAGAGGAAAAAAAAGAGAGAGGCAATTCAAGAAACAGACTCTTGACTATATAGAACAAACGGATGGTTGTTAGAGGAGAGGTGGGTGGGGGATGGGTTGGATGGGTGATGGGTATTAAGGAGGGCACTTGCTCTAGTGAGCACTGGATGATATATGTGTAAGTGTTGAATCACTAAATTATACACCTGAAACTAATATTACACCATATCTTAACTGACTAGAATTTAAATAAAAACATATATATGTAGATGTTATATATACACATACATATGTAGATGTTACATATCTATATATCTATATGTAACATCTACAGTGAGTTTCAGAAATTTTAAATATTTATCAAAAATTATGAGTCAAACATGTCAACTCAGAATTCATACTTACAGTAGAAAACTATATGGATTAGGAAAATATATGTCACATTTCCTCCCATCTTTATGTCTTTCCTACTAACATTTTTTCTATTATACAGTGATGCTGAAAGATGACTTGAATGAAGAGGAAAAATGACATTAGCTGATCACAGAAGAACTATTTACATATATTTAGATAAATCATAATCCTTTGAAATTCAGTGAAAAGAAGGAATAAAAATAACTGAATTTTGAAGAATGTAGAGTAATAATTAATTAATTGCTACAGTCTAAATTGAATGAAAAAGTCCTGGGTTGTCCAAAATAAAAGAAAATATATAGGTGGTAGTTCTAAAACTTTGTGGATACATCAGAGAGGCTGCTAAAATAGATCTTAGCTCAATGTTTTAAATTGTTATATGTTATATTAATATGGGTACTGGAAATCAGGAGATTTGGATAGTAGATGTAAATCTACTTCAGGAAATGTATTTCAGTCTGAATTGCAGGCAACCTGTGGAGTGAGGGAGGTTCTAGGGATGGAAGATCTAGGGCAGAGTGGAAACCAGATAATTTCTTTCCATGGGTGGATAGGAAATACTTTACATTTCCTGGGGTAAGATAATGGGGACATAATAGGACCTCAAAACAATATGGAAAATGAATGACCCCACTGCTTTAGAGTGACACAGTCACACACTTAGAGCAGCCACAGTAGCACTGAGATTGATGGAAGTAATCCTGCTCTTTGAGTCTTTCAGTGACTTGGGCCACAAAAAACAAAACAAAACAAAAGAAAACAAAATAAAAAAATCATAAACCAACCAACAAATAAAATGTTCAGCAGTGATAATTAGGAAAGAAGAGATTGTTGGCTTGCAGATCATTTCCAGAGGTAAGAAACAAAGAAAGAAAAAGAGAGAGATTGAGGGGGGGTGGGGAGGAAAGGAGGAAGATAGGTAGGAAGATGAGGAAGGATGGAAGGAAGGAAGGAAAGAAGGAAAGAAGGAAGGAAGGAAGGAAAGAAAAAGAAAGAAAGAAAGAAAGAAAGAAAGAAAGAAAGAAAGAAAGAAAGAGAAAGAAAGAGGGAGGAAAGGAAAGAAAGAAAAGAAGGTAGAAAGAGAGGAAAACATTCATAAGATCTCTATTGTAGCATATTAAGAGAATATGTAATCTACCTCAAGGAAATAAGAATATGAGGGGCTAGGGGAAGTATCACACAATTTTACTAATGAAGATACTGTTCTAGATAAGAAGAAGATGTTGTTAATGATAATAGTATATAATGAGTGATTCTGGTGTGCCAGTTGATAAGGCACATAATGATTTTTCTCATTTAATTCTTAAACTATAAGTTACATACAAGAAGTGCCACTGGCATTTTAAAGATAAGATAATTGAAGTAAAAATGTATTATTTGTCCGAGGTCACACAGTCATACCAGCAGGAGATATGGAATTTGAAACTGTGCTGCATGACTATGGAAGGTGAACTTTTAAGCATAATACAATAAAAACAATTATTAAATAAAGAACTGCTCACTTACCTTTCTTCGGATGCTGGAGTCAGGGAAACATGGGATGTAATGTATACAGTGGATATGGACTCTGAGACAGCTAAAAGTTTGTTCCATTTGCAGACATGAGTCTAGTATTTTAAAACATGCCAATAGAAGTTTCTGTATGTTGAATAAATATTATCAAACAATATGGTTATCCTCATAATTTTGTAAGGATAGATATTAACACTTTAATTAAAATGTTTATTTGATAAATGCATAAAACCCTGTATACTTTCTAGACGTCACACTCTGAATCTCAACAATTTCCTTATGCTAATAGCCCACTTTTCTGGACTGCTTATGTAAGAAGCTTGTGTGAGATGTATGTTGGAAAAGAGAGGCTTTTTTTTTAGACTCTTAAATTTCTCTGATCTTTTGAATAAATCTCTGCCTTTTTCTAATGAATCAGTAAAATCTGATCAGGATTCTTAAAGTCTATTAAGTGAAGCAGTTAATTTTGCATCATTGCACTACACAATATATTATTAGCAGTCATTTCCCACAAATATGCTGGCAGTATGAATGAGAGAGTTTCACTGTAAACGTCTGTTCCCTCTATCCAATAGCATTTCTGCCTCACTCAACAGAATAGGATGAATTTTTTAGTAAATTTTCTTGAATGGGGAATAGTCACTCCATAAAAATGTGAGCATTCCAAATTTCTGTGACATTGCTGATCACTATTTTTCTGTTGCTAGAAGGTTTATTACAATCTTTTTATCTTTAAGAAAATCCAATGATGCAGACAATTATCATACAGATTTTTATTTCATTAGAGAATCGCTTAAGACGTTTCTGTCTATAGATGATCAATTATAAGTTGTTACATAAAGTTTTTTAAAAGTTCTAACTTGGTGGCATAAAGAAACTATTTAACTTTTTTTTTACTTCCTTACCTCAAAGGGAATCTTCACTTATCTTTGCCAGAAGATTCAGCTCTTGTTTAAAACATTTTAATTTTTTTAATGTTTATTTATTTTTGAGAGGGGGGAGGGGCAGAGAGAGGGAGTGAGATACAAAATCTAAAGCAGGCTCCAGGCTCCAAACCCACAAGCCATGAGATCATGACCTGAGCCAAAGTCGGAGTTTTAACTGCTTGAGCCACCCAGGAGTCCCCAAAACATCTTAAATTTGAGAAGGGATACTAATCAATTTTCAACACGTTCCTGAGAAGAGAAGGGTCAAAAAAATCCATACAGGAATTATTCTCACTTTAGGAGCGGCTCCTATTGCTCGTATGTTCCACAATAGCAACTACTACTAAATCAAAATGAATTGACCCCAGACTGTTTTAAAAGCATGTACAGTATGTCAGATGTTTCCACAAAGTGCATGAGATTCCCAGTCTGGGATTCGTCCAATTCTCTGTGTAAGTACAAGTACAGAAGGAAGGAATGGTCAAAGGATGTAGAGATATAAGAAATTCGGGTAGAAAATAATAATAATATATATAGCTTGGGGTTCTCTGAAAAACATAGGGAGTAAAAAATATTGATAAATGTGGTAAGTGTCTCTAAGGATTTCTCATTCTCTTTTTTTTTAGAAGTTTACACTCCTGTGCTTAAAAAAACTATGAAGACATTATGAAAACCTCAATTATAATTTTGTATCATCTTTTCTGTCGAAGGGCCAACTAGACAAATTATTTATTCATGATGATCTGCTTTTTACCTTCTGTAATCTGAAGGGCATGGTCATCAGTTGTTAAGAAAAGGAATTTTTAGAATCTTGAGAGAAGAGCTTATTCTTCAATGTAGTAGTACACTTCAGCATCTATCTGTAATCTTGAAACAAAATGGAAATTGCTTACAACAGACGAATCTTACAATTCACAGAAAGATATGAGCAGGTAAAGGACTTCAATTATTGGAGTTTCAAGATGAATGAGAAGTGTGACTGCTCTTGAGTGCCCTGGAGGTGGATGATAATATTTCAATCACAAGGATATCAATGAAAAAGAGAAGGAAAGATGGAAACCATTAAAAGACTGCTTGAGGTAGCATATATAGCTCACCATGGAAATGAAAGATGAAAAAATATAACAGAGAACTCTAGGACAGTGAACTTGTCACAAAGAAACAAGTACAGAAGACATACTAACATTCTAATAGTTATAGTAGAAAAAAGAACTGGGGAGAACAGACATTTTGCAAAAGGGAATAAGAGCTCGTATATATTTGCTAGGTCCAGAGGAAAAAGAGATCAGGGAAATATTAAAGCTTTGGGGATATATTAATAATATTTGTGAATCAAATAATTCCTATAACCAGAAGCCATAAGTTTATAACTTTCAAATGAATTTTAAAATATACCTTTTATAACAAAATTGTTTTCAGGCATCAGATTTATAACTTAAAAGTGAATACTATATGTCTTCACATGTCCTCCCTTCCAAAATACCTCAATGAAATAATGTCAATTATGTATAAAGAGGAATAAATATATAGCAGAACTGATAACTGACAGTGACTTGGGTCATTAGGGACCAACAGCAGATATATTTGTTAAGAAAAGAGTAGGAGAGAGAGAAAACGAAAAGAGATAAGCCAAAATAAAAAAAAAAAAACAACATTGCAACTAAATATATACTTAATAAGGAAGCCTCAAAAGTTAGTTTTTTTTGTTTGTTTTTTAAGTAAACTCCACGTCCAATGTTGGGCTTAAACTCATGACCTGGAGATCAAGATATAAACTGAGATTGAATCAAAGTCAGATGTTTAAGTAACAGAGTCACCCAGACACCCCAAAAGTTGGTCTTTTTTTTTTTTTTTTTTTGGCATATCCCTGAGAATGATTAAGGTCTAAATCAGATAGTATAGACAGCGGGAGTAGGCTGTAGTTTAATAATAAGTTTAAATAATTTGCACACTACATATGGAATAGAGGTCCACATTTGTTAGTCTCTCATCCTTGTGTTCATAGAAAAATTTTAAGTATTACATAGGTACATATGCTCAAAAATAATATCTGGTCTCTAAGAAATTGAAGGGTGCCTGGGTGGCTCAGTCTGTTAAAAGCATCCAAATTTGGCCCATGTGATTGAAAAGTGAGTTAGAGCACTTCGAAGGGCTCTATGTTGACAGAGCAGATTCTGGAGCCTGCTTGAGTTCTGTGTCTCTCCCTCTGTCTGCTTCTCCCCCACTCACGCTCTGTCTGTCTCTCTCTCTCAAAAATAAACATTAAATAATTTTAAAAAAGAAATTGAATCATCTTTTAAGGGAGTGCAAAAATATATCTTAGAATCTTTAAAGAAATACATTTTTCAGGAATACAATAAAAAAAATTCTGGAGCATAAATTTTAAAAAATTTCTAGTATAGAGAACAGAAAAAAGATGCAGAGGTGAGAATAATCAGAAAAATAACAGAGGGGATCAGTCCAGAATACCTTATATTCAAATAACAAACATTCTATAAAAAAAGAATAGAGAAAATGGTTGCATAAGAGGGATATAAGCAGAGAAATTATACACAAAAATAATAATAAAAACTTTTGAGAAGTGAATAGATTTATCTATAAAGGTATGTGACTACTGAGTGTGAAGGAGAATGGAAAAATGTCCACACCTAGAAATATTCTTATGGAACTTCCATAATTCATAAAGTTTTCAAAATCAAAGATTCATTTACCTAAAAGTAAATCATTAAACTGATGACTCTGTCATCCACCCATTGGGCTGTGTGTCCTTAAAGAGGTTATTTAACGTCTCTGTGCTTTAATAAGATACTAGAATACATTGGATTTTGAACTTTCAAAGGTGAGTTTTAGTGACAAAGATTATACCCCCCAATCCAATTATACTGTTTTATATTAAAATTAAGAACCAGTGAGAATCATTTCAAAAAAGTTAAGTCTCACATTGATTTAATAACATTAGAAAAAATTTGTATGTGACTTAAGAGTAAATGATTTCTAACAAAAAGCAAAACTAATCATACAGAAATGATAAAAATATTAAATATAACTATGTCAACTACCTGCAAAATATAATGGAAAAGAAACAAAATATTCTCCTTTTTAAAATGATATTTTTTAAATTAATTTATTTATTTTGAGAAAAAGGATGCATGGGAGAGGGGCAGAGTGAGAGAGAGAGACAGAATCCCAAGCAGGCTCTGTGCTGTGAGCACAGAGCCCTATATGAAGCTCAATCTCAAGACTGTGAGGTCATGACCTGAGCTCAGATCAAGAGTGGGACACTTAACTGGCTGAGCCACCCAGGTGCCCCTAAAATGAGATATCTTTTTTAAAAGGAGGAGTGCCAATTGTAGTTCTATATCATACTGGAAGAATAGAAGAACTCCTTGGAAAGTATTGGGCAGGAGCCAATGGGGGTAAGGGAGGGAAAAGAAAAAGAAATACTGGTTTTATGTAAATGTATAAATTTAAGCCAGTATGTTTAAAAATTTTCCAGATACTGCAAATCTGCATCACGACTGTGATCAGGCTCATGCCTTTATACCTAATTTGCTTCAGGCGAAGGGCAAGATGGCAGAGAAGTAAGGAGCTCTGTAATCTTTGCCTGCCCACATCTATTAAACTGAGAAGGACTGAAGAGACAATACTCTGATCTGCAAGAGGGGGAAGAGAACATACAGACTCCAGAAAGAAGACAACCTTAAAGATGCCTGAGTGAGTGAGTGCAAACTGGGGAAATGGGAGGACGGGCCAGGCCCCCAAGCTGCGGAGGGGTGGGAGCCCCAGCCCAACACAGGGAGAGCACGCTGTGTCCTGGAGACACAAGGGGAAGAGAAAGAGACTGAAAACGCTCATAGAACTGTCTCTAAAAAAGAGATAAAAAAAACTCGCCCCAGGACGGAGAGGAATATTGTCACCCCATATATAACCGCTGGGTGCAGGGAGAGAAATCCATCCCATCTAGCTGGCGAATTCTTCCTTGGGCACGGTGGCAGCAGCGCCCATTCCAGGTGGCACCAGGAAAAACAGCCTCCTCCCCCTATGCAATTGAGGCTAGGAAGCTAGCCTCCAGCGCAAGTCCGTCTCACCTTAGGTGGCAGCAGTGCCAGGAGAGGCAGACCCCACCCCCTGCACGATCCCAGCTGGGAGGCCGGCCACCAGCTGGAGCGCACCTCATCTCCGGTGGTAGTATTAAAGTGCATGGACTAGGATTTGGAAGCGAGGCAGAGCTTGGAAAATACAATTTGGCTCGCCCACGGCACAGGGAGATCGAACTCAAAAGAGCGGCTTGCAACGCTTGGTTGAAGCAGAGCTTGGGGTGCTGCCATTCTTCTCCTCACAGCCACTATCAATAGTACTCCCCTATGACCCAGCAATAGCATTGCTGGGGATTTACCCAAGGGATACAGAAATGCTGATGCCTAGGAGCACATGTATCCCAATGTTCGTAGCGGCACTTTCAACAACAGCCAAATCATGGAAAGAGCCTAAATGCCCATCAACTGATGAATGGATCAAGAAGATGTGGTTCATCTATACAATGGAATACTACATGGCAATGAGAAAGAATGAAATCTGGCCATTCGTAGCAAAGTGGATGGACCTCGAGGGTGTCATGCTAAGCGAAATAAGTCAGGCGGAGAAGGACAGATACCATACGTTTTCACTCATAGGTCTAACAGGAGAATCCTAACAGAGGACCATGGGGAGGGGAAGGAGGAAAAAGAGGGATAGGGAGGGAGACAAAACAGGAGAGACTCTTGAATACTGAAAACAAACTGAAGTTGGAAGGGGGAGGGGGAGAGGGGGAAGGGGGTTGATGGTCATGGTGGAGGACACTTGTGGGGAAGAGCACTGGGTGTTATATGGAAACCAACTTGACAATAAACTACAAATTAAAAAAATACAAAAAATATACCTAATTTGCTTCATTTTTTTAAGGAACAACTTCTTTTAAGTTTATTTACTTATTTTGAGAAAGAGAGAAGTCACAAGCAGGGGAGTGGCAGAGAGACAAGGAGAGAGAGAATCTAAGCAGGCTTCACCCTGTCAGAGCAGAGCTTGATGAGGGGCTCAAAACTCATGAACCTTGAGATCATGACCTGAGCTGAAATCAAGAGTCTGATGCCTAACGGACTGAGCCATTGGGCACCCCTAATTTCCTTCATTTTGATTAAATTTCTTCCATGAAGAAACTGCTGTTGGATATAAAGTGAAATGAAAAGCCACTCTCCTGGTACTCTGGGTAAATTCATCATTCTGGAAGTGGTCTAGGTTGTTAAAATACTTTTGCTTCTTTTATAAAATCCCGGGAAGATTATGCATTAACAAAAGTCGGAGTTAAACAGTCAACAATAACATTTAACATAATAACCATCTCATGAGCAATTTTTTGTTTTATATTTGAGCCATTTTAAGTACCAACAACAGATAGCTCAATTGCATTTTAAAACCTAAAGTAAATATTCCACAACTTGACATTATGAATGTAACAATACAGCAAGTAAAATTTAAGTAGTGGAAGAGAGAAGGTCGGGCCTAGGAAAGGAACATAAGTTTCCTAGTCTTACAAGAAGAAAAAAGGTATGGCCTGTATGTGATATCTAAAGAAATAGAAATTTAAATACAATTGTGGAAATGAAAACAGCAGATTAAAAAAACTAAAAATAAACGTCTACTTTAAAAAACTTGTAAGAATAATAGAAGAGGAAACTTTTGGATGCCATATGAGTGTTAAGTACTATAGTTTTAAATGTAGAGCTAGAAATCATTGTACTTAAAACTGATTAATTAAAAAATGACAAGTAACATTTTTTTTTTACCAGTACAAAAATGAAAACAAAAAGCTTTATAAGTGATCATTTTGGGGCACGCTTAGACCTAACCATTGAGTGGTGCAGGGCAAGAAGACACAAAACTGCATTTAAATATTTTACATTTATTAAATTGAGATAAACTGTAAAAAAATATAATCAATTATTCTATGCTAATATATTTTCATAACAACAAAAGGATGAAAGAAAAAATTCAGTAATTAAAAGACAATTAGCTCAGTTACTACTGTGTCTGTTTCATTGTTCAGTTGTTAAGTTGGTGATGTTTGATGCAATAAAGTGGAGACACATAATTCACAAAGTACTATATATTTTTTCTAAAATTTTTTCCAATTATTTGAGCAAAATTACTTTAAGCAAGATTTTAATATAACTACTGTTTTACTGTGGGTGAAAGCAAATTAAACAATTTTTTTGAATCTGTAGTTTTCACATAGTATTTTTTAAATAATTATTTCAGTTTAGAGAAATTTTCTTTCTGCTGAGGGAGCAACAACTGATATTAATTATATTTTAAAGCAAAACTTAGAAGCTGAAATAAAATTTCCAATCATTTTATAACATTGGAACGGAATCTGCCCTAGATGCTCTACATATTTACTTGAATCCCCTTTTCTGCTCTTTATATCTACCCAGTAACAACTCACAAATGTCTCCTTTTCTGGTGAATTTCCCATGACCAAATGACGGCTACCTTGCCTGGGTGGCCGCATTGACTCCTCCACCATCACCCTCAGCCAACTGTTGTACAAAAGACCAGCCGTGGAAAACAGCACTTAATATAGCACTTGAACAAGAATCTCCACGCGAGGCTGCTTCTAGGAAATGCAACTGAAATCAGGGTCCAATATAGTAAAGTATCATCAACAGATAAATTTAAAATATTTCCATTTTATGTACAATACCATTTTTGTATCATATATCGTGATTTTCAGTTTCTTAAACCAACATATAGATCCTTAAAGGAGAGTAAAAACAATCATTTTTACACATCACACCTGTTAACAGCTGGTCCTAGGGATACAAATGTAAGAGTCTTACAAACTATTTAAGATTGCAGTCGCCTGTTATTAGCAGTAGTTGATAGTAGTGTCCTAAATGGTGAGTATCTCTGCAACAAGTAAACTGAACATGAAAGACGTTAAAAAAAAAGGATGCCCAGTGTAAGATATGGAAACATGCTTACAGTTATATTCCCTGAACAAAACACCAACTGAGATGGTAATTTGTTTCAATGAACAGGTGGAAAAGAAGAAATTGACCATGGAATGACAGAATGCAAACAAAATGCACATATGATGCTTTACTAAACAATTTAGAATGAAAAATGACTAGATTCAATGAACATGTTCAAGTTTTAAAACATATATTAAGCTATTTTTCAGAAGTCTTTGACTTACAACTGTATTTTCAGAAAACCATGAAATGGCAGTAGAAGGAGACTTAGGAGACGTAGGGAAATCAACGTGTCAAAGAAAACAAGGAAGAACATACTGCCTGACTTACTAGCTCCAGGTGCATCTCTTGTGTGTTGGCAGGTGGGTGATTATATCGTTGGAAATGTATCAGAGTTGACAAAAACGTATCAAATTATCTATATAATCAAAAACAATTGCACATTTCTTGTTAAGAAACACAAAAAATGCCAACAATTTTTTTAAATTAGTATTATACCCCTCTGGTCAACACATTTATCCTTGTCACCATGGCTTCAGCCACATGAAGGTGACTTTAAGGTCACGGTCAAATCTGTATGTCCATAGAGCCACAGTATATTCAAAGATCTGCCATCTCTCGAGATATGCTATCATAAATTATCTCATAAATTTATTATATCAAATTACTTTTCACTTATTGTCAGTTCTTTCCAAAACGGGTTAGAAACAAATTTTTCTTGCATATAGTTTCTTGCATCTATCTCTGATTTACTCTCACTGGGTATAGTTTCCTTCAAAGTTCTTAACAAAAGCATGGAAAATCCTTTACAAAGAGATTTGAGTGTATAGTGAATCAGATAGTGAAATGCTTGAACCCTTACAAGATATTTAAAATAATCAAATATACTCCAGAAATGAGATTTGAATGAATGAATCTTAGTATACTTTTGATTCAAGAAAAACAGGCATATAATTTGCAGGTCTTCCATTGACCTAAAGTTCAGTACATTTCACACAAGAGATTTTCTGCTATAAGTGTGCTTCAATGAGGTTAGTTCATGAATGGGGGAAAACTTGGCTTGGATTACAAATGTTTAAAAAAAGGAATTTTTGCCCTTTGAAACCATTCAAATCGACAAGGAATTAGTCATATTTTCAGTGGTTTAATGACAGTAAAACAGTGATGTTTATTACTTTTAAAGCTCAGTATTCTCAGTGTTATTTTAAATTGTTCTCTCACATTGAGATTACTGCCTTAAAAGGTGCATAATTTCTGTCAAGCTACTTTCTCATAAATCAGTACAATATGCAATTTTCTGCAAAAGGAAGAATGCTTTCTAAGGTTCTTAACTTCTATGAAAGAGTAACTTAAAATTAAGAGGATACTTTCATTACTGCATCTAAAAGAAGATTGCTTATCAGGCATTAAAAATCATGGAATATACGTAGAGTAAGTCATTCTTGACTTTTTTAAAGCTTAGAATTTAGTTCCTCTGACCTTGTGACTTTTGTATTGGCTATTCTGCAACAACTGTTGATTTTATTGTCCACAGCATTTTAGAAAGTATTTCATGTTTTTCTAAAAAAACAGTCATGCCAACCACATAGAGCATTTTTATTTCAGCCATTCAGATAGAAGAATCCTTTCACTTTGATACACACTCTGACAACTGCCAAAATTAGTATTGATTATGCCTATAAAATATACTTTAAATCAGACCATTCTCAAGCATATATTATAACATAATGGAAATCCATCCGGCTGCTTTAGCATGACATAGTAAACATTGGATTTTGTGGTGAAACTACTCTGGCATTTGTGTTGGTTAAGTCCTTTACATTTATTATCCATTTGAACCTTAAATACAAACCCTAAGAGTATTACTTTTCATATCTTGTATGGGAGGAAAGAGTGTCCCAGAGAAGTTAAGCATTAATTATCATACCTAAATTTACATATCTAAAATTTGCAGGAAAAATGCATACAAATTAAAATTGTGTATTTCTTCCATTATACCACACTGCATTATGTTCCTTGTCTTAATGAAAATGTAGAATCATAAATAATTTACCTAATGTACCATGAGTTCTTTAGAGCAAGAATACAATATATTTTAACCCCCCACCAAAAATTAGTGGTTGCCATCTTCCTTAGTGTATACAGCTGAAAATTTTCTGGAATGTTTTACTGGCATAATTGCTTGAGGGTGTTTTATAACTTACAGCTCATATTGTCCCTCTTTATAACCGAATTCAATTTTCCACTGGTTTAAATGAAATATACCAGATTATGGAGTACTATTCTCCATTAGTATGTGACTAGAGGACATGTCCAAGTTGATATCCCATGAACAAGTCAGACCTTGATAATCTTGATAATCCTGAACACTTACTGCATTTTCTTCCCCTTCAGCCATCTTCCTCTGTATGAAATGCAGAGCTGAAAACAACAGTATAGCTCATAATCCATTATGCATTCCATATGATTAGTATTCATACCTTAGCAGTTAAGGAATATTTTGAATATCACCTTTCAGGATTTGTTCTATTAATGAAATAACTATAGAATTTGAAGCATACATTTCAAAATCTCTATTTGTTTTTTATCCATTTCAAATAAATTTCCAATTCTCCCAGTACTCCATGTAAATAAATCAGGATTCTGACCTTGTCTTTTCACTTTCAGAGTTTTTTCCCAATATTCACTTTTTAATAGTTGGATAACAATAGACTTCTAATTAGTGTTCTTCTCTCTTTTCCTTTTTTTAAAGATTTTTTTTAATGTTTTTTGTTTATTTTTGAGAGACAGAGAGAGAGAGAGACAGCACTAGCAAGAGAGGGTCAGGGAGAGAGGGAGACACAGAATCTAAAGCAGGCTCCAGGCTCTAAACTAGCTGTCAGCACAGATCCCGACGCAGGGCTCGAACCCATGAACTGTGAGATCATAACCTGAGCCGAAGCTGGACGCTTAACCAACTGAGCCACCCAGGCGCCCCTTCTCTCTCTTTTTTCTGGTACTTGGTCTTCCAAGATAATTTTGACAGTCCTTTCCTGATAAATCTTTCATGATTATTCATGATTATTCAAAATATGTAATTTGATATTTTTATCTTGGCCTTCCATGACTTCTATAATCTAGCCTCTACATGTATTTCTATTATTCTTCTTCATTATTATATCTATATATCTCTGCATTGATTGAATGACCTACCCCCTTTGCAATAAGCCTCACTTGCTTTTCTGCTTACCTACATGTGTCTGTGTTCATGATGTTTCTTATTAAGTGCTGTGTTTTTAACCTAAATATCCATATATTCAAATTCTACCTAACTTTGTTCTCTATAGTTAAGAGCCTATTTTTTAGTTTGCCTCTCTTTTTTTTCTACTTTGCTCATTCGTTTTGTTTCTTAAATTCCACATATAAGTAAAATTATATGGTATTTGTTTTTCTCTGGCTGACTTATTTTACTTAGAATAACACTCCCTCACTCCCTCTATCCATGCCATTGTAAATGACAAGGTTTCATTACTTTTATGGTTGAATAATATTCCATTGTATATATACACACTGCCTCTTCTTTGAGCATTAATCAGTCAATGGTTACTTGGCCTTTTTCCATAATTTGGCTATGGTAGATAATGCTGGTATAAACATTGGGATGCATGTATCCCTTTGAAATAGTATTTGTGTATTCTTTGGGTAAATACCTAGTACTGCAATTGCTGGATTGTAAAGTAGTTCTATTTTTAACTTTTGAGGAAACTCCATACTGTTTTCCAGAGTGATTGCACCAGTTTGCATTCCCACCAAGAGCACAAGAGGGTTCCTTATTCTCCACATCCTCACAAACATCTGTTTCTTGTGTTTTTTATTTTAGCCATGCAGATAGATGTGAGGCAATATCTCACTGTAGTTTCGATTTGAATTCCCTTGATGATCAATGATGTTGAGCATCTTTTCATGTGTCTGTTGGCCATCAAGATGTCTTCTTTGGAAACATGTGTACGCATGTCTTCTGCTCATTTTTAAATTGGGTTGTTTTTTGGTTTGGGCTTGTGTAAATTCGTTGCATATTTTGGATATTAATCCTTTCTTGAATATGTCATTTGCAAATATCTTCTCCATTTTGTAGGCTGCCTTTTTGCTTTGTTGACTGTTTACTTCACTGTGAAGAAGCTTTTTGATGAAGTCCCAAAAGTTTATTTTTGTTTTGTTTTCCCTTGCCTCAGGACACATATTAGAAGGAAGTTGCTACAGCCAGTGTCAAAGAGGTTATGGCCTATATTCCTCTCTAGGATCTTAATAGTTTTGGGTCTAACATTTAGGTAATTAATCCGTTTTGAATGTATTTTTGTATTTGGTGTAAGAAAGTGGTCCCGTTTCATTCCTTTGCATGTAGCTCTCCAATTTTTCCAGCACCATTTGTTGAAGAACTGTTTTTTTTTTTTTTTTTTTTGTTATTGGGTAATCTTTCTTGCTTTGTCGAGAATTAATTGACCATATATTTGTGGGTCCATTTCTGGGTTTTCAATTCTGTTCTGTTGATCTGTGTGTCTATTTATTTGTGCCAGTATAATACTGTTTTGATTACTACAGCTTTGCAATATGACTTGAAGTCTAGAATTGTGCTGTTTTCAGCTTTGTTTGTCTTTTTCAAGGTTGCTTTGGCTACAGGGGATTTTTGTGATTCCATACAAATTTTGGGATCCTTTGTTCTAGCTCTATGAAAAGCCCTAGTGGTATTTTGATAGAGATTTCATTAAATGTGTTGATTGCATTGGGTAGTATAGACTTTTTAACAATATTTTTTCTTCCAATCCATGAGCATGGAATATTTTTCCATTTCTTTGTGTCATCTTCAATTTTTTTCATCAGTGTTTCATAACTCTCAGGATACAGATTTTTACCTCTTTGGTTAGGTTTATTCCTAGGTATCTTATTATGTTTGGTGCAATTGTAATTTTCTTAAAGTTTATTTATTTATTTTTGAGAGAGAGAGAGAGAGAGAGCAGTGGAGAGGCAGAAAGAGAGAGGGAGACAGAGGATCCTCTGTCAGACACTTAATCAACTGAGTTACACAGGCACCCCAAAGGGCAATTTTAAATGTGACTGATAACTTAATTTATCTTTCTGCTGCTTTATTAGTGTGTATAGAAATGCAACAGATTTCTGTACATTAGTTTTGTATCCTGTGACTTTACTGAATATTTTTTATCAGTTCTAGCAGTTTTGGGTTGGAGTTTTTGGGGTTTTCTAAAAAAAAATCACACCATCTGCAAATAGTGAAAGTTTTATTCCTTCATTCCAATTTGGATGCCTTTTATTTCTTCTTGTTTTCTGATTGCTGTGGCTAGGACTTCCAGTATTATGTTGAATAAAAGTAGTGCAGGTGGATATCCCTGTCTTGTTCCTGAACACAGGAAAATTTCTCAGTTTTTCCCCATTGTAGATGATATTAGGTTTTTTTATATATGGCCTTTATTTTGTTAAGGTATATTCCCTTAACCCTACTTTGTTGAGGGTTTTTATCATCAATAGATGTTGTACTTTGTCAAATGCTTTTTCCACATCTATTGAAGAGATCATATGATTTTTATCCTTTCTTTTATTAATGTGGTATATGACATTGATTTGTAAATATTGAGTCACTCTTGCAACAAAGAAATAAATCCCACTTGATGTGATAAATGATTTTTTTTAATGTATTGTTGGATTTGTGCTACTATTTCACTGAGAATTTTTGCATCCCTGTTAATCTGGGATATTTGTCTGTATTTCTCTCTCTTGGTGGTGTCTCTGTCTGGTTTGGGTATCAGAATAATGCTGGCCTCATATAATGAATTTTGAGGTTTTCTTTCCTTTTCTATTTTTTTTGAATAGTTTGAGAAGCATAGGTAGTAACTCTTCTTCAAATGTTTGGTAGAATTTGCCTGTGAAGCTATCGGCCCTGGACTTTGTTGGTTGGTTTTTTTTATTACTGATTCAATTTCTTTGCTGGTTATTGTTCTGTTAAAGTTTTCTATTCCTTCCTGTTTTATTTCTGGTAGTTTATGGGTCTAGGAATTTGTCAATTTCTTCCAGGTTTTCCAGTTTGTTGGCATAGAGTTTTTCATAATATTCTCTTATAATTCTTTGTATTTCTGTGAGATTGGTTGTTATTTCTCCTCTCTCATTTATGATTTTATTTATTTGAGTCTTTCCCATTTTTTCTGAAAAAAATCTGGTTAGAAGTTTATTAATTTTATTAGTTTCCAAAGAACCAACTCCTGGTGGCATCAATTGGTTCTATTGTTAATTTAGTTTCTATATCATTTATTTCTGCTCTAATCTTTATTATTTCCTTCTGTTGCTGGCTTTAGGCTTTGTTTGTTATTCTTTTCTAGCTGATTTAGGTGTCAAGTTATTTGTTTGAGATTTTTTTCTTGCTTCTTGAGGTAGACCTGTATTGCTATATTCTTACCTCTTAAGACCACTTTTGATGAATCTCAAAGATTTTGGATCATTGTGCTTTCATTTTCATTGTGGATATATATATATATCTTCTTTGATTTCCTGTTGACCCATTCATTGTTTAGTAGCATATTGTTTAACCTCCATATATTTGTAGACTTTCCAATTTTTTTCTTTTTGTTGATATCTAGTTTCATAGCATTGTCAAAATACATGCATGGCATGATTTTATCTGTGTTGTAAATGTTGAGGCCTGTTTTGTAACCTAATATGTGATCTTTTCTGGGAAATGTTCCATGTACACTTGGAAAAAATGTGTATTCTGCTGTTGGAGAATGGAATATTCTGAATATAAATGTTAAGTCCTTCTTATCTGGTTTTTCATTCAAAGCCATTGTTTCCTTGTTTATTTTTTATTTAGATGATGTGTCCATTGATGTAAATGGGTCTTAGTATTGTGTTGTTTTCAACTAGTTGCTTTATATCTGTTATAGTTTTCTATATTTGTGTGACGACATATTGGAAGCATAAAAATTCATAATTGTTAGGTCTTCTGGTTGGATTGTCTCTTTTATCCCTTCTTTTTCTCTTTTTGCATTCTTTGTTTAAAAGTCTAGTTTGTCCAATATAAGTGTTGTTGTTCTGGCTTTCTTTTGACATCCATTTGCATGATAAATATTTCTCCACTCCCTCACTTTCAATCTGAAGGTGCTTTTAAGTCTAAAATGAGTCTCTTGTAGATGAGTCTGAATTTTTTTTTATCTATTCTGACACCCTATGTCTTTTAATTAGAGCACTAATACACTTACATTCAAAATAATTATTGACATGTATGTATTTCTTGCCATTTTATTATGTCTTTTGTCATTGTTTCTGGAGATTTTGTCTGACCTTTCTAGTCTTTGTCACTTTCGGTCTTTCTTTCCCAACCAAAGTGTCCTCTTTAACGTTTTTGCAGTGTTTTAATGGTCATGAACTCCTTTAGCTTTCATTTGTCTGGTAAACTCTTTATCTCTCCTTCTGTTCTGAATGATAGCCTTGCTAGAGAGAGTAGCCTTGGCTGCAAATTTCTCCCATTCAGAACTTTGACTATATCATGTGATTCCCTTATGGCTTGCCATGCTTCTGTTGAGAAATCTCCAGCTAGCCTTATGGGTCTTCCTTTATAAATTAAGGATTTCTTTTGTCTTGCTTCTTTTAAGATGTTTTCTTAATCACTATATATTGCAAATTTAATTATAATATTCCCTGCTGTTGGCCCACATTTGTTGATGTTAATGAGAGTTCTCTGTGCCTCCTGGAACTGAAAACCTTTTTTTCTTCCCCAGATTAGTGAAGTTTTCCACCATTATTTCCTCAAATAAATTTCCTGCCCCTTTTCTCTCTCTTTTTCTTCTGGGACTCCTACAGTAAGAATATTATTATGTTTGATGGAGTGACGGAGTTTAAGTCTATTCTCATGTTGCATTCTCTCTTTTGTTTCGTTCCATTATTTGCCATTAATTTGTGTTCTAGGTCACTGATTTGTTTCTGTACTTCTTCCAGGCTGCTGTTCATTGCATCAAACCTGTTTCCAATCTTGTTTATTGCACTCTTCATCTCTGATTGATTCTTTTTTTAACTCTTTTATCTCTGTGATAAGGGTCTCCCTGATGTCTTCTATTCTTTTCTCAAGCCCAGTGAATATTCTTATGATTTTGCTTTAAAGTCTCCATCAGGCATGTTATTTTTATCTCTTTCACTAGATCTTTGGTCATGGGCTTCTCTCATTTGAATAAAATTCTGCCATCTTGGAATTTTGTCTAAGTCTCTCCCTTCTTCTGTGTTAGAGAAACCAGTTATGTGTCCTATTCCTGAAAGCCATGGCCTTATGAAGAGGTCATGTAGTGCCCAGGGCCTGGTACTTCAGGGGGTGTCTCTGGTGTGTGTTGCATGTGCTGTGTTGTTCTGTTTTGTCTGCTCTATCCTTCAGGTCAGTCATCTGCAGAGATTCTCCTTGCCTCCTTTGGGCAGTGTTTTTGGTCCCTGGCCTGAATGTGGCACATTTTAACGAGGTGTCTCTGGTCTACTTCTGAAATGAGACCTGGCACCAACTCTATCAGAATTGAAGCCCTGCAGAACACCCTGGTTGGGAAATGTGGTGTGGGCAGGGTTTTTTTTTTTTTTTTTTTCTGGTCTTCTGGAGGTGTTTTTCAGGTTTTTGTTTTCAAGATGTCTCCCCCAACCTCCCACCCTGTTATTTGCATGCCTTCTCTTCAGGAACAGTGCAGTGCCCTCAGGGCTCTATTTCAGCCAAACGCATTGACCTTTAAACTTCAGATTTTAAGGGGCGCCTGGATATGGCTCAGTCGGTTAAGCATCCAGCTTTGGCTCAGGTCATGATCTCACGTTCGTGGGTTCGAGCCCAGTGTCGGGCTCTGTACTGACAGCTAGCTCAGAGCCTGGAGCCTGCTTCAGATTCTGTGTCTCCCTCTCTCTCTGACCCTCCCCTGCTTGTGCTGTCTCTCTCTGTCTCTCAAAAATTAATAAAAAACATTAAAAAAATTAAAAAAGAACCTTCAGATTTTAAGCTCCACTGCTTGCATTAACTCATGAAATTGAGCCTCCCATTTTCTAAGTCATTGCCTTCAGGGGAAATGTTCCCCTGTGCATTCCCCTGTGAACTCTTCTCTTTCACTCTTCTCTGTGACCAGGATCCCTCCTCTCTGCAGCATCCATCATCCATTTCTCCCGTAAGTCACATCTCCACACTTTCTATCTTCTTCAATGTGGTCTCTTTTCTCCCTTCAGTTGTGAAGTTTGTTCTGTCAGTCTTCAGGTTGACTTCTGGGCTGTACAGGATGATTTGACGGTTATCAAGTTGTATTCCTGGGACAAAATGAGCCTATATTCCTTCTGCTATGCCATCATCTTGAAAGTCTTAATTCAAGTCATTTTGTATCATTCCCAGTGTCTATGATAGTACTTTCCAGAGCATTAGTAACCAAATAATATTAGGTATATTAATAAATATCACTCTATATGTGGGATTAATTTTAAAATAAGTGGCGTGAACAGTGTAGTTATTATATTGACTTCTTTCAACTAAAATATGTATCCATATTAAAATTCTATTACAATAAAATATTTTTTAATTTTTTTAATTTATTTTTTTAAATTTACATACAATTTAGTTAGCATATATTGCAACAATGATTTCAGGAGTAGATTCCTTAATGTCCCTTACCCATTTAGCCCATCCACCCTTCTACAACCTCTCTAGTAACCCTCTGTTAGTTCTCCATATTTAAGAGTCTCTTATGTTTTTGTTGCTCTCCCTGTTTTTACATTATTTTTGCTTCCCTTCCCTTATGTTCATCTGTTTTGTATCTTAAAGTCCTCATATGAGTGAAGCCATATGACATTTGTCTTTCTCTGACTGACTGATTTTGCTTAGCATAATACCCTCTAGTTCCATCCGCATAGTTACAAATGGCAAGATTTAATTCTTTTTGATTGCTTAGTAATACTCCATTGTATATATATACCACATCTTCTTTATCCATTCATCCATCGGAGATTTGGGCTCTTTCCATACTTTGGCTATTGTTGATAGTGCTGCTATAAACATTGGGGTGAATGTGTCCCTTAAAAACAGCATACCTGTATCCCTTGGATAAATACCTAGTAGGGCAATTGTTGGGTCATAAGGTAGTTCTATTAAAATAATTTTTAGAGTAACATAATATCCTATGTCCTCTTTCTTTTCTAATCATGTTTTCTTGTTTTCAACTTGCTTTCTTTATGTTGTATATCAATAGAAACATGATGTATATAAACCAATAAATATATTTTTCAGAAAAGCTTTGGGAAGATGTAATTGATGTACAAAAAACTGTACACATTAATGTATATAATTTTATGAATTTGGGCATACGCCTACATATGAAACTGTCACCAGAATCAAGGTAATAGACATGTTTGTCACCTCTCAAAGTTCCCTTTTGTCTTTTATTTTTTCTTGTAGTTAGAACACAACATGAGATTTAATTTCTTAAAATTTTAAGTGCCAAATACATATTGTTGACTATGGACACTCTGCTGTACTGCTGATATCAAGAAATATTACTTCTTGCATAACTGAAACTTTAGTTAAATAGTTCCATAATTCCCCCTCCATACTTGTGCTGGCAACCACCATTCTACTCTTTGATTCTATGAGTATGACTATGTTTAGGTATCTTATATAAGTGGAATCATGCAGTATTTGTCTTTCCGTGACTGGCTTATCTCACTTAGCATAATATACTCTAGGTTCATAC
>CM053568.1:54049777-54078924 GCA_028646485.1 Cryptoprocta ferox | reverse complement strand
TGAGGTTATATCTCATTGTGGTTTGGATTTGCATTTCCCTAATGATTAGTGATGTTGAGCATCAATTCATGTACCTTTTGGCCATTTGTATGTATTCTTTGGGAAAACACAAATATATGTTCAAGTCCTTTTGCCACCTTTAAAACAGGGTTATTTTCAACAGAGGACCATGGGGAGGGGAAGGAGGAAAAAGAGTTAGGGAGAGGGAGGGAGACAAAACACGAGAGACACTTGAATACTGAAAATAAACTGAGGGGGGAAGGGGAAGGGGGAAAGGTAATGGGGGGTGATGGTCTTGGTGGAAGTCACTTGTGGGGAAGAGCACTGGGTGTTATATGGAAACCAACCTGACAATAAACTATAAAGTTAAAAAAAATACTAAAAAATAAAAAAATAAAATAAGAAATAAAACAGGGTTATTTTGTCTTATTTTGAGCATTGCATTTATATATATATCATATATATTTATATATCATATATCATATATATATCATATATATTTATATATATCATATATCATATATATATATCATATATATATATATATCATATATTTTGGAACTTAACTTGTTATCAGATATATGGCTTTCAAATATTTTCTCCCATTCCATAGGTTGCCTTTCTATTTTGCTGACTGTCTCCTTTGTTGTACAGGGGATTTTAAGTTTGACATAGTCCTTCTTGTCTATTTTCACTTTTGTTGCTTGTGCTTTTGCTGTCACATGAGAGATTGCCAAGACAAATGTCAAGAAGCTTTTCCATTTTATACTAGGAGTTTTTACAATTTCAGGTTTTACATATAAGTCTTTAATTCATTTTGTGTTTATTTTTGTGTATGGGGTGAGATATTTTGTGGATGGGCATTCGTTCATTACATGTGGTTATCCTGTTTTCCTAACATCATTTATTGAAGAGAATATTTGTTCAGGTGACCGTATATGTGTGAGTTAAATTCTGGGTTTAAAATAAATAATTTTAGATTATTCAGAAGATGAATATCACTCCTAAACTTATGCTTATGAATGTATTTTTATGTAGCAAATTTTACAGCTCAGTAATTGAGTAAGTCAACATGTGGCTATGAGTAAAATGTTTAAATTGGGGAATTTAAAAATAAAATTAAGTTTTAGCAAATTCAAATATATATAGTAAATAGAAAAAGGACTGCCTAAGTATTATCTAGACTTGATTAGACTTACTGCATAGAAAATTATAGTTTAGGGGTGCCTGGATGGCTCAGTTGGTTAAGCATCCAACTTTGGCTCAGGTCATGATCATGAAGTTCATGAATTTGAGCTCCTAGTTAGGCTCTGTGTTCACAGCTCAGAGCCTGGAGCCTGCTTCAAATTCTGTGTCTCCCTCTCTCTCTGCTCTTCCCCTGCTCATGCTCTATCTTTCTCTGTCTCTCAAAAATAAATAAATATTTAAAAAAATTTTAAGGAAAATTACAGTTTATATGAGCAAATTAAAATACCAGGCTCTTTCTTGATGGCCTTGAAATGCTGTTATAAATATGTATTCTTTGTGAATTGTTATTCTGAGTTGTACAAATATAGTTCAAAAGAGTCGTACAATTTCTCATTACCTCATAGTATCTGACATTAACAAATTGTTTCAACAGATAGTAGCCCTGACCAATTACTAGAACTTCTATATTAAAGATGTTTTAATCTGGCTTTAAAAGCCGTTTGATATTTTCAGTTATGTTAATAAATTCTGCTTCTCATTACTATGAATAATAAAAATAACTTATTTTAAAATTCATTTTTAATTATTTTTATTTTATTTTAATAGTTTTAAAACAGAAGTTTAAATTTTTAGAAATACATCATCATTTTGGGACCTTTCCAAGGAAACAGTTTTTAATTATCTTGACCTTACAGCCTACATTAGCACAAAATTTAACGATTCACATTGTGAAGCATTTTACAAAATGACTGCTAGACCATCAACCTGTTTTCCCAGGAAAGTATCCAAATCTAGTTATTGGTGTTGTATTTTTCTTTCTTTCTTTCTTTTTCTTTTTTTACAGGGTATGTGTGAGCACATGCATGAAGAGAGACTTTCCTGATAATCCAAAGTTTTCGGTTAATGTCTCCATTAAGGAAATTTGACACCCCTTACCTCAATTCTTTCCTCTCACAATTAAAAAACTAACAAACAAAAATATGTCTTTCTGGTGCCCTCATTTTCTCAATATTTGGTGGTATGGGGGAGAAGATCAGAAAGGAGAGATTTTTAAATGTGATTTAAATGAATTGAGTTGCCTTTATAAGGGACAAATATATAAGCATATTTAGAGTTTTAGTGAAATGTATATTTCAAAGATAACTAGTCAAGAATTTTATAAAATTTGGGTTTTTTTCTAAATTATATTTGCCCATTGTTTTTCTGTGTACCTCCTCCCCTATCAGAACCATTGGGCCTCCCAAAATACAGAATTAATGGGGGGTCTGGGTGTCTCAGTTGGTTAAGCAGTGAGCTTCTGCTCAGGTCATGATCTCCTGGTTCATGAGTTTGAATTCCCCATCAGGCTCTGTGCTGACAGCTCAGACCTGGAGTCTTCTTCAGATTCTGTGTCCCTGTCTCTCTCTGCTCCTCTGCTACTCACACTCTATCATTCTCTCAAAAATAAATAAACATTAAAAAATTTAGGGGTGCTTGGGTGGCTTAGTTGGTTAAGCATCCAACTTCAGCTCAGGTCATGGTCTCACAGTTCATGAGTTTGAGCCCATGTCGGGCTCTGTGCAGACAGCTCAGAGCCTGGAGCCTCCTTCACATTCTGTGTCTCCCTCTCTCTCTCTGCCCCTCCCCTATTCCCTCTGTCTCTGTCTCTGTCTCTCTTTCCCTCTCTGAAAAATACTTAAACATTAAAAGAACAGAGAATTTTAAAAAAACATAGAATTAATCAACAAACAAAAATGGATTATGAAAAAATAATTATGTTTATAATAATTTCTGTAATTTTTTGTTATGTATTAGAATTTAAGAACACTGAACACTAGTCCCTATGCCACTGTGACCCTGTATTAGGCATTCACATATACAGATTGCACACAAATATGCAATGTGGACTCAACTAACTGATACTGAGGAACTTACCACATGAAATTTACTAAATGGCAGATATTCAGATGTTCTTCACTGCAGAGACAAGCTTATCATTAATAAAATAACAAATAAATGCAGAGTGTACAACTTTCATTATTTAATATGACAAAAATTGTAGTTTTAAATCTGTAATGAAAGGCCTAACTCTGTCACTATGTATATGCATACTAAAATATAAGATCACACTGCACGGGATATATCTCATTCCATTTCAATGAAAGTAGACAAAAAAAATAACCAGGCCACAAACATTTAATGAAGTTGACAGTTTTTTTACAGTATGCTATGAATGCAAACAAAATAAGTCGTATTTTAGAGTGTTGTAATAGTCCAGACATACCATGATGAAAGCATGAGAAACAATGCCACTTAGAAAAAAGAAGAAAAAATATAGAGAAGAAATAAGGTTTCTTTTAAGATGATCAAGAAGTCCATAATTTTCTAAATCTAAAACCAAATATTGTCAAAGGTAGGATTCAAGAGAAAACAACTAAGCCACATATAAGGAAGGGGTTGACATATTACTCAAAAGCACAGGTATTTGAACACTCATTCAGTTAGAGTTTTAGCAGCTGTCTTTATTTAAACAATAAACTACACAATTTTTCATAGAGCCTAGACTTTTATTACATTATGCTTTGACCCCCTCAAAGAACCTACATATGACAGATTCAATTGTTAATATATTAGCTAAACAACAGTGACATTAATGTAGCCATGCTGCTAGGGGAAAGCATCAATACTCATCTAACTCATTTCCAATTCTTGTGGAAGTCTCTTCACTAGCCTGTAACTCAGAGTTTTTTGACTGGTCTTAGTCTGAAGCCAATTCAGTCACATAGGCTTTTTATTTGAGCAGTCTTTTTCACACTGGGAATTGAGTATAGAATGATTTCATGATGGTGAAATGCTCTAATATACGGTATGTAGTTGAGAGTCTATTAAGCTTCCAATTTTTCTATGAATGCACTCTGTTTCAAAAGAAAAACCAATATGGTGGCCTATGTATCTATTTAGGTTTATACAGAAGGGTGGTGAAGAGATGTCAGTCTCCAGGGTGTCAGGATGTGACTGACAGACATTTTCATAGAAGGAAGTGGTTGATTAGGAGATCTATGAAAGTTCTCACACTCATATGAGGTTGCCTTGGACCCAGCCCTAGAAAGAAGCACAGGTTCTGTGCTTAATTAAAGATAATTAAATATATTTAAGTTATTTATTTATGTTAAGAGAGAGAGTGAGAAAGAGAGAGGTCACCCTCAAGCAGGGGCGTAGCAGAGAGAGAAAGAGAGAGAGAATCCCAAGCAGGCTCCTCACCATCAGCATGGACCCCAATGCAGGGCTCGAACTCACAAACCATAAGATCATAACCTGAGACAAAATCAGGTCAGATGCCCAACCGACTGAGCCACCCAGTTGCCCCAGAAGGATAATAAAATATTTTATAAATTATTTTTTGGCTCAGCTGGAAGAGAAAAATCAATATAAATAAAAATCCATTTTTAAATTTGAGATAAAAAATTCAATTCTCAAGATTATGCATTTAGGATTGGTGATAGGGGTCAGTGAGATTATACAATAAACTATATATATATTTTTATATATCTATTTTTACATGTTAAGAAATTAAACAACTTTTTGATTCTTTTTTTTTAACAACTTTTTGATTCTTAAATATAACTTCACTATTGATAAATCTATTTTGGTTGCATCACATAGTGGCAGCTGTAGAGTCTAATTCAACTCATTTCTCATTCTCCTCTCTAGGTAGTGGCCAGAGACCATCATTTGATAGTTCAGAAAAATCATCAAACACTAGCCTTTTTAACAAGTCAGGAAATTTGTAGATTTTCTTATGTTTTACACTCCCTTTAGTATATTGATTTTATTTACAAATTCTGACAATTATCAAGTATTGTTAATGCTTAATATATTTTATAATTGCTTCTTAGAATCACTTCAATCTGACCACTCTTCCTTATTTAAATTATTCTGTCTAAATTTGGAGCAAACAGCTATATCTTTTATTCTGCCAAGGAACCTAAAACTCTTAGACTCGGATGAAACTCTAGGACTAAACCATCTGCTGAAATATCAGTCCATTAGTTCTCTGAATTCATAATTTAAGAACTGTAAGTAGAAGGAAAGTGGTTGATTAGAGATGCCAAAATAACACTAAATAAGGGAAACATCTTTTAGGTTTAGAAAATTAAATCACAACTTCTGGTTGTGAATTTTAAAAAGTAGTGTGACATATATTTTTATGGAGTAAGTTGTCACACAATTTTGGAGATTTTTAAAGCAATCAATGCCTATGATGGCACTGAATAGCAGAGAAACAGCTTTTACATAGTGAAACGACTCAATACACACTTACTGAGCACTCCCATAATCTACTGTGGCATATTATCCATAAAATAATTACTTATTATTTCATAGGTGAAGGAACTGTAGCTCCAAGATAGAAAAAGATATTCCCAAGATCTCACAAGCAATATTTAAAAGAACGAGAAATAAAACTTTGATTTTTTAAAAACAAGATCTACAACCTTAGGGTTTTTCAAGATTTCCTTTCACATTCAGAAAAGTGAGAAGACCAGATATCATGAGAGCTTTGTAACTCTCATACAAATAAACTGGTCGATTATAACACCTCCTCAACCAGCATTTGAGTTGTGCTGAAAAAATTATATCTGTAGCAAAATGTCATGATATGAAAATATCAGCAATTATCTTAAAAAATATGGAAAACATAATCTAAAAATGGGATCTCCATTAATACTGTGATATGTGTGTAACAGTTCTCATGTGTTATAGTCTATCTTTTAAATGACTGGTTATTAGATCATAATCTTAGAATGCATGTATCCTCTTGTTTTAACATCAGGGAACCATCTAGAAGTCTCCTTTGTATTTATGTGTATTTCATCTTGAAGTATTTCTCCTTTTCTCTACTTGTTTCTCTTCTTTTAGCCCCAGGCTATATGTGTCTGAATGGCAGGTCAAAGGCTTGGAAGTTATTGTTTTCCCTTGATACTATACAAATTTCATTTTAAGGGGCACCTGGGTGGCTCAGTCAGTTAAGCATCTGACTTAGGCTCAGGTCATGATCTCCCAGTTTGTGAGTTCAAGCCCTGTGTTGGGCTCTGTGCTGACAGCTCAGGAGCCTGGAGCCTCCTACAGATTCTGTGTCTCCCCCTCTCTCTGCCCCTCCCATGCTCATGTTCTCTCTCTCTCTCTCTCTCTCTCTCTCTGTCTCTCAATAATAAATAAAAACACTAATTTTATTTTTAAATTCCATTTTAAGTATTTTCAGGCTGATTTCCCTGCCAAAAAATGTTATCTATTTTATAGACAATTCATTGAATCAGGCAACAAACAGCTAAATTAGACTTGGCATTTCATTAGCTATTTGGATGTAGATACACATATTTGTCCACAATACCCAAGAATAAATTGAAATATAGGCAGTATTTCAAAAATAAGATAAAAGGAAAATTCATACTACATAGTAATATCAAAAACATAGGCCCATGAAAACAAAACAAAAGCAACATAATCAAATTACAATTTATAAAGTTATGACACAGTAGAAGGTATAAAATTCAACTGTGCTTACTTTCATACAGTTTCTCTCATATTCTTGGCTAATTACAAAGTAATCTGAATTAATAAAGAATTGAACCTTCCTATAGTCAACTCTCAGAGGTCAACTGCTATTCACACAACATGCTGTAAAGTGGTTTTCAAAAATATATTTCTGTTCTGTTGTATTTGTACATAAGCATTACAATAAGAACTATAAAGTTTTGGTTCCTAAGTAAGAGATTGAGTCCTTGAAATGCTGTCTACTTGTAGTCTCACTGTTCTTATGATACTCCTTTTTTCTCAACTTCTTAAAAAAATTTTCAAGTCTATGTATATATTTTGAGAAAGACAGAGACAGTGAGCAGGGAAGAGGCTGAGAGAGAGGGAGAGTGAGAATCCCCAGCAGATTCCCCACTGTAAGAGTGGAGCCCTATATGGGGCTTGAACTCACAAACTGTGAGATCATGACCTGAACAGAAACCAAGAGTGGGACACTTCACCTACTGAGCCCCCAGGCACCTCTCCTCGACTTTTTGACAGCTACAGCAGCTACAAAATGAATGATTGTTCAGTGCCAATTTGCAAAACATTTCCTCTACATATTACTGTATTTTGTTTGGAAAGCTGAGATCACCAATATATGGCATTCTGATCTTTAAAAAGAAGCAAAAATAAATGGGAAATAGAGAAGCAAAATCAGGCAAAAATATAGAAGATTTTCATTTAAAAATTAAGAAAAAAAATCCAGTGTGTTAAAATAGTGACTTTCTTCATTTATTATATGCTGCTGGAGTGCTCTCTGTCATTTAATGTTATTATGTGCATCTGATTGGACCCTAGGGATTCATCACTGTGTTTTTCAATAAAGAGCACAACTTTATGTTTAAGCATTTATTTATTTTTGAGTGAAAGAGAGAGAGACAGAGCATGAGTGAGGAAGAGGCAGAGAGAGAGACACACAGAATTCCAAAGCAAGCTCCATGCTCTGAGCTGTCAGTACTGAGCCTTACATTGGGCTCAAACCCACAAACCTTAAAATCATGACCTGAGCCAAAGTTGAACACTTAACCGACTGAGCAACCCAGGTGCTCCACAATTTTACTTTTCTTTTCTAATTTTTTAAATGTTTGTTTATTTTTTAGAGAGAGAGAGAGAGACAGAGCACAAGCAGGAGAGGGGCAGGGAGAGAGGGAGACACAGAATTGGAAGCAAGTTCCAGGTTCTGAGCTGTCAGCACAGAGCCCGATGTGGGGCTCAAAAGCATGAACTGTGAAATCATGACCAGAGCCAAAGTTGGACATGTAACCGACTTAGCCACCCAGGCACCCATCCACAGCTTTACTTTTATATTAAAAGTGGATTTTTAATTTAAATCATTTATTCTTTATGTATTATTTCAAGTAATATATTGTTTTTCAAAGCCATTAATATAATAGAAGAGCAATCATTAATGCAATGCTATATATTTTCCTCAGTAGAGATAAGATTGTTGATACATTAATGTATGCCAAGAATGTAAATCACAGCTTCGTAATATATTCAATAATCAGTTTGAAAACAGCCCACTATAGTATTCAATGTGTGATGCTACTAATTAGCACTTAATAATTAATGTCAATGTCCCAACTTGTCCAGAGGGTTTTCCATCCTTTCATATACTCCAAGAAAATGCCTGTCATAGAGACCTATTATTATGCGTCCATTAGAAAATGATGGTGTTATGATTTTTTTACATTACAAAGACAGTATTGTATAATGTGACACATACTGGATTGAGAATCTGTTATAGTCTAAGCCTACCTTACTGAATAGCTGCGTGTTTTTGGGTTAAGTCATGTAATCTCCATTTCTCCTCTGCAAAGGGGACATTTGAGAATTAGTATCTTCCAAGATGTACACTAAGAACAACTTATCTGAAACTTTGCTATTATTTAATATATATGTACTAGATCTATTGCATCATGGTACAGAATCCAATTCTAATTAATATGTCCCTAAGTGATTTTTATACATATTAAAACACACACACACACACACACACACACACAATCTCAGACGACTTTAGCTCTGAGGCTCCTTCTAGTGCTGATATTCTATGATTCTAAATTTCAATGAAATAATTACATATGCAAAGTGTCAAATTAAAACAAATCTGATCTTAAGTAAGGAGAGACTTTATTAGAAAGGATTACTGCAATAAGAAGTGGGGACAATTGTAATGGGACAGGGAGGGAGACTGTTACAAATAGAGAAAAGGCAAATATCTCAAAGGTTTAGTTAAGCCCTTTTTATAAGGAGAGGTAAACAAGAGTAGATAGAAAGGGGTGTGAGGGTATAGGATGACAGGGTGACATGACTATACAGTTGATGACGTCAGCTAATTATCAGGAGGGACCTTTAAAGAAGAATTGTATGATCCTTCTGGCTGAAAGTGGGTCAGAGTTCAAGATTCCAAAGAGGAGTGAAGTCTAACTTGGTCAGTCCGTTAACACGCAGTTATTCTGTTTGCTGTCTAGGACAAATATGAAGCAAAGAATAGGAATTTGAGGGGTAGTTGATGTTCAGTCAACCAAGCATCAGACTTTGGCTAGGGTCAGACTTTGGCATCAGCATAGAGCCAGCTTTGGATCCTCTGTCCCCCTCTCTCGCTGCCCTTCCCCTGCCCATACCCTCTCTCTCTCTCTCTCTCTCTCTCTCTCTCTCTCTCTCTCTCTCTGTGTCTCTCAAAAATATAAACATTAGAAAAGGTGGGGGGCGCCTGGGTGGCTCAGTTGGTTAAGCATCCAATTTTGGCTCAGGTCATGATCTCACAGTTGGTGGGTTTGAACCCCGCGTCTGGGTCTGGGCTGACAGTCCAGAGCCTAAAGCCTGCTTCAGATTCTGTGTCTCCCTCTCTCTCTGCCCTCCGCTACTCATGCTCTGTCACTCTCTGTCTATTAAAAATGAACAAATGTTAAAAAATTAAAAAAAAAAAAGGAATTTGAACGGTCTGTGTCTGGCCTGTCCCAGGAAACCAAGGCAGGGCAACCATGAAACTTATCTCAGTGTATGACAAAGGGGGGACTCCTTGCACTAAGTCATTTACTGAACACAAAATTTGGGTGGGTTTCTTGCTATTGCTGTTTTGCAGGGCTCAGGCACAGTGCATTGTCAAAAGCAACTTCTGAATTAGGTAGAAAAATAAACCTTCTGAGACCATTACAGAAAAGAAACACTCAGTTTCAAAACTCCACAGGAGAAAGCATTGTTAAATTAAGGTTGCACTTCTTCAGCAAAAACATTAAAGATTTGAGTCTTTACAGAAGTATAATACAGGCCTCAGTTTAGTGGAGAACTTCATTCTCTCAGGATGCTATTTTTGTGAAAGCAAACTGCTGCAAATTTATTTCAAAAAGGTGAACCACTGCCTCACAACCATGGATAATATACTTAACCTTTTATATATAGAAATTACATAAATATATAATATGTATTGTAATATTATAAACATATATTTAAGATATATAAATATATATTACATATTTAAAATATAAGTATTACATATTTATAGCATATTTATATACTTTATATAACATAATTTATAATATATTTAAAGTGTATATTATAAAGCATAGATATTTATAATATAAAGTGTATATATATATATATATAAATACGTATGTATTTAAATCTTCTTGTCAGCTCAGTGTCCCCAGCATAGGAATGCTTGACAAGCTGCAGAGGTAGAACAGAGGCAGTGAATCTGGGGCATCCTGCTCCCAGACTGCCTCAAGCAGAGTCGAAACTACCTTGCATAGCAATGAAATGTATTAAACATTTACACAGCTGCTTGTTATCAAAATTGCTTATCTTGTAGTTTTTAATAATAACTCTTTTGATTTCCCAGAGTGCATCATCACTGCTTAGCAGAAAAGAAATCTCATTTTCCTTAGGTATTGCATCCCTTTATTCCAGCCTGCCTTCCCTGTCCCTCAATACACACACACATACATGGGCGCGCGCGCGCACACACACACACACACACACACACACACACACTTTTGTAATGAACCACTCAAAGAGAATGATGTAGAGCAGTGTGAAGGGAGAGTGTGGTCCTGTACCATAGAACAGAGTACTGTTTATAAGCATGCTTGACGATTCACTCAGTATGTGTTTTGTTTATGAGAAAAGTTTGGTGATGTAGTGGGTAAATAATCTTTTCATAAATGCATCTGTGTTGGTGCTTGCAGAGTGTGTATATATATAGACTCTCTAAAAGGTTTTTTGAATCTCATTAACTGCTAATATGATGCTCATTTTTATAAAAAGAATAGGATGAAGGTAGAGAATCTTCGCATACTGAGGATCAAAGTTAATTCTTTGGAATTTTTTAATAAAACTTTCAGTATTATGTTGAATAAAAGTGGATATTCTTTTCTTGTTCCTGACCTTAGGTGGAAAGCTCTCAGTTTGTTTCTCATTAAGGATGATGTTAGGTGTGGATTTTTCATATGTAGCCTGTGTTATGTTGAGATATGTTCCCTCTAAACTTAATTTGTTGAGAGTTTTTTATCATGACTGGATTTTGTACTTCATCAAATGCTTTTCCTGCATCTATTGAAATCATCATATGGTTTTTATCCTTTCTCTTATTGATGTGCTGTAACTCATTGATTGATTTGCAAGTATTGAACCACTCTTGCATCCCAGAAGTAAATCCCACTTGATGCAGTTAATGATTTTTTAAAATGTATTATTGGATTTGGTTTGCTAATATTTTGTTAAAGATTTTTGCATGTATGTTCATCAGAGATATTGGCCTGTAGTGTTTTTTCTTTTGTTTTTGTTTTTGTTTTTGCTCTGTCTTTATCTGGTATTGGTATTAGTATAATACTGGCCTCATAGAATAAATTCGTAAGTTTTATTTCTCTTCAATTTTTTGGAATAGTTTGTGAAGAATAGATATTAATTCTTCTTTAAATGTTTGGTAGAATTCACCTGTGAAACCATCTGCTCTTTGACATTTTTTTGTTGGAAATTTTTGATTAACGATTCAACTTCATTGCTGGTGATTGGTGTGTTAAAATTTTCTATTTCTTCCTGCTTCCGTTTTGAGAAGTTATATGTTTCTAGGAATTTATCCAAGTTCTTCTATGTTGTCCAATTTGTTGACCTATAAGTTTTTATAATATTCTGTTACAATTGTTTATATTTCTGTGGTGTTGTTGCTATCTCTTCTCTTTAATTTGCGATTTCTTTTTCATTTGTGGTTTTGTTTATTTGGGTCCTCTTTATCTGTCTCCCCCCCTTTTCTGAGGAGTCCTTCCAAGGAAATAGCTCCTCATTTCACTGATGTGTTTTCCTGTTCTTTTAGTGTCTATATCATTTATGTCTGCTCTAATCTTTATTATATCCCGCCTCCTTCAGGTTTTGGATTTTGTTTTGTTTTGTTTTTATTTTTCTAGCTCCATTAGGTGTAAGGTTTACAGTGTTTAATTCTTTAAAAGATATAGTTATGGAAATATCATTTTACGCAATTTTTCAGATGGGAAAAATTAAGGTAGAAATACCATATGAAGTAGTCTTTAAAAGCATAAGCTCTAGAGTTTGGCTGCCTGGATTAAAAATCTAAGCTCCTCTACTAACAAATTATATGTGATAAATTTTTAATTAACAAAAATATTAAAATTGATAATATATGCCACACCTACGCGATTGGGTTGATGTGAGCATTAAATGAAATTTTATACTTAAAATATTTTCAAATAAAAAGTTGCACTTGAGAAAGTTAAACCGGCAATAAAGACTTAATTACAGGCACTTCAATAGGGAAAAGAACTAAGAATGCAGTCTGATCATAAGTTGGCTGAAACAAAGAATGGATGAGGTTTTAAGTACCTGGTGGAGGAAGATCTTCTGCTATTTGTGTTTACTGATTGGCTTTACCAAAAATAAAAATTAAAAACATAATTTTTCTTGCACATTCATGACAGGAGGTAGCTTTACAGTTTGGAGCAAGGAATCTACCCAAATAATGCTCTTACCCATTCACAGAGCCTGGGAGGCAAGAACATTTATCTTCCTTGATTATTACATTTCCAAGGGATGATTCTAGTTCCTTGAAAAAGAGAATCTTGGGTTGTAAAACTGGCAGGAAGCTTTTATCAAGAAAAAAATCTGTTGGAACTAATTAACAAATTTAGTAAAATTGCAAGATATAAAATTAACATACAGAAATTAGTAACATTCTTATACACTAACAATAAAATATCTGAAAAATTAATAATGCAAGTATCCCATTCAGAATAGCATCAAAAACAATAAAATACCTAGGAGTGTATATAAGGAAATGAAAGATCTGTACAGTGAAGACTACAAAATCTTGATAAATGAAATAGATGAAGTTACAAACAAATGTAAAGGTATCCCATGTTCACTGGTCTGAAGATTGAATTTGAATGGAACCACAAAAGACTCCAAATAGCCAAAGCAATCCTGATAAAAAAAAAAAAAAAAAGCAAAGCTGGAGACATCACACTTCTTGATTTAAAAATATAATGCAAAGCTGTAATAATTAAAACAGCATGGTACTGACATTAAAGGAGATACATAAATGAATGGGACAGAATAGAGACCAGAAATAAACCCCTGCACATACATCAACTTATAGTTGACAATAAAGCCATGAACACTTAATAGGTAAAGTATCTTCAACAAATGCTATTGGGTAAACTGGAAAACCAAATTAAAAAAAAAGAATGAAATTGGACCCCCTGTCATACACCACTGAAAAAAATAACTCAAAATGAATCATACATTTAAATCTAAGACCTGCTACCATATAACTCCTAGAAGAAAACAGGAAAGAAACTCCTCAACGTTGGTCTTGGCAACGATTTTTGGATATGACACCCAAAGCACAAGCAACTAAACAAAAATCAAATTTGACTACATCAAACTCACGATCTTCTGCACAGCAAAAGAAACAATCAGCAAGATGAAAAGACAACCTACAAATTATGAGAAAATATTTGTAAATTGTATATTGAGTAAGACTAATAACCAACAAATATAAAGAGCTCATAGAACTCAATAACAAAAAAAAAAAAAAAGACAAAAGCAAGCAATATGATTTAAAAATTGGGTAGAGGAACTGGGTAGACATATTGCCAAAGAAGACATACAAATGGTCAATGGGAACACAAATATGCTCAATATCACTTTATCATCAGGGAAATGCAAATCAAAACTACACTGTTTAGAATTGCTTCTACAAGAAGACAAGCGATAACAAGTGTTGGCAAGTAGGTGGAAGAATGAGAACTCTTGTATATTATTGATGAAAATGTAAATTTGTACAGCCACTATAGAAAATATATAGAGTTTCTTCAAAAAAAATAGAACTATTATATCATCCAGCAATCCCACTTCTAGATTGTATTTAAAGGAAATGAAAACAGGATCTCAAAGAGATATATTTACTTATATGTATATTGTGGCATTACTCATAATAGCCAAGATATGGAAACAACCTAAGTGTCTGTCAATTGATAAACAGAGAAATAAAGGATTTATATCTCACCAAGTGGAGAAAGAATTTACAATTTTGTTTTTTTACAGCAAATGCTTGAAAAAAAGGGAGGTCAGGGGCCTAGAGTTAGGAAAAAGACAGTCTAAAGTTTAGCCAAAATAAGAGAAACATTAAGACCCTCAAGGAGGGCATAAGATTATTAGGACCTTATTAGAGAAGGAAAATAATTTTTCCATAGTCACAAACATTTAATGGTCAAATGGGGGTTGTGAACCAATGGCTGCTTGAATTTAACATCCATGATCTTAACTTCTGTGGTAACCTGAATCGCTAGATTAAGGGACCCCTTTTTATATGTCTCCTCTAGGACACCTGGCCTGGTGACTTGCACCTAGTAGATGCTTTTTTTTTTCTTTTAAGGACCTTTTATGTTATAAGATGAGCTGCCTTTAGATAATATTATTTGTCAGTTATTATTTGTTGAGATATTTTCAGAAAATAATTATATCATCATAACCTGTTTTAAGCAGGACATTCTAAGAATCTTTCTCAATATTCCCTATCTCTTTTATGAAATAATAACAAGGCAATAAATATATTCTATATTTCATCCTACCAGCAAAATCAAAGGAAGTCCTAGTCAATAAAACTCAGGTCCTCAGTAGGGTGTTGAGATTGGTTGGGCATGGAAATCAGCCAATTAGTATACCCCATATTTGTTTTCTGTTTCTTTTGGACAGATAAACAAAACCAGCATAGAAATTATATCATTCAATGTCCTTAGTTTTTGAGATACTGAAGTTAGATAAGAAGCAGAAAAAAATTGAAGGAAGTTTTAGTCCTGGACTGGCACCTGAGGGCAAGCGAGAAATAAACGGACTGAAAAAACTGTGAAATGCAGCATAAGTATAAAAAAACACACACTTCATACATGTGCAACTTAATGAATAGTTACCAATTTGGACTCTTCTGTACCACATCTGGAGGAAGATATACTGACAGTCTCAGGGAGTTCCAACTTGTTTTTTACTTCTCAGGAGATTGAGAGGTACATAAGAGAATTCAAACTCTCTGGTCTTAATCTGAATGAACATTTTTGCCTGTATTTTCCTGAATCTTTCCTTCTCATTACTTTAACTATTCTGTCTATGAAAACTGAAATCTAAAATTTTCTTCCACTTGTTATTTCTATATTCGTAAACCCTCAGGACTGTCGTTGATGGTCCTGTTACAATCAATGTTCTTTTCCCTCTATCAGCAGAATCAAGTTGTTATTTTGAAATTAATTTACGTCATCTGTCTTTGCACAATTCACTGAGATACGTCTTGTCACCCACATTTCACAGTGTGACATCTTGTCAAAGCCATTTTGCTACAAGCCTTTTGAAACCAATTTCACAAGTCAAATGACTGGTCTATATGCTAAGAATAAAAATCTCTCCAGTCAGCTAAAATGTTGCTGTTGTCATTTTTAATGAAGTTGTCCTAGAAGAGCAAAACACCCAAGTCTGACAGATTCACATATACATATATAGGTATAAGACAGGTTTAAATGAATCCAGCTTTAAGTAAAAATTTGAACAGATTGCACATTTAGATGAAGTTAATTTAATAACCCAGTAAGAAGAACTCCATATGATAGAAATTATATCTCTGTAATTGTTTGCTGTTGTCATAGATAGAATGAGGAGGCAAGCTGCCAGTGGAACGCTATAGAAGATCAGCGAGTTGTCATTGGAGACAAGAATGCAAAGGCAGCACTCTCTGTTCCTATCAATCAGAGGAGAATTCAGTTCTCTTGCACAGTCTTTTCTTTATTAGATTATATGGATATTATTTTTTTAATTGTCAAATTTCTCAGATTGAAGGACAGCTATTTATGCTCTAAAAGTCCTTAAATAAATATTCTCATATTCTAATGTATTCTTGAATATGTCAACCATAGACAAATGAAAAAAAATCATTGGGTGGTTAGCTTGAGTGGAGTGAAAAATGTAAATGGAATGTCTTAAGGACTTTTCATCAAACAGACTCAATTGAGGCCATTTGCTTCACTCAGTGCAAAAGAAAATGAGGCACTTTATTTTAAGTAGCTCGTTTGAAGCTTTGTTCTTGGACAGAAAGACAACTGTACTATGCAATTATTTAATTTTTTATTGTATATTTAGGTAGTGCTTTACTATTGTAATCATTTAATGATTTAATTTGTATGCAATTATTTAATTTTTACTGTATGTTTAGGTAGTGCTTTACTATTTTCAAAGTACCCAAAGATTGTAATCATAATATAAAAAATAATAAACACTAAACATTATGTGTGACAAAATCAGAGCATTCTCTTTCTTAAATTGTGACAGGTAAAAATTAGCATAAAGAGTATGCTGAGTTTGGCCTTCTATAGAAGTAATTCTCAGTTACAGATGGTTTGTTACAGATAATATGATACTTTTCTAATCTCATTTAATGCAGGAATGTGCTCTACAATATTAATTAAGGAATTAGAACCAAATACTATTGTTACAAGTTACACTATAAGTGTAACTTCTAAGTATTTCAAAAGTACTTTCATATCAACAATATGCATGCCTGTATAGGATCAAGAAAAAATATATAGGAAATAAGATTTTAGTATAATGTCTGTATCAAAGTGTTGAGGGATAGAAGCAGAAAAATGTTCACCTTTAGCCTGCACTGCTGACCTATAGCCTCAATAGTTCCAATAAGAATCAAATATGTGTGGTTGCTACTTTCTTAAAGGGTCTCATGACTGCCTGCAGATCTCACCAAAAGTTAAAATCAAACTGAATGACGAGCACCAGAGAAATCTTGTGCAAGTAGTTTTATGAATAGAAATCCAAAAAAGACATTTATGATCTAATACTCCCTGCATGTTCCCTCACCCTCGAACACTAAGCATATAACCATCAACTTCCTACAGCAAAAGTGCAGCTCTTTCTGCCCACGGGTCCTGTCCCCATCATAATTAAATAAATTTACTAAATCACACCATACAACATCTCAAGAACTCTTTCTTGACCATTGCATTTGATGACCCCACAACAGAAGTAGCAAAAGTATTGATTGACCCATATGATATTTTCCTTAACTTAACCTTTTTGCTTTCATTTCTTTGAGGAATTGACAAACTATGGCACATAGGTGGCCAGTGGCTTTTATTTTTTTCTTTCCCTTCCAGGCTTTGAAAATAGCAACAGTTTTTGCATTTTTAATGAGAGCATGTGGTATTGTTATATAGATTATTGTATAATATCCTAATTTTGTCTACTGTCTCCTGAAGAGTAAAGTACTATCTGGCTCTTTAAGAAAATTAGCTGGTCTCTGTTTTATTAATTTATTTTTTTCAAATTTTTATTTAAATTATAGTTGGCTAACATACAGTGCAATACTGGTTTAAAGAGTACAATTCAGTGATTCATCACTTATGTACAACACCCAGTGCTCATCACAACAAGTACCCTCTTTAATACCCATCACCAATCCAGCTCACCCCCTTCCCTCAATAAACCCTCAGTTTGTTCTCTATTGTTAAGAATCTCTTATAGTTTGTTTCTCTCTCTCTCTCTTTTCTTTCCCCTCCCATATGTTCATCTGCTTTGCTTCTTAAATTCCATATATGGGGGCTGCTAAGTGGCTCAATCAGTTAAGCAGCCAACTTCGGCTCAGGTCATGATCTCATAATTTGTGAGTTTGAGCCCCAGATGGGGCTGATCCAGCTCAGAGCCTGGAGCCTGCATTAGATTTTGTGTCTCCCTCTCTCTTTGCACTTCCCCCCTTGTTCTTTCTCTCTAAAAAATAAATATTTATAAATATATACATATATATATATAAATTCCACATATAAGTGAAATCATACAGTATTTGTCTTTCTCCGGCTGACTTGTTTTGCTTAGCATAGTATACTCTAGCTCCATCCATATCATTGCAAGTGGCAATATTTTATTATTTTCAATGGCTGAGTAATATTCCATTGTGTATATGTATCACCTTCTCTTTATCCATTCATCAGTCGATGTACATTTGGGCACTCTCCATAGTTTGGCTATTGTTGATAGTGCTACTATAAACATTGGGGTGCACGAACCCCTTTGAATCAGTATTTTGTTATCCTTTGGGTAAAAATCTAATAGTATAATTGCTGGGTGATAGGATAGTTCTATTTTTAACTTATTGAAGAACCTGCATGTTGTTTTCCAGAGTAGCTGCACCAGTTTGCATTCCCACCAACAGCATAAGAAGGTTTCCCTTTCTCTGCATCCTCTCCAACACTTGATGCTTTTTGTGTTGTTAATTGTAGTAATTTTGACAGTTGTGAGGTGATATCTCATTATGGTTTTGATTTGTGTTTCTTTGATGATGAGTGATGAGCATTTTTTCATATGTCTGTTAGCCATCTAGAGGTCTTTGGAAAAGTATCTATTCATGTCTTCTTTCCATTTCTTAACTGGAATTTGTTTTTTGGGTATTGAATTTGATAAGTTCTTAATAGATTTTGTATACTAACCTTTTATCAGATATGTCATTTGCAAATATCATCTCCCACTCCATAGCCTTTTTTTTAGTTTTGTTGAGTGTTTCCCTCAATGTGCAGAAGATTTTTTATCTTGATGAAGTCCCAATAGTTTATTTTAGCTTTTGTTTCCCTTGCTTCCAGCAATGTGTCTAGTAAGAAGTTTCTGGGGCTGAGGTCACAGAGGTTGCTGACTGTGTTCTCCTCTAGGATTTTGTTGGCATCTGTTTTAGAACACTGGCAACACCTTAAGTATGTGATTGTCTTGCTATGCATGATTCTTATGTTGCTGATCATAGAGAAATAACATTTAAAGCTTCTCCTGTATATAGTTTCTTAACAATTCAAGTTTCCTTCTATCTTTTGTTTCCTAAGAAATTTTTTGGTGATTATTTCAATTGAAAGTTATGAAAGAATTTCTTGATTCATTGAGATGATCAAATGATGTTGCTCCTTTAATCTCCAAATGTGGTGAATTATACTTATTTATTACTGTTGGACCACTTCGAAATTTGTGTAGTAAATAATTTACAGTAATAGATTATTATTTTAAAATAGTGAAAAATTAACCTAGCTAATATTTTATTTAGAAGTTTTTAAAATTAAATTGATAAAACAGACCCTGAATTCTCTCAATCTCACTCTCATCATTTTCTATTGTACTAATTTTTTCCCAGAGGTTACATGAATCTTATAAGATAAGCTAGAGGCTTTTTCCCCCATTTTTTATATTAAACTTGCATATCATGTGAATTCATCATTCAGTGAATATTTGTAAGAAGTCCACTATAAAGCCCTCTGGGCCTTGGTTATTATTGGAAGGCATGTTTATTATCGACTGTGAAACAATGTGGATTGTAGAGAAAATATCTTTATGTTTTTACATAGTGAGGGCCTAGAAGAAATTTTACTGAGATTTGGAAACTGAGCTAGAAGAGCAAATGGAAGTTAATTTACAATTGCATAGATATTGAAAACTCCACAGAGATTTACCTAACTGCAGGGGTATGTTTTTATACCTGAAAGGAAAATAAGTCATCTTTGGATTGTAAAGCCTGAGGCAATGGTCTTTCATTTCCCCTGGTGAAGATTATTCAAATTCCAAAGTATTAGAGTAGAAATTTCCGGGAAGATTCTCTATGTTGGGTAGGAGTTAGCTGCCTATTTTTTTTCTGATTATAAGTACAGAAAATTTATTGTCTCTATTCTTTGCCTACAAGTCAGATTTTGTAAGTGGAGAATATTTGACTTGGTACCCACCGTGTTGGTGTAAGCTAAGAACTGAGACAGACTGGTGTGACATGCTTTTTATTGGGGTAAATAATAAAGAATTCTGCTCTGATTCAGAAACTTCATGTGTGCATTCAGGACAAAATAATAAAGATAAATATTAAAATTCTTTAAAATTTTTTAAAAATGTTTATTTATTTTTGAGAGAGGGAATGAGAGAGAGAAAGCAGGGAAGGGGCAGAGAGAGAGAGGGAAACACAGAATCTGAAGCAGGCTCCAGGCTCCAAGCTGTCAGCACAGAGCCTGAAACAGGGCTCAAACTCACGAACCATGTGATCACGACCTGAGCAGAAGTCGGATCCTTATGAGCCACCCAGGTGCCCCAATAGAGTAATATTAAAATTAGCATTTTGCCATGGAAAGATTCTTATAGGGATTTTTATTAAAATTTCATTAAACCTGTAAATAATAAAAGGTATATTAACGTTTTTGCTATGTTGAGTCTTCCAATCCATGAACATAATATGTGTCTCCATTTATTTAGGTTTTCTTAGATTTCTTTTAATTTTTGTTGAAGTGATTGTAAATGTTATGTCTTAATTTTGATTTCCATAAGCAACTAATCTGTGTTGATTATGTATTCTGTAAAACTTCAGAACTTAATTGCTATTTCTAAAGGCTTTATTTTGCAGATTTCTTGGATTTTTTACAAAACCAATCATATTGTTGTAGGGATTCTTTACCTCAATACCCAGGGTTTTTTGTCTGGCCTTGTAGCCTCTTCAAAAGAATGAAAAGGTGGACACAGAATAAAATGAAAGTAGGCAAAAGTTTATTAGAGTATAAGGTCAGAAAGTAGGAATAGCATGAAAGCTCTCTTTATGGAGAGGGGGTATTTGAAAGTGAATGCAAGAGACTATAGGCAAGGATCTTTATTTTATATGTTGGTCATCCCCCTTGTTCCTTCTCATGCTCTACCCTTATTGGGTAGATAACTCTAAATGCCTAGCTATCCCTTTTTGATTGGCTCATTTCCACTGTATGAGGGGTGGTCTATGGCCATAACTTTCCCGTACATTTTTGTGATCTACTTATTTTTAGTCAGGTCTTTTGTTTGTCAAATTCCTGAGGAAAACCTGAGTGGGGGGTAAGTGGTGTCTATTACATTCTTAAGAGGAACTTTATGCCAGAGGGAGATTGCTCCAGGTCAGAAGTATTCCCCAGAGGAAATGGTTTAAAATATGTATTTTTCCCCACCTAGGGATCTTCAAGTCTTAGCCTCTCCCTTTCTGCCTACTGAATCCTGTCTTTCCCTATCATAATATTATCCGCAAATAATTATATTTTTATTGCCAATATTTGTGCTTTTCAACACATTTATGTCATTGTATTGAAGTGTGTTTTTATAGACAACATATGTGTGAGTCTTTTTTTTTCCACTCTGCAATTTTCTGTATTTTAATTGAAACATTTAGATAATTTATATTTAAGTATTTTTCATATTAGGGCACAGATCTGTCATTTTATTATTTATATGTTTTCCTGTTACTCATTCTTCTGTTTCTCTTTTCTCAAGTTTCTGTAGAAAGGTTTTTTCAAGATTTTAAAGATTCTTTTAAGGAATCTGTGTTGATTTGTTTGAAGCACTTATGAAAGTATTATTTTTGTATAGGTTTCACAGAGGTTGCTATAGATATTATAATACACAGGTTATCACAGTCTATCTGGTGTCCCTGTTTCACCACTTCAAGAGAGGTGTAAAAATCTTACTTTCATTTAAGTCCCTTCACCCTCTACATTGTAAGTGTAATTGTCTTACACGTGAGTATCACATCAGATAGTGTTATAATTTTTGTTTCGATCATGAAATATGATTTTAAAACTTTATTTTATGGTTTTTTATTTTCCGTAATTTCTATCCTTAATCTTTATCCATCTATTGTTCTTTCTTTCTTTTGGTAATCCCAAGCCTCCTCTGCTACTTTCTCACTTCTGATCTGGGTATTTCCTTTAGCCATTCTTAAAGGGAAGTTCTCCTGATGACAAATTCTCTTTTTCATTTGCCTGATAATGTTTTATTTCCCTTTCATTCTCAAAAGATATTTTCACAAGATATAACGCAGGATTGACATTTGTTATTGTTCAGAAGTTTTAAATAGTATGTCACTTTTCTCTGGACTCCTTGGTTTTAGATAAAAATCTGCTGTCATTCAATTTGTTTTCTCTAAATAAGCAGCAATCTCTCTTGATGTTATCAACTTCATTGTGTGTCAGAGAGCTTTGGTTCAACTTAGCATGTCTTATTAAGTCTCTGACTTACTTTTTAAAAAGTAAGTTTTGTAAAGATCTTCACTCTTATCAAAATATTTTTCTTCCAAATATTTTCATCTGAAGGAGAACAAAGAATCAGCATTTTAACTGGTCTTCTTATAGCAGTTGGCCTGGCTCTCAGGGTCACTGGTAACCTCTTCCTAAAAAGTACTAAATCTGTATATACGATGCCTGACGAACAGCAGTGACAGACATTAGCCTTGAAATTCACTGTGTTTTGTGGCCTCTTCTCTAAAGAGTGGATCCTTCATCCATATTTGCTTTATCCATGTACTAGTTCAGTTAGATATGAAAGCCATTTGTCCTAGTGGATTTCTTTTCAATTTTGAGAAAGTCTCTCTCTGGTACAAAGAAGCTAGACCCTGCCTGTTTTTCAAACAAAACTACCAGCTATGGGTTAAAGTTTATTTATTGTACAGTTTAGTCCCTTGCCTCCAAAGCCAAAGACACCTTTTTTCCCTTTGATTCACTATACACATCTTACTCCCTAGTTTAGGTTTTTAATATTTTAAAAAATAATTTCAGTTTTTTGTATTTAAATTTTGCTTATGTCCATAATTGTTTGCTGTAAAACAAATTATGCCCAAATTAGTGGTTTAAAATAATAACCATGTATATATTTTATAATTCTGTGAGTTGGAAATCAAATGATGGTTTAGATTCCTGGCTTGTACAGGGAGCCCCAGGATGAACAGTTTGTCTCTGCCCCATGTGGTTTTTTCACCAAGCCAGTCCAGACTTTTCCACATGTCAGTGTTAGAGTCAAGAAGAGAAACATGCAAAAAGTCTTGAAGTCCTGACTCAGAACTGGCACAGGACTTCTGCCACATTGTCTAGGCCAAAGCAAGATAATAGTCTAAAGAAACCAAAGAAATAGGGAGATAGGTCTCAAGTCTTGATGAGTAGAGATTCACAGTCATATCATAAATTCACTTACTGGGAGGAAATAAGTTATGGCCAATTTTGCAATCCTGTACAGTTTTTAAAAATATTTTATGTTTATTTATTTTTGAGAGAGAGAAAGAGAGAGCTCACACAAGCAGGGGAGGGGCAGCGAGAGAGAGGGAGTCACAGAATCTGAAGCAGGCTCCAGGCTCTGAGTTGTCAGCACAGAGCCTGATGAGGGGCTTGAACCCACCAACTGCGAGATCATGACCTGAGTCGAAGTCAGACACTTAACCAACTGAGTCATCCAGGTACTCCTGTACAGTTTTTTCAAATATTCCTTCACTAGTATTCTATTTATTTTAATTGTTTTAAACATTATGTTAAAATCTTTTTTTTTTTAAACATTTTTAAATGGTTTTAATTTATTTTTAAGAGACAGAGAGACAGCGCGAGCAGGGAAAGGTCAGAGAGAGAGGGAAATACAGAATCTGAAGCAGGCTCCAGGCTCTGAGCTGTCAGCACAGAGCCCGACGCAGGGCTCAAACCCACGAACCATGAGATCATGACCTGAGCCGAAGCTGGACGCTTAACTGACTGAGCCACCCAGGTGCCCCTGTTAAAATCTTTTTAAATTATAATTTAAATAATTCCATAACTGACACTTTGGATGACTTATCTTCCTGTTTATTTTGTTTTATAATTATTCCCTTATGTAGTTGGTAATTTTTATTGTAAAATTAAATTTCAACCACAGAGAAGTTTTATAGGTAGAGATGGTGTGTGTGTGTATGTGTGTGTGCGCGCGCGTGTGTAGTGGTGGTAAAAATGAAGGAAGGGTCTCTTTTCCCCCAGGGTAAAGAAGTTTTGCTAAAAACCCATTTTTTTGCCTTTGTTTTTTGGTTTTGTATTTTTTCTATCTATCCTTGGAGTTCTGTGTCCAAAAACATTATTGGAAGATTCCCATGCAATGCAGGTGATATGAAATTTTACTCTATACCCACAAACTAAGTTTCTTTCCTTTCTCAAATTATCAGGCAGAGATAACCATCGATGTGGCTTATCAGTGTAAATACCAGACTTTTCTAGTATGCATTTACTAGTGTGGAAATTCATGTAGGGCCTCAGCTGGTTAGGCCTTTTAGTTTTAGTTGCCCCATTTGAGGATATGATGATAAAACACTGGCTCTAAGCTCCTTTCCAGGGTTTATATCCTCAGTGTTTCTGAAATTTTGATGGTATTAGTTGTGCATATGTTTCTTGTCTGAAACCCACACTTTTTTTTTTCTTTTTTCAGGCACAAAGGGTTTTTTTCTTTCTTTTATATTTAACTTTTCATTGTGGTTCTTGTAGTTTATTTCAAAATTTCTATATGCTTGAAGCATTATGGATATTCTGTATTAGTTCTCTAAAACTATCCCCAAATTATAGAAGTGTTTAATTTTTAAGTGATCTCTTTGCCCAATGTGGTGTTTGAACTCACAGCTCAAGATCAAGAGTCACATGCTCTAGCAACCGAGCTAGTCAGGCACCCCATGAGAAGTGTTTTTTGTTTGTTTGCCTGTTTTTAATGGTAACACTTAGCAGGAGTATAGGACATACTTTCATCAATAATGGTTCATTATAAAAGTTCACCTTGGCGTTTAAATAAACCAACCATGCCTGCCTTAAACATTAGATAGTGCTTCCATTTTAAGTGCATCCTCAGGTTTTTATCAATTAACATGTCTCATTATGAAACAGACATTATCTTCTTCTATCTACTGTGCCCTTGAAAGCACTGCAACATTAAAGCTCAGGGGTGCTATAGCTAGTTAAACTCATTTCTAAAATTCTGACTTTCTCTATTGACATAATCCTTATAGTTTACTGCCTCAGTATCAGAAGTGGTTTACAAACCAAAAGAGCTGTTTTTTGTATATGCAAGATTTCACAGGCTGCTAGTTTTAAGTGAAAGTCGTTGAGCCTTTACCCAGTACACTGAAATCATAGGGCAGGACTGTCTCTTCCAGATTACACTTTATATATACTTTTATGGTGGAATAGAGAAAATTACCCAAACTGAGATTCAACAAACTCTAGTCCCAGGGGTAACTGAGTAAAAAATATTTAGGTCGGTGGTTGAACAGTTTTGAAAAATGCTACACACTATCCCACTGTAGAGTGTTTATAATGCATATTCATATTATAAAAGGTTCTGAATATTATGCCATTAAAAAACCTTGATTTTAATTTTTAACTTTATATATTTTTAAGACTTTATTTTAGAGCCATTTTAGGTTTACAACAAAATTGAGAAGAAGGTATAGAAATGTCCCACATATTCTCTGCCACTACACATGCACAGCCCCTCCACATTATCAACACCTCACCAGAATGGTACATTTTTTTAAAACAAAGAATGAGCCTACATTGATACATCAAAATCAAGTAGTAGTTTAGATTAGGATTCACTCTTAATATATATTCTATTGGTTTGGACAAATGTGTAATGACATGTATCCATCGTATAATATCATAGTATTTTCCCTGCCCCCAAAATCCTTTGTGCTTTGCCTGTTCATATCGTCCCCCTTATTCCACAGCAACCACTGATCTCTTTAATATTTTTATAGTCTCCATAATTTTGCCTTTTTCAGGATGTCTTATAATTAAAGCATACAATATGTAACCTTGAATGATTGGTTTCGTTCACTTAGAAACCAATGATATGCATTTAAGATTCTTCACATCTTTTCATGGTTTGATAGCTTCTTTCTTTTTAGCATGGATAATATTCCATATTATGGATGTACCACAGTTTGTTTATCCATTTGCTACTTAAGGACATCTTAGCTGCTTCCACATTTTGATAATTATGAATACAGCTGCTATAAATGTATATGTGCAGGTTTCTATGTATACATGTTTTCAACTCCTTTGGGTTAATAATTGAGTGATTACTGGATCGTATGATAAAAGTATGTGTAGTTTTCTAAGAAGCCACAAAAATGTCTTTCAGACTGGTTGTACCATTTTGCATTTCCACCAGCAATGAAGGAGAATTCCAATTGCTATATGAAATGTCAGTATGAGGTGTTATCGGTGTTCTGGATTTCAGCCATTTTATTGTGTGTGTAGTGGTATTCTTTTGTTTTTTTAATTTGCATTTCTTGATGGCATATCATGTGAAACATCTTTTCATGTGCTTATTTTCCATCTTTATATCTTCTTTTTGGTGAAGTTTCGATTCAAGTCTCTAGTGCATTTTTTAATTCTAGTGCATTTTTAAAATTGAGTTGTTTAATAAAAAAACTATTAAAAAAGTAAAATTGAGTTGTTTGGTTTCTAATTGGTGAATTTTAAGAGTTCTTTGAATATTTTAGATAGTAGTCCCTTATCAGGTATGTCTTTTGTAAATTTTTTCTCATGGCCTGAGCCTGGTCTTCTCATTCTCTTGATAATACCTTTCATAGAGCAGAGATTATTTTATTATTTTATTTTTTTAGTTTTAACAAAGTGAAGCTTACAAATTGTTTCTTTCATGGATTTTATCTTTGTTATTGTGTCAAAAAGGCAACATGAAACTCCTAGATTACTCTTAGCAATTATCTCCTAAGTTATCTTCAAGGAGTTTTATAGTATCGCATTTTACATTTGGGTCTGCGATCCATTTATAGTTAGTTTTGTGAAAGGTGTAAAGTCTGTGTCTAAATTCATTTTTTTCCATGAAGATGTCCAATTGTTCCACTATTGCTTGCTGGTGACCATCTTTGCTCCATTTTATTGCTTTTGCTCCTTTGTTAAAATCAGTTGACTGTATTTATAGGTTTTAATTTCTAGGTTCTATATTCTGTTCTATTGATCTGTTTGTGTATTCTTTTGGAAATGCCACACTGTCTTGATTACTGTCACTTTATACTAAATCTTGAGTTCAGGTAAGGTAAGTCTTCCAAATTTCTCTTTTTCCTTCAATATTATATTGATGTTTCTGTGTCTTTTACCTCTTTCTATAAACTTTGAAATGAGTTTATAACATCCATGATAAAACATGTTAGGATTTTCAGTGGAATTGCATTGAATCTATAGATCAATTTGGAAAGAAATGACTTCTTTGCAATGGTGTCTTTTACTATTCATGAACATGACATATCTATTCATTTATGTGGTTCTTCTTTGTTTTAATTCATCAGAGGTTTGTAGTATTTCTCATATAGATCTTATATATATTGATAGATTTATACCTAAGTATTTCATTTTTGAAGGTACTAATGTAAATTATATTATGACTTTAATTTAAAATTCCACTCTTTTATTGTTAGTAAATAGTAAATCAATTGACTTTTGTATATTAACCTTATATCCTGCACTTTCTGTAATAACTGATAGTTCCAAGAGGTTTTTCTTTTTAATTCTTTAAGAACTTCTGCATTGGTGATCATGTTATCTGTGTACACAGACAGTTTTATTTCTTCCTTCCCAATCTACGTAACTTTTATTTCCACTTTGTGCCATATTGCATTAATTGGAACTTCTAATAAAATGTTGAAAGGGAGTGATGATAGGGGACATCCTTGCATTGTTCTTAGGGAAAATTTTGAGTTTCTCACCTTTAAATGTGATGTTAGATCTAGGCTTCCTAGGTATTTCTAATCAAGTTGAGTAGGTTTCCCTTTATTTGTAGTTCACTGAAAGTTTTTTTTTTTTTTATCACTAATAGGTATTCGGTTTTGTCATACTTTTGTTTTGCATCTATGACTATTACCTTGCGTTCTTTATTTTTTAGGCTGTTGGTGTGCTGGGTTACATTAATTGGTTTTTAAATGTTTAACTAGGCTTCCATATTTGAGTTAAATCCTACTTGGTCTTGGTGTGTAATTCTTTTTATATATTGTTGGGTTTAATTTGTTAGTTTTTTCTGGAGAATTTTTGCATCTATGTTCATGAAAGGTATCAATCTGTAGTTGTCTGTCTTGTAATGTCTTTATCTGGTTTTGGTATTAGGATAATGCTGGATTTACAGAATGAGTTAGGACACATTCCCTGTACTTCTACTTGCTGAAAGAGATTGTAGAAAATTGGTATAATTTCTTCCTTAAATGTTTAATTTTCCAGTGAAACCACCAAGGCCTAATGCTTTATATGGTTCAAGGTTATTAATTATCTAACAATTTCTTTAATAGGTATAGGCCTATTCAAATTGTCTGTGTTTCCCATGTATTGGTCAACTGAGTCTTCAAAGACTTGGTGCATATCACCAAGATGCACAACCTTGAGCATCTAGGTTATCTAATTTGAGGGCATAGAGTTGTTCATAGTATTTCTTTTTTATCCTTTTATTGTTCATGAGATCTGTATCAATGTTCCCTCCTATCTTCTGATATTATTAGTAATTTCTGTTCTCTCTCTTTTTCTTGGTTAGCTTGACTAGAGACTTATTGGTTTTATCGAATTTTTTGAAGAATTAGTGTGTGTGTGTGTGTTTTCTTTTCTCTATTGATTCCCTATTTTTAATTTTATTGATTTTTGCTCTAATTTTATTATTTTTTTCTTCTGCCTTCTTTGGATTTAAATGCTCATAATTTTGGAGATTCTTATGGTAGAAACTTTGATAATTGATATTAGATCTTTATTTGTATCTAATGTATGCATTCAATGTTACAAATTTCCTTGTAAGCACTGTTTTGACTGCATCCCACAAATTTGGTAACTGATAATTTTGTTCTCATTTCGTCAAAATATTTTAAAATTTCTCTTGAGACTTCTTGTTTGACTTGTGTTATTTAGAAATGTGTTGTTGAATCTCTATGTGTTTTGGAGATTTTCCAGTTTCCTTTGTGTTATTTCTTTCTAGCTTAACTTCATTGTGTTCTTTTTTTTTTTTTTTTTTAAACTTTATAGTTTATTGTCAGGTTAGTTTCCATATAACACCCAGTGCTCTTCCCCACAAGTGACCTCCACCAAGACCATCACCCCGCTTTA
>CM053568.1:54006645-54049277 GCA_028646485.1 Cryptoprocta ferox | reverse complement strand
TCCCTTGCCTTTGGGGATGTGTCGCATAGGAAATTGCTGCGATTGAGGTCATAGAGGTTGTTTCCTGCTTTCTCCTCTAGGGTTTTGATGGTTTCCTGTCTCACGTTCAGGTCTTTCATCCATTTTGAGTTTATTGAAGCCTTCTGATTCTTTTAAATTTGCAAAGATGTATTTTATGGTCCACCGTGTGGTCTATCTTGGTGAATGTTCCATGTGAGCTTGAGAAGAATGTGTATTCCTCTGTATTTTGGTAAAGTTGTCTTTAGATTCAGTTGTATCTATTAAAATCTTCCTGATTTTCTGTCTGCTGGATCTGTCCATTTTGAGAGAAGGATGTTGAAGTCTCTAACTATGATAGCTGAATTGATCTAGTTTACGTTGGATTTCTATGAGGTGCTTTTCTTTGATTTTTCCCTCACGTAATTATGATACTGTGTTAAGTGTATAAACATTAAAGACTTGCATTTTCTTGGGCATTGATTTCACTATCATTATTTAATGCCCTTCTTCGTCCTTGATAATATTCCTCACTGAAATCTACTCTGTCTGAATTAATATAGCTATTTTTCCTTCTTTTGATTTGTGCTAGCATGATACATTTTTTTCTCAGCCATTTACTTTTAATAAATATATGTACTTATATTTAAAGTAGACTTCTTGTACACAGCATATAGTTTAGCTGTCTCTGTTGGTCTACTCTAACAATCTTTTAATTGAAATATTTAGAGCATTGAAATTCCATGTAAGTATTGACATACTTGAATTACTATCTACTACATCCATTACTGTTTTCCATCTGCTAACTTTGTCTATGTTCCTATTTTTGTCCTCCAGAATTTTTCTGCTGTTTTTTTAAAAGAGAATTTCATGATTCCATTATATCTCCTTCTTTAGTGATAGTTATTGTCATTTTTAAATTTTTTCAGTGATTTCCCTGGAGTTTGCAATATACAGTTAAACAGATAATCTAAATCTACATTCAAATAACAGCATACCACTTCAAAAGTAGTGTACATATCTGATAAAAACAAACTAATTATAATTCCTTGCTCCCATCTTTTTACCATTGCTGTCATTTATTTCATTTATATGTTAGAATATTACATATACATACACACATTATATATTATTTACAATATTATATATTATACATACATACATAATTGAGTAATTGTTGCTCATATAGTTTTAAACAAACTTATCTGTTAGAAAAATTAAAAATAAGAGAAATAAAATCTTTTATTTTACTTTCACTTGTTTTTTCTTTGATGTTCTTCTTTTCTTTATGTAGATCTGAGTTTCTGACCTATATTTCCCATCTCTCTAAAGAACTTCTAACATTTCTTGCAAGTACTGGCAATAGATTCACTCAATTTTTCTTTGAGAAAGTCTCTATTTGTCCTTCACGTTTGAAGGATAATTTCACAGGGCAAAAATTGTAGGTTGATAGGACTTTTTCTCTCCACATTTCAAATATTTTACCCTGTTCTCTTCTTGCTTGTGTGGATTCTGAAAAGTCAGATATAATTCTTGTCTTTATTTCTCTGAAGGTAAAGTGAGTCTCTCTGCGCCCACCCACCCCAGCTTCTTTTAGGATTTTTTATCTTTGATTTTCTGTGATTGGAAGATGATATGTCTAGGTGTAGTTTGGGGGCATCTTCCTACTTTGTGTTCTCTGAACTTCCTGGACCTGTATGACATTAATTTTGGAGGAAATTCTCAGTCATTGTTGTTTCAAATATTCTATTCCTTTGTGTCTCTCCTTCTGGTACTCCCATTACATGTATGGTATACCTCTTGTTATTGTTCCCATAGCCTTTGGATATTCTGGGTTTTTTTTTTTTTTTTTTGTCAGCTTTTGTTTTCTTTGCATTTTGGTTTATAAGATTCTTTTGATGTGTTTTTTAGCACAGAGATTTTTATCTCAGCTGCATCCCATCTAATAGACCCATCAAAGGCACTCTTTATTTTTGTTAGAATGTTTTTTACTTCTAGCATTTCCTTTTTGTACTTTCTTTGGACTTCCATTTCTCTGGCCTTCTGTCTACCTTATCCATTAAAGTCCTTAGCATATTAAATTCTTATTCTAGTAATTCCAAATCACTGACAAGCCTGGTTCTGGTGCTTGTCCCATCTCTTCAGATTGTGCTTGTCTACTTTTGATGTGCCTTGTAATTGTTTTTCTTGGTAGCTGGAAAGGAGGTATTAGGTAAAAGGAAGTATTGTACAGAGGCCTTTAGTATTGTAATGGTGAAATGTGTGTGTGGGGGGGACCTTTTTTTATAATTAGTCATATGATTAAATCCTAGTCTTTTAATGAGACTCTGCCTCTAGAATGTAAACTTTACAAGTGTGTCTCATTTTTTACCTCCTTATTTTGGGCTAGCATGGGCTTTAGGTTGGTAGTTCCCTTCTCTCACTGGAAGACTGGACCTGGAATTGGGTATTTCTCTTCCCCAGTGCACTTAGTCTTTGGCAGTTCAAGTTCTCCTTAATTAATTTCCCATGGAGGCAGACCTAGTTAAGAACAAAATGCTATGACATATTTCCAAAAAACTAATTGTCCCTGCTCCTTTTGGAAGCCTAAGGAGATTTTTCTCTCATATTTACTGTGGAACCCTAGTTGAGCTCCTGGAGGTAAATTACACCTAGTTTTGGGGATTCTCATATGATTAGGTCCCCCTGGACTTTTTAATTTCCAGGTAGCACTGAGCTTTAAGAAGTTTGTCCATTACAGTTCAGGTTTTTTTACTCAGGTGCTGGTTCCTGTGTGGGGTTTCTGCTTCTGAATCTCTACTCTGATAATACTTGACTTCCTATATGGGGGAAGGACTTTGCTCTGTGTCCATTCATCTCTTATGAATCCAAAAAGATTTATTGATTTTTCAGTATGTTAATCTTTTTTGCTTGTTAGGATGGGGGAAAACACCACAGTACAACATATTTGAATACAAAAATAAAGTATCTGACAAAAAATACCCATATCCATTTGCCAAGAATAATTATCTTCCAAACTTCACTAGAATGTTAGCTATTGTGTTTTATAAAATGCTTTTTAAATAACCAGTTTCTAAAACCTTTCCATTATAATAGAAACCTGATACAAAATGATTATGGAGAAAGCAAAGGAAGAGCTCACCATAAGAATACATTGGGTTGGGTTGGGCCTATTCTGCTCATTCGTGGCACTAAAAAAGAAGAGACAACTTATCAGTGATTATATTATCAGGTATTTTGTATTAAATTGTGTTCTTATTTTTATAACTAAAAACAAACAAATTAACATAAACATAAGATATGGATAAATTAAAATTTGTTTATATTTTACAAAAGTAAAAAAGAGTCTGTATTTCCCACACAATTTTCTGAATCTGTGCCAAGGAACTGAATATTCATTGTAAACTAAACAAAATCATGACTTAAGGAGAACGTGTAAGACAATGGGAAAGGTTAATCCATGACACATTCACAAACTTTTATTAAATCCTTCCATGTCTCAATCACTATGCTAGGTATTAAAGATACAAATGGAAGAATTGGATTTTGTGATTCTCTCTTGTCTTCTAGTTATCTGTAACTATACTCCAATGCTGAATTATTTTTGGTCTGTCCAACTAATATGTTGTATAATACATCTCTCTTGCATTAAAAATCTCTTCAGCCTTCTAGAATTAACTCCTTACAACATCCTGGGTGTAAATGTTTAATGATTATTATCCTTTAGCCATGGCAGAGTCTCTTTAACTATTTCAAAAGAAACTTATTATACCATCAGCTGGAAATCTTCATGTCTCTATTTTTCAACCACTCGTGCAAAATTCTAATCTCCCAGTGTCTACCCTCTAACCTTGAAGCCAAGTTGGCAATATTTCTTAAGGCACCATGTAGAGAGGTTTAATCCTAAAGCGACCGTGAAAAATGATGCATGTACTACCAACTTAAATCTTGCACTTCATGAGTGCAATTTAAAGGGAAAAATTATATGTAGTTACAATGAATCCTAAAACTTCTTCGAAGAAGCAATAATATTGTAAGAAAACCAGTAAGATATTTAAAAGATAATAAAAGGCAGTGAATTTATCTGCATTCCGGATTGACTAAATGCTATGTAAAAGTTGACTATGTTATAGAATTATGTTTCTAATTTTATTGAATGTTTATTTGGGTGCTACATTTTGATATGCTAGAGTTCAAGTGATTCACAATAAAGAGACAAGTATTTGTTTTGGTATAGGATTCTCAGCGAAGAAGTAGAAATGTATATTCTGATCCCCAAATAAAAGGCAATATATTCATTTATTCACATATGAATTTATTTAATATTTGTTAAGTATCACCTCTGTCTTATGGAATTCTGCTTGACTGTGATCCAAATATGACTAAGACATGCTTAGTTGCTCAATATTTTTTTTCAAAAGGATTTTAATGGGATTTTTTATTTGTTTGAAAATAAACAATAATTCCCATTTCTCTTACAGGTGAAAAGAGCTAAAGTTAACTATGATGACTTCATATCAGTGCCAATTATGTCATTTTCTATCATGATGATTGAGCAAATCAAGTAACATTTCTGAGACTAAATTTCCTCATTTGTTTATTCACCTGCAGTCCATTTTACATATCTGAAATATGCTAGGCACTGTGTTCAGCATAAATTTATATAAATTCTTATGTAATTCTTTTAAACAAAGAAAATAAACATTTCTTTTTCATTTGTTAGTAAGGATATTATAAAACAGAATTTAAATTCATTGTGCAAAATGATTCAGGCTAGTAAGCATATGAACTAAGATTTAGGCCAGGCTTACCTGGCTAACATGAGGCTCAAGTTCTTGCTATGGGGCCATCTTGCTCCCTCTGGTGATATTCGGGCTTCTACTTCAGAATGTTATAAGGATTCTTGATTGATTGAGAAATATCTGTAAATTCTAATTAACACTCCAAGTGTAGGGCATATGTCTATAATCTACTGAAGTTTACTATTTTTCCCACAGCATTGTAAACTTGAATAAAAGTTTATATTCATCATAAGAAAATTTTTCTTTGATTTGCTTTGAGATAATTTCATGTACATGGCATTATGTTGTTAACAGTTACACAAAAATAATGAAAAGTATAAAGATACATAAATGCAATTGGGCAAATTAAATTATATGGTAATAAAAGAAAAGAAAAATGTTTTAACTTCCCCCTCTTATTCAAAAAAGAGAGGCTGGCTCAGCCTGTAGACTCTTGATCTTGAGGTTGTGAATTTGAGCCCCACATTGGGTGTGGAGACTACTTAAAAATAAAATCTTTAAAAAAAGGAGAAAAAGGAAGTTACATGTATTTTTAAACACTAAAAACTGCAGTATTTATTTTATTTCTGTTCCAAGTAATTGATTCCAGTGTCAAAACAAATGTGGCAAGAATCCATATTAACTTTCCTTTCACTAGAACTGTTTATTTCTCTTTCTTTTTTGAAGAGTAGTTTTGCAAAGTATGGAACTCACTTTTGGCAGTTGTCTTCTAACACTTCCTTCTGACCTCCATAGTTTCAGATGGGAAATATATAATTGCAGCTGACCCTTAAAACAACACAGGGGTTAGGGTTGCTGACCCTCTGTGCAGTTGAAAACTTGCATGTAACTTTTGACGCCCCAAAACTTAACTGCTGATAGCTTATTGTTTACTAGAAACCTCACCAATAATATAAACATTCAATTAACACATATTTTGTATGTTATATCTATTATATGCTATATTATTATAATAAAGCAAGCTAGAGAAAAAGAAAAAGTTATTAAGGAAATCGTAAGAAAGGCCAAAAACATTTACAGCACTATACTGAATTTTGCAAAAAAAATCTGCTAATGTTGATCAATCCCCCATATGTTCAAGGGTCAACTGTATTTGAATGACATTTCTGTTACAGGTAATGCATAACTGCTCTCTGGCTACTTTCAATTTCTTTATTTATTTTTAATTTTTGAAATTATTGTTTAATGTTTATTTCTTTTTGAGAGAGAGAGAGAGAGGGAGAGAGAGAGAGAGAGGGAGAGAGAGAGAGAGGGAGGGAGAGAGAGTGCACAGGTGCACACGCACACGCGCGAACTGGGGAGGGACAGAGAGAGAGAGGAGCAGAAGATCTGAAGCAGGCTTCATGTTGACAGCAGTAAGCCCAATGCAAGGCTCAAACTCACGAACCAGGAGATCATGACCTTAGCCAAAGTCAGACGCTTAACTGACTGAGTCACCTAGGTGCCCCTATTTATTGTTTTTTAATCTTTTACTTTCAAAAGTTTGTTTTTGATGTGTCTTAAAGTTGATTTATTTGAGATTATCCTATTTGGGTTCATTCTACTTTTTGTCTCTGAAAGTTTGTGTCTTTTGCCAATTTTGAGAACTTTCAGCCATTATTTCTTCAAATACTCTTTCAACCCATTCTCTTTTTTCTCTCTTTCTTGGACTCCAGTGATACAAATATTTAATGCCCATGATATCCAAGGCTTTTTAATTTTATCATTTAGTCTATTTTCTTTCTGTTGTTTTCACTGGCAAAATTTTATTGTCTTTTCCCTAAGTTCACAGGTTCTACCTTCTTTTATCTGTACTTTAACCTATCAAGTAAGTATCATTTATATTTTATTGTATTTTTCAATTCTCTAGTTAATGTATATTTCTTTCTTATAATATATTACTTTGCTAAGATTTTCCTTTTTTATTTGTTTCAGGAGAAGATGTATTTTAAGTGTGTGTGTGTGTGTGTGTGCGTGCCTCTGTGTGTGTGCCTCTGTGTGTGCCTGTGCGTGTGTGTGTGTTTAATTACAGGTGCTTTAAATTCCTTGTCAGACAATTCAATCTTAATATTTGTCTCATTATTGGCATCAGTTGAATATCTTTTCTCATCTAAGTTGTGATTTTATTGGTTCTTGGTATGACCTGTGATTGTAATCTGGAAATTCTGTCTACTTTGTTAAGAGATTCTGAGTCCTATTTAAATATTTTATTTTAACAGTCAGTCACCCTGCTTAGGTTTAGCACCTGGGTCTTAGCATACTTTTGTGGGTTGTGGTTCTAATGGCAATTTAATTTTGGGGGACTCTGTGATGTTATTCTGGTCTGCTTAGTTTAGTTTAGCTTGTACCTCTGGAGCTCCCACTGGTCACTGATGTTGCTGCTTGAGGGGACAGAAAAGGTTTCTCTAGGCATGGGCCTTCCTAATGTTCTTCAGCGTGTAGCATGGGGTGAGATTTTTCTTTCAGTGGCCCACATCCTGCCAGGTGTCTCACAGAAATAAGGAGGGCATGTCCTGGAAGAATAAGGAAAGTTTTCACATGAGGACACTAACTGTGACTGTATTCTTCTTCCTTGCCCTCTATAGGACCAAGAACATTGAGGTGATTCCAAATAGACTTCCTGACCAGTGTACTTGATGTAGTTTGGTCTCTCCTGCTAGTTGTGCCTGCAAGCTTCCATATGTCTCATATCATGGTCTCTTGCATTATTACCAGATTATAGTATTGCTTGATGAGGAGGAGCAGGGAGATAAGGGTCTACACCAACTTGTTGGACAGGAAGTCTGGTACTAATTTTCCTAATTATCAGAGCAATAAATCAAGGAATATGTGCTATATAACAATTACTAATCACCTTTCTATATATATTTAATATTGCTTGCTTTTATTACTGTCATTTTACTGAAAATCAATATTCATATAAAATAAATACAACATCTATAGATTTCTTAACATTGTACCAGTTTTCTTTTTCAGGTGTGTTATTTTAGCCTTGCCCATATCAGAATTATGTACTACCAGTTTTGGAGCAATTACATATTATAAAAGCATTTTTTTGTGAAGATTATATGAGTTAAGCTATGCAAAAATCCAGAATCTTATTTAGCAGAAATCTTATCTGTCTATAATCTACCTATGTGTCGATCTACCAATCTATTGACCAAGAGCTCTATCTATCCACCCATCTGTTAAAAATATTTTGTTGAGATCAAATCGATGACAAAAAGCTGTACAGATTGAATATGTACAAATTGATGAAAATAGATGTATACCCATAAAAACATCACCATAATCAATGCCATAACCTATCATTTAGAAAAGTTTCTTTTTATTTATTTATATGATAAGAGTTTTTACCATAGATCTATATCCTTAGCAAATGTTTAAGTATTTAATACAATATTATTAACTATAGGCAATGTATTTTACAATAAATCTCTAAGATTCATTCATCTTGCATAACTGATAAATTATATTTTTTGACTGACACATCCCCATTTCCCCTTCTCCTCAACCACCATTCTACTCTGCTTCTAAAAGTTAGACTATTTTAGATTCCTCATATAAATGGGATCCTATAGTATTTCTTCTTCTGTGTCTGTTTCATTTCAGTTAACATAATTTCCTCCAAGTTTATTCATGTTTTTGCAAATAGTGGGAGTTAATTCATTTTTAAGGCTGAATAATATTCCACTAAATGTAATTACAACATTTTCTTTACCCACTAATCTTTCAGTGTACATGTAGATTGCTTGCATGTCTTGGCTATTGTGAATGATTCTGAAATGAATATGAGAATGCAGATCTCTGTTTAAGATACTGATTTATTTCCTTTAGATATATACCCAGAAGTGATATTACTAGATCATAGTTCTGTGTTTAATTTTATATTGCCCAAAGTAAGAAGGTCTTAGAATGGACAGTGAGAAAATCTTTATTGCCTGAGGGGAAATCGACTGAGAGTAAACAGAGAAGCTTAGTTCTTACCATCTTTTTAATTATATATTTTTTATTTGAGAGAGACAACGGGAGGGGGCAGAAAGAAATAGAGAATCTTAAGCAAGCTCCATGCTTAGCATGTATCTTGATGCGGGGCTCATTCCCACAACCCTAGATCATGACCTGACTAGAGCCGAATTCAAGAGTTGGATGCTTAACCAACTGAGACATACAGGTACCCCTTAGTCCTTACAATTCTTAATCTATAAGCACCATTTGAAACGTTTGAGAATCCCTTCTTCCTAGAAATGGTTTCTACACTTGGTCTCCAGGATACCACACTTCCCTTATTCTAATTCCTTCTACCACTGGACATTTTTCAGCCTCTTTTGCTGGTTTCTTCTCATTTCTCTCCTTTGGTAATTCCATAAATCCTCTTTTTCCTTCTTTTAAGATCTTTTTCACTTTAAATAAGTCAGTCAGAGATGGACAGATATCATATGTTTTCACTCACATGTGGATCTTGAGAAACTCAACAGAACACCATGGGGGAAGGGAAGGGGAAAAATAGCTACAAACAGAGAGGGAGAGAGGCAAACCAAAAAAAAGACTCTTATATACAGAGAACAAACTAAGGTTGGATGGGGGAGGGGAGAAGGAAAATGGGTGATTGGCATTAAGGAGGGCACTTGTTGCAATGAGCACTGGGTGTTGTATGTAAGCCAATTTGACAATAAATTATATTAAAAAGAGATCTTTTTCACTTTATGGGTGTTTTCATTCAAAATCCAGGTTTTAAGTAGCATATATGACTAAGTCTCAAAATTAGACCTTTATTTCACATCTCTTCTTTGTGCCCCTGACTTATATTTCTTATGAATACTAAATATCTTATTTTTTAAAAAAATAATGTAGATTTATTTTTGTGTGAGAGAGAGAGAGAGAGAGAGAGAGAGAGAGAGAGAGAGAGAGAGAGGCAGAGCATGAGCAGGGAAAGGGCAGAGAGAGAGGGAGACACAGAATCCAAAGCAGGCTCCAGGCTCTGATCTGTCAATACAAAGCCTGGCACAGGGCTAAAACCCACAAACTGCAAGATCATGACCTGAGCAAAAGTCAGATGCTTAACCGACTGAGCCACCCATGTGCCCCTGAGTATCTTCTTTTGAATGCCATATCATATCTTATGTGTAATATATAAAATATTGAGTTTATGAAATTTCCTCAGTGTTTGTTCCTCTCCAAATCAGCTCCATCTAATTTAATGAGCAGTCAAATATTCTTATCACTTAGGAGAACAAAAAAAATAGTTAAAATCAACTTCAACTTCTCTCTCTCTTTCCTAACTTATCATTCAGCAAATTCTATTGGATTTAAAATATAGCTAGAATCCCCATCAGTTCCACTGCATTTATTCTGGTCCAAGTCAATATTATCTTTCCCCTATTTTATTATAATAGACTAGCTTCTAGATATTTACACAACACAACGATTTTCAACATAAGTTAGAACTAGTCATTTCTTTGTTCGAAACTAACAGCGTTCATCACCTTAAGTGTAAGACAGAGTAATTACAGCATCTACAAGTCTTTTTATGGTCTTTGACACCTTCCACTTCACCCCTTCATACTCTTCCTGTCAGTTATTCTGATCCCTCCAAATTGATATCTCTGTTCTCCTTCCTGCCCAGCAGGCAGACCCCATCCTAATGGAACTGGCACCCGCTGTTCCCTTCATAGGAAACACTGCTTGTTCTGACATTTCACAGCTCCCTTGTTATTGTCTTGTGAGACCTTTGATATGTGTCTTATTAAATTTTTTATTTTTCCGGTTGCCTGTATGCATGTTCTCAGCTTTATAATTCTCCGAAGCACTTTCATCATTACACAAAAGCATATATTTAATTTGTTCATGTGTTTATTAACGGTCTCCTTACCTAAGTTCCACAAGGGTAGTAATTATTGTGTTTTCTTTTTCCCTATTTCCTAGTACTAGGGTAGCAAACATTCTATAAACATCTGTTGAATATATGAAATGTTTAGCACCTTCCCAGATATAGACAATATATATTGTCACACAGAGATAAAATATCTAGTTTCCATGTTACTTTCTTTTTCTTTAAAATTTTTTCATGACTACCTATAGTTTTGGGTTCAAATGCAAATTCCTGAACTTTCAAGACCATTTACTTTCTGATTCCTGAACCTGGTCATTTGGTCCCACTTACTATTTTCTCAAAACATACAGAGAATTACTTGTGATTTTCCCCAACCAGATCTTCTTATTTCATACTTTTTTTGTCAAATATATAAAATTTTAATAATATATAAATGATGTATGTTGTATAAATACCTATATAAATGAATAATATATGTATGAATATCTATACAAATATATATTTTTTTAACTTTGGGGAAGCAAACTAATTCCTTCTCATGTGTTTAATAATAATTATTATAAAATATGTATGTAAAAATAATGATTGCAGTATATGGAAAGTTTAAAGAAGATTAACAAATTTAATGTCTAAGTATAAACCATTCAGGATAAAAAATATAATATTTCCATTAGCTTGAATGGAAGTTTCTCTGTGCCTGTCAGATCATTCTCATTTTATTCCCTACCTCACTCCTTCTCAGTGATAAAGCAATCTTTAATTATCCAGTAAGCATTCTTTTACTTTATTTTCAAATAGTTTTGTTAGATATATGTTTAGACTCAAATAATGTATGGTTTAGATTTTCTTATTTAAAAATTTTAAAAGATGGAATTGCATGGTTTATCAGGGAGTCTTTTGAATGTGAGGGAGACATGGAGATAGATCAAGAGAAAATAAAACCAGGGATGTGCTGAAGGTGATATAACAAGATAGGATGACCTTAATAGAATGTGGTCATTAACAAAGGAAAGAAAATGGAATAATCTAAAAATATTAATGGAGAATGGTCAAGGCGACTCAGAGTCTTAACGATCACCTTCTGATAACATATTCTAGCTAGCTCCACTTTGCCTCCTAGTATGTATATTTAATCAAGAAAATCTTTCTGAGCTTAAATTTAGTGTCATTCTGTTTTCTCTGTTTCTTATTTCTAACCATTGACTGTGGATTTTATTCTTGCTCTCTGTCTCTCAGTACACAACCATTTAGAGGTTATTTAGTTTTTCCTGCTTACCCTAGCGTATGGGCAGCAGTCACACTTTCTCGCTGCTCAAGTGATATGTCCCAATTCCAACCAAACTATCCAAAACCCTCAGCCTATGCCAGCATCCCCAAAATTTCCATTATCCTGTTAAAACAAGAGTAGCTACACTATGCAAATATGCATCCTCAATCTTTTCAAATTTAATTACAGTTAGAAATGACTTGCAAATTTTGCCTGATATATGTATCTCCCTTACAAGATTGCCAACTACCTCCCATGGTAGCCTAGCTCATTGCTTGCACATAGTCAGTGCTTAGTAGATGCTTAGTAGATGCTTACTATATGGATAAAGGAAAGGCTGAATGGATGCCAATGGCAAGTGTTAGAACCCAATGGCTGGCAATGAAGGACAGCTGTTCAAAAATTTAAAGTTTTATTCCTGGATTCGTATCATACATCCTTTGTTTTCTGGCCCTGTGATCTTGAGCAAGTTGCTTATTTTCCCTGATTCTCCGTCCACTCATTTATAAAGTGAGAGATAATAACAGAACCTACCTCACTGAATTATTATGAAAATTAGATGAGTACAGTGCCTGGTATAAAGTTAGCATAAAAATGATAAAACATTATTATCAAAAGCTATACATGGAATGGTGTACAAGTAAATCTGCTGGGTGTTGCTATTTTTAAATGTCACCTTTTTAAAACTAATTTGCTTGTAGTCATTTATTTTCCTTGAGTGCAAAGAAATGTTTCCTCTATCTGGATTCTTAATACACCTCTGCCCAATTAATTAGAAGAGATGTACCCTTCACTACATTAATAACTGCAAGTCATACTATAGAAATTTGAACGATCTTATTATTGCCTGACCAATTTTTCTCGAAATAGGCAGCAGAGTGTCTATTATGCATAAGAAGCATTTCCTTTGAAACATAATTGTGGAAGCATTTTTCCTATTTTGTCTTTGCAAGAAATGTCTATTTCCTTCTCGAACACCACTTTTCATTTGGCAGCTAGGAAAAAATGTGTACTGCAGTAATATATTTAAGCTTTTGGTCTGGTTCTGCATAATCTAATTTTTATATACTCTGCACAAATTGTAGCCACTTCATCAATGTCTTATTATTTTTTCTCTTAACAATGCAATGACAGTGATTAATTTCTAAAGACTGGTAAACAAAAACCTTACCTTGGAAGAGATTAAAACTGAACTGCGGACTGTATGAGGGCTAACAAATTTATACACACACTAATTCATCACACACATTCTATGAATGTAATGATCTGTATGCCTAAATATTCCTATAGAAAGAATAAAAAACAAGGTGATATAGTCCACTAGATTTTGATAAATTTATTCCCTACACCTGGTTACATTTTAATTATTAAAAGAGTAGATGTTAGTGGCCACATATGGAAAAGTTAATAATTCTAAAGTAATGATTTCAATAGAAAATGAAGCACCAATAATTTATTCTTTAAATAATTTTCTAATAGAATACTTATTTACTTTATATTTTATAATTATGCTAAATCTATCTCTAATAAAATCAGGTCTGAACTATCACAGTAAATCAAGTCATGAACAAAATTGGCTGTTTATTTACCTTGCCTAAGGATATTTTTCTTAGTTATTTTAGTGTAACAAAATTTGTTTTTGTGTTTATTAATAGCTCTTGATTAGACTCTCGAAATAAACAATGAAAACCAAACAGTGATTTTTTTTTTCACTATCTGAGGTACTTTGTTGTATATCTAATTCATCATATATTAAATAACCAAACAATAGTATTCTGAGATACCCCTGTTGCTAGGGGGTGTGTACTGGTATAACAAAGAGAAGAGTGGTGCTTCAAAAAAGGAGATTCATTTTTAGTTTAAACTCTATGCAAAAAAAATGAAGAGGGGAGAGAAAGGGAGGGAGAGAAAGAGAGGAAGGGAGGAAGGGAGAAGATAGAGGAAAGAAGAAGCTATCTCTGGGAGATCATGAACTCTCTATATAAAGACAAGTTGCAGCCAAAATGAATTGTGTTTATAGAGACAGAACAAGAATCCCAAACCTTCTCCAGGATGTCAAATGAAAACTAGGTATGAAATCTTAACTTGAAATTTTTTTAAGTTTACTTGTTTTTTAGGGAGAGAGGGAGAGACAAAATGTGAGTGGCGGAGGGGCAGACAGCGAGGGAGACACAGAATCTGAGGCAGGCTCAAGGCTCTGAGCTGTCCACACAGAGTCTGACATGGGGTTCAAACTCATGAACTGTGAGATCATGACCTGAGCTGAAGTCAGATGCTTAACTGACTGAGCCACTCAGGCACCCTGAAATCTCAACTTTGAATAAAATATTGCAGAACACTTAAGCAAGAAGCTGGAAGATGTAATCTTACGTCCAGCCCAACCATGTGCTAGAAACATCATCTAAAGCATGAAGAGGTTTCAGGAAATTCATCCAAGAGGCTCATATCCTGGAAACACTGTGGGTTCTTCATGGTTCTTCACTGAGGAAGACTTAATACATATTTTATAAAAGAAGAATAAACATTAAAAATTGGAATGCTTAAATATCAGCTCCAGAGGTTAACTTTTACTGTCTGGAAGACAATAAACAAGTTGTCAAAATAATCTGTATGCTACCACAGTTAAGCTTACTTTATTAAAGCCTTTGACACATGACAATTCATTTTCTGACAGTGTAAGTGAATAGAGTACGAGCTGTGGACTCACAGATAAGTTGAAGAAACAGGTATTTGGACCACAATTCGCTTACATGCTTTACATTGCCACTTCAAACATTTTGAACTGGTGTTGAAGAGTGAACTGTAATTCACAGAACAATCTCCCACAGATATCTCCTCGACCAGGGCCGACGTTGTGACTGGACAGGCCCTCATGATTCTTATTATGGTTACAGGTCTTATTTTTTTAATTGTTCTAATGTTTATTTATTTTTGAGAGAGAGAGAGAGAAAGAGAGAGAGTGCGAGTGGGGGAGGAACAGAGAGAGGGAGACACAGAATTGAACAAGCTCCAGGCTCTGAACTGTCAGCACAGAGCCCAACACAGGGCTCAAACTCACAAACTACAAGATCATGGATTGAGCTGAAGTCGGAAGCTTAAGGGACTGAGCCACCCAGGCACCCCAGGTCTTGTTTTTTAAATCCTTGCAGCTATTCTGCTCTTTACTAAATGATTTAATCAATTTATATCTAGAGTAATTATTTATGTGTAAGGATTTACTAATGACATCTTTTTAAAAATTTTTTAATGTTTTTATTTATTTTTGAGAGAGAGAGAGAGAGAGAGAGAGAGAGAGACAGTGTGAGCAGGGGAGGATCAGAGAGAGAGGGAGATAGAATCTGAAGACAGGCTCCAGGCTCTGAGCTAGCTGTCAGCACAGAGCCCAATGTGGGGCTCGAACCCATGAACCGTAAGATCATGACCTGAGCCAAAGTCGGACGCTTAACTGACTGAGCCACCCAGACATCCCTACTAATGACATCTTATTGTTTTCTAGCTGTTTTGTTCTTTCTTCTTTTGCTGCATTTCTCTGTGAACTGATAATTTCCATAGTGGTATGCTATGATTCCTTTGTCTTTATCTTTTGTGTATTTACTGTAAGCTTTTGCTTTCTAGTCACCTTTGGGCTTACATAAAATATTTTATAGATATAAAAATTTATTTTAAATTGATAACAAATTAACTTTGATCATATAGTGGTGAACACATCACTATAATATTAGAATTGTGACTTTTACTATATATTTACTTTTATCTGTATGTTTAATAGTATCCTATTTTTAAATTATAAACTAGGCAAAGTGATATCAGTGCAAATGGCAGAAAAAGGAACTCTAAAACTATTTTCATCATAAACGCAATAATAAAAGTGGAAAAAATAGAATGAATTCTTCAGAAGTCTGAAACTTAATAAAAGAATTGTAGCAATCTTGAAAGAATTTATTCAAGAGAAATGGCTACATTTTCATAAAAAGTAAGCTTTATGCTATTTTAACACTTTCTATTCCAATATCTCCATTTTAGCTCTATATTAGCCTTAAAACCAACAGAACACAATCAATACAGAAACCATTATTCTGGCATTCATTGGAGGGAGAAAACAGGGTCACAACTCCCTTAAAGCTGCATTAGCAGAAAATTGTCATTATTCATCCACTCTGGTAGTTTTAACTGAGTCTATATGCAAGGCTTTCATTATTTGAGATGAATCAGCATTCACCTAGGGTAAAAAGCCTTTTTTGGGAGACATTTGTTGAAAACATTTGTTGAAACCAGATTTATGGCTACCTGAGGTGGTGGATAACAGCTGGGGAAAACAATAGTATAGCCAATAAGCTTAAAAGGAAAAACTGGCAAATGAGATACACATATGGGCTTTGAAAAGTGCTAAAATATTCCTGAGAGTCTAGAAGACCAAGCATATGTTTAAGGCTGTGCACATGCCCAGAACTATGTGCATTTCTGGAAAGATTTGAGAACATCCTAATCTCTGAAAGTGGGGATATGTACAAGATGGATGTTAACACTAAGGCGGTTTTCTTTGTTGTTGTTGTTGTTGTTTTCTTTTTTAGTGTATTGATTTATTTTGAGGAGGATCAGAGAGAGAATGAGAGAAAGAATCCCAACCAGGCTCTGCACTGTCAGCACAGAACCCGATGCAGGGTTTGATCTCAGGAACATGAGGTCTCATGACCTGAGCCAAAATCAAGAGTCAGAGGCTTAGCCAACTGAGCCACCTAGGTGCTCTGCTAAGGCAAAAGTTCTAATTACCTGAGTGTTCAAAGGCTCATACACACACACACACACACACACACACACAAACACATATACACACACGCACACAGACACACACACAACTACTCAGACAAGCCTAGCAGACATATTGATTTCAACTGATAAAGCGATCTTTGTCCAAACACTAACTGACAATGAAGACAAAAAAGCAGGGAATTTGGTCGTCATACATGACAGAGAATATGGGCTTTACAGTATTATTCAGAAAAATCACTAAGTAATCTATTATTAAAAATAAACATAAACAACAACAAAAACAAACTCTGGAGAAAATGGAGAATCTGATTCTCAGACTTGTCACATTATATTATTTAAAGTGTTCGATTTATGATAAAAAATGTAAAACATAAAAGTAAGGCCCATAAACAGATAAGAAGTGATCAATAGAAGCAGTCTAGGTATTGGCTTTCTAGAAAAAAAATTCAATAATTTTAAATATGTTCAAAAAACTAAAGGAAAACATGTATATTGAATGAAAAAAATTTATGAGAATGAGGTCCCATCAAATAAGGAATATCAATAAAGGCATAGAAATTATATAAAAGAAAAAAACCTTGAAATTCTTGAGTTGAAAAATACAACTATAATGAATATTTACTAGAAGACTCAACAGCAGATTTAAGCAGGTCTTTCTTTCTTTCTTTCATTCTTTATTTGAACAGATATTTTAAAAATTAGCAAAATTGAAGTTAGAGCAAATGAAATCATTCAGTGGGAGAAACAGAAATGAAAAAGATTGTAGAAAATTAAACAGAAATTCAGTGTCCTTTGAGTACATTCAAGCATACCAGGATCAGCATATTGGGGGCCTTATAAGCAAAGTAGAAAGAAAAATAGGCAGGAAAATTTTTAAATAATGGTAAAAGTCTCAAATTTAATGAAAAACAGTAATCTACATATCCAAAAAGCTATTCAAACTCTGAGTAGGATTCAATGATGTCCGCATCTAGACACATTATAATCAAACTGCTGAAAGGCAATGATAATGGGAGAATATTGAAACAGCAAAAGAGAAGCTGATCACCCCATAAAAATATTTTCAATAAGATTAACAGCTGGTATATTCTTAAAAACCATGAAATCCAGAAGACAATAATATGATATATTAAAAATCCTAAAAGAAAAAGACCATTAAGCAAGAACTTTATACCTGCAAAATTATCCTTCCAAAATTAAGAACAATTAAGACATTCCCAGATAATATAAAATTGAGAAACTGTGTCACTAGCTGAACTGACTGATAAAAAATATAGATAAAGTCCTTACAGTTAAGTAAAATGACACTAGAAAGTAAGTCAAATACAGATGAGAAAGAGCATAGATAAAGGCAACTTCATAGGTAAGTAAATACAAAATAAAGAATAAGTGTATTTTTGTAACTTTTTTCCAATTATGTTTTTAAAAAGACAACTATATAAAGTGAGAATTATGAATATGTATTGAAAGGCACAGAAGAAATTAAGGAAGTAATTTGTATTGCAATAATAGTATAAAGGAGGGAGGAAATGAATTTACACTTTAGAGTTTTGCATATTATTGAAATTAAGTTGGTATTGATCCAATATAGATTATTTTAATAAAAGAAAGTAATAATATGTGACTATAGGAATAAAAAGTCTATGAAATGTAAGCAAATAGCAAAATGTCTGATGTAAATCTACCTAATAGTAATAACATTAAATATGAATGGGTTAAACACTTCAATTAAAATGCAGACATAAGCAATATGGATTAAACTATATCATCTGACTCTTTGGAGCCCCTCCCTCCCCCACCACCAAACCGCTTTGGATTTAAAGACACAATAACTTGAAAGTAAAGGAATGGAAAAAATATATCTTGGAAAGAGCGACTATACTCATATCAGGTAGCATAGGCTATTAAGTAAATGAACAAAAGTGTCAGTTACTAGCAATAAAGGGAAACATTTAGTAATAATAAAAGTCTATCAAAAAATTTTAAATGTGTATGCACCTAATAACAGAGCTCCAAAATACATAAAGTAAAAGCTGATAAAATTTTAAAGAGAAACATACAAATCAACAATAATAGATGGAAACTTCATACCGTGATTTCAATAATGGATAGAACCAAAAAACAGAAGATCAGCAAGGAAATAAAAGCCTTGAACAACATTACAACTAAGTAAACATAACCAATATATATGGAATGTTTTATCCAACACTAGCAGAATAAACATTCCCTTCAAGTGCACATGGAACGTTCTCCAGGATAGACCATATGTTAGGCTGCAAAGAATGTCTCAATTAATGTAGAAGGTTAATATCATACAAAGTATATTCTTCAACTACAATGAAATAAAACTAAAACTCAATAACAAAATAAAAAGTAGAAGTTTACAAATACGTGAAAATTAAATAACAGTCCCCTAAATAAGTAATGGATCAAGAAGAAAACATGATGGTATTTAGATAAATACTTTACTATTTTTAATGTTTATTTATTTATTTTGAGAGTGGGGACAGAGGGACAGAGAGAGGAGAGGGGGAGAGAGAATCTCAAGCAAGCTCTGCACTGTTGTTACAGAGTCTGGCATGGGGCTTGATCTAAGAAACCGTGAGTGAAATCATGACTTGAGTCGAAAGCAAGAGTCTGATACTTAACCAACTGAGCCACCCAGGCCCCTATATAAAAACTTTAATATGAATGAAAACTAAAACACAATATACCAAACATATGGAATTCAGCCAAAGAATGGCCTAGAAGGAAATTTATCACCATAAATGACAATTTTTTAAAAGACCTATAATGAATTAGTAACCTATATTTTCACATTTAGCTAACAAAAACTAATAAAATAAGCAATATTGAAAAATTTCTAGAAACTTCATAATAAATTTGAAAATAATTTCTTTATAAAAATTATAAAAGAACTAATAAATATGATATCAGAATATAATATCTAGCTATTCTATTAAAAAATTTTTCAACATGATTTTGTTTATATCCTTGGATAGGTGTAAATTACTCAGATTGTTGAATGAAAAAGAAATGATTTTAAAAATCTTAAAAAGTAAACAGTGTTATATAGAGAATTGGTAAAATAAATTATTGTTTCAATTATGGAAATTTATTAGAAATTAAGAGAAAAAGACTAAAGAAGAAAGTTTATAAAGCTTAAAGGTCTTCATTTAAACCAGCACACAATTGATAATTGAATGTCTTTATAACAATATCAAAGATTAATTATGTGAAGTGAGACATTGCTCAATTAATACTTCACATAAATTTTGTCTCCCAAAGAATCCAATTTACCAACAAAATGCTATCAACTTTAGTCCAACAAATGTTAAAGTTGTTGGTTTTAAATATTTTTCAAAAAATATATTCAAATATATAAATCTTTTTTCTATTGCCAAAGATTTAAGGTAAAAATCTGAATGTAGGATTATTTTAAAAGTAGAAATTAATGTTTCCTTTAATGACTCATTTAACTGAATGATACATATTGGAAGTACTTGTGTTCTATTTTCTGTAGCAGACTCTACAAAAAATACCATGGATACTCGTGTTATTATCATTCAGTATATATGTATATATATTGATCATGGCCAGCTATGGTACTGGTTATAGAAATAGAAAAAAAAATGAATTGAATAATTTAATGTTCTTTGCCATACTCACTAGTTATGTTCTGGAAAAATAATCAAAGATAAGATGTACTGTTAACATTTGTCCAAGTTTATCCTGAAAGTATGCAAGGAAATATTCAATAAAGAAAGAAAAAGAAAAGAATGATATGATTTGCTTTTATTCCATTATTTTAATCTGCTATGAATAAGCAAAATATAAAACTGAAGAAAAAGAAAACCTTATGTGATTAAACAGGTATGAAAATTTATGTTCAAATTAAAAGATTTTATAATACAAAAATACAGAAGATACATTCTTCTAACTTGAATCAATATTCACAAGAATTTAATTCTAATCAATAGATTTCTGTAAATTGGCTGCAGAAACTAAAAGAAAATTTTGAAGGACATACTGATATTCCAAAGTTAAAGTTGCTTTTCAATTTATTGAACATTCCTTTGAATTTGATGTTAATAATAATGAGTTGACAAAGGAGATAGTAAATACTATTATCTTGGACAAAAATAGCATTGAAATTTTGAAATATTAATACAGATTTAATTATTAAAATAAATTAATTTTTAGTGTTTACCTCCGTTATAAGGTAGCCAGTGAAATTGCACAAGTTGAGATGTAAGTATAAAATGCATACCAGCTTCCAAAAATTTAGTACTATTAAAATGTACTAAAGTGTCAGTTACTAGCAATCTCACTATTAATTTTATGTTGACTAGAGGTAAAATGACTTGACTTTGGACATACTACATTAAATTTATATATATGAGTATGTGTGTATTCACTTATTTATTTTAAGTGAGAGAGCGAGCAAGGTAGGATCAGAGAGAGAGAAAGAGGAGAGAGAATCCCTAGCAGGCTCTGCACTGTCAGCGTAGAGCCTGACTCAGGGCTCAATCTCACAAATCATGAGATCATGACCTGAGCCAAAATCAAGAGTCTGACCCTCAACCAACCTAGCCACTCAGGCTCTCCTAAATAAAATATATTGTTAATATGAATTTCATCTGTTACTTTTTATTTATTTTTATTATAGCATCTAGAGAATTTAATATTACAAATGTGCCCTGCAGTATATTCCTATTGTATAGCACTGATATATAAATTACAATTCTTTTCTTTTCTAAAAATTATTGCTATGGGATTGATTTTCATCTTGCTCAAGTATCATTTATGCCTTCAAGTATTCCTTAAATATTGGTAAATTCCTCCATACACTGACAACCAATTGGATCCAGGGACTGAAATTATTTAGAATAGTTGAATTATTTCATAAGATCTTTTCAAGAATTCTCAATTTTTATTACTTCAAAAAGATGTTAATTCTGTTACTTTAAATATTATTGATTATTCTCTTTGACAAATAGTAAATCATCAAAATGGAAGTTCACAATTTGCAGTCATATATTTGTTATAAAACCCCATAAACTGCAATTAACTTTTCTGTTTTTTTTCTTTTTCCTTCTTCCTCTGAACAGACATTAAAAGCATTTGTTGACAATGTTAAGATTCTCCACAAGCCTCTCCGTTTAGATTTCTTGATGCAATTTTTATAAGACTGTGACTTCCATATTGGTCCTTAGACAATGATACTCCTTCCTTTTTGAGATATGTAATTGTTTTGTTTACTTCTGTGGGTCTTAATATCAAATTTATAAAACACTACATGCAGTATTAAAGAGCTCAAATAGCACTCAAAATTGTATACTGTGGGCTTAAAGGAGAACCCTTGGGTCAGCTATTGGCAGACCTTATATTAGCTGCCAGGAATACTATTAGCTAACAGCCTCTGATAGCTATTAGTATCTTCATGTCTAATATACATTTTTATCATTTTTATGTTCTATTCTTGAAATCCCTTATCTATCCTGTGATGGTTAGTTTCTGTGTCAACTTGTTTAGGTTGTAGTTGAAACATTAATTCAGTTGTTGCTGTGAAGGAATATTGTACATTTACAGTAAGATTACTTTAAGTAAAGGAGATGACCCTCCATAATGAGCGTTAGGCCATATCCAATTAGTTGAAAGAATTAAAGAGTATAAAATAAAGTTTCCCAGATAGAAAGTCTTCCTCAAGATTGCAGCGTCAATCTTGAGTTTCCAGCTTGATGGCCTGCCCTATAGATTTTGGATATGCTAAACCCAACAACCATATAAGCCAATTTCTTTAAACAACAATTAATTATATTAATATAACTTATGTATATATATAATACTTAAGATATTATGTTTTATAAAATATATGATCTATAACTATATAAATATTTCATATTGCTTGTTTCTTTGGAGAACCATGAATGACATATGCCCCATTAGTAATAAAGATGTTTAATTTGTTCTTTTTTTAGTAAGGAAAAATTAGAACAGAAATATTGATTATTATATAATATTCTATTTATTTGTCATTAAAATGTTTTTCAAAATAATTTTGTTAGGTTGAAGCCTTGAAATTCTATGTCTGTGTAAGATTTATTAGGGGCAGTACTTGGGAAGCACCTAGATGGTTCAGTTAGATGAGAGTCTGACTCTTGATTTCATGATCTCACAGTCTGTGAGATTGAGCCCCGCATAGAGCTCTGTGCTGACAGCATGGAGCCTGCTTGGGATTCTCTCTCTCCCTCTTTCTCTGTCCCCACATCCCCAAATAAATAAATAAACATTTTCAAAAAGAGCAGTACTTGGAAAATATCCTGTCAGAGCCCAAAATAAATTCTTTTCAAAAACTTCTCTAAAAACTCCTCTATATAACAGTATTTATTTGCAATCAGGTAAACTCAATGCCATCATTTGGTACTCTTTTTTTTTAACCATTGAATTCATTGTCCATTATTTGGAATTGAAATACATAATGTTATCTCACACTTTACTGTCTTATGTTTTCAAATTGGAAATTACTATTGTCTCAATCAAGAAGCACACCCATCATCTCAAGACTTGGCATGCTAGAATTTTTAAATGCAATTCAGACTCTTCATTCAACTATGGATTTCTCTCTAGATGTTTAGCATGGTGCATAGAACACAGTGTAGTAGGATGTTTGCATCTGCATATTTGTTCTTGTTTTATTTATTTATTTTTTTGTTTGTGTTTTAAAGAGGCTGGCAACAATGTTGCTCTACTAGCAGAAGATAACAAATAATTGATATTCAAAGAGTAAATGAATAAGTATGAAAGTCAATATAACCTATGATAAAAAAAAATACGGGCCAAGTATATCCTAATGTAGAAAATCTTTGAAACTTTATGTGAAATTCTGACTGAATATGGAGGGCAAGGGTCAAAATGTGAGAAAATCCTGAGGTGAAGAAATTCTTTGGAATCTTGTGATTAATAGGCTAAAGTGGAGTGGGATCTAGTTTGGGGTTGTTACTCATCAGTACAGCTTCAAGGTGGTAAGGTACTATTTCTGTTATATGATAGAAAAAAGGAGGCAAGGCAATTTTGAATTTAAGATAGAGGTGAGTGAGTCATCAAAGTTTATTTCTGTAGATCTGAAGTTGTTTGGTATTAAAAATTAACTCATCACTCTTCGGGTTCTCAAACCCTACATGTTTCAAAGAAATGACTAGTCTTAGATCAGCTTCTGTAAGATTAACTCTGAACCCTTGGAAAAGAATCTGGTCAGATAAGAGTGCCTTTATAATTGGGGCGCCTGGGTGACTCAGTTGGTTAAGTGTCCAATCCACTCAGGTCATGATCTCACGGTTTTGGGGTTCAAGCCCCACATTGGATACTGAGCTGACATCACAGAGCCTGTAGCTTGCTTCAGAATCTGTGTCTCCATCTCTCTCTGCCCCTCCCGCTGCTTGTGCTCTGTCTCTCTCTCTCAAAAATAAGTAAACTTTAAATTTCATTTTATTAAAAAAAAAGCATCTTTATTTACCTGAGACCTTGGAACCACGCATCAGATAGTTAATGTTAAATACTGTTATTTAGATTGAATATTTTTTTAACTCTTATTTTTGTTTACCCACACTGTATCGGTTCGGCCTCTGTGGGATAGTGTGCTGGAAAATAAGTAGCTAAAATCAGTCATAGAATAATTTGTGACTACATAACTGATCAACAAAAATATGGACACACAGGTTTGAGTAGCTTCCCTTATTGGAAATGGTTTCTAAATATTGACTCTCACCATTGCTGAAAGAAGGAAGAGCATTCTCCTGGAGGAGACAACTGGAAGCCAATCCCTGATTTTCCCTGTACTCCAGCCAATTAAGCCTTTCCTTTGTTGATTTTAGTCTGTACCCCTTTGCTGTAATAAGCCACAGCTATGAGAATAACAGTTTCCCCTGTCCCCAAGTTCTCTACGTTTTAGAAATTCATCAAACTTGAGGATGGTCTTAATGATACACATTGTTTCAGTGGCATTGTGATATCCTTAACCTGACAAATAAGTAAATCATTAAATAAGTAAAGAAAAGAAAGAAAGAGAAAGAGAGAGAGGGAGGGAGGGAAGGAAAGAAGGAAGGAAGGGAGAAGGAAAGAAGGAAAGAATCAGAGAAAGAAAGAAAGAAAGAAAGAAAGAAAGAAAGAAAGAGAGGGTGGGAGGGAAAGAAGGGAAAAAGAAGGAAGGAAGGAAGGAAGGAAGGAAGAAAGGAAAGAAAGAAAAAGAAAGAAAGAAAGAAAGAAAGAAAGGGAGGGAGGGAAAGAAGGAAAGAAGAAGGAAGGAAGGAAGGAAGGAAGGAAGGAAGGAAGGAAGGAAGGAAAGAAAAAGAAAGAAAGCAGGCAGGAAGAAAGGAAAGAGAGAAAGAGAGAAAGAGAGAAAGAGAGAAAGAGAGAAAGAAAGAAAGAAAGAAAGAAAGAAAGAAAGAAAGAAAGAAAGAAAGAAAAAGAAAATTTCCTTACACCTTGGTATGGAAACTCAATCTGCAAATTTATAGGATTGTTATCCATGGATTATTGGACCAGCAACTATGTCAATTGCACCTACAAAAAATAAAATCTTCTAGATAACATTACAAAGTGATATAGGCTGCCAAGAATTAGAGTTTACTATTTAGCTATTTCTGAATAAATAAATAAATTTCAGGTCCAGTAAGGTCACTCCTTGATTCTACTGATATTCTTAATCATACCTACCATTTTTAGCAGTGGCTATTTCAAATGTCCATCTGTTGAAATCTGGTTTTACTACATGGGCTGTACAAAAACACAACTCTGTAATTGGACACTGGCCATAGTTTTCCAACCTCTACTCTGGGAAACCAGTAGGGCAAACAAGGCTTAGGGCAGTGACAAAGACTTCTATTTACAGCTCACAAGCTAAGTGTCTGGGTGTGGCAGAAATATCCATGGTAAAAGTTCAAATGCACTAATCCAGTGGCTGTAGAATTGATTATTGAGAGTGTTCAAAGTAGACACAGAAGAAGAAAGCACCTTCCCATCTTAAGTGTCCAAAGACAAGTCAATCCTATTTTCATAATTTATCCACAGAGCAGTAGTAAGTCTCTAAAAACCTCTGATCATATTCTGAAGGTTTATCCATGGCCTGAAAAAACATAAACCCTATCTGACAAAGTCTGTGCATTTGTAAATGTGAGATTTTGTGCCCTTTTCATTAGAAGATTATTGGCTGAAATATCAATTGAATATCATAAGCAGAAAATCTTTCTTCATTTAAATTTTTCAAAGAAGGAAAAGTAGAAAATATTTCTCCACACCATAAAAATGAATGACAAGATAAAAACAAATCTCAATTAATGTGGCAAGCTATATTATCATGAATAACAAATGTTGGAGCTTCCCTAGACAGAAAATAAAGAACTAGATTCCATACTCTATTTTTTTCTCTTGTCTTTTGGCATGAACAGAGAATGAAGAGGGAGGTAGGAGGGAATAAAACATTAAAAGGTAAGATTCTGCTTATTCAAACCTGAACAATCTGAATTTACCTTAAACTTCCTTTCAGAGACATCCCAGTTCCGCTATCTATGAGGACATCAGTTCATAAGGCCAGTACCTCTTACAAAATAGGGACTTCAGAGCAGAGACCCATGGAAAGAAAAATAGAACTGGGGAAGTTCCTAGATTTTCTGTTCTGCCCACCCGTGAGAATGAAACAGTGATGGATCTTACCTACTGGTTGTGCGATATGAGATGCATTGAAAAGACCATTGGTTGGCTTTAGAGGCATGACGTTGGAGTCCAAATTTGTACAAGTTAACTTCCTTAAGTTTCAAGCTCCTTTGAGAGATTACCAGACCTGCAAAACTCATGTGTTGTTGTGATTATTTACTAGAATAATATGGATTAAAGCATTTAACATGATAAATCATTGAATATACATAAGCCTTGCTATGGTTACTATAGATATTTTGACCTTTTAACCAAATCCCTGGAGTGTTCAGGGCCTATTATTAAAAGATTCTATTTCCAATGGATCATTCTTCTCAGCCTCTTCCATGAATATCACTTTGCTTCTACCTTTGTCACATATACTCCTCATATTTTTCCAGCTTGGAGAACTCACCTGGATGCAGATAAAGTGCCACAGGATCTGAGTTCTCTCAACAACAATTGATTAATCTCTTTTCCTTCTTTCTTTATTCCTCTTTTTAATATGTCCATGTACTTCTGGGGTTCCAGTATAGCCTAGTGTTGCTATGGGAGTGGAAACTGATATGGAAGATGGTGTAAGACAAAGCCTTTGGGTAAAGTTTGAATAGGGAAATGTGAATTCAGGGATGTGGGGACTGTGACCCAGCCAGGCCCTTCTGTCTCTGTTCTCCTTCTTGCTGCAGCTTGTATCTTCTGTCTTCTCAGTCAGGTGAACAAACTTCTTGTTTTTTGCAATTTCCCATAACAGTTACAGCAATATTTCTGCCATTAACTGTGTGACAGCTAAGCCATAGAAGCTAAGGATCTATTCTTCTTTTTGGAGAGCCTGTGGAAGACACTGCTTCCTTGTCCATCTTGGCTTTCAGAGCTCCTCTGAGTCTAGACTAAGTCTGACCACTTTACCATGGACTGTACTCTCTCTTGGATAAAACCACCCCTTAATTTCTATCTTATTGCCATTGCCACTGGATGCCTCTCTGCCACCACAGCCTATTTTTACTGCCGGATTCTGCATCCGTTATGACCTATTTTTTACTGCTCTTATTGCTTTTTCCTTCTACCCCCAGCACATAGTCACTGGAACATGTTCCCCAACTAGAACTCATTTATCCTCTGGACCTTATCTACTTAGCCATCTATTCACTTTCTCAGGATGTCAATTTCTCATTATATTTGACTCACTGCATTGATTCCACTGATCTATTTGACTGTCACCTCACCCACTACAAATGATCTCTACTGTATGCCCACCAGACTATTTTAACTCTGACTCAGTCTGACTTGATTCCAATCCTAGTGAAAAATACCTCAGAGAACTCATTTGTAGATAGCCGCTGTTGCATTATCTTTTCTGTCCCAACCATCTCAGATATTGGCTATATATGCCTGTCCACGTCAACCTTCTTCTAGTGGCAGAATCTGTCAAGGACTTGTTATACAACACCTTTTTTGTATTGAGCTCTACTTTAAGGGCTTCTTTCTCTCTGCCCATTGGGTGTTGTTTTCTGGAGATACCTTGAAACTAGGAGTCTGGAGTCTTGCACCCTATTTTTCCTCAGCACTGATGACCAGAAAAAGTGGGCCAAGAGGAAAAATATAAGGATTCCAGTCCATCAGGATGAACTCAATATATTTAAGTTTCTGGTATTTGTCATTGTTCATTGTGGTGGTATGGTCTCTTTTCTTTCCAGCCAGAAAACTCTCCATTTCCTTCCAAGGAGACTATTTCAAAGAAAATGTTTTAATCCAGTTAGAAAAAAGCTATTAGTTCTTAGGTTGGTAATCCTCTGAGACAGATTGTATCTTATTTCTCAAAACTAAGGATATTTACCCTTCCCAAATGTATGTGTTTCTTATAATTGCAGAGTGTTGTCTAATATGTGTGTGCCATGTTTGGCATATAGGTTTAGTGTATCCCAGGGGTTTTAACTTAGTGAAATAAAGGGATTAATTTTATCACATATTGAATGCCTGCTTTGGCTCCTAAAAATGACATTAACTAAATCAATTTAAGTTCCTTCATTTGCACCTGTGCAGATTTCCTATTCTAAAATGCTTTACTTTTTCATGACTTTGTTATTCCAAGTATACAATAACAAAAGAACAACTAAAAAAAAAACTACTATAAAAAAATCCAAGGGCTTTTCAAAGTAAGAACATTCAATTAACACATAATCTAAGACATGATGAAACCAAACTTCGTTTTTACAGTCTCACTATCTTGAATTTTCTAAACCAGTAGAGTGAAAATTGGGTAACACAAATATAAAAGGACTGGAAATCTATCCCCCCCCCTCAATGCATACAGGAAGGGTAAGAGACAAGTTGCTTTAAAGTTCATAAAAGTAGGAAATGGGAATTTGGGGGTGTGTAGGACCTTTAAAAGAGAAGAAATTTATGACCATGAATCTCTCAGAAGGGAATACCAGCCACCTTACATCTAAATCCCTTTTTCTTCTTGAGAAAAGCTGGTGTGAGAGGCATTTTACCAATCTTTTAACCTAGCCTTATTGAAAATACACAGCAGATGGGCACCTGGGTGGCTCAGTCAGTTAAGCATCAGATCATGATCTCACAGTTCGTGAGTTCGAGCCCTTCTTTGAGCTTGGTGCTGACAGCTCAGAGCCTTGAGTCTGCTTCTGATTCTGTATCTTCCTCTCTCTATGCCCCTCCCCCTGTTCATTCTCTCTCTCTCTCTGTCTCTGTCTGTCTCTCTCTCTCTCTCAAAAATAAATTAACATTAAAATTAAAAAATACATACAGCAGCCAAGCACTATATCTTTATTTTCTTTTACCATAGGGAAGTAGGGAACATGCAACTTCGATGTGCATGTGTGTGCGCGCATAGATGGAGATTTCTCAGGGAAACTTCTGTGGTTTTATGTCACAGGTCCTAGGTCTTTCCTTTAAGTCAATAGTGTCTGCTTCTCAATGATCCTGCATGGCCAAAGATAATCCACAGGCTATCTCCAATACATTGTTACTGTGATAATATAAAATGATGGAGCTTCTTTGGAAACCAGTGTGTAAGTTCTCCAAAAATTTAAACATAGTGTTACTTTATGACCCAGAAATTTCACTTCTAAGTATATACTTAGAAGTGCAAAATGCAAAAATGATGACAACACATATCTGCACACAAATGTGTACGAGGATGTTCATAACAGCATTTTTCATAATAGCCAAAAACTAGAAACAATCCTATGTCTAACATTTGATGAATGAATGAAGAAAAAGTGATGTATGCATTAAATGGAATCTTATTCAACCATAAAAAGCTGAAGTACTAATACATGCAACATCATGAATAACCTTGAAAACGTTATGCTAAAACTAAAAAGGCAAACACAAAAGGCCACATAGTCAATGTTTATCAAAGGATAGGGGAGGAGCAGAGCATAGAATATGAATGCTAATTGTTATGGGGGTTTCTAATTGGTGTGATAAAAATATCTTGGAATTTTCAAGTCTGAAAAGCTTGCACTAAATATTCACTGAAGAGTGCATTTTAAAAGTTAACTTTTTTTTATTTTTTTTTAAACTTTATAGCTTATTGTCAGGTTGGTTTCCATATAACACCCAGTGCTCTTCCCCACAAGTGACCTCCAACAAGACCATCACCCACATTACCTTTTCCCCTTCCCCTTCCCCCCTCAGTTTGTTTTTAGTATTCAAGAGTCTCTTGTGTTCTGTCTCCCTCCCTCTCCCTAACTCTTTTTCCTCCTTCCCCTCCCCATGGTCCTCTGTTGGGTTTCTCCTGTTAGACCTATGAGTGCAAACATATGGTATCTGTCCTTCTCCGCCTGACTTATTTCACTTAGCATGACACCCTCGAGGTCCATCCACTTTGCTACGAATGGCCAGATTTCATTTTTAATGGCATTTGAAATACATGCCAATATAAAGTACTGTTCCACACAAAATTATCAACAATGGCAAAATGTTTCTCAAATTTATGTGGAAGAGATCAGGCTGAAGACTAACAAAAACAATACTTTGCATGAAGGATCAAAATAAAGTTTTGTTTTACCTCAGGTCAAGACTTATAAAACTCCTATTTGAAAGACTATATTGTATGAAAATTTACAGATGAATTATTACAATAGAAAAGAGAGCTAAAACAAACAAGTACAATTCAGTCCTTGTTTGGATGGGGAAAAAAAATCAATGAAATTGAGGGAAATTTTTTTAAATGAATGCATTGGGAAACATTTCTAACTGAATGGGAAAAATACAATTAGATTTATTTCTGCCACCATATGCAAATTTAATTTCTAATAATTTATAGATCAAATACAAAAAGATGCTGTCAATACACACATATTTTCAAGGTTTAGGTTAAATAATATTTCTTTAATGTTTATTTATTTATTTTGAAAGAGAGAGCAAGCAAACAGGGGAAGTGCAGAGAGAGGGAGGGAGAGAGAGAGAATCCCAATCACAAATGGTGAGATCATGACCTGAGCTGAAACCAAGAATCAGATGCTTGGTTTGCCTGAGCCTCCCAGGCATCCCAGGAATATTTCTTAAAACATGAGAGAGAAGAACAAAAATCATAAAGGAGCATAGTGGTGAATAATAAAGTGAATGAACAGCTCTATAGGAAACAAAGAAACAAAATATACGGATAGATATTTCATGAAATAGGAAGACTGACCAATAAATTAACTCATTGATAAATGCAAATTAAAAAAAAAACAAATACTGTTTTATAACCATTTCACTGGAAAAATTTTAAAATCTTACTATTTTGTTAAAAATGTAACAATATAAAAATCTCCTCTTTAAGAGACATTGCAGCATGATATTTGGATAAAATTCTTAATTATAATGTTGAAAATATGCATATTATAGGATCCAGATATTCTATATGCAGTTCTTTATCCTAGAAAAATGTTTGTATTTTCCAAAATAAGGCTTACAAAAGCATTTCCAATAGTAAGCAATTGGAAACAACCATATGATCAGTAAAAGGAGATGAAAAAATATATTGGAGTATACATATGTTGGAAATATACGATAGCAATAATTTTAATAATTAATATTTCCAAGTAAAAGAACTGAAAAAGATAAGGCTAAATGAGAAAGACCTGAGTATAAAATATATATATATATGTATATATTTCTGAGAGCATTTATACAGACACACAAAACTATAGACTGTAATATTTATAGATATTTATAGGTATAAACATACTAAAACATAGATAAAGAATGGTATATATCAAAATCATAACAGGAGCTGCTTTGAGGTGCTTAGAGTCCAAAAAGAATGTAGAGGTAATAGGACAAAATGTTAACTTTTGCTATTTGTGGGTTTTTTAAATTTCTTTGTATTTTAGGCTTGGATTTTTTTACCTGAAAAATTCACTCAGATTTAGTTAAGTTTTATTCACTCATATTTCCAGTTCACTTGCACTCCAGCTATATGATACAAATTAAAAATTAAGTCCTCTGGCATAGTTCTACTTAAAATTAAGGAAAATTTCTCCTAAATTTTGCCTTTATGGTGTGACAATGTGTTAATCATTAATTGAGGCATCCAGTAAATTGAAAGAGAAAACAGCAGGAAACCACTGGTTGTAGAACATAATCCTTTGATTAGAAGCAGTCATTTCTAAAATTAATCCCATGTAACATCAACTGTTAGCCTCCTTATTTTCTTCTTCTGTAACTTATACTTTATATTCAGAAAAAGTGGGACTTTCCCCCCTGGAAATTAGGAAGTGAATTGAGGTATCCTTACAATTTTCTTAAAGTTTATTTGATGTATAATAATAGACTAACGGTGAACATTTTGCAATATACACATTATATTAAATCATAACAATGTACACCTTAAAGTAATGTAATATGTGCCAATTATATATCAATAAAATATTTATTTGGTAGACTTTTATATTTTGGGAACATAATCCAAATAGTTAACAGCTCAAGGGAGAGCAAAATCAAAAGGGTGATGGAACTATAGATTGAAGTTCAAGTCTCTGGTCTTCTGAAAATTATCCTCATGGTCTGAAAACTCTAAAGGGAAATCAAAAGCTACTTCTGTTAAACAAGTTAATTGGTCTATTCTGGCTGCCCCTCCCACTGTGGCAGATTATATTCTATGTCTACTGTTACAGAGTTTGGCCAACAGAATATTAGCAGATATAATGAAAAGGAAACTTTAAATATGCTGGCGCAATTTTTTTTTTTTTTTGTGCTTAACCTATGTTGGACTGACCTGCTATGGGGAGAGCAGGCCCTACAAGGTAGTGTGCTTTCTGCACAATGATTGCTGTGATTGAAGCTATAATCCAGCTACTGCCTCTTTTAATATATTCCATGACAGCTAATGCACCACATCACAGTTCCAGTGATTGTCTCAAACAAGACATACTTAAGGCGGGATTATATCACTGTATAATGGCAAAACTTTATAAAAGAAGTCAACTCTAGATATAATCATTGATTTTTTATCTACAGTAGTTCCTGACATACAGTAGTTTGACTAATGATTGTTTGACTTTACTAAGGTGTGAAAGGGATATGCATTCCGTACAAACCATATTTCACATTTTGAATATTTATCTTTTCCTGGGTTAGCAATATGTGATATCATACTCTCTCATGATGCTGAGCAACAAGCCACAGCTCCCAGGCAGCCACACAATCACAAGGTAAAATACTGAAGCACTTACAACCACTTTGCATCCATATAACCATTCGATTTTTCACTTTTAGTATAGTATTCAAACATTACATGAGATCTTTCATACTGTATTATAATATAAGCTTTATGTTAGATGATTTTACTCAATTATAGGCTAATGTATGTGTTCTGAGCACATTTAAGGTAGTTTACCCTAAGCTACCATATTTGGTGGGTTACATATATGACATGAATTTTCAACTTATGATGCATTTATCAGGAAGTAACCCTGTTGGTAGTCACTGAATATCTGTATTTGCATGGGCAGTGACCCAATTACTTGGCTGGAGCAATATCTCCCATATTCCTTGTATTTCTTCTGAAGGAGAGTTCAAATATCATTACACCGCTGATAATTGACCCAAACACGCCTTTGTTGCCAAAGTATTTTAATTCTCTTATGCCAAGAAACATATTTGCTTAATTCTTTTCCCCCCTCTTATATGATCATTACACCTAGCTATTCTAAAATTCCATATAATGTCAATATAGTCTTTTACAAATCTTTAGACTGTATCTGGTGAGTCCTGATAATGCGGGGGCAAAGTTGCCTGTGTTCATTATTTACCATCCTATGAAAATACTATTGAATACAGCTCTCTGTATTGATAGTTTCAGTAATTATGACCAGAAAAATCATACCTAAGGCTATATAGATCATTGTTCAATTTCCCATTTTGCTAATATCTTCATGTTGATGGTCAAGATAGAGGCAGCTGTGGTTAAGACCTCCAGTCTATTGTCTATTGTAAGACTCCAACCTTCATTTTCCTTTCATGAAAGCCCAACTGGAGCACTGATGTTTGCATATAGGATACGCTAATATTCTTGGAAAGTTTTCAGTGGCCCTAGCCACATTTGTTACTATGTCTGAAGATGTAAAATATTGTTTATAATTTGGTGGGAGCCTGGAAGCTGCTGTGAAAGAGCTGATTCAAAGTCTGAGAAGATTTAAATGACATGTGTACACAGCCATGTGTGATATCTCACCACTATCAATTGCTGGTCTTGTTAGTCAATTTGACCAAATCCATGATTACACTTACTTGATCAAATCTTTATACCTATTGAATTAAAAGAGCCCTTACAAATCCAGTCAATGCTTTGCTTCTAGGAATTGGGTTTTCTTGCTTGTTCCCTATAATTGTCAACTTTCATGCATTCTTTTTCAGGAAAAGTTTATATAGCCACACTAAATTGAGATCAAATATCAACAATTAAATAATATATACCCTATTTTGAACAATCCTTTTTAGTAGAGGCTGGCTGCCTTGAACATGAAAATTTCCAGAACTAAGAGTTCTGGGCTTTTTTAATCTTACAAACTCCTGTTTTTCAGAGTATTGTCTAGTTTCCTTAATCAGATTTTCTCCTACAGAGTCTAAGGCTGTTAAGCCAGTTTCACACCTTCACTTTCTCCTAAGTGAAACACTCTTCTTCATATTAGGAAACCTGCTTTAAAAATTTTTGGATTTATTGCTTGTGCACATTTGCTTTCCAAATGAGGCTATGATTTCATTCTATCATGTCCACTTTCCTGAAGTCTCAAAGCTCCTATAATCAGCATTAAATCAGACCTCATACCTTGATTGTTGTCTTTGCACACTCTTTTGAGGTCTTTTGAACCATTTATCCATACGTCATTCAGAACTTTGTTCATGCATCTATCATTAATTTTTTTTCCTTTTTTAAGACTATACATCTCTGATTCTAGCATATTTCTCCCAATTTCATCTAGAGAGGTAATCTGTTAGGAGATATGACTCACATCAATTCTGGATATGACAGACACATCCGTTACTCAAACAGGTACTGCCTGCTTTTTCCATCTTTAGTAGAGTAATTCCATACAGAGAAGTGTTTCTTAACTGTTTTGTGTGCCAGATACCTAGGTGACTGTCTGATGAGGCCAATTCTCTGATTCCCTTCATATAATATTGTTAAAATTACAACATTAGTGGCATATAATTATCAAAATATTTGAAATTATTATACAATAATGTATATGTTTTTGTATTTACTTATTATATATCAATTCTAGCTCTGTGTCTAAAAACTGCTGTGATTTTTAAAAAGCAATAAGCATAAAGATAATTCAAAATGTTTACAACTCCAGTGTGATACAAAATATCTGTTAATTCCTTTAAAAAAGTCATGATATTGCTAATACTAATAAGATGTTAACTATATTCATAATAAAAGCAACATTACATCTTAATTAGAACTTAACAAAGATAAAAATATGAAATTTTCCTATTCAAGTTTATGAATCCCTAAACTTTATGCATGCCTTGATGTTCATGTATAGCTGGTTAAATAGTATGTCCCAGAAGTTAGTCTTCCTCAGACCCATCTTCTAGCTCAAGCCGTGGTTCTACCAATGAATTCTCTGCCTATCTATTCAGATGTTAGAGTATATTCAATTTCTAGATCTCAACCTTCAAAAACAATTGAGGTACTTTTAAAGTTACTAAACTATTATTGGAACAATTTATGCTCATCTTCTCAGTGTTTCCCTCACACAATTCCAAATTTTATATCATCATTTGGTATAGGTTCCCCAGTCTTCAAAATATCGTTCTCCAAACAATTTTACTATGAAATTTCAATCAATACCTTTGAGATGATGCTTCTTAATAGCTTTCTGGATACTAGCTCCTACTGCTCCTACTAGTTATTCCAGCTAACTCTTGACCTAAAACATTTGGGTACTTATTGTTTTATTACCTCTCTTTAGATAACTGTAATTTTCTTCTGACTTGATAATCACTAAAACGTCAGCAATACACCTTTTTCTGATCTCTCTAAAAATTAGATCTCTAAAAATTAGATCTGGGTATATCTTACATAATAATTTTCTTCCTTTGTTTTTCTTTTTTTCTTTCTTTCTTTCTTTCTTTCTTTCTTTCTTGCTTTCTTTCTTTCTTACTTTCCTGCTTTCTTTCTCTCTTTTTTGCCTTTCCCATAGGTCTAAGGTGGCTTCACTAATCACAGCATTATTGACATTTTTTGCTAGATAATTATCATTAAGAGGAGTTGGAGTTGTCTTCAGCATTGTAAGATATTTAGCATCATCCCTCATCTCTACCCACCAAAAGCCAGGGGGCTACCATTTGTGAGAGTTAAGAATATGTCTGGACACTGTTGACTCTTCACGGGAGAAAAAAATCATACCCAGTGGAGAACCACAGGTCTAAGGTGACTTGTGTAAACTCGAGTCTTGATTGAAAACCGCCCTTTTCAGGTGTCTGGGTGGCTCAATCAGTTAAGCATCTGACTTCAGCTCAGGTCATGATCTCACAGTTCATGAGTTCTAGCCCCACATTTGGCTCTGCAAAACCTGTTTCAGATCCCCTATCTCCCTCTCTCTGCCCTTCCCTAGATCTCTCTCTCTCTCAAAAATAAATAAAAACTAAATAATAATACCCTCTATAATATTATTTGTCAGTATATATTTAGTTTGTCTTCTGATGCTTCAAGAGTTAAAATAATATTTTAGATTATCCTTCTCTTTCATTTAGAGAAATCTGTCTTTCTGCTTACTGATGTCATTGCATGGTTTCTTGGCTAGCATTAGGATAAAAGCATCTGGTATCCAAGCTTTCTTTAGATTTTTGGCTTAGCATTTATGATTATTTAATTTAGCTTTTTCCTTATATCTATGCCAAAGGTTTAGATCAATCTGGTAGTGTCTACAAAATAATTTTATTTATTCAAGAATATGAACTTCCAGGGAAGATGGCAGTGTCGAAAGTCCCTAAGGTCACCTCATCCTATGGATACAACTCTAGGTAACATTCGCATCAGTGCACATAACCCAGAAAATGACCAAATGACTGGCAAAGCAAACTCCATCTGTAATGTAGAAAATAAGCCACATCAAAGAGGGTAGAAAAGGCAGAGCCATAGTGGGGAGCTAAACTTCAGAATCTGTCTAACAGAGGGTTGGACCCAACGGCATGGAGAAGAGAGAGAAACAGACTATCATACGTGGGTGCCCACATGGGGAAGATGAATACCTATACATTTCTCTTTGAAAACCAGAGGAGCTGAATTTTGTGAGTCCTTTCAAGAGTGGGACTTAAAAACCTGGAAATTTGTGGGCTTGGTTCTGGGAGACCTGGGAGTGGGGAATGGAAACTGGGCCCTACTTTTAAAGAGATAGCTTAACAAACAGGTTGTGGAAATATAGCATAGAAGCAGCAGTTTGAAAACATATGGAACATATGGGAGGGAGAGTTTTTTTAAATCCTCAGAGTACACTGAGGGACTTTTCCAGGAACAAAGAAGCTAGCAATTGTCTTTTCCCTCCCTTGTCCCCCAGAATAATCACACAGTCACCTGCTGGAACCGGAACAGTAGTGCCATTCATTACCTAACTTGTGTACACCTTTCTTTGTCTTCTATAGCCAGGCCTGCCTCAGTCCCAGCACTGTGTGTCCTCTCTCTGAGAAAACCAGTGCAAACCTTGTTAACATCAAAACTCCTGACTGAACACTTTGTGGGGCCTTGGTCTTGGTGGCAGCAGCCTCCAATCACCTCACCTAAAGGATATGTGCACCTTGTTAAAAATGTGTGCCTCACCAGCACAAGCTTTGTGGAGTGGCCCAGCTGACTTGGTCTCTATGGTAGCTGCACATCCGTTGTGGAAGAGGATATGAACAATCTTGTTAAACCCACTACTTTCAAGAGCAAGACACATAGCTGGCATTCATAACATATAGAAACAGGCATTGATAGTTGGACATAAAAAGGAGACTGAAGAATATGTCCCAAATGAAAGAAAGGGACAAATCACAGCAAGAGATCAAAGCAAAATGGAGATGGGTAATATACCTAATGGAGAATTTAAAGAAATTATCATAAATATACTCACTGAATTTCAGAAAAGAGTGGAGGAAACTAACAAAGAGATAGAAAAGAATCAATAAGAGATAAAAAACATAATAATTGAAATTAAGAATACACTAGGTAGAATAAATAGCTGTGTAGGAGAAGAAGAATGAATCAGCAGCCTGAAGGACAGAGTAATAGAAAGCAATCAAGCTGAGAAGGTGAGAAGATAAAACTATGCAAAATGAGAATTGACTTAGAGAACTTAGTGACTCCATCAAGCATAATAACATTTGCACATTTGCATTATAGAAATCCCATAAGAAGAAGAGAGAGAAGAAAGGGCTGAAAATGTATTTGAAGAAATAATAGCCAAAGCCTTCCTGAATTTGGGGAAAGAAACTGAAATTCATATATAGGAAGCACAGAGATTCCCCAATGAAATCAACCCCAAAATGTCCACACCAAGACACACAGTAATTAAAATGGCCAAAACACTGAAAAAGAGAATTTTTAAAGTAGCAAGAAAAAAGAAAAAACAGTTACATATAAGGGAAATCCCATAAGACTGTCAGCGGATTTTCAGCAGAAACTTTACAGGCCAGAAGGCAGTGGTGTGATGCATTCAATCTGCTGAATTGGAAAAACCTCTGAATTGGAAAGAATACTCTATCAACCCATGGCTATCATTCAGAATAGAAGGAGAGATAAAGAGTTTCCCAGACACATAAAATTTAAAGGAGATCATGACCGTTAAACCAGCCCTGCAAGGAATGTTGAAGGGGACTCTGAGTGGAAAAGAAAGTCTATAAGTAAGAGGAAGAAAAGTAGGAAACACAAAGGAAGTACAACTAAGTATTTCTGTAATAATCTATCTAGGGGCACACAAAATAAGAGGATGTAAATATGACACCATAAACTTAAAATGTGCATATGAGAGGGTAAAGAATGGATTCAAACTTAGATGACCGTTGACTTAATATAGACTGAGATAAGCAGGGGATGTTGTTATATATACAAACCTAATGATAATCACAAATCAAAAAGCAGGAATATGCAAAACTAAAGAGAAAGGAATCCAAGTATATCAATATTATCCAAGTATATTTCATCAACTTATGGTGAGAGAAGAAACAAGGAAACAAAGGAATAGAGAAGATCCACAAAAACAAACATAAAACAAATAACAAAATGTCAATAAGTAACATCTATCAATGATTACTTTGAACCTAAATGGACTAAATGCTCCAATCAAAAGACATAGGGTGACAGAATGGTTAAGAAAGCAATACCTATCTATATTCTGCCTACAAGAGACTCATTTTAGACCTAAAGACACATGCAGATTGAAAGTGAGGGGATAGAGAAATATTTATCATGCAAAAGGATGTCAAATGCAAGCCTAGGTAGCCATATTGCTATCAGACAAAATTAAGTTCAAAACACAGACTATTACGAGAGACAAAGAAGGAACTGTATAATTACAGGGATAATCCAACAAGAAGACTGACAGTTGTAAGTATTTATGTACCCAACATGAAAGCGCCCAAATACATAATACAGTTAATAACAAATAAAAGGGAAATACTTGATAGTAATACAATAGTAGTAGAGGACTTTAATACACACTTACATCAATGAACAGGTCATCTAAACAGATACCTACAAGGACACAGTGGCTTTGAATGACATACTGGGCCAGATGTATTTAATAGATATATATTCAGAGTATTCCATCCTAAAACAGCAGAATATACATTCTTTTCATGTACACATGGAATATTCCCTAGAATAGATCATATATTAGGTCATTAATCAATTTCAACGGTTTCAAAAAGATGGAAGCGATACCATGCATCTTTTCTGACCACAACACTGTGAAACTGGAAATCGACCACAAGAAAAATCTATAAAAAGCACAAATACAAAGAGTTTAAAGATCAAGTTACTAAATAATAAATAGGTCAACCAAGAAATAAAAAAGGAAATTAAAAAATACATGGAGACAAATTAAAATGAAAACACAGTGATCAAAAATACTTGGGATGCAGTAAAAGTGGTTCAAGGAGGGACATTTGTAGGAATACAAGCCTACTTCAAGAAGCAAGAAAAATCTCAAATAAACCACCTCACCTTACAGCTAAAGGAGTTAGAAAAAATAAGAACAAGCAAAACCAAAAACTGACATAAGGAAGTATACAATAAATATTAGAACAGAAATAAATGAGATAGAAACAAACAACCAAACAAAAAACAACAACAACAATAGAAGAGACAACAATAGAAGAGATCAATGAAATTAGGATCTGCATCTTTGAAAACATCTACAAAATTGATAAATCACTAGCCAGACTCATCAAAAAAAGAAAGAGAGGGAGAGAGAGAGGGAAGGAGGGAGAGAGAGAAAGAGACAGAGAGAGAGAGAGAGAGAGAGACTCACATAAATAAAATCAGAAATTTAAAAGAAAAAAACAACTGATATCACAGAAATACAAAGAATTGTAAGTGAATATATGAAAACTATTATGCAAAAAACTGGACAACCTAGAACAAATGGATATTCCTAGAAACATATAAGTATCAAAACTGAATCAGGAAGAAATAGAAAATTTGAATATACCAATTACTGGTAATGAAATTAAATCAGTAATCAAAAAATCCCAACAAACAAAATCCAAGACCAGATGATTTCACAGGCGAATTCTACGAAATGTTAAAGAAGAGTTAATCCCTATTCTTGACAAATTATTAAACAAAAATAGAAATGGAAGGAAAGCTTCCAAATTCATTGTATGAGGCCAGAATTACTCTGATTTCAAAATCGGATAAAAATACCACAAAAAAGGAGAACTATAGGCCAATATCCCTCATGAATATAGATGCAATAATCCTCAACAAAATATTAGTAAATTGAATCCAACAATACATTAAAAAATCACTCACCGTGATCAAGTTGGGATTTATTCCTAGAGTGCAAGAGTAGTACAATATTACCCAATCAATCAATGTGCTACATCACATCGATAAGAGAAATGATAAAAATCATATGATAATTTCATTAGATGCAGAAAAAGCCTTTGACAAAGTATAGTATCCATTAATGATTTTAAAAATCTCAACAAAATAGGCTTAGAGGGAACATACCTCAACCTAATAGAGGCCTTATATGAAAAATCCACAACTAACAGCATATTCAATGGGAAAAAACTGAAAAATTTTCCACTTGATTCCTACAGGAATAAGATAATATGTTGAGTAAGATTCAACACGATACTGGAAGACCTAGCCATAGCAATTAGACTAAAGAAAGGAATAAAAGCCGTCCAAATGGTAAGAAATAAGTAAAACTTTCACTATTTGCAGATGCCATGATACTACATGTAGAAAGCCTGAAAGAATCTACAAAAAAAAAAAAAAAAAAAAAACCCAAAAAACCTTGCTAGAAATGGTAAATGAATCAGAAAGTTTGTAGGATACAAAATCAATGTAGAAAAACCAATTGCATTTCTATACACTAATAATAAAGCTGTAGAAAGGGAAATGAAGAAAACAATCCCATTTAGAATTGTGCCAAAGAAAAAAATATCTAGGAATAAACTTAACAAAAGAGATGAAAGACCTGTAGTCTGAAAACTATAAAACATTGGTGAAAGAAATTGAACATGAAAGAAATTGAACATGGTGAAAGAAATGGGAAGACAGTCTCTACTCATGGATTGGAAGAACAAATATTATTATAATGTCTATACTACCCAAAGTAATATACAGATTTAATGCAATCACTATCAAATACCAACAGAATTTTTCACAGAACTAGAACACACAATCCTAAGATTTGTATGGAACTACAAAATATCCCCAAATTGTCAAACCAATAATGAAAAATAAAAATAAAACTGTAGATATCACAGTTCCAGTTTTCCAGTTATGTTACAAAGTAGTAGTAATCAAAAAAGTATGGCACTGGCACACACACACACACACACACACACACACACACACACAAAAGACACACAGATCAATGGAACAGAGTAGAAAGCTGAGAAATAAAGCCACACATATGTGGTCAATTCATCTTTGAAAAAGGAGACAGAATATGCAATGGGAAGAAGACAGTCTCTTTAACAAATGGTGTTAGAAAACCTAGTCAGCTACATGCAAAATAATAAAACTAGACAACCTTCTTACACCATACACACACACACACACACACACACACACACACAGATCACACAGATTAAGGATCTAAATGTGAGATTTGAAACCATAAAAATCCTAGAAGAGAGTACAGGCAGTAATTTCTCTGACATCAGCAATAACACATCTTTCTAGATATGTCTCCGGATGTAAGGGAAATGAAAGCAAAAATAAACTATTGGGACCACATCAAAATAAAAAGATTCTACACAACAAAGGAAACAACCAACAAAATTAAAATACAACTTAATGGAAGATATTTTCTTTTTTTTATCTTTATGAGCATTACTTTCTTTATTTTTTTAACTTTATAGTTTATTGTCAAGGTGGTTTCCATATAACACCCAGTGCTCTTCCCCACAAGTGTCGTCCACCATGATTATCAGCCCACTTCCCCTTCCCTCCCTCCCCCTTCCGCCCTCAGTTTGTTTTCAGTATTCAAGAGTCTCTCCTGCTTTGTCTCCCTCCCTCTCCCTAACTTTTTGTCCTCCTTCCCCTCCCCATGGTCCTCTGTTAGGTTTCTCCTGTTAGACCTATGAGTGAAAACATATGGTATCTGTCCTTCTC